>JACEGR010000019.1:0-676832 GCA_014170235.1 Listronotus bonariensis
GACCGCGCGGATATTACGTATGTCACAGAATCCTCCGCGGCTATAAATACAGCGTCGATCGCCACTTTCGGCAGTTGAGATCGGCGCTTCGAACAGTCAAGATCTAGCCGATCAAGAGACTCCGGTGGAGTCTAGTAGACCACCGACCTAGGGAAGCCATGGGGGAGAACTTGTAACAACGTCGCCGTAGACCAGCAGATTTAAGTCGGATTCTGTGTTTTGTTATTATCGAGACTGCTTTAGATAGAAGATAGGTGTTAAGAAACAAGAAAAAGGAACAAGGAGTTTCATTGTGTTGAGTTTACTTTTCAGGAGCGAAATTTATCTTTTAAGATAAATTTTGAAAATCGTAAACGAAAACTTGCCGTAGGTGGACGCCGTCGGCAAGGAGGTTGGTTTCTTTTTCAGGAAGGCTGCCGCCTTATCGGGAAGATAAGGCAGGCTGCGGGGTTGTGGGGAAAAAGCAGGACTGGTGATGAAGACAGAAGTTTAGGGAAGTGATGGGACGTTGTTATAAGGCGAAGCCCGTAGGAAGAAGCAAGGGCTGGCACGCCTAGGGACGCTTTGGGAATAGTAAAGGGAGACGAGAGGAAGGTATCCAGGCCAACGGAAGTATCTGCGGACGCGGGCTTCCGGGAGAAACCTGGAATTAGGGATAAAACGGGAAGAAGCTATTTGTGGGCGAGGCAGGCCGCCGCCGACCCTCAAATAAGCCGGGAGTAGTAAAGGGAGACGAGAGGAAGGTAACCAGGCCGACGGAAGTATCTGCGGACGCGGGCTTCCGGGAGAAACCTGGAATTAGGGATAAAACGGGAAGAAGCTATTTGTGGGCGAGGCAGGCCACCGCCGACCCTCAAATAAGTTGGGAGTAGTAAAGGGAGACGAGAGGAAGATATCTAGGCCAACGGAAGTATCTGCGGACGCGGGCTTCCGAGAGAAACCTGGAATTAGGGAATAAAAGGGAATAGCGGGATTGTGAGGAAAGCAGGACAAGGCAGACTTTGGGACAAGTGGGGATCGATAAAGAGTACCTCCTGAAAGGCATTCCCGAAGGTAGGGACCCCTGCCCCCTCCTGCATTTCCGAGAAAAGTAAAAAGAATATTTCTGGACAAAATGGCGAATGCGCCACCTAAATTAAATTAAGGAAAATCGTTTAAGGACAGCCGCCGACGGTTTAACCGCCGGAAAACCATTTTAGAGGACAGTTAGTCAACCGTGCGTCCATCGCCACATCAATTGGACACCTGCATTAGACATGGGGCTTACCAGAACACCGGTAAAAGGGGTATTAGTGCCCTTGCGGCCTTCTGCGGAAGCCGCATCAGCCTCAGGACCTACCATACAAAGAACCGAGGGTACCGGCGGTGCCGGACCGGTACCCAGCTATTCGAGCGGTGCAACCGTGCGTCCCCTGCTAAAAGATGAGCTAGCCAGGGATACTAGCAGGGGCGCCATCCCCAGGAGGAACCTCAGCCACGCTTTTGGGGCTACAGCCCCTGAGCCAGAGGTGCAGCGCCGCGCGAATATCATGGCCAACTCGCGGACAAAAGTCGCTCCAGAGGAAAAAAGAGGAAAGGAGGTAGAAAGAGAAATAGAGGAAATAAATGCAGCTTTTAGAAATTTTAACAAGATCTTTGAAAATACAAGACCAGGGGCACACAATGAAGACATAGGAATATACGACAAGTGTGGAAGGGAGCGAGCTTTTGCAGAACCACCCCAAAAGGATGCACCGGCACATCCAAGAGACGAAACACAGTACCCACACAGTTTTAAATTACCATACGGAAAATCAAGAAAAGTATGCAAAGTAAACACGATCAAAGACATAAGTATAGAAGAAGAATACGAAGATATAAACGATATTAGACAGGAAGAAATTATTAAATTAGCTGCAATTGATAGGGGAACGGGGAAGCAGATAATGCACCCTAGAATTAAAATTCAAGTATTAGGGAAAGAACTCAAAGCACTCATTGACACCGGGGGCGAAAGGAACTTCATACATAGTCGTTTCGCACCGGACTACATTAAGTTCAGGGACCTACGGCCAGGACTGAAAACAGCCTGCGGACAAGACAATTTTACCACCAGGGGCTCTGTCACGTTAAACATTCAAATTAAAGAAAAAGTATACGAAGAAAAAATTTATTGTAACGGACCACTTGAACGAAGATGCCATTTTGGGAATGCCTTGGTTTAACAAAAATGGAGTTCTTTTTGACGCCGAAAGGAGATGCGTACATTTGGGCAACAATCCACGCCAGATAGTATATTATGGGAAACTGAGTGAGCCCGAAGAAGATAAAAGGAAGACCATTCAGATTAAGCTACCTGAATTACCCCTAGAACACCAACGGGACACGCAAAAATCTTAGTAGATTACTGCGAGCTTTTTAGAAAGTCAGACAAACAAACAATTACCAAGGCCGTACATCACGTGATCAGACCTAAAAAAGATGCTGCACCGTTTAGAATCAGACCCTACCCCCTATCAGAAACGAGGAAACAAATTGTCAATAAAGAAATCGAAGAGATGCTGCGAACTGGTGTGATATCGCCCAGCACGTCTAGCTACTCATCACCAATAGTAATTGTCGACAAACCCAATGGAAAACACAGATTTTGCATAGACTTTAGACGGCTCAATGGCCAAACCATGGATGAAACGTCACAGGTACCACTAATTGCCGACACTCTCAAGGAGCTGGGGCAAGCAAAAATATTCACAACCTTAGATTAAAACTAAAATCCTTACTTGTTATTTACAAACTAAAAAGTTATTAACAATTTACAGTTCTAAGTTGTAATTTTACCAAACTTGCAATTTTACCAAACTTACAGCGTTCAAACGGTAAACTGGCAATTTTGCGGTCTCACGCTATTGGTCCAAATGGCCTTAAGGACTACCCATGTATATAAATCCTAAAATGTTTTCTTAGCGTTCTTAAATGAAAATATTTAACTTGATGTTAAGAAGGAAATCGCAAGAGCTGTAGATAAGACGGCGTTGGAAGAAAAGGGCATCAAACGAGTAATAGTAGGAGAATTAGATCAAATGGAACCCTACTTCGAATTTTTTTCCTGTAAATTATTTTTTTACAGATCTTTTAAAGACCAGAAACTTAGGATAATAAAAAAGTTGCAGCATTAATTGTAAAATTATCAACAACCCTTACGTAGTATTTCACACAGTTATGAGGGGCATTAAGCTAATTTATGAGTATAATAAAATATTAGCTAAGGACCAGGAGCAAATGTAATTTTTAGTTTAAGTTGTTGGCATTAAAACACTTTTGGTATGTTAAAAATTAAAAAAAAAACGTTGCAGTTCTGAAAATAAATTTAAGTAAACTTTTATCTGTACTTAGGTAAACCTGACATATTTTAAAATGACTTAATTTACTTTGTTTTAAATATTTTTAAAATTTGCAAAAGTTATTGTTTTAATCGATAATAGATTTCTTTATTTAAATGTTCTTTAAGGCTAACAGAACATTAATTTCTAACACAATTTGCCTTTGCACCTACAACATATTTGCAAAATCAGGTAATTACCAATTTTTTATTTTTATCAGTATATTAACGTAGCTCGGGCACCACTTCCTGTGACCCGATCAAAATAAAATTTTAGTGAAGATGTTTTATCAAATAGAACCTTTTAAGGGGTGGCAGCACAAATTTTTAAAGGTTGCCTAAGATTGGTAACCCTAGTATCAATCCCAGGGCCGTATAAACTGTTTAAGGCGCCCTAGGCTAAAATTGCCGGAGGTCATTCCCTCCTTTTCACGCCTATTTACCTATTTCATTCCAAAGCACCTTATTCACAGAGAAATTAGTCACCAAAAACCCAACATCCCCTGCCTAGCGCCTATTACTTCCCTGTCTGGCGCCTATTTTTTGTTATCTCTAAAGAAAATGACAGGCATTCTAGCAATTTAGTGAGCACGCAGTATATGATCCTGCGGTGTTGGCACAGTAATAAAGATTATCCAGACCATAAGGGAATATTAGAACGGCTTTTCGGCAAAATATATTCTTAAAATTCCGATTTCCACATTTCTCTGTCTAAATTTCACTAAAATTAGTTTTTGGAAGAAAAACCGAAGTAATATAAAATTCCACGTATAAGGCTGTTTTCCGTAAAGATAAAAAATGGGTTTAAAGGGATGCGTAGTTTATTAAAAATGAATAGGAACAGATGAGGCAATCACAGAAAAATTTAAATAGATGATTTGGTAAGTTATTATTGTCACTGTTTTTAACAACACAAAACAAACTTTTTAATATTATGATTTATTTATCGTATTTTGCCTTTTAAGGTGCATTAAATATTTTCGTATTTATATTGCAAATAATACAGGATGTTCATTTAAAAACTTAACACTTAAGTTATTTGAGAAAATGGCTGAAACACGTCAAAATATTTATTGAGGGGTAAGGTTTTTACCAAAAATTGGTACTCTTTAACCACCAGGCCACCACCCGAAAATTATTAAATCAGAAGGGGTGATCCAAAAATATAAAGTCAATAGCTTTCCCTGCTATAAAATGGCGTTATTTTAAAATTTACCTTAATAACTTATTTGGATGCCCAATTTTTCGAAACTAATAAAGTTAGATTTAGATATACCTAATGTGGTACTTTCCTAAAGGTCCTTCAAATATCTTTTTAATAGTGATATTGGTAATCATATACAGAGTAGGACATAAAGAATATATATTTTAATGACACGCCCTGTATATTTTATCACAATTAAAAGAATTTAAAAGACCTTTAAGAAAAAACCTACAAGGTAATGACTTTATATTCTGGAGTTATAAAGTACTTGTCAGGAGCTTTAAAATGATGTATCACTTAAACCCCCTTCTCATTTAGGAATTTTCACGTGGTGGCCCTGGTGGTTAAGAGGTAAATGGGGCGTTGTCCATTTTTTGGAAAAAACGTTCCCCTTCAATACATATCTTGACGTGTTTTGGCAATTTTCTTAAATCTGTTTCTTTTCGCAGATAACTTAAGTGATAAATTTTTAATAAACACCTTGTATATTAAGAAATACACAAAAAGAACTTGGGTTACTTGGTTGTCCAAATCATTAAGTTGTTATGTAGGTAATCCTTAAATAAATCGATAAAGGGAGTGTTTGTTTCCATTTATAAATTCATACATATGTCCGTGTATTGTGGTATTTTTATAAAATAAATATAGGGGTCGTGGACGTGCTTGCTAGTGTGTTATTTACGGATTTGATCAGTTTATTTGCTGTGTCAATTTTATCCTGTCGTTTTTAATTTACTTTTCCGCTACCCGTGATTTCCAAACACCGTGTTTTTAAGAGCTGTTCTTTGCACCATCATTGATCTGGTTATGACCTAAATGTCCCGTTAATTTTTTAGCACTGACTAAACCACCCTTTATTTACTTTACTCACTTATATGACCACGGAAAATCTATTATTACCGGCGGTTTTTACTTATTAGAGACATTTTGCACCTCTTAAAATAACAGACGTTTTTGGCCTCCTTATGGTTATCGTTATTAAACATAACGATTACAGCAGCAGTTTTAGACAGAGATTTTGCAGCCTCTTCGAATAAATTTATCTTGCGTCTGCGCTTTCGACACATAACCTTATTTTTACCTGTGGTTCACCGATTTTAAAGTTTACGAAAAATCAGTACTTACTTTTATTCTCCATAAGTTATATATTGATATTTAAAAATATGCAAATAATTCTCTTGATTTTTGTTTGTAGATGTAACAATACAGTATAAGCAAAACACAAAAAGTAAGGTTAGGTTTGGTAGTAGAATAAAAAGCAAGTGTGCCAGATTGTAACATGTAAATGGATTACTGATTTAAAACATCCTTAAAAATGCAAGTTCGTTTTAATTTCTTTACACTATTTTATTTTTCTTACTGCTATGGATTTTTCGCTAATTAGAGCCTATGCATCAATGATATTTTAATTAATACGGCATTAAAATGTCAACCTTCTTAAATAATTGATATTAAAAATTCTACAATCCGACAACCACGCAGTTTAACAATAACGATAACGATAAGCTCTTCGGTATTCATCCGTAATTAAAGGAGTCCGGTATGGTTAATAACGATAACGGATCATGTTTGCGTTACTGCGCAGACTCAGAATAACGTTAACCACAACGGAATTGCAAAATAAGAGGTGCAAAATGTTTCTATTATATCGGTAGATGCTGCCTTAAAAACAATAATAAAAACTACAAATAATAGTTAACCTAACTTACGGACGTATCTACAGGGTGTCCTGTAATTAATTAGACATAGGTTAATGTAGGATATCTGACATAAAAATAAAGCGTTTGAGTTCTACAGGGTGTTAAAACTGATTTTTACCAAACATTTAGTAAAATATCTCGGAATCCACTAGACAGATTAAAGTTAAATTTGGTGTGCTTTTACTATTTATTATGACGAACACGAATATGATATCTATTTTTCCATTACCACTAGATGGCGCCATATACAATAACATTGATTGATTAAAATGGTCATAACTTTTTGACCTCCTGTATGCACATTTGCGAGTGGAAATAATAAAACAGCATTTAATTTTATTCAAAAAGTAGACAATTTTTGAAGTAAACGACTTTTATTAAAGGTTCCCGTCAGGGAGTTGTGGCAAAAGTTTGTGGAAGGGAGTCAATATTATCAGGGCCCAGAAAGAATCATTAATTGGGGTCAGGCAAAATTTAAATAAAAGAATCAGACAATGTGTCCTAGTGAATGGTAAACATTTTCAACATTTATTATAATCAATAGCCTTTTCCAACTTTATCGTTGTTAATTTAATTTTAGAGTGTTCATGCGCAACCTAATAAATAAGTCGTTTATTTCGAAAACGGTCCACTTTGTGGAAATCAAAGAAGTATACCTTTTTTAACTAAAATTATATGCTGTTTTATTATTTCCACTCGCAAATGTGCATACAGGAAGGTCAAAGAGTTATGACCATTTTAATCAATTAATGGTATTGTATATGGCGCCATCTAGTGGTAATGGCAAAATTGATATCATATTCGTGTTCGTCATCCCAAATAATAGGAGTACACCAAATTTTACTTTAATCTGTTTAGTGGATTCCGAGATATTTCACTAAATGTTTGGTAAAAAATTAGTTTATCACCATGTAGAACGAAAACCAATAACATTTTGCTAAGCGATATTGAGCTCAAACGTTTTATTTTCATGTCAGGTATCCTACACTAACCTATGTCCAATTAATTACGGGACACCCTGTATAGCTTTTTCATGGGAAGGGGGGTGGTTTGACAGCTAAAAAATTTGGAAATTGTGCCTAAAAATGTTTAAAGAGCAAAAACGAAAACACATCTATTTTATTATTTTTCCACTATAATATTTTCTCTCTTCTCGTTTACATGACCATACGCATTAAAAACATTACAAATGAAGGACTCTTTTATACAAATTTCCCTTCTTACTCATGCTAGGGGGGGAAATCGAATTCCCAACCCCCTCCCCATTATATACGCCCCTGTCTACCTTTTAATATTTATTTATTTTGCGTTGCCGTAAGCGTTAAAAGTATTCTTGCGATTTTAATGTTTAATATTATATATTTTTTTAATCAATAAACAAAATAAAACTGGGAGGCACGTTTGATACCTACAAAGATTTTGTAGAAGCTCCTAATAGGTATTCAAAGAAAATTGCATCTCAGAAACAAATCGTTTCATGAAACCACAACTAAAATATGGCCAATTAAAGTATGCATGTATTTAGGATAAAAGAAACTTTAAATCTGCAGGAAAAAGAAAAAAGGTAATAAAGATTGTTGATAAAAGTTCAAGACAAGAAAATGGCTTTTTATTAGCCTCAGAGATAATAATATATCGGTTTATAGATAACTGCGTACCTTTGCGATCATCTATTGTGGACACATTTTCTTGGTTAAATTAGGTAAAAAAAAATAGTATAGCAGGATGCCCGGCTCAAAAATTAATACCTTAAGTCCAAACCACTTCCGCCTTGTAGAAATAAGCTATGTTTACTTAAATATATCTACGAAGTCTTTTTAGTAAATTATCTTCCTTATTACTAAAATTTGTCCGGACAAGACGGAACCGATTAAATTTAGATAGACAGGAAGAACTAATGAGTTTTAAAGTTATTTCAGGAAAGATAGTTTACTTTAGGTTGCATTATCAAGAAGGTATAAGAGATAGCAACAAAATAAATACTGGTCGGAACTCGTCTTATGCTATTCGCGCTTGCATGTTTTTGTACTCACAAGCCTCGCTGCTAAACAATAAGTAACCGAAAATAAAATTCAAGAAGTCGTAGTCATAGCCATTATCACTTGCTGCCCGACTCCTGGGTAAAAAGCGGATATGGTGCCCGGGTAAAGTAGATAACCACCTTCCTATTGCATAAAATCCGAAACGCCCTTCTTTCTGTAACAAAACTTAAAAACAGTAAAACTTAAATTGTGTTTAGAAGTGTAATATATATCTTGCCTGTATCAAGAATGGCAGCCACGCTAAGATAGGTAGAGTCTTCATTGCCTTCGAAAGCGGAGCATTGCTTATGGCACCATGTCAGACATGTACGACGTCGAATCCAATCTTCAATTGGATTATCTTCTCCTTAATATATATTTTACCGCAAGAAATCATATAATATCTTCAAAAATTTGTGGTTGTTAATCTCTTAATCATTTAGAATAGGAACGTTTTTTGATTCTACATTTAGTTTTTAGTAATATTTCTTACCTTATTTTTTTCAAACTTTTGCTTTTGCTCTTCTTTGATATGTAGGTGTCAACGATTTTGAGATAGACATTTAGCTTCGTCCCTAATCTTTATTGAAAGCGGTACGGAATCTGCCAAATTTTCTATATAGTCAGTATAAAGTCGAATAAGCCAACTCATACTTTTTTATCAATACCCTTCACTGACTCTCCAGATTTACATAAATTAATGGCCTTAATTAGTTTTGTTTTTGTATTTATTTACATCTTCAACAAAATTATTTATAATCTGCAACTAAATAATCTCAAACCCAGGCAAAGTGGATATCATATCCACTTTGGCCTATTCACTTGCCCAATACTGCCAGCTTTGATGTAAGGCCAATCCTGCCAAAACTATTGATTTTGATTTAATGATAAGTATATTATAGGAAGCTACTTTTACATACAATAGAACTATAATACGCCCAAGAGTGACAAACAAATAATATAGAAAATATCATCAAATCACTTGCCTTAAAATATTGAAAATTATTTATCGAAAATACAATTCTACCGTCGTCCAGAGCGCTGCGCGACTCGGCCTCTCGCTTAAGTGTTTGCCGCTCATTGAGGCATGATGACCAAATGTTTCTGTGACCGCGCGGTTGATGTCAAACGATTAGTTTGGGCATAGTGGGACTTTTCACTTTGCCCGGGGTGTTCACAAAATTAAAGACATAAAACAGCCATAGCTAAAATAGCGTGAATTAAAATGTTGGTCCCCCTAAAAATATTAAACTTTAGCCTAGAATACAAATCGAATCATTATTTTGGGCATAAATGAATCTTCAATGAGTGATAAATGTACAAGAAAAAACACTGATATTATCTCTTTTCCTAGGTAAAAAAACGTGCAAAACGTAAAATATAGTAAATATTTTATACATCTATATCGACTGTTTCAACAAGAGATGCAGCATTTTTTTGAACACTGCAACCAAATGGGCTTTTTACAGCTAAAGCACAAAAATGCGTAGTTTTAAAGATCTAAGAATACATACATACAGACATAGGGACAGACGCGGGAAGCGACTTTGCTTTATACTATGTAGTGATATTGGTGATAGGCAATATATGCATAGTACATTAATATTTTCGATCATTACAACATACGCAAAAATATTATTAAAATTGGTTTTATTATCTGTAATCTAATAATTAGAGAAAAAAACTGGATTGTCTGTGATTGGGTCTCGGGCTACAAAACTATATTTACGCCTCTATAACAATTAAATGTACCTTTACTGCACAAAAAAGCCTACTAAGTACTAAGTACCCGGGGTCCCGGGTTTTCCGATGTCCAGATGTTTATCACATTTAGCCCAGTCCATCATCAATACTTTGTTACCAAAATATGCAAATACAGGATTTTACAGTTGGTTCATACCAGGGGCGGTCATATCAACTTTCCGAGGGGATGCGGCCATATCATCATTGTTGTTGGACTTGACCGATTTTTAACTTTTTTGTTGGTCATTTGCAGTCAGTTGTAATCAACCATTCTTTCAACAATTTACAAACTGCAGCGACGACGGCAACGAAACAGCAATGACAACGACACGTCAAAGTTGTTATTGCATATGAATGAAACATTAAGAGGTATTTATTTATTTACTTACTGTGGGCAGCATTGCTTAACAGGCGTAGGCGAAATCGTATTCTCGAGGCCGCTATTTTCCCTAAAGATAGCAAAAAATGTTGGGCCAAAAAAAGGGCTTTTTCTCTCCCTCTTTTAACTTAACCACTATACATGGACAACTTGTTAATTCGGCTTTAATTTTCTTCTCGCTGAAATATCGAACCTTGAATGACAAAGGATCTTTTGTCTCGGCAACTGCTGATTGCACTAGAAAATTAAGAAGGATTTTAAAATCTTGAATAAATTATCCATAAAAATCGGTTAGGGTTTTTGAAAAATTTTGGAAATTTTATTTTTTTATTGACTTCAGGTTTATAAGTTTTTATTAATTTTTATTAATAAAAGTATTAAAATTTATGAAAAAAAATTGAAGTCATTAAAAAAATAATAAAAAATCTACATTAAAAAAACCAGGGTGACGTCCGCGAGCATACCCTACAACAATAATAGTATTTTAAAACTGATATATTTTTTAATACGAAGGATCCGTACAATGCAAAATAAAATATAAAATTATTGGTGACGCGAGCACATCCCGTATAATGGTATCAGCTGATGTTTTGTAGTAGTATTTTTACTACGAACAAATGTTTTGCGAAAACTTATCAAACTCCGCTTCCGATTTTAAAAATTTCCTTGATTTAGCTATAATCTAACTTATCCTTAATTTCAACAATAACAATTTTGCTACATAAACAATTAACATTAATATTTGTTTCGGTTTTCTGACTTTCTTATTTTTCGAAAATAGTATGACAACCTTACAGATAAAATTGATATTTTTGGTTTTTATAAAATGAAAATACTTATCAAACGCCTTTCTTTTTTTTCAAAATTTTTACAATATTATTATTTTGATTTACTTATCATTCAACTTCCAGTTATTTTTCGAAAATATTTTGGTTTATAATTTGCCGAAATATGTGGTGTTTGTTACAATAATATAAATAATTGATGAATATATAAGGATCAAAAATGGAAGTTCTAAATAGTTGTTTAAAAATATAAATTGGGTGAAAATAGTATACAAAGCTGAACGTATAAAGGTAGTTATTAGTTACTTTTAACAAACAAAACTGCAACATGTCCGTTTTATCCTTTTCCGACAATATCCGAAAGCTTGCTCCCCCATTCCGGCGCCCATGCTTGCTTTTAAAATAAAAAGTGTGTTTTGTCATATTTCTTTAATTATTGCATTTAAATAAACTATTGCTGTTCGGAATTAAAAAGTAAAAACGCAGTTTACGTAAACTGACGTTTTATTAACTTGACGTTAAAACTTTTGTCTTTGGGAACGAGCAACGACAAAAGCAGAGGTGGACCACAGCTCACGGCCTCGCGGTCTGAGAGGCCTCGCGCCATGGAGATTTATGTATTATGTATTACTTAAACCTAAGTCATAAATTGTTTTTTCTTAATGCTCGAGCAGAGGGTCTCGCAAAATATATCTTGCCCACATAAAATTATGATCTAGCGCCGCCACTGACCAAAAGGAAAATTTCACGGCGTTTATAAATGGTTACATTAAACGCCATAAGTTTAACTTGCGAACGGGAACTGCGGCGGCAGCGGGACTGAAACGTAAAATTTGTAAATTAACCTTTTAAAACCTTCGCAATTCGTAACGCACCATTGCTAATAATATAACCTAGTACAATATTATTTTGATTTACTAGGTTAAAAAAACACGTTTATGGCAAGGTTGTACGTACAGTTGACGGACTAAAGCTCGTCGGGCATCTACAGTCAAACCCTAAAAAGTTACTTGTTACCGGGTATAAAATATGATTTTTTTAAACGTTTAAATTCAAAGCAGTTTGCGAATTGTTAGGTATATTTTCATGTGGCATTTATTGTCGACGTCCGAAGGATAAAACCTCGGGCATGATAACCAGCGTCAGCGTTGAGCGGCCGATTAAAAAAAAACAAGTTCTTTTATTCTCGCATAAAGATCAAAGACAGCGCACTCACATTTTCCGCTCAACGCTGGCCGCTGACGCTAAGTATCGTGTCAGAGGCCTAACACTATTGCAAACAACGCAATTCAAGAACGTAAAATTTATAACAGTATTTGTAATTTGTTGTTTGGTTTTTCTTTCCATAACGCAAGTTATTGTCTTCTTTAAATGTTTAAATTTAAAATAATTTACAAATTATTGCATTTGCATTACACACGTGGCGTCAAAAAATACTGCCAACGCAACGTCCGAAAAGTAAAACAATAAAGAAGGTGAAACTTAAACTTTACGAAGTTCGTCCATAAATGTCATGTTTACTAACATTTCAAAAAAAAAAAAAAGAATCTTGCATGCGTCAATGGTGAAACAGACTGTATGTTGAAATTTTATTGGTTGGTCTTGATTTTGGCATAATGTAAACAACCGTTTTTAAAGCTGTAATGTTACCGATTATACCTCACAATAATAAATCGCAATAAACTATTTTCGAACCAGATTGATTATATTGAAGCGGTAAATCCACGTGTTTAGTGTTAAATTTTCTGAAAACTAAGGTCAAGTCTGAAATGTCGACTATAAACAGAACATTCTCAGCATCTGGAAAGGCGCGTTGAAGATAATTATTCGCAGAAGCAACGGCAATGTGCATTACGACTGCGGTGGTAGAAAATAGACTCGAGACGGTAGAGCTTGTGAGCCAGAAGTTCCCTAAAGCTTATTTGTTAAGTCGGCAGCGTCGAAGCGAGTAGTACTACTCCCACCAAACAATAACTCACGGGGCTCGAATTCACCCTAAACACAGTCATATGCCGGTTTCATTTATAGTTACAAATTGCCCGCATCTTTCGAGAATAATGTTTTTGTCCTCAATGAATTAAGTGTGATCGTCGCTATCAAGACTGTGACGCGGATCTTGCGTCGTGTAGTCGCGAATCAAAACAAAAGTGATTTTGTGTAGTTCACAACAAACTGGTATACATCTGATTTGTGTTTAATTTTAATGGGTAAGTTTAGTAATATTTGCGGTTAATAAATGAGTTATTTTTAATTGATTATAGAAGAAATCGACATTGCGATCGGGACGCAAACACTCGATTTTGTACAAACGCTACCCACCGATGTCTATTTTCGCGCACTTCTTTATCCGCAATATTTTTAAAAGTATTTTTAGCTTGGCCGATTATTTTGCTAATTTATAAAGAACAAGCATTAGTCTAAGCTTATTGGCTTTTAAACAGAGTTATTTTACTTATTGAATATATAAGTGTCATTGTTAAAAAAGTTCTCATTAAGGCTTTTTTAAATGATTGTTTACAAATTATTTTGAAGATAAGTCGAAAACTTTTTGTAGCGATTATTTTTAAATTTCAGTTACTTTTAGGGACTTATTCTGTAAATTTTTTTTATGACTTTATTATATAGTTACTAAAAACACTATTTTAAAAATACACAGATCTATCACGAAGTCCTTTAGGATTTAACCTTATTGTTTCAAAGGACTAAGAAAATGTGTTTATTTACTTGGTGGTGCGAAAGTGTTTGCGAATTCCGCGCTAATTCAGAATTGTTTGAAATATCTGAAATCTGACAATGTTTAATTTAAAAACAAATCCCAAAACATTTTAACTTAACAGATTCAATTACCTAACGCTTTTGAGCTTTTTTCAGGAAATAGGTATAAACCAAGGTATAAAAAATATTATTTAAATCTTAATACCTATTTTTGCAAGCAGGACTACAAAAAAATTTTGAAAAATTATCTATCTATCTTAAATAGCTTTTTACAGTTTAAAAATTTTCTTGCGTGACATTTTCTTGCTGCTATTTTTATTGCATGCATTAAGCTGTTTTACAGTTTTTGACCTGCACACGCGCACTTTGCAGCAATTTTTAAAAAGAGAAAAATGTGCGTGAGCAGATTGAAAAGTTGCAAGAAGAAAACTTTCAAACTGTTAAAACAGCTAAGAATTTAAAATTTATTGCTGCAAGTGATTTTGACAATAATGTGTACCAACTTACCTAAATTGAAAACATTAATGATTTTCTAAAATTTTTAAGAAACAAATAAAAGAAATTATTTTTATATTTTCTTTACAACTATTCTTTACCCAACACTCGACGCTCTTCTAGGTTAAGTTTTTTGTCTAGTGACTTTTTTTGAGGATGGCATAATAAAAATCACTAAAATAATTACCAAAATTTTGGGTTTTGCAAAGAAAAGTATTGCGTTTTATATTCTTCTTGCATAAAAAGCAAAATTGCAGCAAGTTTTAAAACATAAAAATGCGCGTGCGCAGATAAAAAAGTGCAGCAACACAACTGCAGCAAGAAATCTTTCAAAATGTAAAGCTGTTTTTACAGTTTAAAAGTTTTCTTGCATGCAATTTTCTTGCTGCAATTTTACGATCTGCAAACGCGCCTTTTCTGTTTTTAAAAAATGCTGCAAAGTGCGCGTGTGCAGATTGAAAAATTGCAGCAAGAAAACTTTCATGCAAGAAATCAATCTTTTAAACTTTAAAAACAGCTCAAAAACAGCTAATGGAAAGCATGTAACTACAAAATACATTTCAAAACAAATATCATCTGATAATATAAAAATAGAAACTAAAAGTAAACACATACTTTACTAAAAATTAGGTTATGTGGTTGGGATAAAATTTTGAAAGAAAGTAAAAAAATATATAAGTTAGATATGAAGCTTAAATTGTTTTGGATAAGAGCGTACATTTGAAAATATGTCACAGGTTTTTAAAGCGTGTAAAAAATAACACTATAGCTCATTAAAATCATTTTGTTTACTTTTATTGACTTATTTAAAATTTGTGCTATTGGTAGCAAAAAATATTTGGTAGACAATTTTTTGCAAACCAAAACTTATTTAGTAGACTATGGTGGTCTTAAAGAGTATTGACACGTTTTGACACAGTATTAATAATTATTTTCTAGCATTAAAAGAGCCAACAATACGTTCACACAAAAGTTATGTACTTAGTAATAAAGAAAGACGTACTTTTTATTGAATTTATAAATCCTATTAATTTGTCCAATTATCCACCCTGTTCTTACAACTCAAACTTAACAAAAGAATGCCAAAGTTTTTATATTTTTATTTGATTTAAATTTAATTTATAAAAAACGCGGCAAACAGACACCATATTAAGGAAATAGGTTTTAAAATAATAAATAAAAGTATTGAAAACTGTCTCATGTAAGGGAAAATGGCCTAAAATGACACACTTTATAAATTTTTGCCTATATTTCAAAAAAAATACCAATGCTATTAATTTTAACAAATTTAAAGTGCCTTTATGACTTATTCTTAGTCATAACTTGAGCCAAAGTTCACCTAATCCAGCATAGAAAAAATATAAAGACTATTTTTCATAATTTCTCAAAGTACGTATGTCATTTTAGGCATGGTGTCAGATAAAAATAACACAATAGTTTATGCTAAAATGGCATATACCTTTAACAGACGATTTCAAGGATTTCATAAAGTAAATACGTATTTATTAAATTAATTTAAAACTCATATCATTAAAAACATTACCCATTTTTTTTATAATAAGGTATGTAAATAATCTTGACTGTTTTTTAATATGACAACAAAGTTCACGAAAAATGCCTTCGTTCTAGGGGAGACTAAGCGCATTCAGCATGGGCCTACTTTGAACAATTTTGGCGTGTGGAATGTATTTTATATTTACCAACTATCAAGAACACAGTTTTCTACGTTAACAAACACGTTAAAATGGTATGTCATTTTACCCAAAAAACGACAATTTAGCAAATATGCTTAAATTTTGAGAGTATAAATTTTCCTATACTAATTTTATCTATAAATAAACATAGCCAAATTATTGTGTTTCAATAAAAAAATAACAAAATTTGTAACAAAACTGTCTAACTTTGCAAAAATACATATTTTCTAAATTGATAGAACTATTTTGCAACTGGTGAATTGAATATATTAAACTTAAAATGTCGTGCAAAAAATCAGGGACATGCACCTGCATGGTAATTTTGATAATAGCTGCAGTGATCATATTTGTCATATTACACGTTCAAGAGATAGCTGAGTAAGGCAGCAGAAGCTAAAAATGATAAAGTTTGCCATTTTACCTGAATATGCCATTTTAGGCCCGTTTCCCTACATTTTTACGTTCAGATAGTAGTAAGTTTCAAAATAGTTTTTATTAATCTAAGAAGTGTTTATGAAAGACCTTGCAGAAAACTGCATAATAAACCTAAACAAAAAATATTTGCCCGGAATAAGAAAATAATCAACAAGTAGCACTGTTTTTATTTTAAATTAATCAGGAAATGTAAATAAGCTACCTAGTGTTGCTCTTTAAGAATAAATTAATTATTATTAGGAAACGCCAAAAGTTTCAAAATATTATTTAAAATTAAATTGCGAAATAAAGGGGCAACTTAGTCGTTGATGCTCTTCCTCAGTATTTTTAATCCTTACTTACAACAAAGAGAAACCGTGTTGCCAACCAATAAAACAATTGCCTGTATTTTACATCGAATATAAATATAATCTTTTTTCTCTGCCCATACAAATTCGTTGTTATCATCCTTCAGTCTCCAAAAATTGCAAAAAGCCTGTGAAAAAATGAAGAATTTTAAAAACTGCACGTGCTTCATAAAGAAATATTTAAGGGGATGCAGAGCTTTTATATTAATAAATGTTGTTTAAAAAGGTAATGACCACACAAACATTTTTAAGTACTTCTATATATGTATTATTCATAAAAAAACATATTCTTTTGATTTTTATGAGTTAAAAAGTAGAGGGGCTAAATAAATAAAACTCTAATGGTCATTTAGCATTTTTTTATGTTATTAGAGAATATTAAACTTTTAAACATACTCTAATGTAGTTTTTTATTAAGGTAAAATTAATGTTTACAAGTGTATTTTATGGCCAATTTTTTTATTTAATTTGCGTTGACTAAACATACTTTAAATCGAACAAGACTGTTGCCAGGATACATCGTTTCAGATTAGTTGGCTCAATGATCTATAACCACAATTTATAATGTTCTGGGGATAATTTATCACAGTCAATATTGTAAAACTTAAAACATTTTGCTCTATACTTACCACGCCTTACTATACAGCAGTGTTAAATTTTTAAACATTTTTCTTTTGTGACTAATTACATAAATAAAAAATTATGACATACCAAGTTTAACCAAAAGTGATCCTAATTTTGTTTTTTTTTTTAAATTTAACACCCTACATAGTTTTTAACAATTAATTCTACATGCAACTTCAAGAGAAAAATATTACCACATGATATATCTATCTTAGTTAGTTTTTGAGAAAATGGCGTTCTAAAAATATCATGTTAAGCGGCATTTTCATCGAAATGTTAATACACAAATGATGATAGAAAAGGGCTAATGTGATTTTTTACACATATTTATAGAACCTTAAATCCTCGACCGTGAAAATACACCTTCTGGTTCTATCGGAAGTACCACAAAAATTGACAAATGGAAATCACTACCTTAAGCCTTACAATTTCAACTTAACACTTATTTCTAAACTTTTTTGATGAATATATCTTATCTCTAAACTTGATAGTTTTTAAAATATTAATAGTAAAGCGCTAGACTGCCTTAAAAATTAAAAGAAAATATATTTTTACCGTTTCACTATTAACTTAAAAACTGCTAGGTTTAGAGATATGATATAATTAACAATAAAGATTAAGAAATAAGTGATAAGTTTAAATTAAAGGGTTAGGGTAAGGCAGTGGCTTCCATTTGAATTTTAAAGATTTTTATTGTCGATGGTCAATTCTTGTGGCCCTTCCGGTAAAAACGGAAATTGTAGTTTTACGGTAATAGGATGAAACGTTCATTAAATAAGTATAAAGGCGCATCAGCCCTTTTTTACCATCATTTGCTTTTTGCCATATCGATTAAAATGACGGTTAACATGACATTTTCAAACGCCATTTTTAAAAAATTAATTAAGATAGGTATAACATGTGGAACATGTATTATTTGGAATTGCTCGTATAATTTTAGAAAAATTTAAAAAGTAGAGTTAGGAGCACTTCTCAAGAAAATAACACAGGAAAAAATCGAAAGGCGTTGTGTGCTATAAGGTGTAGCGCAAAAATGGTGTTAAATATGTTTATTATTGACGTTCTAACTATAATTTTTGTCATTATTTATATGTTATAAAAAGCAACGAGTCCTAAAGTTTTGTAAGTGAATGATAGTAGCTAATAAAAGTAACCAAATATGAATCTTGACTACATTATAGTAGTATCGAAAACGGTAAAATGAAGTTCTGCTACAAAAGTATTAAATACCACTGCAAATTATTTGCTACAAAAACGGAGCGAGTTTTACTACAACGTCTATACCTGGGGCCTATAGTGCTACACATTGTAACTGTGTAAGTTACAATTGCATGAATATTTACCAGATTTTGTTTTCTGGGCAGACTTGCTACTAATCTCGTGGGCATTGGAATTTAAGTAAAACAAACTTCTAAGTTAAATTAACATCATGTTTATGAATAACGTTAATGCATAATACAATATAAATATGTATGTGTGTGGTGTGTAATTAACAGTAAATATCTGCTTTTGTGAATTGATTTATGGTCTTTTTGCCATTTAGAAAACACGATATTATAATATTGGTCTTAAATAAAATCCGGCAAGGGAGTGGCCATGTTTAAGGTGGAGTGCGACATCGTTTTAAAGTCAATTGGCCAGGTTTTACAAAACAAATATAGGATCCTCTGAAGAGTGTCAGTCACATCGTGAATTAGCTTGTTGTGTGCTGTTGAACCCACCCACCTTTTACTGCTGCAGAAAAATGCAAAATTATTTTTGTAAAAGTGATAAATCATTCTACTTTAAGTGTTGTAAAAAATACAGTGCATGTCAAAAGTCAGACTCCTTTCCAACTTTTAAAGTGTAGTAAGACAACATAAACCAACAGAAAATACAGATATAAATGTCCAACTGAGAGTTGGGCGCCATTTTGAAAAAAAGGGACATTAAATTGAAAGGGTGTATTGTGGTACGTCATTTTAAAGCTTCTCACGGGTATTTTATAACCCTAGAGTATAAAGTCAATACCTTTACTACTACACAATGGCGATACTTTAAGAATTTCCTTTATACCTGATTTGGATAGCCATATTTCCGAAACTAGTAAAAATCAATTTATTGTGGTATTTTCTTAAAGGTCTTTTAAATATGTTTTAGTGGTAATGTAATATACAGGGTGCGTCAATACAAAATAAATATTATTACTAATCTCACCATCAAAAAGAGCTTTAAGAAAATACCATATTAAGTAAATCTAACTTTATTGGTATAAAAAATATGGCCATAAAAATCAGAAATTCAGGTTACTAATAAAGTATCACCATTTTGTAGTACGTGAAGATATTGACTATATTTTTAGGGTTATAATGTACTCGTCAGGAACTTTAAAATAATGTGCCACAAGACCCTCCTTTTTATTTAATTTTTTTATTGCGCCCAACTCTACGTTATGTCTAATTATTTTTTGCCCAAAATTTCGTTTATATTGTCTTTCTATAGTCCTCAAATTTTCATAAAAAATACCGAAAAAGTCTAAAGCCAGGTTCTGACTTTTGATACGCACGGTATAAAAATGTGGGTATTCAAAAAACCGTGATTAATAAGCAACGCCAAATTTTTCTTAAAATGAAAAAAAACTAACAATTAATTTCTAATTCGTTCGCGAAAGCAGACCTCTTAATTTTTTAGTTGTAAAAAATCTTTTATTTTTTAAACGGATCATTAAAAAAAAATTAAACTTAGGGGAACGAAATTGATGCGTAAATACTAGATTTAAGAATAAAATTGACAGGTAAAAATTTCAAGATGGCAACTGATTGTGGCACATCATTTTATAGCTCCTGGCGAGTACTTTATAACCCTAGAATCGATAATATAAAATCCTTACCTTTATCTACTACAAAATGGCAGTAACTTAAAAATTACCCAAATACCTGATTTGGATGGCTATATTTCTGAAACTAACAAAATTAGATATACCTAATATGGGATTTGCTTAAAGATTCCTTTAAAGGAGACATATTATACAGGGTGCTTCAATTAAAAAGAAACTTTTTGTGGTACCCTGTATATTATTGAGTATCCTTGTGAAAAGATATTTAAAAGAGCTGTAAAATTATACCAAATATGTGTATCTAACTTTATTAGTTTCGGAAATATGGCCATCTAAATAAAGTATTCAGGTAATTTTTAGGGTTCCGCCATTTTGTTAGTCGAAAAGGTATTGACTTTATATTCTAGGGTTATTAAGTACCCGTTAGGAGCTTTAAAATAATGTGCCATGTGCCACTTGTTTCCCTATTAAATTATTCTGTTAAAAAATAAAAATTTACTAAAAATCAATTTTTTACTAAATTACGGGTAAATAATATAGAAAAAATTAATAATTTCGGATTTTTCAAATCATTTAATTTGCTTCATAACATATTTCAAAAAATAATATAAAAACGTTAAAATATTTTTAAGCATTCCTAGGGCGGTGGGGGTAATTACCCCCTTCGCCACCTTTTACATACCCTAGTGCAATTAAAACTTAAACCAAAACAAAATTACATTTAATAAAGAAACATAAATAAAGATATTTATTTCCTAACCAAATATTTATTACATAGTTTAGTGAGTAAAAGCACCTAAGGGTAAATAAATAAAAATGCCACAAAGAATATATATCTGCTGCGCGTGGAAATTTTACAATTTATCCACTAATTATCTTAGTACATATAAGATTTTTATATACGTACATACATATATACAGGTTGTTGCTGAACAAAAATTTTAGGAGGTAATTCCTTGTATAAAATAAAGGATAGTTTGCCTTATAAACATGCGGTTAAAATTTAAGCATTAGGGTGATATTGCGCTACCCAAATGGCAAACTTTTTTTTATTTTTTTAAACTTACCTTTTTTAAATCAAAAATAAAATTGGAATCATGACGTGTCAGGTCGAGAAAATTTATGTATATTTGTCACCTATTAAGACATTTGTTATATTTAACATTATTTTGTAGTTGAAACACATTTTTTTCTAGACATAGAAATAAAAATGAAAAATTTGAGGATCCATGTTTATATGTACCCTTTTTTATAAAAATAGCCCAAGAATACACCCGTTATTTTTTTCCGCAATTAGGAAACACCCTGTACATAAATATAGAAATGTTATAGACAAAAACTTAAAATGAATAATGTACATATACAGGGTGTTAATTAGGTATGTGCATTAAATTTAACAGATGATTCTGTAGGTAATTTTAAGACAAAAAAGTTCATATATACATGGGTCTCTAAAATCCATATTATTAAGAATTTTAGGAGCTAGATTAATCTACAGACTCTGTTTTGATAGCAACGGAATTATATTTTGTCGCTTAAGTTGCAGGAAACTAAACAACATTTACCCCGAAATATTTTAATTCTCCGGAAGCAAAATATCGAAGCAATTTTATTTATATTCTAGTCATTTTAACTTAAACAAATTAACGCAAAAGAGTATATGAGATCGTGAAATTTTTTATTTTTTGGTCTCGGTCTCATGTACATCTACTTAAAGAGTAGAATTTAGCTAAGAAAAAGCAAGAGGCCTAATACAAATAAAGACGGCAATCAACTATTTCTTTCTAATTGCGTCTTTTAAATAGTGTGCGAGCAACAAAAAGAGGAATAATTTGAAAGTGAGACAAAACACTACGAAGTGATAACCGCGTGGCTTTTTTTAGCTGAATCGTACCATCCTGCTACTGATTTGCAACAAGAAAAGTGTAGTGAGGTTAACCCATTTTTGACCAGCGTTGCTGAAAATAAAACAGACCTTTTACCTCAAACGTACCTGACGATGCTTGATTTAAGCACATACAGTACCAAATCCAACACCAATTTACGGCGCGAGTGTAAAATTTGCCATTGTTTTTTTGTGTAATAGATCAGTTTCATCTTTACACTCAATATTTTTAAAACCATTATTTGCAGTAATAACTACATTTTAAATTTTAGATCTGGTTAGTGATGATTCATCCTCATCATCAACACCGTGACAAACAATTTCGTGAGCAGCAACAAATTTTTGAAAAAACTTTTACTTAGAAAAATCGGGTTTAAAGCTGGCGTGAGTGGTTTTGTGAGTATACCGATTTCTAATCTTTTTTGACTTTTGGTTTATAATTTTTTGCTGACTCTTTCTACCCTGAAAAACAATTTTGTGAACAGCAACAAATTTTTAGCAAACCAAGCAGCAACAAGTTTTTAGATTAACTTTTACCTAGAAAAATCGAGTGTAAAGCTGGCGTGAGCGGTTTTTGTGAGTTAACCGATTTCTAATCTTTGTGAGTTTCGGTTTATAATTTGTTGCTGACTATTTACACCCTGACAAACAATTTCGTAAGCAGCAACAAATTTTTAGATAAACTTTTACCTTAATTCCTTTTTCCATGAATAAATTTACAAGTACTAAAGGTTTTTTTGGTTGTGGCTGTTAAACATGGTAAATTTGAAATTTCAACATCCAATCAACTTATTTTAGAACTAAAGCAAATTCCCACCAACAGCCCAGACATAGATTTTTAATAGAAATGACGAATTTCTTAGCAACAATATTACCACCTCTAATTTTTTACTGTGCTTTCATAATAAGATCTACTTATGAAGAATACTTTGGAAGACTCCCTGCAGTTTTATATATGAACTCCGTTGCAATTAAATTTTATGCTTCGCCGTGTTGATTTGGTTGGAGTATAGAGTGGCGAAAAAACATTTTCCCATGTTCTGTATCGATCTTGCGGTAACTAAGTGACATTACCAAAATAACTGGTAACATTACCCCGGTAATATTACCCCTTACATCACTAGGTGGGGTACAATTCGGTATGTAACCAAATAACGATATTTTTTACCCTTTGTTATTAATATTAATTTAATATTAATAAAATGATAATATTTATAAAAGATTCTGTTTCATCAAACTATTCCAGTTGGAAACAAAATAAATCACAACATGATGCATTAGTCGTCAGCAGCAATGCATCCTTTCGTTATGAATACAAATCTATAAGACCGAAGTGATTCATATCAATTATTAATTAGGGTAATAATGCAAAAACTATTATTGGATTTGAGTGATTCAGATTCAATATATAGATTAATATTCGTAATGTCATTCAGTTTAAAGAAAATTATTGGATATGTAACTACATGTATCAGTGTGTTCAAAATTAATGAAGCTATTTATTGACATCTCGCTGGTTATTAGATGTAGCAAAATACAATGTTGGTTGCTAAAATAGTCTCGTCGTACGTACCTTTAAATTAGTGATATTGGAATAAACGATATTATAAAGAGTTTTTGAAAATGTGTACTTTTAAACTGTTTTTTTTGTAAACAAAAATAACTCAGTCTCATTGTTAGTTTGAGCTATATGGTCTATTAATTCCTTAGCTGGGGAATTTTCCAAATTTGGTGTGATCAATGAACGCAACACCATCATGATCACACCATTAGGTGTCAAGACCTGGGTTTGGTTTTAACTTCATAAAGCTTTCAAATATTTGGGATAAGACAATATTAGTGAACCAGAACTGTATTTGTGTATCCAACACCACTTTTGTGGTAAACCCTTGTTTGCAAAAAAAAACAAATATCGTGTTTTCTGCCAATCTTTCTACTTAATTTTATTTACAAATAGCTAGATATTCTGCGTTGCTTTGTTTGTCATCACCTGTATTTAGTTTTTTGTTGAATGTACAATTTCAACCGAAGAGCTTGCGAATTTAATGTCTATCTGAAATTTTTTATTACGGATCTTTATTTTTAGGAATAAAATTAGTTTATACTTACTTTCATTTAAAGATAACTTTGTAAAAAATCTAATAATAGTATATTTTGTATCAAAAAATACACGTTAAAGGAAATGGGGGGCGGGAGAGGTAAGTAATTTTAAAACCTCTTTAAGTATCACTAGGGGGAGAGGGAGGGGTTAAAATTTTGTTTAAAAAAATCACGTGATTAATGACCCCAATGTGTGCAGCATTAATAGTCTTGTTAAACATCACTGTCACTGGTGGGTCGAAAGGTTCAGTACGGAATTGCTTAACTCTTAAGTACTAATGTGGTGTCTAGGAGACGTCCACAAATGTATCTTTGTCCATAGCTTTGTCCCGCCTTTTGTTTTAAGGTTAAAAGTATATGTACTTTTTAGTTCGCGGTTTCTCACTTAATATACAGAAGAATTTTGGTAAAGCACCCCGTGTTTGTTTTTATTCATTGCAAAAAATCGGAAAGAGTCTGGCAGACGTCACGTTATTATTTATGTTATTCTTAGAATGTAAGGGATCCTAAACAATGTAGATTAAATTAAAACGTCATCAGTATTTTTTTGTATTAATCTATGTTTTAAATGTTAGTTTTAAAGTTTAAATAGGTGTATATTTAACTCTTTGTTTGTTTTTTTTTGCTATACTTATAATGTATTTTTAAAAATAAACATTTTTTTTTAATTTTTGCAAATGCCAGCCATTCATAACTTTTTTGTTAAACTAGTATAAATAAAAATGTTTTTAGTAACTATGTTAGCTGCTTAGTAAAAAAAAGAACATGTTAATATTTTAAAACTTATAAAATACTGTGTCTGAGAGATGCCACGTGAGTGGTAGCGTTATAAAAATTAAACGTTAGTGGTTAAGGTTTAAACGACTGTTAAACTTGTCCTAAAAAATGGACAACCTCTGCCAAATACTTCCTTTATTTTATCATATAACCTATTATGTAGTTATAAGCGTCCGTACCTCAAGACTTTTTACTTTTAATACAAAATTTACTGATAAAATTTGTAGAATTTTTGTTTCTTTCTTAAAAAAAAAATAATATAGGCTAGCCTGTCGTTTTCTCATTTTTCTTCAAAAGTAGTAGTTTAAAATTAGCATAAATAAACTGAGAGAATGGTTTAAAAATTGTAAATTTTAAATAAACAATCCTAATTTTATTTATATTTCTAAAATTTTCCTACGTTTATATTTTTATTATCACCTTTAAAAATAAACAGTGTTAAGTGCTTGAGTACCACTACATACACTCATAAAACAATTTAAATTTAATCTTGTTAATTCAAGCAAATCGATCCACTTTAAGTTATTAAACAATATCTAAACAAAACATTGCATACATGTATAGATATTGTTAAATATCTGTGATTTATAGATTTGTAGTAAGTTTTAGTTTTTATTTTGGAATAACTATATTTTTTATGTTCTCAATGTCAATCAAAATGTAAAATATCCGGTAAATGGTCGAAAATTGAGCGTGGGTAACGGGCTACTATATTTAAGTAGGTATGTTTCTGTTATATTTATTTGTACACAGTTGTAAGACAACACGGTTAAAAATTGTATGTATTAAAAACACATAAAAATGTTTAATTATTGTGGGCTTTTTTAACACGCTTTTATTAACTTGGGTTGTAACTATCTATCTGGCTGCCTATGTAACGGAATCTTTGAGCCTAATTTTAACCAACTTCCAGCTATTCGATTTCTTTGAAACTTTGCACACGTATTAAGGACCCATGACAATGCAATAATCTGCAAACAGTATCCCTTTATCTTTTTTTTAATCGCCAGGAAAAAAATTCCATTATATTATAAAAACAACACCTAGGATGCCATCTGTTGGAAAAATTTCAAACTTTGCTATTAAATGAAGAAGAAATTTTTAGTGGATTGCAAAATGTTGGCAACGGTCCAAACATTGCCTGGATTGCCATCTGTTGGCAAAATTTGAAACTTTGCTACTTAATGAAGAAGAAATTTTTAGTGAGTTGCAATCTTTTGCAAATTTTAAAATTTGCTACCATTGTCATTTCATGGGGGCTGGTTATTTTCTTTTTGCTGCTTAATTAAATAGTATGTTCTAATTTACTGTTATATTAAGAATTTTGTGCAATATAACGAACTAAAAAATGAAAAATAATTAATAGTTTAAAAACTAAAAAACACGCTTTTATATGCAACCGAACTAAAAATTAAAAAATAATTTTTCATTAAAAAAAATATTTTCACTTCATAGTAAAAAGCGTGGGGTGCATTTTACTATTTTTTCATAACTTTTCCATCATAGATATTGGCAAATATAATAATTATAACATTTAATATATTAAGCACCCACGCTTTTTACTATGAAGTGAAAATATTTTTTTAATGAAAAATTATTTTTTAATTTTTAGTTCGGTTGCATATAAAAGCGTGTTTTTTAGTTTTTTAAACTATTAATTATTTTTAACTAACATAGGTATCGCTGGATTAGTGTTATAGGGCTCTATGTTAAAACATGAAATAGCTAGGAGGAGTAGGAGCTATTTCTACACAGTTGTATGTTCTAACGGCTAATATTTTAATAACAAAACAACATAGAATCTTAAAACTCATAGTGAAGTGAAGTGAAGTATATGTTTCATATAACTTTGGAAATACATTGGCTCCAAATTGACTCAATTGTAACATAGAACCCTATAACTCTAAGCCAGCGATATATGTATGTATGGGTGGTATTTTTATCCCACCGAAAACATAAATGTGGAAAAGGTGAGCCAAGTTCAATACTGAAATTACAGGTAGCTGTGGGCTTCGCCGCAAAAAAATGGAGTTCTAAATAAGTTCCAAGTTCTTTATAACATATATAGGAACAAAATAGGATTAGATTTGACCTGGCCAGTTTTCATTACATTAGTCATTTTATAAAGTTTTTTAACCTATTTAAATATTTTTTAATTCTTTCCTTCTCATCTGGTTTTAACCTATGCTTACACACAATTACCAGGATGGATTTAAAATTTTATCTCTCAGGTCATCTGGAAGTGGGTTAGGTTTTTATTCTATATGTCAGTCAGTCAGTGAAAAATTGACGACTTTTTGCCTTCGGGTCAGTGGCGACGCCAGCTTTTTGGTCTAGGAGTGGCCAAAGGGGGGACGAACACTTTTAGAGGTGGCCATTTTATATATTCTTTTACTGTTATGTTGTTCTCTGTCCCAATACCTATTTCTTTTTTTTTAACATTTTTTTACAAAATATCGCCCAACCGTCATCTTAAAAGTTTCATTTGTCAATTTTATTCTAAAATATCAGTTTTATAACCTATAGTTTTAGTTTATTCAAATAATCTCTTTAAAAAATAAAAGTAGGGAATGGCATTAAAGAAATGCCACTGTATAATCGGCAATAGTCGAACTTTGCGGGTGTCGCAGGGTAGCTACTAATTACGAAATAAATTACTTTTTATTGTGGGATTTCTAATGCAAAACGTGCTTTTGTCTATAATAAACAGCACCTAATTACATTGATTAATTATTCAAACACAAGATTCAAATAACTACTGATCTCCTACAGTTGAAATATTGAAACACAAATATTTATTTGCATAATACGTTCAATTTCCAAATTGTTTACAATATGCAAGTTTCAGTTTTGCATATTTTAAGTATGAGCAAACAAAGAGGTTGCTATTCGACAAACGCTGCATTAGTGGTGGACTAGTGTGCTTTGGATGGGGTTGTGTTAAAACCCCAAAAGCTTTACGCTCTAGAAATTACTGTTTCTAGGCTTTAATAATGTAAAGCAAAAATATTAATAATTGCTAGATAATATATTAATTAAATTAATATGGATAGATTAAACAAAACTACAGGCCAAAAGGTAATTAATTTACCTTTCTTTTTATTAATATATGACTATGCTAACTTTACACCCGATTTTTCCAAATTAAAGTCAATCTAAAAATTTGTTTCTGCTTATAAAATTGTTTGTTATAGTGTAATTAGCCAGAAACAATTTATAAACAGAAACCAGGGCCGATTGGAGATTGTAAATTTAGAAAACACGAATTTTTTTAATTTAGACAAATTTAATACTGACTATGCGAATTTTACACCCGATTTTTCCAAATTAGAGTCATTTTAAAAATTTGTTTCCGCTCATAAAATTGTTTGTTATAGTGTAAAGAGTCAGAAACAAATTATAAACCAAAAATCAGGGCCGATTGGAGATTGTAAATTTAGAAAACACGAATTTTTTTAATTTAGACAAATTTAATACTGACTATGCTAATTTTACACCCGATTTTTCAAATTAGAAATAACGAATTTTTAAATTTTGACAAAATTAATACTGACTATGCTAACTTTACACCCAATTTTTCCAAATCTAAGTCAATAGACATTACTGTTTCTAGGTTTTAATTATGTAAAGCAAAATTTTTTATAATTACTAGATATTTTAATTAGATTATTACATACATTAAACAAAACTACAGGCCAAAAGCTAATTATTTTTTTTAATTATATAAAACCCTTTTTGTTAAATTTTCTTTCTGTTTTGCTAAATAGAATTTAATAGTCCTGTCTTTCTTTTACTTGAGGAGTTATGTAATAGTTGGAAGGATTAGGGTTGGCAAATGGGGGATATTTAGGCATTTTTAAATTTAAATATTGAAAACCAGTATTTTATAAAAGACAGAAATTGTGTGCCGGTGCATTTTTATGAAAAAAAAAACATATTAGAAATGCAGTTTTTTTAAAGTGACAGCTGCAAAGAACGTTCTTCTATTCCTAAAATACACCTGGTAAGTTTTTTTTATCTTTGGATAAGCCACGAAGGGGGAACAGGAAAATTCCACATTCTAGAAACTCTAGGGATAAGAGAAGAAGTGGGAAGTTCAGGGCCTGTCCAATTGAATTGTATAGGGATGTATACGTGCCGCACCACAAATTCCCCACAGCAGAAGGCAGGGTAGAACAGAAAAGCCTTTCTGTAAGTGAAGAATCATTAATGAGGCAAACAGCTTTTCGTTGGATGAAATAAAGAATGCTAGGGGTTGTGGGGGATGCGATATATGAAAACAATATTTTAAAGGGGGTCGGATTTGAACACATATAAAGTGTATAAATTAGAGGAAAAAAACATACTTTTTGCTTAAAAGAGAAAGCTTATTTGAAGCTGTCGTACCTATAGATACAATGTGTTTATGCCAGTTAAGGTAATTCTTATATGTGACGCCCACAAGATTAAAAGTGTCTTTGCTCTGCAAAAATTGGCCGCTAATAAATAAAGGATTAGTATTTGATGACTTTTTTGTTACTAGGAACACAATTGTGTTTTAGATGCATTAAAATGTAGAGTTTTTGGCGCCCCATTCCAAAAAAGGTCGTGTGAAAGAAATATCTGCATTACCTTGCGTTTGCTTTCCATAGTAGGTTAATAAACTGGTTTAGAAACCCAGAAACTGTAGTGAACGGTACTATCGTCGGAAAAACTATGACTGGAAGTAGATGTGGACGAGAGAAAGTTGTTGATGCAAAGGAGAATCAATGTTGGTGCCAGTACTGAGCCCTCAGGCAGCAAAGAGTCATCCACAATAACTGATATACGTCGATCAGAAAAATAACTGGACAGCCAAGTCGCCATCTTGAAATTTTCATCTGTCAATGATACTTTTAAAATATAGTATTTATGCATTTATTTCATATATCAAAGTTTTAATTTTTGAAATTAACTAGTTCAAAAATAAAAAGGGGAAATGCAGAATGCAAGAAATGCACTGTATCTTTAATAATACGGAAGAAATCCATTTTTTATGTTAAAAACATACCGCCAAAATTTTTTTAAAAACAAGAAACAAGGATCCTGGATATTAAGGATCTACATATTTCACATAACTTTTTTGTGATATAGACATGAACAACAAGTAACAAGATCTGTTTACCCAATCCTATTAAAACCGTCTAAAATAAAATAAATTAAACCAGCTTAAGTACAATTTAACTCATTGTTATTCTATGGTTAGAAATGTAAAGTTTCTCCTTGTTTGCCATTTCCAAGTTATTGCGCCATTTTGAAAAGTCAAGAAGTTTCATTTACCATCAGTGTCAAGTTTGGCATGCGAAGGGGTGTCATCTGAACTGCTACAGTTTCATAAACTCGCATTTGAAATGTATACATAAAGATGTGCTGTCAAGCAATAGGTGTTACTATTTAGTTACAAATTTAATTTTGACTGTATAGAAAACAGGGGTTAATTTTTTAAATAATATTCTTTATAACAATTTATTTTTGTTTATTTACGTAAAGAAACCGAAAGCACAGACTACCGGACCATACATGAACAACAAGATTTTTTTTATTTATTATTGTATAACTAACTGCCAGAAAGATAAATAGACGCATATAATCGTAAATTTTGTAAGGGTGATATTTAACCCCATGATTATGTAACAAATTACCTTTTATTTTAATCAAGGAATCACTTTCCTAAGTTTTTTTATTTATTTTTAAACACCCTGGATACCCTTACAATTAAATTCTACCAACTATGCATACTACACGTTAAAGACGTGTAGTATACATAATTGGTATTAGAAACAAATTTTAAAATAAATGACATTTGCAATATACATATAGACACAAAAATAGTCACAACAAAAAAATTGTCGAAGTAATTCTGTATCGAGTAGGGTTCATCAAATACACGTGTTATCGCATTTTGGCGCACAACATGAGGGGCCCACGTTGGGCGCCAAAAGACGGGACAAAAAGTCTTAAGTGTGCAACGCAAGAAACATTATTTCTAAAATAAATATGGTGGCACTGTAGGATAGTAGGATAAGCAATTAAAAAATCGCTTGTCATAGCGTGTAACTGTTAATCTTAGGAGGAGGTTGCAAGTGTTTTAATTTCGCCATTTTGATTAACAGTCGTGTCGCATGAACCAATTTTCAAACAAATAAGTACATAGTACGTATAAGCTTCTCCTAAAGCTCTATCGACATGGTTGATCGATGTCACACGAAGTATATGTTAATTAAATTTCTTTTTACCAAAGCAGCAACTTTCCTTTATTGATTTAGAAGACTGTTTAGTTAATTGAAAATAGTGATGCAAAATGAAATATTGAAAACCCTTCGCAAGCCGACATCGACCGGAGAAGTGGGCGGCAAGTAACAAGCGAATCTTAGACCATACACCGGATGTCACTTAACAAGCAATTCGAATCTCCACGCTTATTAAGATGCAAAAGTGTTTTCCTATGCCTAAACTAACTCTACTTAGTATGCTTTAAGTATTTTGTTGTATACCTTGCCAATGAATATTAACATCCACAATGGACTGTTGAAAAATAAACATTTAGCATTCCATGCACGGTGTTATCGTGACGATTTATTATCCGGTATACATCAATTTTTAATCACCTTAGGCACCTGTACCTTATGATTTCAAAATGTTTGTGTACAAATCGCTGTGATACCATTTTAAACTAATTTAAGTTGAATGGTTTTTAACGTAAAATTTAATGGCTTTAAGGCACAAGGTGACACACAGCTTGATGTATCTAGTGGCTATTACAAATAGTAAAATTACAGGCTGTTTAGTAGGATATTTATAAAAAAATATTTTCTGGTAGGTGTATAGTGTGTTTTTAAATATTATATTTTATTTTCTTCCTAAATATATTAAAAAATGCTTTTGCAGTTTCATTTTTTTTTTAATGAAAATGGATTACTTATTTGAATATCTGTTTAATTAATGTGAGCAATGTCGGACTGGGCCACAGGGCGACTGGGCAAGAGCCTGGTGGGCCAACTCCTTAGGGCTACTGAAGGGGCTGCTGACAGAGATAAAGTGAGAAATAAATCCAAAAAAAATAAAAAAATGGCTTTAAAAGATCTGCAAAATTACCATCGGCAGTATGCAATAAAACAAATTAATTATTAAAAATATTTGAAAAGCCCGAAATGATTGATGTTCTTTAGATTATTTTCTGCAAGAAATTGTTTGTTTTTTTAATTTTGTTTAGTAATATTTTAATGGTACGATAGCAACTTTTTTAATATATTTGCCTTTTATTTTATCTAGCGCTACAAAACATTTATGTAAGAAAGCTTTGTGGGCCAAATACATTGGAAAAACTTGTTAACAGAAGGCGAATTGTAAAAAAACTATTGGAAAACAATTTATTTAAATTCAATAATTTTTTAACACATTTATGTTTGAAAAAGCATTAATATAGTTTAAAAAAAAATAGTTTTAAAATTTTAAAATTACAGTATTTTTTGTGGTGCGAACGTGACGTATCAGATTGGTGGGTATATAGAATTTTTTGGTGGTCACATAAGTTTGCAACAAATAAGAACTTTTTATTGTTATGAAGATATCTCAGACGATAATAATGCTCAACTTAAGCACAAGAACATTTTTTATACACAAGAGAAAATCATGAATGTGTAGGATCCATGTATTGTTTCTTGTTTGTATTACACAAGTATAATTAACATTTATTGATTTATTCTAATATGTGTTTAACATTTTCTTGCACTCAAGTTAACTATGAGCGGTCACTATCAAAACTGAAAATTTTTAAGACGAGGCTAAGGTTAGAGACCCAACAAAATTTACTAGATTCTGAATATATGTAGAATAAGATTTATTTAAAGAAATCACAATATTCGCGATAATTTAGCCTCTACAACAAGGAAGGTAATTTTTAAAAAACAAACGGATTTAAAACGTTTATAGTAATGGATAAGAAAAACTAACATGTCTCAAATATTGTTTAGGGCTGAATATAACAAAAAAATTGATTTATTAAAAGTATATTTTAATATACATTGGTAAACATCTTATAAAAGGACCTTTTTAAAAATGCCATAGCCAACTAGGCTTTCCATTTAAAAAAGTTCAAGTTCATGTGTAAAACGAACTTCTATATTAAATATCAAATTATACTTTTTATTAAGAAGTACACTGCAAGTTTTTGATTAACATTTTTTCCATTTTAAATATTATATGGTTTCTTTAAAATATCTAATTAGCCATAATTTTGGTAAATAATATAAAATTAGATTTAAACTAATCTTAAAAAACTACAATTCTCTCCCCATTTAACCATCTCTTTAGCTCAACGGTTTCTGAGATCCCTGTACTTACAATAAGTAAATATTTAAAAACTCACCCTGTAGACTTCCTGCAAAAACCATGCCTGTTAACCCTTAATACTGTGAGAGAGTTGAGCAAAGTTTTGCAATTAAAAATTAAATTAAATAAAGAAAAATATCTTTGTTAACTCTTATTTATTGGGCAACATGTTTTTGTGCCTTAAAAATAAAATATAACCAAAAAAATTATAGTTTATATAACATAGAGAAAAGTCGCCTTATATCAGGCAGTGCCTTATTAGTTAAATTTCTTCTGCTAGTAGTTGCAAATATACCGACACTAATACCAAATGAAACATGTAAAACTGACAGGGCCTAGTGAATTTTAGTGAACTACATGCATTATGTTTATACATATTAAACTAAGTATACGGTGGAGTTTTTAAGAGTTTGTCATAAATCTGTGTTTTTAGAAAAAGTTAAATGATGTTTATTAAGTCTTTAGGTACACTGAAAAAAATGATATCTTAAAACAAAAGCCTTAGATTTAATTTGAGAGAATTGTGACTTTCATATGTGTTAAATAAATAGGATCTCAAACAGAAAAAATATGTTTTTAGCTTTGCGTAGGTACTAAATTCAAAGAAGGCGCTTTTGTAATAAAAATAACGTAATTTTATTTAGTGACCCCAATGGGTCTACATTAAAGAACGATGTATTCCGTTAAAAACATCGAGCGCTTTCTCACTGAGAGATTCTTTCTTTAAGACAAGATAGTAAATACCACAGACTGAAATAAAATTTAATTTAATTAAGATAATTATATTAAATAAATAACTACTTCTCTTTTTGATAGTTAAGAGAGGAATTCCTGCTTATTATGTCATTCACCGAGACCTCTCTTCTCCATCGATGATGCGTTTTGCCGAACCTCATAGGACATCAAACTGGCTGTCCTGGGTCCAAGTTGAATAATACGAATAACAAGTTTATCTTATAAAAAAACTTTCGTTGTTCGACGGTAGGATATAATCGTACCGTTAATACCGTACTAAAAGCATAATTCAGTGAATACTTATATTAAAGAAATAGGTTCTTTGACATAAAGGTTAAAGATTTTGGTATAGGTTCTTAAAATAAGAACCTAATATTTTAAAGAAAATTCATTAATATTTTGATAGAAACATTTAATATTTCTTTTGTTTAAAATCTTAAAACTTATATTTAAGATAATAAAGAGCTTAAATCATAAATCTTTAGGTTCTTATTTCTTGATTCTGATATTCTTAAAATAATACTAAGGATATTTTAATTTAAAGAATTTCTTTCACATTAAAGACATAAATTAAAGTATGTTTTCTCCCAGTTTAAGAACCACTATTATTTTAAAGTAAGAAATAAATCTTGATTTAAAAGCACAACTATTCAAAAGAATGCATATTTTTAAAACCTTGTATTTGCTTAAAACAAGACATTTTTTTCTGTGTGTACATTTTTTTGGGTTTGGTTTTATTGGGTTTATGATGATCATGTAAGTATTTTAAAATTATTGCCATTGTTTTAATATTTAACTTTGGATCACTTAAATTTTTTCCCAATATCGGTCTAGTGCACCAATATTTTTTTTGAAAATATCACTCCAATTCCAAATGGATTTGTTTCATGTAGTATCAACGTTGCCGTTGGTGTCTCGAAGATTAAAGAAGTTTAATTTGCGAGTTATGTTTAGATAGTTAAAATTAAGCCTATGGCATACCGGGTATCAACGCCTTTATTAGACAAGCTCCTAGAGTATAAGACAAATCAAAATGAGATTTAGTATAGGTAAATGGTATGAGAAGAGGATAGTTCTCGCATATTTTTACCTTCCAGTCACTTCCGCTTTAACCAGAACCGACTTAAATTTTGAATTTTTAAATTACACCTTGTGTATTTTATCATTTTTAGAATTCTGAGACAATTCTAAATTATAATGTGATATTAAAAAACATTTTAGGCTTACCGAATTTTTTAGAGCCATTTTTCATACTGCTTTTAGGTGGTCATGATTGGGCTCAAATTAATCTAGGGACCCCAGGTGATGTTACAAAGTTTTAGTAATTAGCATGAAAGATAGAAATAAAGCATTGTGTCAAATTGACATTTTGGGTCTAATTCTTATTTTTTAAATGGCAACCCTTTTAGACCAGCACTTTTTAAAAAAGTTATCAATTTAATTGCTATCGGATTCAAAATAAGTATATAAATAAAGGATTATGACTACCTAGATACAATAATAATAATTAAAAATGACAAATGTCTATTAAGAATTTTCTCGGGAGTCCAACAATATTGAAATATACAGGGTGTTCCTTTTAAAAATTCAAAACTAATGTCGGTTAAACCGGAAGTAATGGATAAGTAAGAAATTTGCGAAAACTTTCCTTTTTCGATACCATTTATCTATACTAAGTATCATTTTGATAATGTCTAATACTCCAGGACTTATGACTTGTCTAATAGATTCATTTTTCTTTTTCCAGTTTAGTTTACCAACAAAAAAAAAGTTGATCACTTTATTATTTTTAGTTTGCTGTTTGTTTTTTATATAAATTAAATACGGCAAAATAAAATAGTTTTGCTATTATTTATGCTTTTTTTCATACCAGCTTTTAAAAAAGTACCCGGTATTAGATTACTTTCCTCAATAGGAATTTATTTAGCTCTTATAATTGTTTTGCCAATGCGTTCTTGAGTTTAAAATGCTCTGCCTGGATATCTGGATAACAATGTTTATTTTGATATCTATCTGATTAGCTTTATAGATACTTCTAGTAACAAATGCCAAAAGTGCTTAACTAAAGCTATGGGCAAAAATAAATCACTGTTGAAAATTACAACGTTATATAAACACATAATATGTGGTTTCCACATCTGTATATTAACGAATATTATACTTAATGTACCTCACTTTGTGCCCATTATGTTAAAGACAAGATGCCGTTGTTCTCCTCAATTATTTGTAGGAGGCTTTGGTTAGTTTTGATTACAAGTTTATTAACTTATAAAAAAGATTGATATTTTCCATGCAACTTGGGATCTTAAAGCTTTATAGCAATTATATTTATTTGTTTTTTTATTCGGGGAAGATCTTTATATTTAGAAAATAAATCTCCGATTTTTTTTATCTAACTTGCCGACTACAAAAATGCCGGTTTAACTAAAAAGCATCATTCAGTATGGTATCAACAGTGATATTGATGATGATGGACCCGATAGAGCCACTTTTTTAAGTCCTGTGAGACAGGAAAACGCGTCAGTGGAGAGATTTCTTTTTCATATATTAGTATGCCAGAAGAAAATTATTTCCATTTGTTTGTTCTATTTTCGTTATAAAATTATTAAAGTAATACCATTTTGTTTAAACATTGTAAAGTCGTTCTTCCCAGGAGTTTTATTTTGAGATAAAAAAACCAGTTGTGTGGTAAATATTTTTTTTTTAAGTAGGTATCTATGCTTAAAATAGTTTTAAAACTAATTAGGCGGGATTCACATATACGTTATTTCATAAAATAAAATTTACTGCTCATTAAAAAAATAAATACATTTCATGGAAAAAATACACTGTTAAAGTTAGGTCAACTTAAGTAAAAACAATTTTTTTATATCACTGGCGTAGATAATTTTATTTTCTGAGAGGGGAAATATTTATATATATATTTTTTATTTTTGGACAAACCATGAAGGCTAAAAACCTAAATACTAACGTACCGTGGGTGTCTTAAGCGAGGTAAGAGGGAGTTTGTTGACAAGGGACTTAAATACTTGAAGATTTGGGGGAAGGAAAAACCTCCGCAGGCAGCAGGTTCCACAACCTAGAACCTCTAGGGATAAAAGAACGAACAAAGTGGGAAGTTCGGGGCCTGTCCAGTTGGACCGTATAGGGATGCATACGCGTGGAACCACGAGTTTCTCTGTTGGGAACCGTAAGTGGAGGAACTATACTGGACAATTCTTCAGAGCAGAAGCCATGGAAGTACCTATAAAAAGCGATAAATTCCCCACAGCCCGACGATGGGCAAGAGAGGAAAGCCTTTCTGTAAGTGACGGATCATTAATGAGAGTGTATAAGTTAGAAGGGGAAAAATACTTTTTGGCTCGAAAGAGAAATCCAAGCTTTTTTGAAGCTGCCGTGGCTATAGATACAATGTGTTTATGCCACAGAAGAGAGGAAAGCCTTTCTGTGAGTGAAGGATCATTAATGAGACGAATAGCTCTTCTTTGAATAGAATCAAGAATGCTCAGGGTTGTGGGGGACGCCATGCCCCAGATATGAGAACAATATTCCAAGGGGGTCGGATTTGGGACACATATAAAGTGTATAAAGTGGAAGGGGAAAAATACTTTTTGGCTCAAAAGCGAAATCCAAGCTTTTTTGAGGCTGCCGTGGCTATAGATACAATGCGTTTATGCCAGTTAAGGTTACTTTCAAATGTGACGCCCACAAGATTAAAGGTGTCTTTAGTCTGTAAAACTTGGCCGCTCATAAGTAGAAGATAAGTATTTGATGACTCTTTTCGCGACAAGGAACATGATTGTGTTTTGGATGCATTAAAATGGACGAGATTTTTAGCGCCCCAATCCAATATACGGAGCATTTATAAAACAAAGAAAAATAATAGAGAATATAAATGTTTTCGTTTTTTTCTCAAATCCTTTTAACATTTTATTTGTTTTATGACATATTGCAGATACAATATTAAATACTTTAAAATATTTTTAAGCATTTTTAGGGGAGTAATAACCCCCTTTACCCTCCCCTTAACTACGGCAGTGTTTTATATTGCGTTTAGTAAATATAAGAAATGTACCAACTTAATTACAACTTAAGTTCCTAAAATATTTTAAAACCCAAAACAATACTACATATAATTTAACTAACTAAACCAACAAAGGAACCCATTTCAGATTTTATGCATTTCTTGGCTTGAGCCACTGTAAATAAACAGAAACTTTATTATACTCTTGTCCAGGAGTATCAAGTTTCATTCAGTGTGTCAAATGTGCTTAAGGTACGTTTACATAGTAATATTTAAACTGAACTATAAGTTCACTTTAAAAAGCTTTCACCCTATATCGGTAAAATTTGTTTTTGGCCAGCAAAAACGCACTTTTAAACTATCTAGAGCTTAGTTCATAAGTTTGCGATATACGATTTGCGAAACTTGTTCTGATTGGTCAATCTGTAACGACTTTCGAATGTTTCGTTACAAATTGGCCAATCACAACACGATTCGCAATTCGCAAATCGCATTTCGCAAGCTTATGAACTAGGCTTTAGACAATAAATTTGTTATAAATATTATTCGTCAATAAATAGAAAAAAATTACTAAGCTCTACAGATAATTTTAAATAATAAATTTATGTTCATTTGTTGCATACTTCCTAAACTTTGGGGCCTAGGTTTTTGTGGTTAGGGAGGTACTCCTAAACGTCCCTAGGGTGTTGGCAGATTGTACACCGTTGCCTTAACTTAAGGAAATTCTTAACTTGGCAACGTTGCATTTTAGCATATTACAAATGACCAATTAAGGTAAAGGAGAATTATATCAGGCGCGTCAGTATCTGAGATCATTTGGCTATTTAGGTAAAAGAGAATAAAACTAATTTACCCAATCTCAATATGTTCTTCCGTTTAAAAAATACATTTTAAATTAAAAATGTAAAATACTTAAAGTTGCCTAATGGTTGTGTCTAAGCAGTTAATCTTGTTATTCATTTAAAAAAATCTTAATACTTTTTAATAATATTTATTTGGGTGCTACTTTTTAAACATCCTGTTTTTTTATCGCCAAAAGGCAATTTTACGTTAAGTCGGTGACGTAAACGAAAATGCAATGTTACGTTGCGAATACAAAGCAGATTGCAGTTTTGAATAAACGGAAGTTACATGAATCGTTTTTGAGATGAAAATATTTGCTTCCTTTTTTTCATAAAACTTTATTAAAACTTATATTATTACTTATAAAATTAACTGAACGCTGGAATAATCGGGGTCACTAGATATTTATTTATACTGATGTAAACATTTTACCGTGTTTCTAAAAGAAAACAGGATAAAGCATCCGGTATGATACATACACTCCCTTTTCTAAAAATCTTGGATATTAAATGTTTAATTATTTTCTGCAATGATATCTTTTTTTATACAGTGACCACTAAAAAGTTGGACACATGAAAAGAAATCTTAAAATTATTGTGTGTATTATATGTCACATTTTTGAGATTATTAATGTAACATAAATGCATGAGCAATGAGTATAACCCAAGGATTCCTAGAGTTAGGGTCCGCCCGTTTAGTAAAGAAGCCACCGACGTCATCAATATCTTCGCGAAATTTCCTCGACCTGTAGTTAAAATGGTATTTTTATTTTAAACCAAAACAATATTCCAAGGGGAGGTCGAAGTTGGGACACATATAAAGTGTATAAGTTAGAAGGGGAAAAATACTTTTGGCTCGAAAGAGAAATCCAAGCTTTTTTGAAGCTGCCGTGGCTATAGATACAATGTGTTTATGCCACGTTAAGGTTACTTTTCAAATGTGACGCCCACAAGATTGAAGGTGTCTTTGCTCTGTAAAACTTGGCCGCTCATAAGTAGAGGATGAGTATTTGATAACTCTTTTCGCGACAAGGAATCATGATTGTGTTTTGGATGCATTAAAATGGACGAGATTTTTGGCGCCCTAATCCAATATTAAATTAAGATCCTGCGAAAGAGATATCTGCATCGCTTTGCGTTTGTTTTCCAAATCAGGTTTAGTGATGGGTTTAGGAACTTGAAAACTGGAGTGAAGGGTACTATTGTCGGCGAAACTATGAATGAAATTAGTTGTGGACGAGAGAAGGTCGTTGATGTGAAGAAGAAACAATGTTGGTGCCAGAACTGAGCCCTGAGGCATTCCAGCATTTACTTGGTGAAAGCTTGAAGAATGGCCGTCCACAATAACTGATATACGTCGATCAGATAGATAGGTAAAGAGTCAAGTACAGAGCTTAGTGGAGAGACCATAGGAGGGAAGTTTATTAAGAAGTGCGACATGCTAGACCTGGTCAAAAGCTTTGGATATATTAAGAGCAACGATCTGGAACTCACCTAGAACCTCAAGAGACTTATTCCAGCAGTGTGATACAAAGGAAAAAAATCTGCTGTAGATCTTTTGTGGCGAAATCCATACTGCCTGTCATGCATCTTCTAACTAAAAACGTCAAACGGCAAACGGAAACAGAAACGTCAATTTAAAAATACAGCTTGTTTTGCACCTTTTCGTCGCCGACCCGATCGCCGACTCGGCAAAAACCGCTCTGTTTTAAGCCAAAGGTAATTAAATCGCCTACCAAAAATTTGAGATCACTTTCAAGTTTGTCCTTTTAAAAATAAAAAGCTTTTTGATTTATCAGACTCTTTGATAAGCTATTTTTAAAACCTCTAAAAGGGTTTTAAAGAATAACTAACAGCACGGGACCTTAATTTTAAAAACTTTGAAGTCGTAAGAGGCTTTTACGAAAGTTTGGCTCTTTAAGCGGTACTAATAAATTTTGTTTTGTTCTGTTTTTATTCACATCAAGAACATTATGTTTTGGATATTGGCCTATATTTTCTATGAAATTATAATACATACTGGGTATTTTACGGCTAAAAAAGTAATAAATTTTTGTTGTTGTGCTGCTTATAAAAATTAAAAGAAAAGTTTGTAGAGAAGGAAGATATATTATTTATTTATAAAAACATATAAAAGTGAATACATACAGGATGTTTTTTAAAGCTTTAAAGACAATTACTATCTCTATAATACAGTGTGTACAAAAAGTTTAAAAACGCTCAAATATCTCAGATATATTATACTATTGTATAGCAAAAACAGCGGAAATTCAGTAATTAAATTAGAAAAATATAGTTACCTCATTTGAATTTTAAATATTTCAATTAATTTCTGCAAAACTGAAAATCTGGACATCGCATCGCCGATCTCAACACTAAATTAAGAGTATGTTTTTACTTTGAACTACCGATTTTCGTCCAGTTTGGTTTAAAACTCTCTGATATATTTAAGCGTTTGCAAACTTTTTCAGCACACTGTATATTTTATTAAATATTGGCGTGCACCCTATATAAACATAAAAAATATATTAACGAAACTACTGTATTTTTTTTTGCAATAATAAACAAAATTTTATTTATTTAAAGAAATTGTTGCCGCAGGTAAGCATTAAGCCGAATATTTATTTTAACTTTAAAATAGATTAAAACATTTTTTAAAGCAGTTTATAAACAGTGTGTCTGATTAAATTACAGTTTATGTGGGATTTTAATCGCTAAACTTAAAAATCAATACAAGAAAAGTAAATGCCAATGTACGTACTAACTTTTGAAAACATAATAGCAAAACAGTATAAATTTCTTTTAAACTTACGACTCATCCAAATCTAACATTACTAATAATTTGTAATAAATTTATTTGCAAATTGTCACATTTAAAATGAAGTGACATATGAACCAAAAAAAAAATGGCAAATTCAAAGGTAATTAGACCTTTAGTTTAGTTGATGTCGCGTTTGCTGAGACATAAATTTATATTTAAATAAATTGTACTAGGCATGGAAACAAAACACTTATTTAAAGTGTAAAAAAAGCAATAAACCATTACAAAACCTAGTTTTTTGACACTTTATGTAGTGTACCAAAATGGAGTACGTTACCTTCATGTTAAAGATAAAAAACTGATTTATTTAAACGGTTTTGGAAAATAATTATTTTTTGGTCGCCCAAATATAAAAGAACAGTATATTATTACTTTTCCAAACGCCATCGTGCAAAATAAACCATTGTTATTATTCTGAGTGGCAGACAGGCGGTTAAAATTTTTATAAAATTTACCGCTTGAAAAGGACGATTTCACACCTACATTTCAAACCAGATGGTCTAAACTGCGCAATATGTCTAGCAGATTTTCAGTTATAAAACCCTTGTTTATTCGACTTTCTTATACAGAGTGTTAGAGGCAAATTCTAAAATATGTTTTATACAGTTTCAATTATTAACACAGGTAATTTCCTTTTAAATAACACACATTTTTTAAGCTTTGTAACGTTAATAAATGCATGTGATTAATTATATATAATTTTTTAGAATAAATCAAAAATATACTTACGACTAAAAGTATGTTGTTTACTAACTAGAAATCACCAAGCCATTAGAAGCCTGGCTTAATAGATTTGTTTTTATTAATAATAAAAAGTGTGTTAGGTAATTCTATTTATTTATTAACATTTAGGGAAGGCCCGGGAAGCCCTGCCCAGCGGGTAACTCCGTCGATCGCCATAAATTCTAAACTCAACCTCTAATCGGTCCGATATCTCACTCATTACAAATATTTAACTTATAATGCTAACTTAGCTGATTTGTGCTCCGCAAAACCGCTTTTAATCCTACAGCCGTCAAAAAACGTTTTGGATGCAGGTTGATGTATTTTTCGGTAAAAATTTAAACCTTACCACGACACATAAGTATTAATTTGCATCATTATTACAGGGGTTTTACAATTTATTCGGCAAACTTAAAGGGGTAATTCTAGAATAAAAATATGAAAGAAACTTGAAATATGTCCTAAACGTCTTAGTTTTAAACTAAGACGTTATTATAAAAAAATGTGTTTTTTTATAATAACTTTAAGGTAAATATTTAAAAAAGGTACGCCACTGCATTTTTCAAAATATATTTTTTTAAATGCCCATTTAGTTTAACACAAATTTAATCTTTTGATTTTTTTCATTTGATGCACGATTTTCGCGTAAATAAATAAAAAAATGACACTTAGCCCATCATTTTAAAGCCCCTGACGAGTACTTTATAACCCTAGAATATGAAGTCAATACCTTTACTTACTACAAAATGGCGGTAGTTTAAAAATTTCCTAAATATTTGATTTGACTGACCATATTTCCAAAACTAATAAAGTTAGATAAACTTAATGTGATATTTTATTAAAAGTCTTTTAAAGATCTTTTTATTGGTAATATTGGTAATAATGTACAGTATAGGACAAGTAGAACAAAGGTGTATATTTTTTTAATGACCCACCCTGTGTATTATATCATCGTTAAGAAGATGTTTGAAGGACCTTTAGGAAAATACCACATTAAGTAACTATTATCTAACGTTATTACTTTCGGAAATATAATGATCCAAATCAGATATTCAGTAATTTGTAATGTACCTACTGCCATTTTGTAGTAGGTAAAGGTAGGTATTGACTTTATATTATACGGGTTATTAAGTTCTTGTCAGGACCTTTAAAGGATGGTACCCAGCAGTTATCTTTAAACTTTTATCTGTCAGTTTCACTCTTTAATATAGTATTAATTATTATCTGTGCATTTATTTCATAGGTTAAAGTTCTATGTTTTTGAATTAATCCGGTAAAACAATAAAAGGAAGAGAATATTAAAAAAATCCCTGTATATTTTTAGGATTTCATTATACTTTTAGCCTTTAATGTTGCTGTGTTTTCTAAATAATATATGTTATTTCCTAATTGTCACTTGTACTACTTTTCCATAATTTTTTTAAAGGCTCCTAACTCTTAGTTTGACATTTATTTCTGTCAATTATTGCCTAAAACTTGGTTTATGTATGTCTTACTAAAGTTCGTAATTTTTATAAAAATTCCACACCACTATTTTTGACCAATTAAATTCTGTGATTTCAGTTGCTTTCCCATAACAATCCAAGTATTTTTCGGAATTTTTTTCTTCTGAAGTACTTTGGAGAAAATTATGCCTGTCATTCACATACATAATTAAAGAAAATGGTATTTTTGCCAGTTATATCTTAGACGTAGCATAATAAGAAAAAATGTATGGTTTTTAAGTCCCTAAATGACATTTGTATACAACTACAGTTAGTTAATATCTTAGAAGTAAAGTAGCAGAAGTAATTGAACAGCAAACGAAAGCTAGGTACAAGTTTAAAAAAATGTACTTTTTCAGCAACTGTAGTAATATAAATTTATTATAATATAAAAAATAAACAATATTAAGATTTAAAATGATACAGTGCATTTCTTTAATGTCCCCATCCCTTTATTTTTAAACGGATCAATTAAAAAAGTAAAACTTTGGAAAATGATATTGATGCATAAATACTATATTTTAGAGTAAAATTGACAGATGAACATTTTAAGATGGCGGGTGGGCGCCATCTTGGAAAAAATATTAAATAAGAAGGGTGATCTTGCAGTACACTATTTTGAAGCTCCTGATGAGTACTTTATAACCCTAAAATATAAGGTCAAAATCTTTACCCTATACAAAATGGCGGTAATTTAAAAATAACCTAAATACATGGTTTGGATGGCCATATTTCCAAAACCTATAAAGTTAGATATACCTCGTGAAGCGTTTTTAAAGCCCTTTAAAAGATTTTTCTAATGGTGATACTTGTGAAATTATACAGGGTAGAAAAAAGCTCTTTTCTTTTAACGAAGCACCGCCATTTTGTATTAGGTAAGGATATTGACTTTATATTTAAAGGGTTATAAAGTACTCATCGGTAGCTTCAAAATGATGTGCCACAAGACCGCCTTTAAATCTAACTTTTTTTCCAAGATGGCACCCACCCGCCATTTTAAAATTTTTATTTGTCAATTTCACTCTAAAATATAGTATTATTCATTAATTTTATTTAACAAAGTTTAACTGTTTAAATTGATCCGTTTAAAATTGGTAAAATGAAAAATATTTATTTTTATGTAACATTTTTGAAGCTTGTGTCAAGGACACAAACATAAAATTTGAAAAAATAATAGGGTAAAACGAATTTGATGTAAAATTTTTTCACCGAATACCACACGTGCTTAAATTATCCCAGAAAAAAATTTTTGGTCAGGAATAGTTAGGAAAAAAATAATCTTATAATTTTTAAAATATTCGTTGCTTTGAAAAAATGTCCGGAAATAAATTAGGCAGTAGTGAAAATATACCAAACAATTTGAAAGTTAGGAGAGGGGTCCTGATTTTAGACACGCACTGTACAATAACATGGCGATATTCTTTATTAATAGCTTCTTCAAAAATTGTACTTGTAATCCTGAGCACGAAAATACATATTTCCTTTTTATTTACATCTTAAGAAATAACGGCACGAGCACGAACGAACAACGTAAAAACATATTAATAGCTTAATTCAGCGTTAAAAATACGCGTTGTGAATATAAAAAATCGTAAACTAACTTAGTTTTTAACGAATTTAAAACTGATAAATTGGTTTCCCCGCCAAGGCGTTCTTGTGATGTAATAATTAGTGACTTGAAAGAGTGACGGTTTGACAAGCGACTTGATACATCCTACACATCCTACACACGATACAGGCCTATTTGTTTGTTATAAAAACATTGTTTTAGCGTGAAAAATCTATTAGAAACCGGATGCAAAAGTTTCGTAACTACAGCAAGATCTGCTATTTAATTTTTCCTCTCTGTCTATTTAAAGAAAGTATTTGGCAAATAGGTCTGGAAATGTGAAAAAGAAATGCTGTCAGGTAGAAGTCTGCAGGGGTCGAGAAATAAAAAGACTTGTGGACTAAAAACACTCGCACGTGTGGGACACATGTGCTCGTTCTGTTTTAAAACTTTTTCAGTGGCGTACAAAAGGAAATTGTTTTAGAGAAGTTAATAAATTAGATTTTTAAACGTACATAATAAGTATGCGTTAAAACTAAATTATCTTGTTTGTTGCCAAAATACTGAGTGAGCAAAAAGTACTGGAATTTTTATCTCATATCCTTTAAACCACAAAAGCTACATTCATAAAATTTGGCACTTGGATAGGATTTTGTGCTACAAATACTTTTTTTTGTTATAATAAAATACCATGTGTATTTTTACTGCAATGTTTTAAAAACTCCATAATTAATAACCCAAGCAGCAAGCTGACGTCATTATGACGTCATTTTTAAGACATTTTTGGTCATCTTTTGTGTTTTTGGTCATAGGACGTCATCAGACCAAAATTATGACGTCATTTTAACCTTTTTATGACGTGTTTTGACGTCGTTGAAGTGACGTCTTTTCGACGCGATTTTTTCGTCATACTAGCTTATAAAAATCTAATGACGTCATGTTATTATATGATTCGTGTCAAAATCCAACCGAAATATTATATGACAGAAAAATAACACAAATAATTTTACAAAATTATAAAAGGAAAAACTCTACCGATAGATGGCGTAATGGACAATAAACTACATACTACGTTTATTCAACATCTTCGCTTTTTATCACCTACACCGTACCGATGAGACCAAAATAGTGCAAGACCGGTCTGCGGTTGATTAGCTTTGAAAGAAATATCTTCGGCTAGTGTAAAAATCTGCATCTCCAGGTTGGACATTGTCCCGAGAGATGTGACCTTGTAGTGCAAGGAAATTGCACAGTTTTTTCCTATATCAATTTTCAAATAAAATATCGTATCATTTTAGCTTTAAAATAAAAGTATATGCGACAATTTTTCGTCATCTTAAAGACGTCATTAACGGGACGTCTTTTTGTCTGTGACTTAGGGAGGTCAATTTAACGTCAGTTTGTCGTCATCTTATGACGTCTTTGCTGACCAAATGTGACCAAAAATGACTAAAAGAGACGTCAATAAGACGTCAGCTTGCTGCTTGGGAAGTTGCCAATTTTTTAAAATTTAATTTTTACATTTTGCTGAAGTATGACAATACCACATTTTCAATAAAAAGTACAAAGATGCCTTAATATTTTTATTTTCGCCAACTGGCGTTACAAACTTCAGTGTTTGGTAGTTTCTAAATATTAGGGAGTTAATCAATGATATTGGAATTATTGCCAAATAGTCCAGTTTTACACCTTACTTATTATTACTGGTGTACTAAATACAATATCTAATTTCTTTTAATTTACGATAAAGTTGGTATATCAAATTTTGTAAAATTTCAATTTTTTTTTATACTGTCTCTAAAAGGTCGGTACAAAATGGTACCACAAATCCAATGACCTAACACAATTACCTTAGTCGAAAAGTTGATATTTTGAAAAATACAGACTGTCAAAGTTTCCATTCTATTTTGGTAATTTTTAAATATCTTTTTCCATTAAATTAGGCAGTGGAATGTTTTTAAGGGTGGGAAATAAAAATAGGCCTATGTTTTTGTTATAAAATATACAGGAAGCCACGTGCCATCTTGCTTATGTACGAACCTTTCGGTGTCTCTGTACATTAAAGTTATAGTAAAAAGTATCTATTTTTTACGCCTAATCTAGGTGACCCAGATTTTTTTAAAAGATGTGTAGAAAATACTACCACATATTCTTTTATCAAAATACAACGATCTTTCCCAATTTAACTGTTTTTTGCAAAATACACGAAAATAGAAACTTTTTTACTAGAGCCATAATATACCAAGAAAAAAAAAACCTACGACATTTTAAATATAACACAAATGCTATGTGTTCAACCTCTCAAAGTAAAAATCTCTGAAGAGGCGTCGTGTAGTCGATGGCGAAACGTCGGTAAACGATTTTAATTTGACGCAGTAAAACCCAAAAATCAGGATTACTATTTACCTTTTTGTAATATAAATAATAAATACACCAGCAACCAGTTATCCATGTCACTATGACACTATAACCAAACAAATATATTTAAAATTTAATGTCAACGAGTTTTCAGAATATCATAAAAAAAAAAAAATTAAAATTTAAAACCTAAATAATAGTTAACTTTATTATTTTTATTCAATTTATCTTGACAACGATGGCAGACTTGCCACCAAAGCGTCGACTTTAGTTATCTTTTTACTTGTTTTATTTTTTTTTTTTTTTGGTTTTTTGGTACTTTTAATTTAATTTTTCGCGTCCCCAAATAATTACCATCCATTAAATGAATCCGCCGAACTACAGAACATATCTTCAATTCTCTATTTGTTTTAATATTTCTTTTATATTTTTTTATAATAATAACGAAAAAAATATTATTTTCGCATAAGTTGCCATATCGAAAGGTTAAAAAAGTATATTTTATTAATTTTTCTCAAATCTGGGTGAAAACTATAACTCTTAATTTAGACTACGTCTATGATGGAAAAGAGGGTTGCCAGATACTTTATATCCGAGGTTTTAAAGTCTGGAGATGCCAATGACTTTTGTTATTTGTTTATTTTGGGTTAATTCATTTTTTCATATAAAATAAAACCATTCTCTTACAGGCAATGTAAAAGAAATATTATTTCAAATATAGTTGATATTTTCTATTTGTAAATAAAGTTATTTAAATCATATGAATAAAATGTGTAAAAAATGTTTCCAGTTAAAATGTACAGTTAAGAAAAATATATAATAGAACATTCAACAGGTAAATACAATGTATAAATGATAAAAAAATTATTAAATAATAATAATAGTAAAAAAAAAAAAATTAAATATAAAATATTTCATCCAGACCTGCCTCCTCTGGAATAGTCCCTAGCACTGAAACCAATATATATATATATATATATATATATATATATATATATGTATATATAAATATAGTTCATATTTTATTCCTTTCTTTTTTAATGTGGGTTAAATTAAAACAATAGTAATTTATGTAACAAGTGCATCAAGTGATACTTTTTTTACGAATAAGAAGTTTGACAGCACGAGCCGTTAGGCGAGTGCGGCAATTTCATGAGTAAAAAGAAGACACTTTATGCATGTGTAACATACTATATTTTTTTTACGACCGTATAAAATTTTTCCAAATTACCAGTTTATAGATGTTTTATTTATTCAAACTTATTAATTTTAATTTCTGCAGCACAGCCTACAGAAATTGCACCAAAAAATCATAGCCTCCCTATTTTTTAAAAGATAATTATTCTCTTCATTACTATGCCGAGGGTGTCCGGGAAAATGTGGGAAATCTCTCGCACACGTATGGAACAGATGAAAATAACACGACAAGTTCCTATAAAATTTTTCTCGTTTAAGCCCCCTGCGGAGATATGATCCCCTAAAGGGGGCAGCTAGAAATCGATTTTTCGTGAATAACTTTTAAAGCGCTCTGTATAATTTGATAATATTTTAGTACGATGCATACTAGTAAAGACCTCTTAAAATAGTGCCCTTGAAACTTATGTCGCTTCTTTAGTTTGCCAGGGACGGACTAGTTTTCGCACATTATTGATAATATTTTTTACGCCCTGTATGGTGAAGACACAAAAATATGTTTTTGGGTAGTTTAAACCTTTTGCTAAAAAAAGGTACTTTTGTTTGACATCGATAAAATGAGCCGTTTTCGAGTAAAAAATTATTTTAACAATAAGAGTTTATTTTTGTTTAATAATACAATATTTTATTTTCGATGTAATTTGTAATTTTTGATTCAGTATTGAAGTCCTCTCGTAGCAGGTCAGGAATTTGTTGCAAATGTTGTTAAGATAATTTTTTACTCGAAAACGGCTCATTTTATCGATGTCAAACAAGAGTACCTTTTTTAGCAAAAGGTTTAAACTACCCAAAAACATATTTTTTGTGTCTTCACCATACAGGGCGTAAAAAATATTATCAATAATGTGCGAAAACTAGTCCGTCCCTGGCAAACTAAAGAAGCGACATAAGTTTCAAGGGCACTATTTTAAGAGGTCTTTACTAGTATGCATCGTACTAAAATATTATCAAATTATACAGAGCGCTTTAAAAGTTATTCACGAAAAATCGATTTCTAGCTGCCCCTTTAGGGATCATATCTCCGCAGGGGGGCTTAAACGGAAAAATTTTATAGGAACTTGTCGTGTTATTTTCATCTGTTCCATACGTGTGCGAGAGATTTCCACATTTTCCCGGACACCCTTATTAATTTGCATTATATATATAAAAAAATGTAGGCAATTGATTGTGTTTTATTATGCGGGGCTTCCTGGATCTCCCCTACGTATTTTTTGTACAGTTTTTATAAACTTGTATTTAAAAATTTCCATAGAGTTTTTCCATAGAGAATCAAATTTTTAAAGGTATATCAAATTAAATAAATATGATTTAAGATCTCCATAAACACGATTTATTTTTATACACGAAACAAAATTTACAAGACTAATCAAAAGATAACAAACAATTTGGCAAATTCAACAAACTGTAAATATTTATAAAAATGGGAAAAAGTTTCTGCGAACATCAGCCACTATGTAAATATTTTTTTAATCTGAAACCTCCCAAATAACGATTGAAAACGGACTGATTATTGTTTAATTAAAAATTTGTTTCAAAAAACCTAATTTTTATGTTGGTTCATTTAAAAAAGTCGTTAACAGCGGTGTTAAATTAATTTGGCAAAAACATAAATTGTAAATTTAAAAAATGTTTTTTGCATCTGGCTGGAAACTAAAGTGGGATATTTATAGTAATATCGTTTAATGAGCTAACGTTTTAAAGGCTTTAAAATAAACATAGCTTTTAGAAATAATTCAAGGCAGGCTTAAATAAACATATACATTACTTTATAAAATTTAATGATATAAACCCAAAAAATATGTGTTATCTGAAAAAACAAAATTATTTAAATTTAGATATTCTAGGTTTATAATGTAATCTTGGGTTCAATATAATTTTATTTATTTTCCTAGAGCAGGCACCTAAAATAATATTAAAAATAAATAATAGTTTAAAAAACTAAAAAACACGCTTTTATATGCAACCGAACTAAAATTAGAAAATAATTTTTCATTACAAAGAGTTTGTCACTTCAGAGTAAAAAGCGTGGGGTGCATTTTACTATTTTTTCATGACTTTTCCCTCATAGATATTTGCAAATAGAATAATTATAACATTTAATATATTAAGCACCCCACGCTTTTATTCTGAAGTGACAAACTCTTTGTAATGAAAAATTATTTTCTAATTTTTAGTTCGGTTGCATATAAAAGCGTGTTTTTTAGTTTTTTAAACTATTATTTATTTTTTATTTTTAGTTCGATATATCAATTAGTTTTTTAAAAATAAATGCTCCAGTTTATTCACTAAAAAATTCCTTCGCCATTTTGTCAAGAGACACAGAGGATCTGTAAAGGAATTTATTTATCCTGGCGGTCCTAATCAGGATAACGGAATACTGTTTTTAAATTATTGAATTGTCATCGGTCCTTGATACGTGTGCAAAGTTTCAAAGAAATTGAATCGCTGGAAGTTGGTAAAAATTAGGCATATATATATGCATAAATATTTATTCCGTTTATTTTTTTTCAGGTAACTTTGAGGAGAAAAAAAACTAGAAGCATGGCGATCCGCCTTTGGAGCATTTTTATAGTAACTCTGTACACTATAAATATATTAGCTGTGGATCCTACAGGTAAATAAAAATAAAATTGGCAAACAGAAATAAAAATAAAGAAAACATTTGGGGCAATTAAAACATATTTCTTATGTGTAGGTATACATTGGTAAAAGGAATTAAAAAAATATTTCTAAAAACATTTTTGTTAAAAAAAAAAACAAAAATAGTAGTATTTATTAAGGTAAATTTTTGCTGGTATTTTTGTAAGGTTTTAGGATTAGAGAATCATCCTATATAGTGCTTTATTATTGCTTTAAGTATTTAAAAAGCCATATAGCCGGTGTACTCTGCATCAATGGATTTTATAACATAACATAATCGTACAATCCAACAAGTTTAATTTAAGTCTTTTGTATTTCACTGTTTTTTTAACCTTTTACTACTTTCCATTATTCAAATTTAAACAAACTTGTAATGTTGTTAAACATATTTGTGATAAAGTTAAGCAACGTCGAATCATGTTCCTTGTCGCGAAAAAATTATCAAACACTCACCCTTTGCTTATAAGTGGCCAGGTGTTGCAGAGCGGGGACACATTTAACCTTGTGGTCGTCACATTTAAGAATAACCTTAACTGGCATAAACACATTGTATCTATAGCCACCGCGGCTTCAAAAAAGCTTGGATTTCTTTTCCGAGCCAAAAGCATTTTTCTCCTTCCAATTTATACACTTTGTATGTGTCCCAAATTCAACCCTTCCTTGATGCCATTCAAAGAAGGGCTGTTCGTCTTATTAATGATCCTTTACTTACTCAAAGACTTTCTTCTCTTGCCTATCGTCGAGCTGTGGAGATTTATCGCTCTTTCTAAAGATACTTTTACGGCTTCTGCTCCGACGAATTATCCAGTATAGTCCCTCCTCTTGCAGCTCCTAACAGAGAAACTCGTGGTGCCGCACATATGCATCCCTATACGGTCCAATTGGACAGGCCCCGAACTTCCCATTTCGTTCGTTTTTTTATCCCTAGAGTTTCTAGACTGTGGAACCTACTGCCAGCGGAGGTCTTTCCTTTCTCCCCAAATCTTCAAGTTTTTAAGTCCCGTGTTAACAAACTTCCTCTTACCCTGCTTAAGACACCCACGGTACGTTAGTATTTAGGCTTTCGGCCTTCGTGGATTGTCCAAAGATAAAAAAAAATATGAATGCAAAATAAATTCTACGAGAAACACTTTTTATTCCCCCCTCTCAAAACATTCTTGCTTTGAGTAAATCTTTAAAGCATAGACTAATTTTTAAGTCTGTTAATCAGCATGCTTAAAAACTATTCTTCTATGTTGAAAAAAATGTTATACTTGATAGACTAAGAAGACTAAACGTTATTTTTAAAGCAGAGCCTTTTAAAACGGTAAACAGTTACCCTATTTGCATGTAAAATAGGTACCATACTAAAAGTAGTCGGGCTAAACGGCACTGCGCTATAGTACCATTGTAACATTCAGCTTTTGCAGTTCTCTGCATATAGGGAACAAGGCAAGAATAACTACACGTTTCTTGTTGTTGTATCTTTTAGTATTATTCACACACACACATATATCACACTTTTAATAACCTTACTTGTATATATGTGTTTGTACGTACGTAACTTTTCCCTCTCTAAGTGTCCGCCCTCTGTTGAAGATTTACAGTACTTATGATACAAAGTTATGGGAAAACATATTTTTAACAACAAATCAAACTAAAACCAGATGAAAGAAGGGATGAAATCTTAAGTCTTTGTTTAATTTAGTATCTCAAGCCAGTGTGATGTGAGGTGGAAATTGTTTAAAGTGAACAAGCCTGGAAAACAGGAGCTTCCAGAAGCCCAAAAACCTTTAAAAGATGTGTTGTCTGCTGGAGGTGGTGTCTAAGCCGCTCTGTTTACTTACCTGGGGTCCCTTTTTAAGGTTGTCGCTTTGCCCCCACCCATCCTACGGCCCTGATTAAACGACTTTATATTAATGTCTGGATAATGTCATACCTTACGTCACAGGTTTAAGTTGACGATAGTAAATATACATTCACAGAAAGCAGGAAGTTTAGTTTACTTGCTGTGTTCGGAAAACTCGTTTTAGTGTTTTGTTATAGAGTTACAGAAACCAAGTGAGGCTGCTAGGTTTCTCAAAATGTAAATAGAATTATACAGGGTGTCCGGGAAAATGTGCGAAATCTGTCGCACACGTATGGAACAGATGAAAATAACACGACAAGTTCCTATAAAATTTTTCGTTTAAGCCCCCTGCGGAGATATGATCCCCTAAAGGGGGCAGCTAGAAATCGATTTTCGTGAATAACTTTTAAAGCGCTCTGTATAATTTAATAATATTTTAGTACGATGCATACTAGTAAAGACCTCTTAAAATAGATTGCCCTTAAGAAACTTATGTCGCTTCTTTAGTTTGCCAGGGACGGACTAGTTTTGGCACTATTATTGATAATATTTTTTACGCCCTGTATGGTGAAGACACAAAAAATATGCTTTGGGTAGTTTAAACCCTTTGCTAAAAAAGGTACTCCTGTTTAACATCGATAAAATGAGCCGTTTTCAAGTAAAAAATTATTTTAACAATAAGAGTTCACAAATTCCTGACCTGCTACGAGGGGCTTCAATACTGAATCAAAAATTACAAATTACATCGAAAATAAAATATTGTATTATTAAACAAAAATAAACTCTTATTGTTAAAATAATTTTTACTCGAAAACGGCTCATTTTATCGATGTCAAACAAGAGTACACTTTTTTTTAGCAAAAGGTTTAAACTACCCAAACATATTTTTGTGTCTTCACCATACAGGGCGTAAAAAATATTATCAATAATGTGCGAAAAACTAGTCCGTCCCTGGCAAACTAAAGAAGCGACATAAGTTTCCGAAGGGCACTATTTTAAGAGGGTCTTTACTAGTATGCATCGTACTCAAATATTATCAAATATACAGAGCGCTTTAAAAGTTATTCACGAAAAATCGATTTCTAGCTGCCCCCTTTTAGGGGATCATATCTCCGCAGGGGGGCTTAAACGGAAAAAATTTTATAGGAACTTGTCGTGTTATTTTCATCTGTTCCATACGTGTGCGAGAGATTTCCACACATTTTCCCGGACACCCTGTATAAACTGTGTTTTTTATTATTTTATTTTATCTTCTTGGATAATTTTATAATTTTACTAAATGCGATGTTTAATACATTCAATTTTTCTTTTAAAGTGCTTTTGCTTTTCGGTGTCAAAAGCATCTCAAATACTTTACTGATCTATAAAAGATAGGGTGTAAGCCTCCGGTTGTTATAGCTGCATGGTTAAAATTTAGATTTTAATTACTCATAACTATTAATTTTTATTACTTGAACTTTCTACACGTAAATAATCTATTTACGTCTTTTTCGAATTATTAACGTTTATAGGCGAGTATTTTAAGACATTTGCTTGACCTTTTTGTAATAATACATACATTTTTCCACGACCTTAAAAATAGATGTTTTTTAACCGTTAACATGAAGTTAAATGTACTCCATTCTAGTAACACTATATAAAGTGTTAAAAAAGTAACTTTTTTAACACTTCAAAGCCATTTTTACACTTTGAATTAGTGTTTTGTTTCGGTGCCTACTACAATAAACTTTTAAATATCAATTTATGCAATGTAATCAGTAAACGCGACATCAACTGAACCAAACGGTCAAGTTACGCTTTGATTTTGTCATTATTTCATTTCATGTGTCACTAGTTTTAAAATTTGACATGTGTGTATATAGATTTAAAGGAAATTATTGAAAATTAATAGTAATAATGAATTTGGCTCACTAAGAAATTAAAAAGGGAATTTATACTGTTTTAGTATTATTTCTGGTAAGCACACACAATTTTCAAAATTAATTAATAAATTGCATAGGTTATGTAGAGAATAATTGTCTTTTAAAAAATAAGAAGGCTATGATTTTTGTTGCAATATAATGGCTGTGCTGCAAAAATTAAAATTAAGTAGGTTTAGATGAATGAAACATGTATTAAATGGTATTTTGGAAAATTTTTATACGGTCGTGGAAAATGCATTTTTTACTCATGGGTTTGCCGCACTCGCCTGACGGCTCGTGCTGTCAAACTTCTTGTTTGTAAAAAAAGTATCACTTTATGCAGCTGTTCACATAAATTACTATTATTTTACTAAGTTTTAGTTTCCGTTTTAAACTCCCCGTACATAATAAAAATAGTTCTAAGTACTATTACATTTTTCCACGCAAACTACATATTTACCTCATTGGAATACAAAAATAAGGTTTCTAACTAGGCTAAATGTTTTTCTTTTGTAATGTGTTTGCAGAGCACGTCCATCTTTATTTACACATATATTAAAATAATATAAATAACAAGAAGGCTTAATAAAAAGAATTGTCTTTTATATTATTACGTGTAATTGGCAAATTAACTCTAATTTGGTCAACGTATGCAGACTGTCTATACGCCCTTGTATAAATTATCTTGTACACTGTGTCCACAATTTAAATGTTTAAATTAGGATCTTGCTTTTTACCACAAACTGTTGAATAAATTATAATATTTTAACAGAATTCTTCTCTAGAAATCAATAATAAAAACACCATATCGATTTATTAGTGACAATTTAGATCATTAATTTATAATGTCATTGCCAAAACTGAACAATTTTATACGGGAATTTCAAAAAGAATCCTCGCATTTCATTTTAGTTTACAGCTAATTCCACACAACACATGCACTCACAGTTACGCAAGACAATAAAACAAATTTTTCTACATTTAGAAATCAATTTATGACGAAAATATCAGGATTTAATCAAATGCTCAAATATTCCTCCAATAACTGCCAGACAATAACTCAAACGATTATAAAACTCATTTCTTACGTTGGCTAGTTGGTACATCGATATTCTGGACAATTCAGCGGAACTAGCATTCCTTAGCTAGACTAAATTTTCATATTTTTTATTGGTAGCTTAGTTTTTAAATGTCCCCATAGATAAAAATCGTTTGGCGAAAGATCACGTCGATTTTCTTCACATTTGCAATTATTGATTACTGTGCCTGTAGTTTCAAATTTTTTATCGTCCGTTCTATTGTCGATTTACTTGGTATTGGCCTATTGGCAAAATAGGCTGCAAACATGTCCGCTACTCTTCGATAACTATTTCCTGGTAAAACCATTTTATAATAGTGATTTTTTCTTGATTTAAGTAGTTCATTATTTAAAAATGATGTGACATTGATCTGACAACTTGAGAGTAAGAGGTTAAATAATTTTTCTAGTATTTTATTATAAACTTCTAATAATACAAGGCGCGTAAGAAGATAGGAGATTCGTAACTTATTTTAGCATTTATCTCTTAGCTGGCGGACTGAGAAGAGCTGAAATTTGTACACTGGGTACAACTTTTCGTGCTCCTTAAAAATCCTAATAATATTTTCTTCTAAAATAATTAGGGGAGCCAATATTGGACCACTTCAAAATTTACATGGGATTCCCTATGTCCCGCTCGACGGAGCAATGCGGTATAATGCGAACGCTAGTATAAAATAATAAATCAAAATTACATTTAAAAAATTGGACTTCTTACTAATTTAAAATCTTTAAAAAAAACTTTAAAAAATTGTATTCTCTTAAATTTACAAATACCGATATTTAAAAAACGAAAAAAGATAATTAAGAAACAGTTTCTTTAGTAGAAAAAACTAGAATTATTTCATAATTAACTCTCTGAAATTCAGCTTAACGTCGCTATTCAAATAAAATAAATTAATTTTTAACATTTAATTTAATTGTTGTTTTGTACCTCCCGAGTAATTACCCTTTAAAGACAAAAATCATAATTTGCTTTAATAAAATAAGCACCCGTTTTAACCGATAACTTTTTGTTTAATTAATTTTTTTTATAATAACTGTAGGTGATTTGCGTAAGAAATATTTGTTTTGATTAATATAAATGTATACAGGGTGTCAAGACTTTGTGGAGAATCTCTCGAGTTTATATAGAACTACGCCATCTATCGGTATGTCAAAAAACTATTAAATATATATAATATTTTTATTAACACGTCTTTAAAACTTTTTAATAAGGTTTTAAACAAATGTTTACAGCTCCTAACAGTCTACTTGAATATCTTGCCTTCTCGACTAGCCATCACCAATTAATCACACAACACACACTTATTAGGTAATGAATACATTTCATATGTCTATTAAAAACTCTTTTCTTTAAAAAAGAAACTAAAAAGCTAGAAAACAAATGGACAAAGCGGTCACCTTCGGTCCAAATTAACGTATAAAATATTTTCCTAAAGTCCCTCTTTTAAAGAGATGTGCCATTAAAAACGCCACTGAAATCGTTTTTTTAATAACTTTTATAGTACTAGGTATTATAATTTTTTTATATAATAAATACTAATTAGGACTTCTTATAATGGCATCCTTCTAATACATATGCCTTTATAAGTTCGCCAGGGACGGACTTACCCTTACACAATAGTACTAATTGTTTTTGCACCCTGTGCAATAAAGGTATAAAAATATTATTTTTAAAAAGCTTAAACCCTTAGCTAAAAAATGTACTCTTGTCCGATAATAATAAAGTAAAGCGTTTTTGAGAAAAACAGTTTTTAAACAGGTTGTATTTAATAATTTTGTTTGTCGCTTTGACCGAAGCTCCCTCTATTTTTTATTTTTTTAAAACTATCTCAAAGCCTGACTTAGAAAACAGACCTTAATTTCTTCTTGAATTTGAGCCCCGAAAAACTTGTCTTATTTAATGCATCTAAAACACAATCATTTTCCTTTTTCGCAAAGAAATCATCAAAGACTTATACATAATTAATTAGCGGCTAAGTTCGGCAGAGCAAAGACACATTAAATCTTGTGCGGGTCCCATTTGAGAATAACCCTATCTGGCATAAACACAATATCCTATACGTATGCATCCTCAATTTTTAGTTTAAAAAGAGAAAAACCATAGATAACCTATATTTAGATCCGCAGTGGCAAAAAGCATTTTTCGGATTTTTACGACCTGGCGCAGTAAACAAATGAATGGGTGGACGAACATGCGCACTTAAAAGCCGCGGCAAAATACAAACACCGGCACCCCGTACCCTTCGTCCGCGGTCTGACCTTGACGCTCATTAGCTACGTACTTCGAACAGAAATCCAGGACGCCGTCGACAAAGTCTTTTCGATAATGCGGATAGTTTGTTTTGGGGCCAGGTGCGTTTACCCTCAACATGCTTGCGTACAAACCGGTTTTTCGCCCATGAAATGTAACTTTTGTTTCGCGCAGGTTATCATATTGGCAATCCATCGAGATCAGTGAGAAAAACCCTTTATTACATAAAGGCTTACTTTATGGCTTAATAAATTAAATTAATCCCAAACGCAACATCCTGGACAGCAGTAAAATATAATTCGTTTAAATATAATAATAATATACCTTTTAAAGCTTATCCAAATATGTTTTTTTTTTCAGAATATTTAGAGAATTCGAGAGAGTCATCTTCAGAAATAATAACAAAAGTTAACAGAAACTGTAACACTTAAATGTCCCAAAGAAGAAACGTTGAATGGAAAGTTAGAAATTCCCATAGCAATGAGTACAAAACCAAGGTAAGTTGCTTTTCAAAGGTAATGAGCTGTGCCACATTTAACTTCGAGATAATAAATGGTATGGTGCTAACATGTATGTTATATAACCCTAGGGTTATTTAACCGTAACCATGCGTTTACCAATCACAAGAATATTTCCGAAAATTAGCAGTTTTGAGGTTGTAAATCATAAATAATAAATTTATGTATGATAGGTAAGAAATACGTCAGAAATTGACCTTTTCAAAGTCGTCTAGATACGTAGCTAATGACATAACCTGCTTATTCATTTTTTTAAGTCAAATATAACAACATACCTAAATAAATCTGGGTTCTTAATCCGAGGCAACATTTCTTGGGTGATAAGTTCCTCCGTTGCCCAGGAACGAGAAGAGTTATATCCTTTGTTGTGCTATCTGTCTTTTAACTACCAACGTAACGACTTAAAAAATATCGATAATGTGTGCAATTTAACTTATAAAAAATGAATTGAGCAATAAAAGGAAAATCTGGGGGTCTAGAACCCGACAATCCAATTTTCCAACCACTTGACGATGGCTGAATGCATTAAGTGTGAAAGCCAAAAACCGAAAATAGAATAGAATAGAACATACCTAAACCTGCCTGTTATATTTTAGTGAAAAAAAATGAATAGGCAAGTTATGTCATAGATAACTAGACGACTTTAAAAATTATTTTTAGTCAACTTTTGACGTGACTCTTTCCGCGGTCTTCGAGGTAGTACGGTACGTTTACGTAGAAGTCTACATAGACTTCCCGGGTAGGCGATTGAAGGCGTCGTACGAGCGTAGCTGTAGCTTTGGGGATCGAGAAAAGATTCACGCTAAATTGGGGCTTCTTTCTTCTGGGGCCAAGCGCTGTGAGTGAAGATTCCTAAAGCATGAGGTTTTTTCGCTTTGGTGTTGAACACATGGTGTCTTCGTATGGTCGAGGAGGTGCGCACGCCTTGCGGAAATACGTCAGTAGTGAAAGTGACGGTTATGCGCGATACCAGTAGCAGCCGCTGGCTTGACATTCACAATTATTTATGCATGTTCAGAAATAAAAGGAAAATCTGGGGGTCTAGAACCCGACAATCAAATTTTCCAACTACTTGACGATGGCTGAATGTATTAAGTGTGAAAGCCAAAAACCGAAAATAGAATAGAATAGAATAGAACTTTTGACGTATTTCCCAGCTGTCAAGTTAAAAAAAAAAGAAAAGGCAGTAAACGGATGTTTTCACGATATTTATGTAAGGTAATGTGTAATAAACGTAAATTTATTAAGTAGGAAATATTTTGCTTATGATTTATAACCCCAAAACTGCCTATTTTCGGAAATATTTATGTGATTGGTAACCGCATGGTTACGGTTAAATAACCCTTGGGTTATATAACCTACATGTTAGCATCATACAACTTATTAAATAACTTTTTTATTTATGTTATGTTTAAAAAATGTAAAAGTTTTATTTGGGTCCCAAGGTCTATAAAAAAAATATTTCTGTAAATTTCATTTTTAAAATACTTTTGTTACCTAATTTAAATTTAAGAACATTTTGATCACTTGATACAATACATATTTTATTCCTTACTGTGTACAGGGTGTTTTAACTCTGTTTATAGACGTAATAACTTAATTAGACGTAACACTTGTTTAGTTTTAGTATTAGTTAACTTAAAACCAGCCATAATTAACGTATTGCTGTTTTTTGGGGTAGCAGTTGCTTTTTATGGGTCTATGCATGACTATGTAGTATAAAAAGAGAAAGAATTTGTCCCATTTATTATTTACTATAATAAATAGGTTAACTGCAGGTAGTTGCCAATTAAAACCTTATTATGAGATCAGATTTTCATCAGATCAAACACAAAAATTAAACATCAATTTAATATAACTACTTATGTCCTTAAGGTAATATTATTTCTTTACTTTCAGAGTAAATCTCAGATATTTGAAATAGGAAATCTTACTGTCGCGGATGAAGGTATCTACGCATGTTATTCCAGTGGAGAGCTAGTGTCCTCCTATCAGTTAACAGTTTATGAACCACCTTCTTTTATTAAAATGAAATCAATGATGCAACAAATGGTTGTCAAACCCGCTGGAAATATGGCTCAGCTTAAATGTCGAGCTGGTGGTAATCCAACACCAAATATAACTTGGTTAAAAGATGGTGAACTACCAAAACGTCACTTAGGTGAACTTAAATATAATCACTGGTCCCTAACCTTGGAAGACCTAATAACAGACGACAAAGGAAATTATACATGCGTTGTTTGTAACGTATTAGGATGTATTGACTTCACTTATCGGGTAGACGTTGTAGGTAAGTTCGAATTATTTTTTCATTTATCGAATTGGTTTTAAAGTGAATGTGTAAAAATAATTCATTTTATAAAACAAAAAACAAACAACAACTCGACGATTTAAATATCATTTTCTTTGCTACAGGGAAAATATACTACTTATTTTAAATATCTCAACACCTATAAATAATTTATCAAGTGTACTTAAAAGTAATTTACACATTAAGTTTTCGTAGAAATACAAATAACCATGGGCGCTCCAATATTTTTTTTCAGGGGGTAAAACTGTTTTTGGTGTTTTTTAAATTTAGGGATGCACGATGGACGACAACGAATCCGAAGGCTTTGATGAAAAGAAAAAAGAATTTGGCAATTTTGGTTAAAGTTTCTTAGGACTGTCGGTCGGCAGAAACCGACCGAGACCGACATTCGCCCAAATCAAATATTCGCTTGAATGTGGTTCCAATGACTTATCCAGAACAACATGATGTTTTTAGTCTTTCTGGGTCTATATATTTTCCCGATCTATCCTCTAGATAACACGTATGGGACGTAGTAGGGGAAAATTTCAGTAAATTGCATAATCAACTATGTACTAAAGCAGAGTTGGGAAATAAAATTCAAGCTGCATCAAATGCAAGAAGATACTGATCATTTCCTTCGGATCATGCGCAGAGGAACTACTGAGTGTGTATATTCTTATGGCGATGATACCTAATATGAAAATTTTATGAACTTTTCGTATTTTTTTAGATCAAGTACAAGGTCTGTACAAAATGCTACCATAGACTCGTTGGGCCAGGATGTTAAAGCTTTTATTTTATTGTAGTTATTTTTAAATATTTTATTTAATATTGGATTTTCTTTATACCAAATTTAATATACGGGGTTTTTTAAAGTATAAAATCAAAAGCTACTTATATTTTTGCTGTTGAATGTAGGGGAAGCCACTTGCAGTACTTTCCTTTCGTACAAAGTGTCATTACTTTTTTAGCCTCGGTATATTATGATGCTAGTAGATAATTATTGTTATTTTTCCATATTTTTTACACATAAAAGTTATGTCTGATTAATATCGTTACGAGGAACCGTTTTGAGATATTTTAGATTAAACATTTTATTTTACATTAAAAAAATCGTTATTACCCCTTTACGATTTATCTAGGCGACCCGGGTTTCTCTAAAAGGTCTGTACAAATTGGTACTACAATTTCTTTACGCCAAAATCCACGATTAATCCCCATTTGCTCTGGTTAAAAAGTTGATTTTTTGCGAGATACAGGGTGTCCAATTAAAAAAATTAATGGAAAATATGACACCTTATATCTTGCACACAAGCAACCTTATGACTAAGGTAAATATCATAAGATCGTTGTACTTTGGCTCAAAGAATTTGTGGTAGCATTTTGTACATACCTTTTGACACTAGCAGTTGGCCTAGACCAAGGTTTGTTTATATTTATAAGGTTGCGACATATCCTCAACTTTTAGGCGGTTCGAGGTCGGGGACGCAAGGAAGGGCACTTCTCGGAGAAAAGTTGGCAAGACTGGGTAAAAATCAAAGCTGAGATCAATCCAGTGGCGTCTAGAATTTGCGCATTTCATTTTGCATTGTTTTGGAAGTGATATTTGTTGAAAGATGTAATTCCAAATGTTTTTTATTTAAAGTAAAAGAATTTACAACTTAATAACAATTAAAAACTGTTGTGTAACCGGTTTTTTCTACTAATACAATAAACTGTATATCTTCGGCACTGAACAACATGGCCGAAAAATGGGAGATGTGACGTCATAACACGTCAAAGCAATATGGCCGAATGTCGTGACCTTATATAGACCGACTTTGGCCTAGACAAAGTATAAATGAATGCAATTCAAACTTTTGTAAGAAATAAAATGTTGAATCTCAAAATATCTCAAAAACGGTTGCTCGTAGCGATATTTTTAGGTTTACCTTTTTATGTAGAAAATATGGGAGAATATAAATTTTATACTAAAATTAGAATGTAGCGAGACAAAAAAAATTTATCATAATTTGAACCTAAGCAAAGGACTGCTGGTGGCTGGTACATTTTACGTCAAAAACATTAGCATAGTACTGAAAAACCTTTCAATACTGAATTTTGTAGAAATATCCTATAATAAATAAAATAATAAACAATTATTAAAATCAAGTAAAAACTTGAACACCTTCGACTAAAAGAAATTATGTTAGAGCGTTGTATTTTGGTCCAACGAATTTGTGGTAGAATTTTGTACACACCTTTTAAAAACACCCTGTATATATATATTTTTTTTATCTTTGGACAAACCACGAATATATATAATACTGATGCCAAAACTACATCAGCTAAATATTTCCTCGCAGAAATTCCTCATTTTTATGGCGATTTTACAGCTATCTTTCTGACTATCATTAAATAATGATGATATTTTTGGATAACAAACATAAACCAATTATATTTTGTTTTTATTACCAAACACATAACAAATCTGATTTTCTCTGAATGACTCAGTTATACAGTAAAACATAAAACTGTAATAATATACAGGGAAAGGGTTTTAAGAAATTTATTATAAACCAACTAAAATTATTATTAATATTTAATAGTGTTTGTAAAATTTGGGAAAAATATAAACATAAAATATCCTTAAAAACTGTGTTTATGTCAGAAATCGAAAACTACTAGTAAATACCTCCATGTAAGAGTTTTGTTTAAGGCTCCTTTGAATTAAAATTGTGAGACTATTGAAGTTGCAAAAAACATGTTGAAGCGAAGGAAAAAATAGCAGAAAAATTATTATTCTAAATAGCGTTTAAAATACCCATTTTAAATACAGCAATACCAACTTTGTCTAAAGTTCAGATAATATAAATCAATTTAATATTAAAAAAGATATAGATTGAAATCTAACCTCTTCAAAGCATAAAAAATTAAAGTTAATTTTCTTGGTAACCGTATTCGTCGAAGTGGTTCAAATCGTATTCGAAAATGAGGATATAAATATGAGAGTCAAGCAGCTTAATAAGCTTTGAGGTTATGTATATGATTTTAAATATTTAGGGTTATTAGGTACTTTAGTTTACACCCAATATAAAAAAATTTATTTGCCATTTACATCCATGTTAAAAGTTTATAAAAAATGACAGAACAAAAGTTTTTAATGAGTTCAATGCATAAGCCCGTCCGACAAAGATGACTATATTCTTTTTAAACCATTTTCTGGAATGTATTTAAACACGGTTAAATATACGTGGCGTATGTGACGTCACTATTTAGCAAGAAAATGTAATGGTTTTAAAATGTTTTGAACCGTATTACCAACAAAAAATGACTTGAAAACGTTACAAATCTAAAAACTTACACAACTTACAAGAATACTTCTAATGGGTGATGCATCGCCGGACTGGCCATACAAAATCCTATGTACATTTTGATATCTTTAAATATTAGCTCCCTATTGATTCACACACTAAATTTCATTATTTTTAAATAAGCCAATTACAAGTTATTTAAGAAAAACTTTTTATTAAATCGTTCATACCTGATACATAACGTAATGAATCCACCAGCATTGAAAAATAAACAATATATAACCAATGAAATGCAAAATGTCAATTAAAAAATTGACAAGACAGTTTATTTATTACTGGTGGATTCATTACAGTATACAGGGTGGCCCACCATATTCGACACGGTCTGTAGCTGGATAACCATGGGGTTTTAAAAAAGTAAATACTGAAACATATACAGGTCGGCTAAGGCCACAGTATAAAATTATTTTACTCTATACAGGATGTCTCAAAAAAGTGTGACGTATCAAAGTTATATTTTTTAAATGGAACACCCTATATTTTATGACGGTTTTAGATTCTACTTTAAAAAATAACTCAAGTTTGTTTATAGTACTAAGTGTCTTATTTTATTCGTTTTTGTGATATTTGTTTTTTTTCAAAATGCAGGGGTGCAATTAAATTAATTTTATTTTAACAATATAAACTCCTTAAACTTTAAAATTTGTTACAAGATTAGGGAAAAGTCTGCCTTATTATACGTAGGTCATATCGATATCATAGATTATACAGGGTGATCAAAAAATAATTTCAATTTTTAGAAAGTCAAATAGCAATATCTCTCTTATTTTAAGTGGCAACACCCTGTATTTTTTACACGACATGATGACAAATCAAATGATCTTTCAAATGGTGTATAGGTTGCCTATACCTATCTTTTATACTTTTTAAGTAAATTCCGTTTTAAGATATTTTTATTCCAAATGTCTATTTAAATGTAAGTAGGCTGGGATATAGCTATGCCTATTTACTAAGCCGTTATTGCCAAATGTAAATTTGTTGGAAAAAAGCACAAAATTAAAAGATTTTTGTATTATCTGCCACTATTTTTAAAATTCACAGAAAAAAATTCATTAGTTGCTTATAATGCTACTTCCAATAACACTTATTTCAGCTGAATGTGGTAATGATAAAACTTGTGTTTTTAAACAATCCTAATAACGCCTCTGGTCAGTTATGACGACATTCTGTGACCTATAACTCGTTTCTTCCATTCTCCATAATTAGTGTGTCAAATTTTTAAAGCAACTATTAAGGTTATCAGATGGCTTCTCCTGGAATATTTTTCAGGATTAACTCTATACTAAAAGTAAACCATTTTTTTCACATCCTACCAGTATTATATCATCTTGTTGTTGTAGAAGAAGGTTTTTATTTAAAATCATTGAAATTTCTTTTAAACTGACTAAAACACTAGTAATCAATAACTGCTCGTTATTTTTTAAGAAAAATATTAATGGCTGCTGTGTCACAGCCAAGTTTAATTTAAATAAACATTTGGACTAAAAATTTGTAAAAACAGATTTTACTGAAAAGCACAAAAGATAGGTATAGGCAACCTATACACCATTTAAAAGAGTATTTTATTTGTCATCATGTAACGTAAAATAATACAGGGTGTTCCATTTAAAATAAGAGAGATATGGCTATTTGATTTTCTGAAAAATTGAAATTATTTTTTGATCACCCTGTACAATATTTTATCTTGATTTGACCTACGTATGATATGGCAGACTTTTTCTAATCTTGTTACACATTTTAAAGTTTAATATGGTAAAAGTGTTAAAGTAAAATCAATTTAATTTTACCTCTGCATTTTTCAAAAAATCAAATATCACTAAAACGAATAAAATTAGACACTTAGTACTATAAACAAACTTGAGTTATTTTTTAAAGTAGAATCTAAAACCGTCATAAAATATAACATTTAAAAAAAATATAACTTTGATACGTCACACTTTTTTGAGACACCCTGTATAGACTAAAATAATTTTATACTGTGGTCTTATTCGACCTGTATATGTTCCAGTTTTTTTTAAAAACCCCATGGTTATTCAGCTACAGACCGTGTCAAATATGGTGGGCCACCCTGTATATCAGATATAAAACGATTTTAAAAATAGTTCTTTTAAATAACATTTAAAAAGGCTACTTAGAAAATAACAAAATATCTTAGCAAGCATATTTTATCAACGTCTTCAAAATAGTCGAATACAATTTTGTTGTAAAATCTACAGGAAAGTCAATATTTGAAGGTATTAAAATTTACATGGCCAGTCTTCCTATGCATCACCCGGTATAGTAGACAGTTTTCTTCATTAAATATTGCAGATATAAAGATTTATTTAAAAAAATATTAATAAATAAATGTATAAAAACCAAACTGAATTGAATACTAAATTTTTCAGTAAACTAGTTTTTAAACTGATACAGTGATTTTTTATGGTTCCGCTATATGGAATATCGCTTATAACTTGGTTCCTAGTTTTTAAGTAACTTGTTTTTTAACTAAAAAGGCTTGCACGCTACAGATTATGCAACATAAGTAGATTGTACCGTCGAAACGATAATTGCATAATCTATGGCGTTCCGTTAAACAAGTTGTACGATATATTGGATGTGTCTGTGGTGAAATTCTATACACCTTTTTGCACCGATTGTCTTAAAACTGTCTATAAAATCTGTCGTACCACAAGTTGCACAGTCTGTAGGTCGTTTAAGACTATCTTAACCAAAGGTTTTTTAAAACTACAATTAAAATAAAGTATTTTGCAAAAATGTGACTTAGATACTAAACACAAGACCAATTTAAAAAGTTACCAAAACCTGTTACTATCACTACACTAGGTTCCTATAACTATTCCTTGGGACGCATATATTCATTATTGAATTCATACATTTTTTTCCAGGGGGAGTTTCATATTTCCGGGGGATTCTGAAGTAACCAAAGAAATGTATTACTCTCAAAAAGTTAAAGGTAAAAAACAGTTTCTGGTTTCAAAACCTAACCAACTTCATACTTTTATACACTGTGTCCACGGATGGACTTAGGATATACAGGGTGGTTTAAATTCGCAAAATATTTATTTTTAAAAAATAAAATGAAAATCGGAAAAAAACATATTTTCAAGACTACCTAAGTAAAAGCGTTAAAAAGTAATAAAAGGAGTATAATTTTATTCATCAGGCCCGACGAGAGGGCGTTGAAGTCGGTTACAAATTACCGGCACCCGAAGTGATTAGGGGGCCCGGACTGGGGATGAAAAACGTAAAAGTAATGTAAAAAAGTACCTTTTAATAGGCTTTTGTAGTACTTTATGCATATTATTACATATAAAGTAGTATTTTTAAAGGTGACGAACTTTTCTTTTTGCTCTTCTACTTTTTTAAGGGTTAGTTTATGTACACTTTTTTAAGGAGGGTCCGCAACTTTGACTTGTACCGGGGCCCTGTTTGCTATTGGTTATAGTTTCTTGAGAAAATTAAGGTTTATAAATATTTTGTTAACTACTTATTTAAATAGCGTGAAACAGTAATAAAACTTTTTATTTTTTGGTAAATAAATCGTTACTTTTGTGTTACTACTTACATTTTAACTTTACTTGATTTATCATGCAAATAAAAGTGAAATTGATTCTTTATTAAAAAATAGTTTTTTTTGCTTCAGGGGAGGGAACGTCCCCTAGGGCTATCCCCTGAATTCAACGCTGCATATATTTATTGCATCTTGTTCTAATACTCTAACGAACTATTAAGATATACATATTTACTACATTATTCTTTTCTTAAACAGAACGTTTCCACATAAACCCTATATTAAAGATGGATTTCCTGAAAATATTACGGCTTTGGTAAACTCGACTGTTCATTTTGAGTGTCCACAGTTAGTTGCCGATTTAGAACCTTATATACAGTGGATATATATTAATTCTTCGTACGAATTTAAAGAAGGTGAAAGTCCTCCTGGAATATCCAAGGTACCATATTGCTTTAACAGGGAATTGGTGATGGTGGTGGTGGACTGGATATATACATTTTTTTTAAATCGAAACTTAATAAACAATTTATCAGACATGATCTTTTTTAAAAAACACAATATTATTATCAATAAAAAGATAGCCTGTAAATGTATTACCGAATTTTAATTATATGTGAAATGAACTTAGTGTGTGGTTTAGGACAGAGTTCTTATAAACATGGGTTACAAATTCCTTATTTTTCTAAGATAAAGGGTGTTTAGGTTCTAGAAAAATTGCTTTGTTGTAAATATTTTTTAATATAATTTATACAGGGTGTCCTCTAACTCAACCAATAAACTTTTAGGGGGTAATTCTACAATGAAAATTAAGAAAAACTTTTTATAAATATACATATGTTCCAAGCATCTCAGTTTTTGAGCTACAGGGTTTTTAAAATTTTAAAAAATTATGTTTTTTTATAACCAATTCAGGTATTTTTAAAAAATTAGGAAATGCCTCCTATGTATCAGACATCTTTTGGTATAAAAAAAAAAAAAATTACAAGTTTTTAGAATAAATATTAAAAAAAAAATGTTTCCCCATTGCATTTTTCTAAAATAAAAATATTTTTAAATCCTTATTAGTTTTTATCTCCTGACTTTTTTATTTGTTGTACGGTTTTCGCGTACATAAATAAAAACCATGAATCGGCATTGTCAAATCCCTTATTAAAGAATAAATAACAAAAGTAATTTTATACTGCAGAATTTCATAAGGGCCATAGAAAAAGCAAAGAAATGGTTTTTATTTATTTACGCGAAAACCGTACATCAAATAAAAAAGTCAAGAGATCAAATTCGTCCAAGACTAATGGAAAAAAAAGAAAATGAAGTGGCGTATCATTTTTTCTTAAAAAATAGTTACCTTAAACCCGTATGAGCGACACTGGTAAAAATGATTTTTTTCTTGTATGCCAAAAAATGTCTTCCATTGCAAAGGGGGCGCCCCTAAATATTTTAAAGAAATCTGAAGTATAAAGAGTATAAAAGTTATTATTAAAAACCATATTTTAGTTCAAAAATCAAGACGGTTAGGGCATATGTTCATATGAAGTTTTTTTCTAATTTTCATTGTAGAATAACCCTTTAAATTTTTTCTGTCGAGTTACTGGACACCCTGTATAATTTTGGCTACGTTTTGTACAGCATTAAGGGTTGATTTAGCACCAATTTAAACGAATTTATTAGGTTGAGTGGTATTTCCTTATTGGGCCAAAAAAACTTTTTGTCTAATATGTTTTTTAGAGTTCGTCTTTGTCTTTAATTTTAATAAAAATATTATAAAATACACTTTGTTGCATATGCGTGGGCGTGGTACATCCAAGAAAATAAAAATATGTTTCTTTTATAAATTATTTCTATAATTTCCTATTAACAGTTATGTAACAACAACAACAAAAGATACTTTAATAAATTATAATAATAACATGTACCTAACGATTTTTTTAAATATTAAGTGATTTTAATTATTATTAACCACAACAACTTTGTATTTTAAAACAAAAAATTTATGAATAAATGTTAATATAAACTTTTTTGTCTTATGACTGCTTAGAGAATTGTTTGAGACTTACAAAATCTGTGTATGCAGATATTTTTCGGAATATACTATAATTATCATGACATGTATAGCAAATTTAGTTAGGCCATAAAAATTATTTGCTCTTAACATATTTAAATTCATGTAGTACGAATACTTTTTAAAATTATGATGTGATTAAGAAAGTAGAAAAAAATTAAAAAGTATAAAGTAATTTTTTTTTAAAGTGTGGTCCCTAATATTTCCTGCTCTTTGAAAAAATGTACAGTGTGTACAATTTATTGTTACTTTTACCATAACAAAGACAAATTAAACTTTGTCAAAAATCCTATTTGAAGGGTTGCATATCGACTTACAATTAAATTCTAAATACATTTTTAAAAAGTATCTTGCGAACTAACCCAACTTTCTGATATTTGAATTTCAACAGCACGGCGTCCATCAATGAGAAATATGGTATACAGAAGTAATAATTGCAAAAACATGTTTTTTAATAGTTTAATAAATAAAATTATGTTTCACGTGTCCCACCTTATAGCTTATAATCGTTTAATCAGACGTTAAGGTTTATAGATAATATGATTTTAATTCTCGTGTGGCTACAAATTTCTTTTCTTATTATATACAGGGTGATTTTTAAGTTACAACTTTTCTTTTACCACTGTATAGAATGCAATAAAATAAGTTTTTTGTCTAACAATTTATATCCGAAAATGCTTCGTTTTCGAGATACAGGGTGTTTAAAGTTTTAAGAAAAATGCCTTTTTATCATTGCTTTTCTACCACTCCGAATATTTCCCAATTTTACAATGTGGTACACTTTTTTAACCATTACATTTTGTGCTGTAAAAGTTTAAAAAAAATCTACCAGTGGCGTTCGAACAAGATTTGTATAATTTTTTATTTAAGAAAAAATAGTACGCCACTGCTTCTTCTTCAAATCGGTAATATTTTTAAAATACCAGTTAACTTTAAAGTTAACTTCTGTTTTTTTGACACCTAATTACACCTTAAGTAAATGAGAATGTCAAAAATAATATTGATTCCAAGAAAAAGCAGTGTCACACTATTTTTCTCTTAACAAAAAAAATACAAAATTTTGTTTAACGGCACTGGTAAGTCTTTTTTAATTTTATAGCAAAAATGTAATTTAATGGTCAAAAGAAGTGTACCAAGTTTTGTGGAAATATCTGGACTGGTAGGAAAAATGTGATAAAAGATTATTTTTTTGATTTAACACCCTGTATCTTAGAAACGAAGCTTTTCGAATATAATTTTATTTTAAAAATTGCCTTATTTTTTTGCATTTTATACAGTGTTAAAAGAAACTTAAGATCACCATGTATAATAGTAATTATGTCCCTTATACCCGTAGTTAATATTTAAAATTACTACTGCTATTGTAACTAACACAACTTTAAGCTAATAAAGTACTAAATGTCTAAATTTATTATTAAAATAATAGTCAATATATGTTATTTGTTTTGTGTTAATCAAGAATTTAACTATTACATTTCTTTTAAAAATATTTACCCTGGTATTGGATAAGGAACTGGTTCTGGTGCTGAAATTTATGTTTTATGTTTTGTGGTGTGGGTTAAAATGTTCTTCGTTTCTAGAGAGGTATCACAACAAACCGATTTTAACCAAAAGCGCAGAAAATATTACCACAACAGTTGGAAGCAATGTAACTTTTGAATGTACATTTCTTTCTGACTTACACCCGTATATAACCTGGATGAGCTTAAAAGATGGTAACGAAGATGGCCGGAATGATACAGTGGTGAAGGTATATTGAATTTGTAAAATTAAAACTGCATGATGTCACATAACTCCAGCATTAGTTGCTAACAACATAATACATTTCTTCCCGTACATGGCGTGCCAGCTGGATGCGTTTAAATTGATTTTTTAATGTGTTGAACCCTAGCAGGTAGATACTTGACAAAGAATGTCTGCATGTGAACGAACATTGTGACGCAACAGGCTTGCTTTGTTGTTGCGTTAAACCGTCTTTTTACGCATTGGCAAAAATTTCGTACTAAACGTTTTAAAATGGCACGACGTGTACTGTTCGCCCATCGAGTCTGCGTCGATGAGGGGAATAAGGACAAAAAATGTTTAAAAATTTTAAAGATTTTGCCACTTTTTCATTCTAATAATCCTTATTTATTATACAATATTTTATTTCATATTTCATTAAGGTCCTTTTTTTAATCTTGGTATGGTTAAAGAACACCAATCCATAGAACCCCACAAGTGAGATTTCAGCGTACCCTAAAAATTTTTAGTACCTACCGCGACCAACAGATGGCGAAAGTAGTACGATGTCGCTTTGCTAATACGACTACCATCAGAAATTGATAGCAGTTGCTGACAAGCAGTCGGCCCGATCAGTTAGAGTGAGGATATAGGCAAAATTTAATAAAAATAAAATCCCCGATAAATGGATTATTAAATTTGTTATTTCAGAATAGGATATATCGATGCGTTTTTACAAAACATCGTAAGCGACATTCGCCAATTTTACGGGAAACGATTTTTCTTCCCATCGCGTTATTTTTAAAGAAAAACCGAGATCTGAATGTTTTTATTTTAGATTTCTTCTTAATTTGAATTACAAAACAAACATATTTAACATTTAATGTCAAAATTTTCAGAATCTCCTAAAAAAAGCTAAAAATTTTAAAATTCTAAACCTAAATAATAGTTAATTTTTAAATTTTTATTTTTATTTAATTTATCTTGACAACGGTGGCAGACTTGCCACCAAAACGTCGATTTTTAGTTCTCTATTTACTTGCTTTATTTTTTTTTTGGTTTTTTGGTACTATTAATTTATTTTTTGGCGTGTACCCAAATAACTACCATTAATTAAATGAACCGCCGAACCAATATAGAACATATCTTCATCTGAAATAAAGCCAATGAAAAAAACGTTTCCCGTAAAACTGACGAATGTCGCTTACGATGTTTTGTCAAAAACCCATCGATATATCCTATTCTGAAATCATAAATTTAATAATCTTATGGATACTACCATTTATCGGGGATTTTATTTTTATTAAATTTTGCGTATATCCTCACTCTAACTGATCGGGCCGACTGCTCGTCAGCGACTGCTATCAATTTCTGATGGTAATCGTATTAGCAAAGCGACATCGTACTACTTTCGCCATCTGTTGGTCGCGGTAGGTACTAAAAATTTTTAGGGTACGCTGAAATCTCACTTGTGGGGTTCTATGGATTGGTATGAAAATAATAATATAAATTATTAATAATAAATATCCGCCTTTTCAGTTCACCAAAGATGCACTGACCCTACTACAATAAGGCTAAATATTTTAAGCCTAAACCCTAGCTAAAAACAAGGTACCCTTGTTTAACATTTATAAATTTAAGCGTTTTTAAAAAGACAAAACAAACTTTGGTTAAATACACCTTAGTATTAAAAATATTTAGTATTCTTAGCTTAGCAGCTTTTTTATTAACACACAAATAGCATTACATACTTCCGAAACTAATAAAGATAGGTTTATTAAATGTATTTTTAAAGCTTTTTAAAATACCGTTTTAATTGTGATATAATAAACGGGGTGTTTTATTTAAATTATTAATAGGAGATAATAAAAATGTTATTATTTATTTTAAAACTACAGACTTAACCGAACAAATTTATATTAAATGTAATTTTCTACCACAAAAAAATAAAAAAAACTAAGAGGGTGTAAATTGATAATGTGCCACCCGGTACATCAACGTCGATGTTTAAACTTTTATTTAAAGTTATTTCGGGTTAGGTAAAAAGTAGTTATACTATAATGTAGCTGGTTATAATATTGAATGTTTTAAATAATAAACCGCTGCTTTTCTCAAAAACGCTTTAATTTGTCGACATCAAACAGAAATATCTTTATTAGCTTGAAATTTAAGGTATCCAAGAATATTATATTTCTTTTCTTGATATACAGAGTGTAATGTTGTACATTTAATTTACTGGCATTGCCAACACTCTTTAATGGCAAGGCATTGGCAAAAGGTATCAAAAAACGCGAAAGTGGGCAATTGCCCGTTATTAGGCCACGTGTTGCAGATAAAGTGATGGCATCCGTCATTAATAAGTTATTGGCAAAAAATGCGTTTAAGATGATGGCATCCATCATTAATAAGTTATTGGCAAAAAGATAACAAAAAGACACAAAAGTGGGCAATAGCAGATACTCCCAAGCAGCAAGCTGACGTCTTATTAACGAAAATTGTCGCATATACTTTTTTAAAAGCTAAAATGATGCGATATTTTATTTGAAAATTAAAATAGGAAAAAACTCATTACTGCATGCAATTTCCTTGCAATGCAAAGTACCATCCCTCGGAACACTGTCCAACTTGGAGATGCAGATTTTTACACTAGCCGAAGATATTTCTTTCAAAGCTAAGTAAGATCACCTACCGCAGACCGCTCTCGAAATATTTTTGTCTAATGGGTACGGTTTAGACGATAAAAACCGAAGATATTGCAGAAACGTAGTAGTTTATTGTCCATTACGCCATCTATCGGTATGTCAAAAAAACTATTAAATATATATAATATTTTTATTAACACGTCTTTAAAACTTTTAATAAAGTTTTAAACAAAATGTTTACAGCTCCTAACAGTCTACTTGAATATCTTGCCTTCTCGACTAGCCATCACCAATTAATCACACAACACACAGTTATTAGGTAATGGATACATTTAATTATGTCTATTAAAAACTCTTTTCTTTAAAAAAGAAACTAAAAAGCTAGAAAACCACGTAGAAAACAAATGCACAAAGCGGTCACCTTCGGTCAAAATTAACGTAGCTAATTTTACCATCATTTTATTTTTATTCGCTCCAAAATACATAATAAACATTTTGTTTGACCTAATTTTTATTTGCATGATTTTTAACAATAAAATGTTATGAAAAGGCCATTTCCTTTAAATTATGTAAAAAACATAAAATAATGTTGTTTAGCTGCCATTATAAATAAAACAGATCAAAAAATTGCTTTAATGTTAGTTAAATACCAATGTTAATAATATGGTTTAAAAAGTATGAATATGCGTTGAAGGTTTGCCTTCAAAAATCCAATATTTATTTGCCTGCAACAAAAACGCGTGCTTTATTTAATCAGGAGTGGTATGCTGCCATTTTTGTATGCTTGGCGGCAATTCGCCTGCATGTAAAATTTATTGGCAATTAAGTGTTTCTTTAGGGTTGACTTTTTAATGCGTATAAGATGTTGGCATAATATTACCACCAATTGCCAATGCTTTACCATCAATGCCAATATGAAAAATGTACATTGCCGGCAAATGAAAGGAACTTGTCATATTATTTTTATGTGTTTCGTAATAATCCGGAAGATTATCCACATATTATGTAACAAGCTGTATGTTTAAGCAAGTATAGGAACCTTTAAGATTACAACTTTTGGCACGTCAATTAAATCTAACAATATTACTAACAAAAACTAACATTCTGTATCTAAACACCTTGAGTTTAGTAATTCTAATTTTTAAAAATTACGCTATATAGATAATGGATTAACTATTTTATAATATATTGATTTTTTGAAGACTGGCAACACACTGAACCCGGAAATATTAGAAATTACCAACGTTACGTTTGACGATGAGGGTTGGTATGCCTGCGTTGCTGCAAATAGCCTTGGACAAACTATTTCCAAAGCTTACTTAAAAGTTGTAGATGTCTTACCAGGTAAGAACATATTTACATATAATGAATTTTTTAGGTTTTTGTTTCACCAATTACAAAGTAGAACTAACCATAACCGGGATACCATTACTTGCATTTTTCCGTTAACATTCCGATTCTCAAACTTCAACAGTGTGTCCGAAATTAGTAGGGCAGGTGAGATATTAAAAACCATAAGAGATGAAAAGATAGTTAAATGGGGAGACTTGTGGGCCATTCAACTGCTTTATTGCCGTTTTGATAACGGCTGTATCTTGTTTGGTTTTTGAGATATTTTGAAAAAACCAAAAATGTGCATTTTTTCAAAAGTGCTGTAAAATTTTATTTTTAATTATTTTTTAAATTTGTAAAAACATTATTACGATAAATTTTTAAAAGCAATGCATCCATGCATTCACATTTTAACATCACTGCTTCGATGCACATAAACTAAATATTAGTCTTTAACAGTTTTTTAAAACTTAGAAATAGACTTGCTTTGACTTTCCCAATAAAGCTTTTTATTAAGAATTAAATGGCAATTGTTTCTAGTGCTAATGGTCTCCGCAGTCATGGCCAACTCGGGCCAAACATGATTTTTTATTTTTGACCTTAAAAACAATATTTCTATAAGTAGTACACATCATTTAACATGTGCTGAAAAAAATCGCCGCCATAAGAAAAAGCAAAGTTGATGATGGTTTCTCAGAACTGAAACGTTAGAATCAAAATCTAAATGTGGGGATGCATTGCTCTTAAAAAGTTTTTCCTATAATGTTTTATCAGATTTAGGAAATGAATAATAAAAATAATTTAGGACTTTTTTCACATGAAGTTTTTTCAAAATATCTCAAAAACCAAAAAGATACAGCCGTCACCAAAGCGGAAATAAATTTGAGGTTGAATTTCGTACAACTTTTCCTATTTAACCATATATCTATCTCTTATATTTCTCAATCATAGATAACCAACATTTAGATCCGCAGTGGCAAGAAGCATTTTTCGGATTTTTACGACCTCGCGTAAGTAAACAAATGGATGGGTGAACGAATATGCGCACTTTAAAAGCCGTGGCAAAATACAAACACCGGCACCCCGTACCCTCCGTCCGCGGTCTGACCGTGACGCTCATTAGCTACTGTACTTCGAACGAAAAATCAGGACGCCATCGACAAATTCTTTCCGAAAATGCAGATAGTCTGTTTGGCGCCAGATGCGTTTACATTCAACTTGCTTGCGCATAAACGGGTTTTTTCGCCCATAAAATGTAATTTGTTTTGCGCAGGTAATAACATTGGCAATTCATTGAGATCAGTGTTCTCAATACATTTCCTACGAATTTCGGACACACTACATTTAAAATACTTTCGCCATAAAGTACTTTATTCATTTTACCAGACATCTAAGCAATAAACCTAATGCTTGCTTGTTTTCACCTTTATTTAATTTTTTTTCTGGTTAATTTTGTTTATACAAAGTTTTTTTTTAGATGATGCAAAAGAACCAAAGCAGGTTACTGTAAAAGTTGCTTTGATTATAGTTGCTTTGATTATAGTTGACTGTGTTATATTATTTTCTTCATTTGTAATAAAACTTTTTATTAAGAATTAAATGGCAATTGTTTCTAGTGCTAATGGTCTCCGCAGTCATGGCCAACTCGGGCCAAACATGATTTTTCTATTTTTGACTTTAAAAACAATATTTCTATAAGTAGTACACATCATTTAACATGTGCTGGAAAAAATGTGGATAGTCTGTTTGGCGCCAGATGCGTTTACCCTTAACTTGCTTGCGCATAAACCGGTTTTTTCGCCCATAAAATGTAATTTGTTTTGCGCAGGTAATAACATTGGCAATCCATTGAGATCAGTGTTCTCAATACATTTCCTACCAATTTCGGACACACTGCATATAAAATACTTTCGCCATAAAGTACTTTATTTATTTTACCAGAGATCTAAGCAATAAACCTAATGCTTGCCTGTTTTCACCTTTATTTAATTTTTTTCTGGTTTATTTTGTTTATACAAAGCTTTTTTAGATGATGCAAAAGAACCAAAGCAGGTTACTGTAAAGGTTGCTTTGATTATAGTTGCAGTTATTGGCTGTGTTATATTATTACTTTTCTTCATTTGTATATATTACAGACAAAAAATTAAACGGTAAGTTGTAGTCCCTTTTTTTTAATTGATAATTAAAAACAAGAGCCTTTACACATTTTACAAGTAATTTTTTTAAATTAGTAGGCTTTTGAAAGCAAAAATATTTTTAAAAATGTTGTCAAGTAATTTTTACAGTTAATTAACGTAAAGGTTTTGTGGGCAAAATTTTAAAATAAAAAAGTGTATTACTTAAAAAAAATTGGTACAGAAATACTAGTAGTATGTACTCAACAATTGCCAATGCCTTATTTTCTTTTAGTGAAAAAAGGGAAAAGATGATTGCTGTAGAAACTGCAAGGGCTGCAATAATAACTCAGTGGACTAAAAAAGTTATTATTGAAAAAATAACAAATGCTTCAGAAAACGTAATGGAACCACTGGTAATATCTTTAAAATAAGTGTACCTCAAAGCGCTCTTTTAATGTTTTTTAATTATTTTCAGTTAATGCCGGTCGTCAAAATTGAAAAACAAAAAGCTCAAGTAAGCAATTCAGGTGACGGAATGATCTCAGAATACGAACTTCCCATGGACTCAGATTGGGAAATCCCCAGGGATAAATTGCATTTAGGAAAAAATCTAGGTGAAGGAGCTTTCGGAAAAGTTGTTAAAGCTGAAGCGATTGGTTTATTAAAGCCCGATGGTAAAAGCACAGTTGCAGTGAAAATGCTAAAAGGTGTTTTTTATTTTTAAATTCTTTATTATTTGTTACACCGGTCAACAAAAAACTTTTTTTTTATTTTTGTTCTTATGCCTAAATTCTGATTCCAGACATTGAAAGAACACTTAAATTGTTCTTAAAGTTTGCTTTTGTCTAATTCGCGTTGATAAGTATATTTAATATAATAGCGCTCATACAAACATAAAAGAAATACAAATAAAAAAAATATATGGTTTTCCAAATTTTCCCAAAAATAAAAATATATTTAAAAAATGATCATTTATTTTGCAACAAAAATGACCTCTTGACTTTTTACGCCGATGCACCGTTTTCGCGTAAAAAAAATTAAAAATAGGGCACTAGCCTACTAGTTTAAAATAATTTCTTTATACCACATGTCTTAAAACGGTTTTTATTTTTCTGCTCAAAAATGGTGCATCAGAAAAAAATCAAGAAGTTAAATTACTTGAAAAATAAATAAAAATTTTAAAAATAATTTTTATAAAAAAACCAGTGCCGTACTATATATTTTTTGAAAAATCTCTAGTATACATTCCGTTTGGACGCCACTGGTAGAAATAATTAAAAATCTTTTACATCAAAAAATGCCCATGAGTGCTTAGTAGGTGCATGTCAAATATCATAAAAATATCCAAAACAGTTTTAAACTTATGATAGGAAAATTATTTTTGTTTTAAGATTTCAGAACTCTATGGCTTAAAATTTAAAGAGGTTTAGGCACATGTTCATAAAAACTTTTTTTTCCAAAAAGAGCCAAGAAATTATACTCCATGTTTTAAGCCATTAATTAAATTACACCCTGTATAAAAATTATTGATTTTTGCCAAAAACTTGAAAAATTGCTCTTATTTCTACAAAAACAAAGTTTATTAAAAAATATACATTTTTCTTAGTTTTGGCGTAGTAGAAACTAAAATTTAATATGTAGAGGTCAGACCCAAAAATCGTGTTGACCAGTGTTATTCCTTTACGTACATATTATAAACTTACATTAAAATTTATAATAAAAAGAAAATAATTTAGGTAAAAAATATTTTAGATGGACATAGTGATAATGAAATGATGGACTTGGTGTCAGAGATGGAAATGATGAAAATGATTGGCAAACACATAAACATAATAAATCTTATTGGTTGTTGTACCCAAGGAGGTCCTCTATACGTCGTTGTGGAGTATGCGCCTTATGGAAACCTCAAAGACTTTTAAGGCAACACAGGCCTTCCCCTGGATATGAAATAGCAGTGGGAACAGAACAAAAGAAAAGAAAACTTTAACTCAAAAAGACCTAGTTTCTTTTGCATATCAAGTTGCTCGGGGTATGGATTATCTCTCTTCTAGAAGGGTTAGTAAAATAAATTAACAATTTTTAATATTTAAAATGAGCAAAGGTCAATCTCAAAGCTAATTGCTAGACACAACCAGAGAAACGACGATACTTTGAGGATGGCTAATAGGTTTCTTTATACAAATAATTTTTGTAGCAGACAGCATACATTATTTGGTAATTTGTTTTAGTGTATCCATAGAGATTTAGCGGCAAGAAATGTTCTTGTAAGTGAGGACTATATATTAAAAATAGCAGATTTTGGCTTAGCTAGAGACATACATTGTAACGATTACTACAGAAAAAAGACTGATGGAAGATTACCAGTCAAATGGATGGCACCCGAAGCACTTTTCCACAGAGTTTATACCACACAGTCAGATATTTGGTCTTATGGTATCCTGCTGTGGGAAATTATGACCCTTGGCGGTAAGTTTTATGTTTTGTTGTAATGTTTTTTATAAATATTAAATATTCATAGAGGCTAAATCAAGAGAGAAACACCAATACTTTTTGACGGTATTTTATATAAAATTTTAATTGAGTTGGTCGTATCAGTATTCCCTGGAAATTAAGGGGTATCTAATATTTTTGGTTATAAATATTACTTCGTAAATGCCTCATAAAAATAAACTTCGTCTCTCCATAAAGCTTTAATCAATCATTTGTTTGTGATGTATGAATACAGCATATGCCTATTAATAAGACCAATTATAAACAAAACCCGGACGATACATCAATGGTTCATAATTAATTATAAAATGATTATGCTTCATGCGTATATTGTGGATAGGACAGCATATATGATGCCAGGTCGTTAAATTAAAATGTCATAAACAGAGTTAAAGAAAGTTATCTGCTATGTTATGTTTGATTATCCAAAAACTGGATCTTGAGATTGGTTTATTCTAGGTAGAATTAATAATAATTAATATAAACAACACAAGTTGTGGGAAAAAGGCCAATTTGAAAAAATAATAAAAAGTCAATAATACTTATTAGATCTATTTGCTTTGTATTTATGAAAGATTACCGCAAACATATACAGAATGTCCCTACGACAAAGTGCGCGAACGCCAAGTTGCTTCTTTTACATAAAACATTTTATATATATATATATATATATAATATATATATATATATATATATATATATATATATATATATATATATATATATTATATTATATATATATAAAGTGTTTTATAGCAAAAGAAGCAAATTAACAATTCGCACTTGCTTTGTCGTAGGACATTCTTATATGTTTTGTTACTGATAGATATATATATATATATATATATATATATATATATATATATATATATATATATATATATATATATATATTGCACTTTGAAACTAAGGTATAATTGTGCGGTTATTTACTAATTTTTAAAAAAAAAAAAAAAAAACTGTACCACTTTTCTACTGACTCCCTAAATTTGCATAGTATATTTAAATTTTTAGCTACAACTACAACACAATAAAAACATTTGTAAGTACCAGTAAGTGTTAAATTAACTGTACACAATGAAAATTTTTAGGTTGTTTCGAGTCTGAAATCTTGGAAATTTTAAAGCGCCAACATCAGTTAAATCGTGGAGAAATTTGATAATTAAATTCTTAGCTTTGTCTTTGGGTATTTATAAAATCACCACTTAAAGTTTGTCGTTACTGGACACCCTATATATATTTTAAAACTTGCTTTTTAAATTTAAAATATTCAATTTAAACATGGAAAACAAATTTTAATTGTTTTTTGGTGAAAAATGAAGAAAACAATAACTCTGTAAGTAATTTTATAAATACCCAAAGACAAAGCTAAGAATTTAATTATCAAATTTCTCCACGATTTAACTGATGTTGGCGCTTTAAAATTTCCAAGATTTCAGACTCAGAAACAACCTAAAAATTTTCATTGTGTACAGTTAATTTAACACTTACTGGGTACTTACAAATGTTTTTATTGTGTTGTGATTTGTAGCTAAAAAATTTAAATATACTATGCAAATTTAGGGAGTCAGTAGAAAAGTGGTACTAAGTAAAAATTAGTAAATAACAAGTAATAATTAATGGACCTAGTTTCAGTGTGCAATCTCTATTTATTCTTTTAATATAACAGTGAGATAAAGGTTAAATTAGTTTTCAGGCCATAACTATATCCATAACAGGGGTCATACTGGCAAAACGAAAGAAAGCAAAACCGTTCCCGAGTTTTAAACCGAACACCGAAAACGGTTTTTAAAACTAAAAACCGAATCTATCAACGTGGGGTTGCTGGAAGACCGCGATTATAGTGCTACCACCCATCGACGTTACCGATTTTAATCGCACAAATCCTGATACCTGTAATAAAGTTTTTAAATATTATCTATATTTCCGGTTTTTTTTTTTTTAATTAAGATATTTGCTGCCTGCTAAGCGTGTTCGTTGAAATCTCTCACCACCCATCGTCCCTCCCACTGCGTGGTGGATATACACCCACGATTTAGTACGTGACCTAATGCTCATCTAGGTGTCAGTTACTCAGTCCAGCGCTGGCCCTTGTACGCAGATCCCATTTACAGGGGGATATCCTTTAGAGTGTCGGTACTTTGTTCAGGTCGGTGCTATGTGCCAACTGTAGCATTCGTCCTAGGTCCAGTCCCGCAAGGTTTAGTGATTCGGATTCAATTTTGTAGGTTCCAAATATGTCCTCTCGTGGACCCTCTAGACCCCTACATTCCATAATCACGTGAAAAGGGGTTTCATCCCCATTTCCGCACCACCTGCAGATGTAATCTGCTACCAGACCCAATCTGGCTAGGTGCTTTTTAGTATACCAGTGTCCAGATACCAGGCCTGTAATAGCCCTCAGCTGAGTTCTACTCATGCCCAGTAATCTGGATGCAAGGTCCTGAGAGGGACCCTTAAGCATTGCCCTGGTATGCATTATCTTTGTCTCCGATGACCACAGTTCCTCAAACTTTCTTTTGGTCCAGTCCTTGGCCCAGCGCTTGAGGACCCCACCGGACATGCCCGGGGGCACGGTACTGCCAGGTTTGGGTTATTGCTACCCGCTACCGCCAGTTTATCCGCTGCCTCATTTCCTTTGATACCAGTGTGTCCTGGTACCCATACCAGGTTGAACATATTGGACTCTGCTAATGTATTGAGAGTCTCTGTACAGTCTTTAACTACCTTAGACTCAATTGTTACCCTATTCAGTAGTTGTAGGGCGGTTCTTAAGTCACTGCATATATATAGGTGTTTGCCTCTGTATTGCTTGTCCAAGATCCATCTGGCACAAGCCCAGATTGCATACACCTCTGTTTGGACTACTGTTGAGTGATCTCCAAGGGCAAGCGCCAGCTCCATCCTTTGATTTTCACTCCACCCACCAGCTCCAGTCCCACTCCTATTTTTAGCCCAATCTGTGTACCAGACAAGTCCTTTAGGAGTGAGAATGTCTTTCATATGATCCGTCTATTTATTTCTGTCCGGGATCTTTGTTTTATAATTTCTCTGAAAGTGGTAGATCCTCGGTATGACATCGGAGCCCTCAGGCCGTGAGATATTATTCCCTCCCACCTCACTGAGTACTGCCGCATGACCATACGCTCTGTCTTTCCACTTCCTGCCTGATTTGAGTCTAAAAGCAGTTTTAATCGCCACTTCTTTAGCTTTAATGTCAGGGGGTTCTAAGCAGAATAGGTAGCTTATGGCCATTGTGGGAGTAGTACGGAATGCAATCAAACAACTTAGTCTGTAGGCTTCCAACTGTATTTTAGTTAGCCACTTCTACTGATATACATTTACAAGTCATAAAAAAAACAAATACGGAATTTAATAATACAAATTTTGTTTGGTAATTCCCAAATTGTTGTTTCTTTCTTTACTTTAAAATAAACATATTAATTAATAAAGTTTTATTTTAATTATTCACAGTCGGTTTATGTTCAACTTAATAAGTATTTAGGTAAGGCAGAAATTATAAAAAAATATTTCGAAAGTAAATCCGATATTACAAAAAGATCGCTCTTTATCTTTAAATCAAAACTGCAATCAACCAAAAACTAGTTATTCGATATTTGAAGAACCGGTTTTCGGTTTTGGTCAAAACCGAGGTCGGCCGATTAATTGATATTCGAAAACCGTTTAACACAGGAACCTCTTTTCGGTTTTAGCCAAAACCGCGGTTAACCGAAAACCGATTATCCGGAAAAACCGGTTTTTGGTTTACCGGTATTCAAAAACCGGGTTTTGAAAACGAAAACTGGTATTAAAAAACTAGGTTTTAAAAACCGAAAACCGGTTTTTAAAAGCCGGTGAACCGGTTTTCGGTTTTAGCCAAAACCACGGTTAACCGAAAACCGGTTAACTGGTTAATCAAAAAACCGGTTTTGGTTGCCAGAACCAGTTAAAACTTAATATAGATTGCATTCCTTTTAATGTATAAGTATTCTCTCCATTTTTAATTTGATATAACATAAAAATATAATTTTGGAGATTGCACACTTTGATACTAGCCCGCTCAATAAGAAATCACTGCAACATTTATAGCAAAAGTTACTAATAAAATCGTAAAAATATAAAGTGCATTTTTTTATTGTTTTTTCATAATTTTTTTAATCTAACCAATTTAAAACTTAAAACTTTTGGATATTAAATTAATGTAAAAATACTATATTGTGACAACGTATTTTTTAACCAAATACGTCGCCTGGGGTGCGTAACTCGAATGGGGTATTGGACACTTTAAACTCACTTTAAAAAATAAATATAAAAATATTATATTTTGCACTAAATAAAATTACAATTTTACCAGTATAATACTATCAACATCTCCCTTTCTTCCCTTAAACTGTTCGGACAATGGGAATACCCAGTATTTTTTCGAAGTCAGGATTCTACTACCCCCTTCTTAAAATTGTGTTCTCTTTAAATATTAAATTTTCCAGTGTTTGTTTTGCATTTCTAGGCGACCCAGTTTGTTTAATGTTTTTATTTTATTATTATAAGAATAACCTAGAAAACTGTTTAATTTATACTTTTAAAACCTTGACACCTCACGTATATCTTTATTTAGCAAAATTCCCAATGTTAAGTAACCTAATTAAAATGTATAGGTACCTATTTTAAAATTCCCAAAAATGTATATTTTTAAAATTCCCAAAATGTATACTTTTTTATACTAGGTGTTCACAATATTATAAAGTAAAATTGACGAATAAAAATTTCCAGTTGGAAACGTTTTTTTAAATCTCAAAAACGAAAATCGCTAAAATAATGACATGTTACGAACCTATTGCTATCATAAAAATACACCTTATATATATTTCTGCACTTTCCTAAAATTAATAAAAGTGATGGAATAGACTACTCCTATTATTCTTGCTAACCAAATTTAAAAATAGACTTACGCGAGAGCTCGAAAGATATAAATTTTAAGAGCCTGGTTTATGAAAAAAACTTTTTAATTTCCCTTTTTTTTTCTTTAAGATAGTCAATTTTGAATGAAAAATAAAATGGTAATTATAACTTGTCGGGACAGGGAACTTTATTTTATAAAAAAATCCTTAATCTGCTGTCACCGATTAGGGCATTTGTAAAATTTCAGTATTTGACATTACTCGGTAGTTTGTTTTAAAAATAAAAAATATAGAAATTTTGAATTTTTAATTTTATGATATCTGGTTGACTTTCCACGTCATGTTTATATCTAGGGCAAACTACCTTTTTTTTCGCCCTTTCGGGGTCTTCCGCCTAGATCCGACAATCGCCCTCCTAGGTGGTGCGCTAAAGCCTAGAGGCTTATTGTGCCTTGACTCCTACTGCTTCCCATTCACACGCCATTCATTCCATAAATTGGATGGTTGCTGCTCGGTGCCGTCCGTTAACCCCTCGAGCAGAACACCGTGTGCCACCGCCCAAAATCGGCGAACACCCGGTTACCCATCCAGGTTATGGCTCGCGCTCCTCAATGCCTAACTTCGGTGATCGACGCTGCGACTCCACCAGAACAGCAACAAGCGCAAATAATAAATTATGGTTGGTTAAACATTTATTTATTCTTTTAGCCATGGAAAAGATAAGATAATTAATAATATCTTAATTCTTTCATTTTTAACGTAATTTTATTTTAGGTACACCGTATCCATCGGTTCCAAGTGTGGAAAAGTTATTCCAATTACTTCGCAATGGACATAGAATGGAAAAACCACCCTGTTGCTCTTTAGAAATTTACATGCTTATGCGTGAATGTTGGAGCTATCAGCCAAATGAACGGCCGGTGTTTTCAGAGCTAGTTGAAGATCTAGACAGAATTTTAACAATTACAGCTAACGAAGAGTACTTGGATCTAGGTCTACCACAACTAGACACGCCTTCATCAAGTCAAGAATCTAGTTGTGACTGAAGACTTTCCTTTCCACCAATAAAACTAGTCATGGTTATAATACGCACTCTATTTTTTTAATTGTGGTGTTATTAAATAATAATATACGTTTTAGTGTAGAACTGAATACATAGAAATTAAGTGTTGTAAAGTGGTTAAACTTTACATAATATTACAAAACAATAAGAAAAACACATATCTATTCAGCCTCTTAGGGTAAGATACGCTGTAATGTGTAAGCATATAAATTATAAATGAGTTAATTCAACATATGGATGACATAAAGGTATTTCCAGACTTTGGTCTATAAAAACACGTAAAAAGCAAATTTATTTTTTTAGTGTGAAATTTTAAAGCGGCTCCTGTAAATTTACTTTAGAATTTTTAATTTTCTGTTATGTCAATTTATTTTTGTAAGTTAAGTAAGCTTTGATGTTCTAAAAGAAATAACCAACAGCTCCTTTAGAAGCAAGCAAAAGAAAGAGGGAACTATGTTTTATATATCCATAATTACATTTAATATCTCTTATAGTCATATAAATGAGAAGTTAGCTATTTCCTTAGTTTTCTGAAGTGGAAAGATTGTTTTTGGACATTAAAGTTATTATGGTGCTAAAAAGCATGTTTCTTTTTGATTACTATGAATATTTTAAACACCATAATTCGTGGTACTTAAAGAACATAAATTTGATTACAAAAGAGCATTTGTACGGTGTAAATACTTTATAAAAAATTTATATAAAATTTAAATCAAAAACTTTACAAATATTATAAATTACAGGAGTTTTTTATATTAAGAAATATTTGTTAGCTAAGACTATCCAATAAGGTATTTTTTGTTTATTTATAACAAAATAATTAAACAAGAATAAAGAGTCTAAAGTAGGACGTAGGTATAGTTAGACCCATATTTATTTCATTTTGACAGCGATACCGCCAAGTACACAAAACATTATAAAGCAAATAAACCCTTTTGTGCAAAATGATTTATTGCAGCAAAAATATTCAACCCGACGACTACGCCACGCGTTACAGGTTTTATGGCACGCCAGAAACGAAATAAAATGATGTTTTTTAAGTACCTGATACGTGTTTTCGCAATATTATTTATCTAAAAAATATGTCATCAGGCTCTGTCAGAGGCTATGTGCTTTTGAAAAGGTTCGTTTACTTTATAAATTTTTGTGTACTTGGCGGCATTGCTATAAATATGGTTCTAACCATATTATCATGTAAACATCAACAGTATTTGCGTGATTTTTATATTTTTGACATAGACACGGACACAACTGACCTAAGAATATACAACGTTTAGTATGTTCAATGAACAAATTGATTTATCATCTCTCTTTTTTTTGTAAATACTTTTATAAATAATATTTAAATTTGTTAATTATTTTTTAAATTGGAATATATGATATCCCAGCATTTTGTAAATATTATTCGGTAGTATAATTTTTAGCAAAATTTTAAGAGCCAGATCTCAAAGCTTTAAGGTACTGTAAATGCTTTTACATGGGCATCGTGGCTTTGGTTGCTGTTTTTGGAAATATATTTTTCTTATACTTTGTAGTGTGCAATAATAATCATAATTATAAATATTTATTTTTTCCAAGCATACCTGGAAGCTAATTTAAGGTGATTTTGTAGCATTGCAACAAAGCTTTGCATATTCCATTATGAAAACTTTTTGTTTTTGTAAGTAAGAAAAAAATATGTCTTTAAAAGAATTACATTTTGCCAGTACATTTATTGTTTTCGTTTTTTCTGCACTTGGGCAAGATTTTATTAAATGTAATTTTTGATGTACGTATTTTATTCGAAAGTTTGCATTATAATGTTAACTTGTTGTATAGTATTCTAAGTGTAAGTGTCAGAAAATTATAACCATAACCAATAGAAAAACTACATATCTTTTCAAGAGTTTAGTGTAAGTAACTGATACCGCGGAAACTTACTTTTTTTTCTCGAGGCGAGCCACTAATATTTTAGGTCTTAGCTAAAAATTGGTAAAATAGTAATAGTAAATAGTTAGCCAATTGTTGATATTTGTACTGTGCCATATTGACATTGAACTTTTAATTAAATAAAAAAAGTGCGTTAATTTTTAAAGGCAAAATTTATTAATGTAACACCTTTACTGCTAAAAAAAATACTCAACTCTACCTTCTTTAAAGCATTTTTACAACATAAGCAACTCTATTGTAATTGATACAGCATTATTTTGTCTTTATTACAGTATTAATAGTAAAATAACGTAAGGTAAATAATATTAGTCCCTAAAATATATACCTAAGTCAGATTGTACCGTAAAGGCATTATTTAAAATGCCTAAACCGGGATATACACCGTCATGCAAACCTGAAACGCACTTGCATGAAAGCAAATGTCAAATGAAGCCTTTGATACACACGATTCAGATGTACCTGTCAGTTCTGCATCAGTTTTGGCAGCTGTTGGCGTGATCAACTTAAACATAAGCGTGATTCAGCGAAAAGTTTTTTATATTTTTGTCAATGTATTAATTACTTTTAACTTTCCAAAAGCATGGATAACCTTGGAACATATCTATAAAATCACGCAATACATCTTCCTGGCGCCAAAGAGCCATTTTGTTAACTCAAAACCAATAATATAACCCCGTAAACGACGTCCCTAAACTGAAACGTTAACTGACGTATCCTACACATGCACAAGTTTGCACGACGCGCGCCACGAAAAAACAAACTCAGACATCCAGTCGCATGCCAAGCCAGATGTGGCAGTTTCTTAATACAAACGGTCAAATTTGCGCGCCAGCTTTGGCTTTTTGGCAGATGTGACAGTGTTGCATGACCGTGTATAACCCGGGTAATTTAAGGAAAAATAGGTACCGCAACATATTGTACAAAACGTTTTATTAGGTTGGTACCAATAATTTATGCATGTAAAAGTGGCCATTTTTAATTGACCAAAGATATGTGTAAGAGTATTGTCGAACAATAAATAATAAATAAGATGCTAAGACTGTGCAACAATTGCTGGTTTTTGTAGTGTAATATATGTTTTTAATTAAATATTACTGTTTTATTTTATCCTAAATAATAAAGAATACTGGGTAAGTAAATAGTTCCGCGCCTTTAATATCTGTAAATCTGCTAATCAGGGCCGCCCTAGGCTACAATTCCCGAGGCGCCTATTTTCAAACAAAAAAATTTTTGAAGAGCAAAAAAACTTCCTCTCCTCTCCGTAGCGCCCATATTCAAAAATTTCATTACAAAAAGGGCATTTCCTCCTTTTCACGCCTATTTCCCTATTTCATTCCAAAGCACCCTATTCACAGAGAAATTACTCACCAAAAATCCCCACTCAACCTAAACTTTTTAAAACCTCCCCTGTCTAGCGCCTATCACTCCCCTATCTGGCGCTTATTTTTTTATCATGGCGCCCTAGGCTGTAGCCTAGTCAGCCTAATGGATAATTCGGCCTTGCTGCTAATACTACAATTACCAAATTTGGTATATAAGATATTTTGGGCATGTGGATTAAAATGGCGATATCGGCACTTTTGCAGTTTTAACCAACACGTATTTTTAGATATGACCCAATAAACTTTTAGCAAAAAGTACGTAACTGCCTAAATATATATAAAACTCCTAAAGGTGTTAACAAAATTGGGTATTTGGGGGCTTTTTATTCTATTCTATTCTTTTTTTAGTTTTGGTCCCTTCAGGTCCAATCCACCACTCTCCCCTTCCGAACTATGCTTTCCAGGGCTTTGTCGGTAGAAACTCTGGATAATCGAGCTCGTAGCTCCCAGAAATTCCAAAAAGAAAACAAAAATAATTCTACAATCGATGCAATGCATAAATTGTCGGCTGTCAAACCCAGACCTGCTACTGGTGTTACGTAACCTTTATTTTCACTACTGACAGTTCCCATGACACGCCCATCTATTTCCCGCCATTTGAGAAATACCTCGTGTTCACCACCAAACAGGATACCATCAACTTATAGGAATTTTTCGCTCACAGCGCTTAGATCCAGAAGAAAGATGCCGTCAATTTAGTGTGAGTCTTTCCTTGATCCCCGAAGGTAAAAACGTCCGTACGGCAGCTCTAACCGCCACCCGGGAAGAACTTTGTAGTCCTCTACGCACGTCCGCACTGTCCAGAGGTCGAACAAAGAGTCATGTGGGAGCTTTAAGGCATGCATGATCAGTTATATTAGCACTGTTGCCAAATGTTAATAAAAATTCGGGATTGTCATAGCTTGGAAACTAATTAGGATTTTACTTTTAGCATTTTTAAATTTTACCACACGCTGATTTTATTGCAATAAACATAAATAGACTATTTTATTTCTAATGCCAAAAATTACGTATAGCGCAAAATTAAAAAATCTGGCAACAATGCCGACATTTCTGTTTAATTCTACTTACTTAGAAACCTCCAAATACCAAATTTTGTAAATGCAGCTTAAGCTTATCTGTACTATTTACCGAAAATGTGGTGTTGTATCTTGGCAAGTTAAAGTTAACCTGCGCAATTTATCGCAACAAAAACATATGAGATATTCCATTACAAAAAACGACAATGATGTGCGTTAAGTAAAAGATGCTTCTTGGATTTGCATTGTCTTTATTTACCAAAATACACGACGCGTTATATATATATATATATATGTAGCCTATAACTCCTTATGGACGCCACTGGTATAAATTTATTTTTTTCTGGTGTGTCAAAAATTGTCTTCTTATGCATAGGAGACGTCTTTCTACTTTTTTTTAAATATCTTAATTGGTTTAAAAACTATAATAATAAAACGATAATTTTTTTAAAATTTTTAACACTCCGTAGTTTAAAAACTAAGACGTTTATGACATACATATGTTCATAAAAGTTTTTTTTTATTTTTAATTGTAGAATTACTCCTTAAAGTTTGCCGATTAGTTTACTGGAGACCCTGTATATTAACAACGTATCAAGTATTATGAAAATAATTTAAAAATATTTTTTAACTTTGAAACCCCGTATCATCAACTTTTATACTAAGGTAAGTTTAGTTAAATCGCAATATTTTAACTTCACATTTCTCCATTTGAATTTTAAGGCCATAACTTAGGGGCCACCCTTTATCCAAATCAATAATACCCGCAGCAACTTTATAAAAGCAAAATTATCATAACTACATTATTTACTGAAAACGAATCACAGTTTAAACCCCTAAGGGAATTAGACTTATAAATTACACTGAAGGTATCAGCCATTTTAGAAATTAATCTTATTTGACAATACAAATGTAATATCGCGCCCGGCAAGTTCGGGTCACGTCTCTGTTGAAATTCATCATTTCAAACTGGGAATTATTGTTTAGTAAATTAAAGGTAAAATGTCTATTGTGGCCGAATTTTTTTATCTTGTGCCGTTCCATGGAGACGTTAGTTATAAAAAAAAACCGGTATAATAAAATACAGGGTCTTTAAAACGTGCGGGACAAATGCTACCACGAATTCTTGAGGCTACAGTATGACGATCTAACCCAACTTAGGTCACTGAATGCGCCTGGCGACAAACTGTCCATCCGCATTATCGGAAAAAATTTGTCAACGGCGTGCTGGGCCCGGATTCTTCTTGATAGGTGACGACTCGGTCGGTATCGAGTTCTCAAAATTCCTTTTGAAACCTATCGGCCTTATTTTCTCATCTGTTTTTTCGTCAATAATTAATAGGATAAACACTTATTTAATAAGGATAGTGCCTAGTTATAAAACTCGGGAGATATCGACTCGGAATCGAGTTTCAAATAAGTTAAGAATCAACATCGGTAGCGACTCGAGACAGCGGTTAAGAATTCGCCTGCTGGTTTTCTGTTCGGAGTACGATGGGAATACAATTTGGGAAATGACGGACACCCTAAAAAATGTGTATAAGGAACTTTATAGATGGCAGATTTTTAAAGCAACAGTATGCCCTTCAGACAGTAAATACATACAAATTAAACCTCAAAAACAAACTTTCTGGGACTTTCATGTATTACTTGCTTTAAAAAAACAGGAAAAAACGATTTTACCGATTCTTCATTCAAGACAAGTGAACCAAATTGTTGCCACAAATTAACCATCCATAAAAATATCCAGTATTTTTTCTTACAAAAAGTTTCCCCAAGAGCTTAATCTCGTCTTATATTTCGTGGATTAAATCTGGTTTACTGATTTTTCGGGCCATTGTGGGTAATCGGTGATTTTTACAGGTCGTAAACACAATTATGTTTGGTATAAAAAATAAAGCTCTTAAAAGGTAAAAGCTCCTATGTTGTGACCAAACAGTTAGATACATTTAAAAAGATTTATTATTTACGTTGACAAAGCATTTTTTTACAAAAACATTTTTATTTTAACCATAAAAATACTTTCTGCTGTAATTCTATTCTTTTGCGGTTGACGCAAAACATATAGTGGGTATACAGGGTGTAATTAAATTAAAGGGTATGATTCCATAGCCTATTTAGAGAAAAAAAGTTTATAGGAACATATCTGTCCCAAACGTCTTAACTTTTGAGATACAGAGTGTTAAAATTTTTAAAAACCCTAAAAATTTGGAAAACACCTATTTTAGTAAGAAACTGTTATACTGGATATAAACCTTATTTAAATAGATTTTTAATATTTTTGTTACATAATGGGTAATAAAAAATTATAAAATCTAATTTTTAAAAAGAAAAAGATCCCGCAATGCTTCTTTATGGTCTAAAAATATGCAATTAGGTGATTTATTTTCTCCCAAACTAAAAAAGATACAGAAAAAAATTAGGAGACATAAAAGCAGTATTTTTATTTGCTTAATCTAAAGAAAGCACAAGAATTTTACACACATTTACACAGTCGGTTTTTTATTTGTTTTTTTGGCTTTTTACACTATAACAATCAATTTTATAAGCAGAAACAAATTTTTAGATTGATTTTTATTTAAAAAATCGGGTGTAAAGTCAGCATAATCACTATTGCCTTCGTCATAATTAAAAAAATCGATATTTCTTAATTTCCGATCTCAAATCGTCCCTGACTTTTGGTTTATAATTTGTTTCTGGCTCTTTACACTATAAAAAGCAAATTTATAAGCAGAAACACATTTTTAGATTGACTTAAATTTGGAAAAATAAGGTGTGAAGTTAGCATAGTCGTATTAACTTTGTAAAGTAAAAGAACGTTATTTCAAATTTTCGATCTCCAATCGTCCCTGATTTTCGGTTTATAGTTTATTTCTGGCTCTTTACACTATAACAAACAATTTTATGAGCAGAAACAAATTATTAGAATTGACCTTTATTTGGGAAACATCGCGTGTAAAATTAGCATAGTCAGTATTAAATTTGTCAAAATTAAAGAAATTCGTTATTTCTATATTTCGATTTCAATCGTCCCGATTTTCGGTTTCTAATTTGTTTCGGGCTTTTAAACTATAACAAAAAATTTTATGAGCAGAAACAAATTTTAAGATTGACTATAATTTGGAAAAATCGGGTGTAAAATTAGCATAGTCAGTATTAACTTTGTCAAAATTAAAAAACTGTTATTGCTTAATTTCCGATTTTCAATCTTCCCTGATTTTCGGTTTTTAATTTGTTTCTAGCTCTTTACACTATAACAAACAATTTTATGAGCAGAAACAAATTTTTAGATTGACTTTAATTTGAAAAAATCGGGTGTAAAGTTAGCATAGTCAGTATTAACTTTGTCAAAATTTAAAAAGATTCGTTATTTCTAAATTTCCAGTCTCCAATCTTCCCTGATTTTCGGTTTATAATTTGTTTCTGGTCTCTTTACACTATAACAAACAATTTTATGAGCAGAAACAAATTTTTAGATTAACTTTAATTTCGGAAAATCAGGTGTAAATTTAGCGTAGTCAGTATTAACTTTGTCAAAATTGAAAAAAATCATTATTTCTAAATTTTCGATCTCCAATCTTCCCTGATTTTCGGTTTTTAATTTGTTTCTGGCTCTTTACACTATAACTAACAATTTTATTGGCAGAAACTTTTTTTAGATTGACATTAATTTGGAAAAATCGGGTGTCAAGTCAGCATAGTCAGTATTAACTTTGTCAAAATTTAAAAAAATTGTTATTTCTAAATTTCCGATCTGTAATCTTCCCTGATTATTGGTTTTTAATTTATTTTTGGCTCCTAAAACTATACCACACATTTTTTTACCATAATTTTTCCAGGTAAAATTTATTCTAAAAATTTTTGCTGCTCACAAAATTGTTTGACAAGCTGTAAAGAGTCAGCAACAAATTATAAACCGAAAGTCAAGAAAGTTTAGAAGAAAGAACTTACAACTCACCCAGGCGTGTTTAGGGCATTTAATTATTTATTGACTATCGTCTTCTACACATGAAATATTTAAATAATGCAAAATGATGCCATTCAGAAATGATTAATTATGGATTTACAGGTGATAAAATACCTTAAAATAATGTAAAATACGTAAACAGGTACAAATAAGGAAAAGAAAATTAAGATACAATCCATTTCCACCAAAAACCCAAAGCTTCTGAGTAAAAATTTACGAGACCTATAATTATTATGGATGATTCTCCTGTCAGAAAGAATATTATTTATAAAAGCCCAGAGTTTAGCAGAAAGATCCGTTTATTAAAATACAACCGAGAATACAACAATATACCTTTTTAATAGCAGCTGGCGGAATGTTTACGTTTTTCTCCAAGCTGTAATTTCTCACGTATATCTTTGCTTTGAAGACAGGGGAGCGATATTTTGCTTTTAATATATGACTACCGCGTTCACTGGTTGCATTATAAAATATAACCTTATAAAATTTACCACTTAATAAAACCGCTATTCTCTCACAGTAAAACAAAAACTCTTTTAAAACTTGTCGCCAACTTTCATAAAACTTAATTAATAACATCTTAAAACTTTTTATCTTGTATAATAAAGGATACGCTCTATTGCTTTTTTATTTTTTGTGGTATTTCGTCTCCAATTTTAGGGTAACGTTGTAAATGTGTGAATTTATTATCTAATATAATATAATCTAAAAACAAGGAAACTATAGCAAAATAAACAAAACTCTCTTATGGCTAATTTTCTTTCGAATCGACGTATATTACTTATTGAGGATGTTTGTTCTCCACATCAACGACCTTCACTCTTGCACAATAAATTTCCTTCATAGTTTTGCTGACGATAGTTAGTACCCTTCATTCCCGTTTTTAGGTTCGCCAACCAATCTGTAAGGCGGCCGCTACAATATAATTAATTGTGCAATTAAATCCAAATGCTCAATTATATTGCACAGTAATACGAACTGTGCAATGTTTTCGTGTTCAATCGGACGGCAGTTTGATTTGATAGTATTGCGCAATACTGACCCTACACGACTCAATAAAAAATATTGCGCAATAAAAACTCGCTATAACTTTCGTTTAATCATTGCGCAATCTTTAAAATTAGAGTTGGACGATCAACTTTATTGCACAATACGTAATATTGTGCAATATAATTGATCGTCTAGGGGATGCCTAAGCCTGACTTGGATAGCGAATTCAATGCGATGCGATCTCTTTCACAGGACCTTAATATAATATTAGATTGTTGAAAAGTTATCAAATACTTTGTCTCCCCGTGGCCTAGTGGACAGAGCTTTGATCTTCGAAGCCAGAGGTCGGCGGTTCGATTCCTAGCGGGGCAGACATATTTAGGTAGTAGTTATTTAAAAATATCGACCGTGGTGGCACTACCGCGTTGTCTAAAAGGTGCTGTGAAATGCAACTGCATGTTTTAGTGCTTGGACAACGTTGACGGAACAGGGAACGATGGGTTAAACATCTAATAACCCGACACCCACGGTACTCTCGTATTTAGGCATAGACCTTCGTGGGATGGATTTATACTGCTAAATCGTAGTATAAATTATGCAGCAAAGATAAACTAGCTTAGAAGTATCTTCGTGTATCACTAAAACCATGCTTTAAAGGATAATAGAGAAATACATAGGACCTACGAACCCACCTATAAAAGGTGGGTCATTTACCTGGCAATTGGTGTATTTCTTTTATGCTTTAGAACAACCCGAAACAACGCCATAAATACCCTTTTTCCGTGATTTTTATTTTAGATGTTTACGTCTAAAAATGAAAAGTTAGAAGTTTAAGGTTAGTTGTTGGAAACAAACAATACAAGCAAAAGTAATTTAATAAGTATTGAAAAATGTAAAAATTAATTTTGTTGTTACATCTTGTAAATAAAATGTAAGTTAAACTTATGAATATATTGCTATTTTGTTTCATTAGGTTTTTTTAATAATATTGGGTGGGTCGGTGATGTGTGTTTTACTTATTAAAATGTGGTGCAGGGTATGTAATCGGGCACGGTGCGGTAATGTTAAGCCTACGGCGTTTGATTTAAATGATGCATTTCAAAACCGAGACACGGCTGTGCTACTATGGCGGGTACTATACACAGTAACATTAGCTATATTAGGAGACATATTACCAAAACGGGTCAGATATAAGCGATTTAATGGTTTGATTAGATTATATGTATGATATAACTAGTAATTCGTTTATCCTATGCAATTAGAGATACAAAAGCAAATAGCCAATATAGTACCTTTATTTTGCTGTCGCGATAGTTTTTCTTAGTTATCAATTATTGTCAAAGGTAGGTTTTGTGTCACTTTTCAGTAAATTTCAAAGTTTCCCTCCTTGCTAAACTTGAAAGTCTAATTACAGACAGCAGAAACTAGACAGAGAATGGCCAAACAATAATTTCAAATTTAGACAGTAGATAATGAACATTGCTAGAGAATCTGCTCTTAAATTAGTGGTAATATCGAAGGAAGTTACTCGATAAACTTGGAAATATGATAACCTAGTTTGGGTAAAACTTTTTAGCTTCAGATAATAAAAATAGGAATATATTTTATTATACAGGGTAGCTATTTAAAGAGAAAACAGAGACAATTTTGGGCATTTCAGATAATTTAGGGAAAAACGCTTGGACGCGTCAATTTTTGATTTTAGAGGAAACTTTTGTTTCTATTTTCAGTTTCTAAACTACAACCGTTCAGCAGGGGTAAGGCTCACCCCGTAACTTTTAAATGGAAAGAGGGATCGCAACCTTATTTTGGAGGTCTCTAGACCCTGACTACAACTGCTAAGTTTGTAGTCTCTGCTGTTAATTTCGCTGATATGATATGACAGCTTGCCAAAATTTTGATTTTTGATTTTTTAATGTATAATATTGAATTATCGGAAGATCAAGCTACTTTAAACGAAGGGGATATTACACCCTCGCCAAAGAATAATTAATATGTAACTTTAAAGATCGTTTAACCCCATCATATCCTCTTTTAAAGTAGCTTGTTTTACAGGTAATTTAATATTATACGTTAAAAACATTCATTCAACTTTATAATTACAATTTTTTATTGAATAAAGATATTTTTGACTTGACTTTGACTTTTGACTTTGACTTTGACATAAAAATCCAAATTTTGACAAGCTCTTATAATAACGGAAATAATAGTAGATACTTCAAACTTGGCAATTGTAATCTGGTTCAAGTCACCTTCAAAATAAGGTATCACTCGGCAATTCTTTCAATTTAAAATTTTGAGGATGAGTCTCACCCCTGCTACACTGTTGCAGTAGAGGGGTTGAAAGTGGCAAAAAAATGTTTTCCCCTAAAATAAAAAACTGACGGGTCTTGGCGTTTTGCCTTAAATGACCTGGAGTGCCCAAAATTAGCTCTGTTTCGTTTTCAAATGGCCACCCTATATATGCATTTTCTAAATTTAAGAACAAAAATTTATAACAATGGGTATACTGGTAACTTTAAATTAATTTGCATAAAACCTATTGTATTGTATTTTTATTGAAGTAATTTAAATAAATAATAGTTTAAAACTAAAAAACACGTTATATAAACCGAACTAAAATTAGAAGATAATTTTTCATTACAAAGAGTTTGTCACTTCAGAGTAAAGCGGGGTGCTTAATATATTAAATGTTATAATTATTCTATTTGCAAAATATCTATGAGGGAAAAGCAGGAAAATGCACCCCACGCTTTTTTACTCTGAAGTGACAAACTTTTGTAATGAAAAATTATTTTCTAATTTTTAGTTCGGCTGCATATAAAAGCGCCAGTTTTTTTAGTTTTTTAAACTATTATTTATTTTTCATTTTTAGTTCGATATATCAATTAGTTTTTTAAAAATAAATGCTCCAGTTTATTTACTAAAAATTCGCCATTTTGTCAAGAGTAGTATTATAACATGGTGAGATTCAGAAGGAATTTATTTATCCTGGCGGTCCTAATCAGGATAACGGGATACTCGTTTTTAAATTATTGCATTGTCAATGGTCCTCAATACGTGCAAAGTTTCAAAGAAATTGAATCGCTGGAAGTTGGTAAAAAGTAGGCTCAAAGATTCCGTTACATAGATAGATAGATAGATAGATAGATAGATAGATAGGTAGATAGATAGATAGATAGATAGATAGATAGATAGATAGATAGATAGTTACAACCCAAGCTATTATGAAAGGTGTTAAAAAGGTGCCCAATAAAAAGCTAAAGTATTAAAGTCTTAAAATTAATTATATTATCAGTGGCTTTTTTGTTGAAACACCACGGATATACAGGGCTTCTAAAAAAGTAAAACTAATTAAAAGTAAACTAATCTTATTTGAAAAAATGTAACAAAATGCTAAATAGAAATGCTATTTAGCATTATTAATTAATTATGCCCAATGCATTTCAAGTGCTGATTGAATTATCCTTTAAAAAATAAAGTCCTAAAATTTGCGAGCATCTTAACAGATTTATCCAACAAGTCAAAAAGTGTAGGAGAGCAAACAGTAAGGTAGTAGAATATGCAATCTAAATATTTGAATTAAAGAAACAGTGGCGTCAGATAAAAACTTTAAATGGGATAAAAGGTGTCAGGATCTGAAAAAACAACCTGTAAAAGTAAAAAGAAGATATTATTCCTACTTACATTAAGCATCATAGTTGCAGTAAATTTTGTATCAAAGTTATGTTTAATGTCATTAGAAATATACAATGCGCTTTAAAACAAACAAACTTTAATTTTTAACTGTAGCTTAAACACGACGCTATAAAAATATATGTTTATCAGAATATCTTGTTTTGTCTATTGCTGTTTTGCGAAATAATAACTAAAAATGTGTCTTGTCTTAATTTTAGTAAACATTTTTTTTTTTTTTGAAGATTGGTCAAGCAAAATTCTTGCAAATAACGTAAGCCAACAGTCTTCGTTAACATACCCAGATATTTTGTGAGTGTCATTTTTTTTTAATTGAAAAAAAATATATTATTACAAATTCGAGTAAGAAAAGAGCATGTTCCTTGTGTTTAGTATGGATATCTCTACGATTTTAGATTAAAAAAATATATTATATATCCGCAAATTTTTTGTTTTCAAGATACAGTTAAACTGTTGTTAAACTTTTCGAACAACAAAATTTTTTAAAAACACCTATTTAAGTGAAAATTGTTAAACTTATTTAAATAGGTTTTACTTGTTGTTATTACGTAATTGCTAATAAAAAACTATAAAATCTATTTTTAAAAGAAGAGGTTTCCGTAATGCTCCTTTTATGGTCTAAAAATATGCAATTATATGGATTTCATTTGTTTGAAAAAAATTAAGGGTTATAAAAGCTGTATTTTTATTTTCCTAATCTAAATAATTAATATTTTAAAAACTAAAAACACGCTTTTATATAACCGAACTAAAAATTAGAAAATAATTTTTCATTAAAAATATTGTCATTTCATAGTAAAAAGCGTGGTGCATTTTACTATTTTTTCATAACTTTTCCATCATAGATATTTGCAAATATAATAATTATAACATTTAATATATTTATCACCCCACGCTTTTTACTATTAAATGACAATATTTTTTTTAATGAAAAATTATTAATAGGTTACATATAAAGCGTGTTTTTTAGTTTTTTTAAACTATTAATTATTTTTTTATTTTTAGTTTCTGCTACTCTTGACAAAATGGCGAAAAATTTTTTAATGAACAAAAGTATCAAATTTTAAAATTTTTTCCAAATTGCAACTCACTAAAAAAATTTCTTCTTCATTAAGTAGCAAAGTTTGAAATTTTGCCAACAGATGGCAATCCAGGCAATGTTTGGACCGTTGCCAACATATTGCAACCCACTAAAAATGTCTTCTTCATTTAATAGCAAGTTTGAAATGTTGCCAACAGATGGCAACCTAGGTGTTGTTTTTATCATATAATGGAATTTTTTTCCTGGCGATCCAAAAAAGATAACGGGATACTGTTTGCAGATTATTGCATTGTCATGGGTCCTTAATACGTGTGCAAAGTTTCAAAGAAATCGAATAGCTGGGAAGTTGGTTAAAATTAGGCTCAAAGATTCCGTTATGTTAGCCAGATAGTTACAACCCAAGTTAATAAAAGCGTGTTAAAAAAGCACAAAATTTTACACACATTTACACAGCCACTGGGGTACATTTTTTTTAGAAATATTTCTTTACTTGCCGTTCGAGACGTCATTGGACTTATTAAATGCATCTTCTTTAATGCCATAAATAAAATTGCCAAATTAAAACAAAATTGGGTAGGGATTTTTAAGTAAATTAAAAATATTTTTTTATTACTTAAACACCCTACTGTATCTTGAGAACAAGGAATTTGCGGACCCATGTTTATATAAACTCTTTTAAATATTTTTAATGGTAATTTAATGGTTAAATGTTTTTTAAAACATTCTGTAGCACTCTGTATAGTTACTTTATGTAGGGTAAAACAAAATGCAATAATTTATTTAAAATAAATTAGTATGGTAGGGCAGCACTTAGCCATTTTCCTTAATTTGAACATTTATAGTGGCGACTACTCACAATTCTCTAATTACCAAGAATGAATTTGGGACAAAGTTTACCCTATTAACCGCCTTTAACAAAACTACGCGGTGGTAAATAGAGCGGTATAAATTTCACCGTCTACCTAGCAAATATGTGCGGAATTTTAATGCTATTACTTTACCCTACAATTCGAATACCGCTAGGGACGATCTGTATAGAAACCTTGTGTCCACTGTGGCGTATGTTTGTTAATTACAAATTATAGCCGTTATACACAGGAATCTGGTTTCAACAGTTTAATATAGCTGAATACATCAAAAGGGACATTATTGCACTTACACAAAAATAATTGACCTTATTAATTATCTTAGTGTCAATATTAATATTGTGACGTATATTTTTGAAATATATAGGGACCATTTTACGTCACTGGGGCAAATGTACCATATGGAACTATCTTCTTGGGACCATAAGACCGGTGGACCATAAAAACTAACTTCGCATTTTTAGGACCAACTTAACTTATTTGACTAACTAAATTTAGTACGGGCATACCCCCACTAGGGGTAGCCCGTACGAGACTTAACTACAACTTTAACTTAATACTTGACTTGACACTTTTACTACCCACTTCTTATCTAATCTTCTTCTAACTTCTTTTCTCTTCCTTTAATTATCAAATTAATTAACCTAGTTAAAATGTATACTTACTTATTTTAAAATTGCTAAAATTTATATTTTTAAAATTCCCAAAATGTATACTTTTTATACTATGTGTTCACAATATAAACAACAGAACAAGGGCGGATTTAGCTTTTTGTCATGGGGGTAAAATTCGAATTAAAAATAATTTTTAACAACTTATTAAAATAAATAATTTAGAAATGCAGTCATATCTTTATAGGTGTTATTTTTCAATAGATAATAGATACCTATATCATTTTCAAAAATACTTTAGTTAAATAATTTCACCTAAAAGTAATATTATTAGAGCTTTGGTTTAATGGTTTGGAATACATATTTTATTTATTTATTAATTTACATTTTTTTACAAATTAACCTGTAAATCATATGGCAATTTTTATAATCGTTTTTATTATCTCAGATAAAGCAAAAGTTTTATTAAAAATAACTTTTTTCCAAAATGTTTATAAGAGTACATCAGTCCATTTGTGAACACACTTTATCTATTTTAATTCTAAATAATTAAAAATCATGCTTTATCTTCACAGAAATGGCTTAAACACTTAAATAGAAAAATAAAAAATCTATTAAATTAAAAACTATGTTAAAATTCCTTCTTTCAACATAGAATAGAATTAGTAACTTTTGGCGTCTGAACTTAATTAATTTAAGTTTGTTTATTTTAAAAACGGTTAACATTGATGGTTATAAAATTTTCACCTTTAAAATTAAACAGAATAGACACGACTAGAATACTATATTTAAAAAAAATGTCTGACTTCTTACCACTCCACTATAATCACTATAATAAGAGCATATTGCATATTACACACCACACATAGGTTTTACTAAAATTAAAATTATAGACGCTTAAAAATAACGTTTAAAAAATGTATTACTTTGCAAAAAAATGCAGACGAGGGCCAGGCGACCGTTGTTTATTTTTCTGTTCCAGCATCTCTAGAAATTAAACAATCGATCTTTGTAAGAGCCGCAAAAATATTTATTGCTATTAGTTATAAAGAAATTTAAACTGTTCTGTGTTATTTATAAATGTTTGTTTAAGTAAGCATATTTGGAAATTAGCTCATGGGAAAAAATATTGATAACTTTAAATTGTATTTAAGTTAGGTATTGCATGAAAATGTAAAAAATCTTTCGAACATGTACTATATTTTTTATGTCGTCGGCACTTCTTGGGGGGTAATTACCCCCTTTACCCCCCGTAAATCCGCCCTTGCAACAGGATTTAAACAGTTTGCAAAATCACGTCATTTGCTATAATAAAAACAAAAAGTATGGAAACATAATAATAGGAACCTGTTAATTTTTTTGATTGCCTCAACACTGCTTTTTGATAGCTCAGTTAAAAACACTGCTATTGTAATAAATTAATCTTGACAGGCGGCAGCGTGACAAAGCCAAGTTCAAGCAAAGGAAGTGGTTACAGCGCCGAGTGTAATATTACCACGAACCACTTGGCGCCACTTTTGACCCTTCCATAACTCAAAACTTATTTAACGTAACACACCTAGCTCAAACGGTTATAAAGATATGATGGTCCAAAAGTCGTCATTTTCCACTGACTGACTTAGATTAAAACCTTACCCACTTCCAGATGACCTAGAAAGATAAAATTTAGAATCCAGTTATTGGGCCATAAAAAAAATAGTAATATTATTATTATTTTTTTAACAATTTTTTTTTTGGTTTTGTTTAAACTTCCATATGCAATTAAATTTTTACCTATTAGGAATAAGTGGGGACAATATTGTTTTTTTAGAGACTAGGTTGTGTTTGTGCTAATTTGAAGACTATGAATTAGGTTTTTATGAGTAATTAAATTTAAAAGAAAATATTTTTGAGCACATAAACCTATATCTGGTAGAAATGATACAGCCTAATATAGTTAACACATATTTTAATGTGCCGATGCACACAAGGTAAATATCCATCTTTGTTTGGGTACATAAGTTTATAAAAGTTAGAAATAAACTTGCATTACCTTCCTCAATAAAGTTCCCAATTGAAAATTAAATGGCAGTTGTTTCTAGAGCTAATGGCTTTTGCAGTCATGGCCAACTCGGACAAAAAAATTATTTTGACAATTTTTGACGTAAATCTTAAAAATACCTAAAAGTGTTATACATTATTTCAAAGAAAAAAAATGTTCTTTAAAAATGTACAAAAAAACAAAATGGCCGATATAAGAAAAACGAAAGTTGATAATGGTATCTCAAAACCAAAACGTCGAAATTAAAATCTGAATACAGAATGGCATTGCTTTTAAAAATTCCTCCAAAAATGTTTTTACAGATTCCAAAAATTATTTGAAATAAAAAAACTACAGCACTTTTTCTAAAATGCACATTTTCAGTTTTTCCAAAATAACTCAAAAACCAAACAGGATACATTAGTCAATAAAACGGCATTAGATTAACCATTAAATGGCCCACAACTTTCTTTATTTAACCATCTTTCTATTTCTTATAGTTTCCAATATCCCAATACATTTCCTGCCAATTTTGAACACACTGTATATCGGTTTTAACAAGTAAATAAAACATATCCTATTATTTGTTAAAGTAAATAATGTAAACTTAGATAGCATAGTAACAGGAAACTCCAAGACCACCTTTTTTTCATCCTGTATATTTTGATTGCACTACAATGTATCTGTTTTGTCGCAATCAACTCACTTTATTCAAAAAAATGTATAATAATTCTAACAGTTTGTTTTACTTTTATACTTAAAAATGCATTTTTCGAGTTTGTGCATCTTAGGCGACTTAACAACAATTTTATATGTTCCGACGCAACTGCCATAAGAAATATGCTATATAAAAACTTTTCATATATTTTACCATTCCATATACAGGGTGTTTCCTAATTGCGGTAAGAAAATTGGGGGCGTATTCCTATGCCATTTTTATGAAAAAAAGTTCATATAAACATGGGCCCTAAAAGAACATTTAATCAGAAAATCGGGATCAGCAACACATCAATTTAAAAAAGAAATTAACCTAAAGCCACTTTTTTAAGCGGGGATCTTTTACCCAATCTCACTATATTATCTTATTTCATTTAAAAAATAAAAAGGGGGGAGAAAGAACTTTTAATATCCTTACTGCAATAAAAATGTAGGCACTACAATAAGGTGAAACTTTGACTCTGAACAAAGGCTGTTCCTAAATATTTATGTTTCATAAGTTTTAAACAAAAAATGTGCATTTTGCTGGATACATAACAGCATTATTAATTACTTACAGAATTTGCCCCATCTAGATAAAAAAATATCAAAACGTACGTTACTATAAAAATTTATATCGTATATTAAATTTTTTACGTAAAGTATATAAAAAATATAAAACATATTTTTGCTTTTTTAAAATTAAAAGAAAAATCCGTAATAAACTAAATCGACATAATCAAACACAGGCTTCGCTTTATATTGCTCAGTAGTAAATTTTCTCGGCAACCCCTATTCGACAATGGCGGCGTGCTGTATCTCGTTCGGAAATACAGGGTTAATGATGGAGTAACGAGACCTCTGAAGTACCTCACGCCTTTTTCATAAATAATGGGTTATAAGCGGGAAAATCCACACAAACAGGGTCATATAAAAGTCTTTTTAAATTTAAGTGTTCTGAAACCAATACAAGTTTTATTTAAAAATGCTGCGCTTTGTTATTTTTCGCTGCTTGAAAGTGGTTTATTATTTTAAAGAAAATGTTTTCTCTAGTATTTCTGTATGCTATAAAAGAAAAATATTTTAAAGTTTACGATGTAAAAAGTTAATTTTGGGTTTTGAGATCGATGTGGTTGATTTATACATACATTTTAGGCGAAGAAACAATTCTAAAACGGTATGTACCAATCGGTTATGTTGACAATGGGTTATAAGTCAAAGTTGTCATCAATTATTATCGCGGTTATAATTGGTTAAACGCCTAAAATTGATGATAATGTTTCGTGTGTAAAATTAATATGCTTTATGTTAAAAGAACTAAAACTAAGGTAAATATATTTCTCAAATAAAGGCCTCTAAGATTTGGGTTGGTCTGTCTATTCCTCTAAATTAAAAAAATAATTTAATAAAAGGCCCACCCAGGCCAAAAGTCGTGTAGACTTATTATAAAGAAAAATAGTTTTTTTACCAAGGTATTGATTTTAAGTCTCGTTAACAACAAAAATGTCAGCTTGTCAAAAGCTCTTTATTAACACACCAAAAAAAAGTTTTTGTTAGTGAATTTTCAACTACCACGTAAATGAACTTAAATCAACGTACAACAGTTTACGTTACAATTCTACTTAATATGAAATACAGTGTCTTGCAAACGCAATAAAACATTTTCGTAGGATAAATACACAGTTTATAGCTAAAACGTTTTATTTACGATAGAGTGAATATGTCACTAAAACAAAGAAAATGGTTCTTTCGTCAGTTTTCTATATTAAAGTTGTTCTTTTTAGCAAGCAATATCTTTAAAACACTTCTGCTAAATTTTTGACCCCAGGCTTGAATAAAATTAAGCACTCTTGCTAAATTATCACCCTTGGTTTGATGTATTACTGGTTTGCCAGACCCGCTTTAAATATGCGTATAATATATTTTGTTCTATAAAAAAAAAACAGAAAAAAAAAAAATCAAACTTAAAACATTTAAAAAAATAGCGTCAAGAGGCCTCAGTACCTAGAGAATTATTAAAAAAAAGTTCTTGTAAATCGGTGCGGTGGAAGTCTCTCACGTGTCTAAAAATTTGGCGGTTTTAAATATACTGCTTAAGCAAGCAGTTTTTGGCACATCGGCGTAATAGAATAACAAAACAAGCAGTATTAGTAACGCATGTTAACATGCCGGGATTTAGTTTGATTTGTCTCTTTTCTTCACATTGCTTATGTGTTATCTTATTTAGCTCAACCTGTATAGGTTGCCAAATTAAGCGTCCCTAGGGTATGAATAATAGTCAACAAACACTTGCTTTAATTTAAAATAGCACTCATCTGTTAATAAAAAATTCTTTGCATTTCTTTACGCATTATTTATTTCACCTGGATTTCTTCAAGGTCCGTACAAAGTGCTAATACACATTTTCGGGCTAAAATCCGACTACCTAACATAGTTTATTTTAGTTAAAAAATCAATTGTATGCGAGCATCAAGGTAAAAAATTGGATGGTTTTATTAATTTAAAATTTAAAAAATGCACCACTTTGATGTCACTATTTTATAGCATGACACGTCACTTGCAAATTGTGTCTCCAGTGTATTAATTCCACTCTGTTTTGAGTCTATTTTTCTAAACCGTACAAGCCACATTGTATTTTCGGTGGAAGGTAAAATGAGGATCTGTTTATTGCTTTTTTGAATAAAAACAAAACTCTTATCTAAAATATTAATTTAGATTAAATTTTAAATTGCAAAACCATCCAAAATAAAAGGTTTGTTTGTTAGACATCAACGATTTCGCATTCAACGTCTAGAAGTTTATATAGCATTACTGTAGACGATACGTCACTGCAAATTGTGTCCCCAGTGTATTAATTCCACTCTGTTTTAATCTATTTTCTCTAAACCGTAAAAGCCACATTGTATTTTCGGTGGAAGATAAATGAGATCTGTTTATTGCTTTTTTAAATAAAAATCAAATTCTTATCTAAAATATAAATTTAGATTAAATTCTAAATTGCAAAACCATCAAAATTAAAAGGTTTGTTTGTTAGACATCAACGTTCCCGCATTCAACGTCTAAGTTTAGCGTTATCGCCACCAAAATTAGCCTGCAGCTTGTCTAAAGAGAACTTCTTTTCGAATGGTCCCGGTGGGAATGTTTTCCTTAAAGATTGTGATGAAATCTATTTATTTTGCGGTTTGTTTTTACAGCAAAAGGTTTTCTTTTAAATTTAAATTGTGTTTAACAAGTATTTTTGACACGTTGAATAACCATAATTCTTTTAATTACTTTTTTTTTGGGATACAATTAAAAAAAAGTACATACCTACTGGGCAATATATTGTTAGATAATTTTTAAGGCATTTTTGTCAGTAAAGTATAATTATTATTTTAGGTAAAAATAATTGCTCAAATAAAAAAAAATATCCAGTACAAAACAGAAATTTACATATATAACCTAAATATTGATAATTATAAATTAAACTTTAAAAAGGGGAGAGTTAGTACGTCTTTTAAATAAATCTAAAATATAAATTCACTTTTTTTTAAGAAAAAAACAAAATATATAAGAATATATTGCTTCAAATTAAGATAACTCTGTCATATTTTAAATTAAAATAATTTAACTTAAATATTTTAAAATTTTAACTATGCCCATTTTATGGTTCATTTAATCAGATGTTGTTTGTTTACTTTGTCATAAAATCGGGGTAAATATTAATTTTCAAACAAGCTTAATAGGAACACTTTAGCAGTTGGTTTCTGCAATGTTATTATACCTTTGTAGGACTCTTAAGTACATATTTAATTAATATACTGCTAAAAATAAAATGATCTGTTTCTCAATTTCTACTTGTACGATGCACCAAATTTCATATTATGATATATTATGACATACATATTATACAAGGTGTGACAAAACAACTGCAAAGAATTTTAGGAAGTGATTTCTTGTTTAAAATGAAAGGTGGTTTGCTTTATAGACATGGGGTCAACTAGCGTCCAACTTATTGAATGAGATGTCGCTAAGAAAAAAAAAAAACATATATATATTTATTTTTGATTCTAAACAAAAACAGTATTGTCTTCAAAACAACCAAGTAATATCAATAAAAAATATAACAAATTTCTTACATATGTGACAGCAGATAATTATTTCTTAGGGAAAAAAGGAATTCCTGTCCCGACACGTTATGATTTACATTTTATTTTCTTATTTAAAATTGGTAGGTTAAATAAAAAATACATAGGTTATAAAAGTTTCTAAACAATTTAGGCTATTTAAATTTTATCGAGGGCCATTGCGTAAGTTTCTCTTTAAATTTGGTCAACAAGAACGATAGAAGTAATCTATTTCCACTACTTTTATTTATTTTAAAAAAGCAAAAATATTTGGAAAGTGCATTTTTATAACATGCAATTTTTCCGTATAATTTGATTATTTCTGATTTCCATGTTTTTGAGATAAAGGGTAAAGACGTAATTTCTTGCCACTTTCGTACCGCGATGGAACTTAACGAGAACTAAAACTGGAATAAGCATGTGGTTTATAACTAAGGGGAGCGTCCATAGAATTACGAGAGGTGTTTTTTTTCAAAGATAAGGTCCTTCATTTAAAAGTAACACTGCGACACATTTTCCTGGGGATAATTTTTTCTGTGTATACCTCCAAAAAATTACGTGATATTTTCACAGATATTTTCACACCTCCCAAGGTGAGATTTGGTGAGAATTTCTCGACCCCGTTCCCCCAAATGTCTCACGTAATTTATGGACGCCTTCTAACTATTACGCTTTAGTTAACCATTTTAATTTAACATGTTTAATTTAATTCTGTATCCAAAAACAGTTGTACAACCACTGTATTGTTAATTGGTATTAAGTAATAGTACCTTTTATCGAAACTATTCTTTCTTTTGTATTATGTTTATTTTGTTATGTGCCCAAAAATACATAAATAAGTACTTTATAGATTTATTTAACAACAGTTTAAAAAGAGCACATCTCATTAGAATAATAGGCTCTGATGGCAAAAACTGATCAAACTCTAATGCATTTTTAATAAAACCCGAAATAGCGACTTTTGCTATTTAAAAATATAGATGTTTTTATAATGTAAGAGGGTAAATTTTTCATATCATCGTTTAAACGTCATGTTGACTCAGCTTTTGAATAAATATAGACGCAGATATGCATTTAAATGTCTAAAAACCATTAATCATGTATCCAAAAAATGCGAGTATAACCACCAAACGAGAATAGGAAACTTAATTTAAAATTTTGGTTTGAATTACCATATACAGTATTAAAAGAGCTTTATAATAAAAAACTGTCACCTAAATAATAAAAGTATAATTTGTTTGTAACACTAGATCTTTTGGCTTGCCAATAGTAAATACCTGTTCCTTAGTTTATTATAATGTGGTGTTTTTTAATAAAGGAAAAGGTTGTGGATTCGTAGTGATTAAATATTTAATATACAGTAAACTTACTTAACTTGTTATTATTTTAATCTAATTTTATTTATTATCTTTCCAACCATCGCCCATGACCCGAATGTCATTATTTAATTCTTAGGTTACTCGATAAGCAGAGGTGATTAAATAATTTAACAAATAAAAATGTATTTATATGTGTCTAACTCTTTGGCGGTCACTGTTCCTTCTTTTTATTATGACTTAAAAAAAAACATTTTTTAATTAGTTAGTTACCAAGGTAAATATAGTATAAGTTTCATATTTATTTACAGTGTGTCCGCCTAAGTTCTCTACATATGCAAAACTTTTTATTTAAAATTTTACCAAAAAGTTTTGCATTGTCCAAAGCCTAAAATGCAATTATCGGATATAATTTATTTAAGTGGTATACAGGGTATAAATTTTGTTTAAAAGAAAAGTTATTTTTAACAACATCAAAACTATAATAAAGAAAAAATGTTTAGAATTAAAAATAACTTAATAAGAAACTTAAAAGGTATTTTAAGAATAACTAAAAATCATACAAGTAAAAAAATAGGTAACAAATAAAAAGTTTTTGCTTTATCGACCAAGAGCATCTTATTTTAAGTTAGATTGGTAATTTTCAGAATTTTGAACAAAAAATTTAATTTCTATCCCATAGTGTAATCGTTAAATGCTTTTATGTTTTTCTTCCAGAGACGGCAATGGATGAAAGCGCAACATCATTTCGATCTAAATCGTTTTACAGTGGTCGGGGTAATAAATATGTATAACTGGCCGAGCTCGAGTTTCAGACGTTCTCTTGTTTTAATCAAGTGCAATCCTCGCAACAATCTGTCCAATTACTAATCCTGGTCCCTTGAAACCGACCGGATTCATCGTTGGGATCATCAAGTTACAACTTCTCGTCTAAAAATATTGCTTTTTCGTCTTTTTCCTGTTCGCATTGATAGATTATTTGTTTTAATTTGCGTTTTCCACTTTTAATAATATTGATTATGGTTTGTGGTAGAGATGTACAAGAAAATTTAACCAATAAAACCACAGCCCTCATAAAAAAGGTGGAATAATTACTGGTTTTTCAAAATGGCAGTCAATTGTTTGAGTGACTTTTATTATACCTATATTATTTTGAAACAGTCACTTATTTTGTTGGTAACATCGTTTAAGTGCTGAAACCGGCGAATAATGACTGAAAAAACGAGATATTTAAAAATATATTGGCGTGACGTGACAATGTAACCTAACAGTAGTAGTTGCTAGTGAAAAAATAAACTTACTAGTGAATTGTCCACTCACGATCAGCCGTTTTCTTTTTACAGACTTTGGGACACAGAGTAGGTATTCCTAGTTCTTTTATGAGGGATGTGATTAAAACTCCATACCATTAAAAATGAAAATAATACGAGGTTGTTCCATTTGTGCTACATGTTAAATAATAAGGAACTAAGTTGCATTTAAGAATCGAAATAAATGTATACGAGTAAAATATTTTAAAGTATATACAGGGTGTCCAGTACCTCTATCATAAACTTCATGGGGTGAATATTTAATTAAATATCGGAACTAAACTTTATACAGACATATATCCTAAAAGTTTAATTGGGTGTGTGGTGGGGTGTTAAAAATTTTAAAAATTATATTTTCTGTATTGTTACTTGTGTACCAGTTAAAATAGTAACATAAAAATTAGGTGACGTCTTTTTTTTCAAAAAAAATAAAAAATAACAACTTTTACCAGTGTCGTCCACGAGAAATTTAGGGTAAATATTTTTATGATGAAATGGTATAAAAATATATTTTTTAAATATCCCGTTTAGTTAAGAGAACATCTTTTGATTTTTTTTAATAAATGTTTGGTTTTTTTTCAAATAAATACAAACATTTTTTAAGCATGGTCATATCTACGCCACTGTATTAAGTATAGGTTTGACCTGTAAATAATTAGTTCGCTTTACTCAATCATTATATCAAATAAAAGTTGCAACAATGATGTATTAACCAATCTTTCCCCCAAAAAAATTCTCGAAACTTTATAGAAAAAAATGATTTTAATTACTGTAAAATTATATGGATAACCATGCCAAGAAAATTATTTAAAAAAGTTAAAACATTATATTTGTTTCAGATTAAACAAAATTTAAAAAACATATTTTTTTTAAATGTTTTTTTCTGGCGTAACCCTTTGCCCTAGCAAAAGTTTGCAAGAGATAAAAATCCTCCAAATACACTTTTAAAATTGTTTAGTGTGTAAGTTCCAAGCAGGGTTTAAATGCATTAAAATTTTATGCTTTTCTGCTACTACAAAGTAACTTTTTAAAGCTTTTGGACTAAACACTGAATCATTTAAACGCAAATATCTCGAAAACCGTAATTCTGGGCGAGTTTTTCAAAGTATACCTTTTTATGTAAAAGAGATAAAAAATGTTTTTACTCAAAATATACATACACTAAGCCGTACGAAAGTTGTGACATTGAAAACGTGTGCAAAGTCCCGCAGACAGCGCCTTTTACAATCTACATTAAAATTCAATCTAAATAGAATTATTTAAAAAAACTAATGCTAAATTTTGACCAAAAAGGCTTTACTATTACTAAAATTATTCAGAAAAAACTGAAATAAATTTGAAACTTTGACACCCTGTATCTTGGTTATTATCTATGGTTAGTTTATATTTATAAGGTTGCGACATATCCTCAACTTTTAGGCGGTTCGAGGTCAGGGACGCAAGGAAAGGCACTCCACGGAGAAAAGTTGCCAAGACTGGATAAAATCAAAGCTTATGATCATCCAGTGGCGTCTAGAATTTGCGCATTTAATTTTGCATTGTTTTGGTAGTGCGATTGTGCGGTAGTGCAGGGTTGAAAGATGTAATTCAAATGTTTTTTATTTAAAGTAAAAGTATTTACAACTTAATAATAATTAAAAACTGTTGTATAAGCGGTTGTTCTCACTAATACGATAAACTGTATATCTCTGGCACTGAACAACATGGGCGAAAAATGGGAGATGTGACGTCATAACACGTCAAGCAAAATGGCCGAATGTCGTGACCTTATATAGACTGACTTTGGGTTATTATCAACTTTGACGCCGGCAAGTTCACTCAAATTGACTGATTTTAATCACTTAAATCAACATATTTTGACGTCTTTCATCAAACGTTGTACACGTATTTTCGGGACACCCTGTGGATATCATATCATATTATATATTATACATTTTGTTTGTTTTATCCGTACTTAGTTGTTTCTCCATAAATTATGATAGATGCATTTCACAAAAGAAATTATTAAATCATCGGGATCAAAATCGCTGAGGCTTTGCGGACTCGGTTCTATGTTTGATAGATTCAAAAAACGACGTTATACTGTTGTTGTTCCTTTCTGGACTTTGCACATAAAATATTATTCATGGGCATTACCCTACAGAAATTCCTACCCGATATCGATATCTTGTCCCTTTTAAAAGATTAAGGGAGATGAAAGATTTTTAATATTCACAATGTGTGTGTAATTTTTTCCTGCTAACAGTGTTTGAACATAAAATATAAAAGTTATTAAGCAGTAACAAATACCTTAAAGAGAAAATTGGAACTACAAAATCCTCAAAATTATCTCCTATAATGAGAAGAGAAGAATTTGATACTATGTCATTACAGGAAAACGAACTAAATGGGTTCATAAAGTTAGTACAAAGAAAAGCTTCTGGTTTTAAGGTACATGCCTAAGCTTTGATATTTTATACAAGTCTGCCAAAATTGTCAAAGAGATATTGTTGTATCCTGTTAAAATTTTTATGACCCAAATTAAAATCAGTGTTTAGTTATTTTTTTAGTTTGCAGCACATGAAAAACTTTTTATTATTAATTTACGAAGAAAAGTGACTTTTCACAAAGTTTTTGCATGGCCTAAAACCCAAAATGCAAGCATCTAGTAAGAATAAATTGAAAAACCATTAGAGAATATTTTCTTTATTAATGATTGAACAAAATTACAAAAAATATATTAAATTATTGCATTCTTATTACATAGTTATAAAAATAATTTAATATTTTTTGCTAAAACACTCTTGCTTGTTAGGCTAAAATCAGATAAAAAAATACATAGTTGAGGATTTGTGATATAAATAATAGTTTGCCAATGGGAAGTACTACAGCAACAATAGGTAGAAATACATAAAAAGCGCAAATATTATCAGTGAGCATATACAGTGCATTAGTATACATATATAAAAATGTCGATTTTTATAAAAATATATAGATCTTGGCCTTTGTTACCAATATTGATCTAAATGTGTAAGATCTCGCGAGTTTAATGAGATTACACTTAAGCATAAAAACGTCTTACTCAAATACTAAACGTTTACAATACTTTTAAAAATAGTGTTTAAAATAAACTAAATAATTTTCAATATACTTTCATTTGTAACAGTTGTCTGACTAATTTACATAAATCGACATTTTGTGCTTCTCAGGAAGCTACTTTTAAAATAATGTGTAATAATGGCGTTTAGGTTAAACTGAACAAGCCTTTAATTAAATATATATATTTTGGTAACTATTACTTATTTTTTAATAGATCTTTAAATAGGTATATATTTTTAATTTATAATGTGAACACCTAATATATCTTAATTTTAAACTAAAACAGACGAGAAAATCACCTATGTGATAACTTTAGAGTTTAAATCTGCAATTTAAACAATTTATAGGTCAAAACATTAATTATTAAACAACCACAGGGTCAAGTGTGTTTAACCATCTGAAACAAACAACTGCAAATTTGATATTTAAACACAAGACGAATTGGGAAAAGATGACCTAAAACAGACTCTCAATCTGGATGTTACCATTTTCGACTGCTACATATTAATAAATAATGGTTTAAAAAACTAAAGAACACGCAACTTTACATACTAACCGAACTAAAAATTAGAAAATAATTTTTTCGACTGTTGCATGGGGTTTCAGAACGCAACTACTCCAAACAAGTTTCTGTCAGCCTTATGCTGAGAGTACGTCAGAAACTACGCATGCGCAGATCTTACCTAGCTCTTTCTCTGTTACTCTCCTACCAGAAAATCTATAAAGGAATTTATTTATCCTGGCGATCCTAATCAGGATAACGGGATACTGTTTGCAGATTATTGCATTGTCATGGGTCCTTGATACGTGTGCAAAGTTTCAAAGAAATCGAATCGCTGGAAGTTGGTGAAAATTAAGCTTAAAGATTTCGTTACATACATACATAGATACATACACCTAACCAAGCTAATAAAAGCGTGTTAAAAAATGAGGGATGTACGCCTTGTATACTATTACCTGGTAAACACAAAACATTCAAATACGTTACATCTTGTTACACTGCTCTACAACAACATCCTTCTTTAAATAAAAATATGATAAATATGAAGCACTAAGACTGGCTAATTATACATCTGCTTTTAGTTGTTTGCTTAATTAAGTAACGTGTCCCTTAAATTCATTTTTCCAACTTTTTCTGAATTTTTTTCGCGCTAATCTGGATGCAGTTTGGGATGAACAGGATTAAAAGAATTTAGCATTACATATTGCATAATGAGAAGCAATAAACAGGAAATATTTATAGAAACAATGTTGCAATGAAGCAGATATTTATTGGTCGATTTGCCGTTAAAAACGCTACAAAAATATGAAAAGAAGGTCTTGGGACGAATCATGACTTTTATTTCTTTAGGTAAATTTAAGTTTTAATTTAAAGCTTAAAATCCGTTTTGAAGAAAATTACAACACAAAAATTAGACATGATACACATTATTTAATAAATAAAAAGTATTTTTGTTTACAAATACCAAATCTATAAAAATCGTGTCTAATAATTTAAGGGAGGGGTAAAAAACTTTTTTGCAGACCAGTGATAATTGGCGAGATCTCGCACGAGCCACAATCCCGCGAGATTGCATTGCCCAGTCTCTACAAAGTAAATAAAAATATGCTATTAAATCATTAATCATTTTTAAAATAAAATTTGAAATTCATCTGCCGGTTTTGAAATAAATTCGAGCTTTTTACAACATGCATCAGGTATGCAAGTATAATTGAGAGTCAGCATAGATATTGTCACCAGAAGCGACTGTAAAATTCATTATGTTCACGTCCCTTAGGGTGTGACAGGATGAATATGCATGCAACAACAATATACAAAACATGCTGAATCAGACATCAATATTTATAGTGTGCAATTAGTCTTGTTTGCCTTTAGAAAAGTTGAGTACTAAAAACCACTTAATTTTCCAATTTTCTTTTTATGCCACGCTAGATATTTTTAAACAATGAGCGGTTTAGATATTGACTTATAAATATGTATACAGGGTGGCCCACCATATTCGACACTGTAGACTGGATAACCATGGAGATTTTAAAAAAAGTAAATACTGAAACATATACAGGTCGGATAAGGCCACAGTATAAAATTATTTTACTCTATACAGGATGTCTCAAAAAGTGTGACGTATCAAAGTTATATTTTTTAAATGGAACACCCTATATTTTATGACGGTTTTAGATTCTACATAAAAAAATAACTTAAGTTTGTTAATAGTACCAAGTGTCTAATTTTATTCGTTTTTGTGATATTTGATTTTTTCAAAAATGCAGGGGTGCAATTAAATTAATTTTATTTTAACAATATAAACTCCTTAAACTTTAAAATTTGTTACAAGATTAGGAAAAGTCTGCCTTATCATACGTAGGTCATATCGAGATCATAGATTATACAGGGTGATCAAAAAGTAATTTCAATTTTTAGAAAATCAAATAGCAATATCTCTCTTATTGTAAATGGAACACCCTGTATTTTTTACACCACATGATGACAAACCAAATGCTCTTTCAAATGGTGTATGGGTTGCCTATACCTATCTTTTATACTTTTTAGTAAATTCCGTTTTAACATATTTTTATTTCAAATGTCTATTTAAATGTAAGTAGGCTCTGATATAGTTATATCTTATTGTACTGAGCCATTATTGTTGAATGTAGATTTATCTAGAAAACAGCACAAATAAAAGAAAAATATATTATCTTTAGCATAAAAAAAAACTTAATTTTTGCTTATAATTCTACTTCGAATAATACCTACTTAATTCAGCAGAATGTGTTAATGATAAAACTTGTGTTTTTAAACAATTCTAAAATGCCTCTGAATAGTTATAATGACATTGTGTGACCTAAAACTCGCTTTTTTCTATTTATAATTTATTTTTCAACATTTTTTAAGCAACATTTTAGATTTCTGCTAAGATATTTATTAAATACCAATATCGATTACTAATATTTTAGTCAGTTTAAAACAATATACCGGGTGATGCATCGCCGCGCCGGACGGGACATAGGAAATCCCATGTAATTTTTAATGGGGTCAATTATTGGCTCCCCTAATTACTTTAGAGAAAAATTATATTGAAGTTTATTGAAGAACATGCAAATCTACGTCCATGGTAAAAACTTTAGATTTTTCGGTTAAGTCGTTTGCTAATAAGATGCTAATATATTTTTTAAAATTGTTACATTATTATCGCCTCATATTTATGAACAACAATAAAAATACCAGTTAGCGTGACATAACGTTGTCATTTTGAAATTTAGTGCTTTATTATTATCAAAATATCGTAGAGCGAAAAGGTTAATACAACTTTAAATAATCTCTAATTGTGAATCCGGGGTTGGTGCGGCCTTCGTGCGGTTATGTAAACCCAAACCTTAAGGCACTTGCCCGGTTGCCAAGTGCACCAGTCCGACACTTTGTAAATGGTTAAAAAAATAATAAAAATCTATTTATAATTAAAAACAAAAAAATAAGCTTTTTTAAATTGTAATTTAAAATTTATAACAAAAACTAAGAATAGGGTAATATTTCTGAAACATCAAAATTATTACTGCTTTTGAAAGGAATCACATTAACGTCTACAGCAATACTTGCTTTATTCCGTTGTATAGTATACTAAATATAATTCTGAATATAATTCTGTATGGCACAAGTTATTAACGCGTCGTTTAAACCCTAATATTATTACTTGACTTACAAAGTTGTTATATATCCTTGCAAGATCTCACAATAGAACCAGAACGATAAACTCTACATTGTTTTTGGAATATACGTATAAGTTATACTGTCTGGTAAATAATAAAACATAAAATTTAATAATCCGGTAGGAAGCTTAGCTCTGTGCTACAAGTAAGAATTTAAATTAGGTCTTTGAATAATCGATAAATAACGCCTATATAGGGTGATCCAACTTTATTTATACACAAAATAACTTTTCCTCTTTTTTGGGTTTGGGGGTTGTTTTTTTTGGTTGGGTTTTTAGGTATATGCTAAAAGGTAAAAGACACAAAAAACTAAGATAAATATCCTGTTTTGTTTTTTGGTGTTTAGTTTAATGGCACAATTAAATCCACGGTAACTTGATTGGTTTAGAAGATACAGGGTGATTTTCAAAATTTGTCGATTTTTATTAGGTCTGATTACTCGGGTATTTATAAAGATAAAAATAAACCTTAAATACAAAAGTTTTATAAATTTTTACGTTGAATCCAGTGGCGTAGCTAAATCAAATAAAAATGTTTTAAATTTTAAATTATAAATCAAACTTGCATTCTTTTAAATACTGTTATGCTAAGTATCTTAAAAAATTGATTTTTTCTTGTGATTACAACATTATATTTTGTATTGTTCTACACAGCGAAACTAACTTAAAAAAATAATTAGTCATGGATTGAATTAATATTTTATTTATTTTTTAAAGGATATATACCTATACAAAAACCCCAATTTAACAAGAATACTAAAAACATTTATAACCAAAAACAATAAAAACCACAGAAAATAAGTGTATTTATAATAACAACTAAAAAAATTTCCCAAGTACTTTATAATTTTTTTCTGCTGGTGTTTAATTACAAATGTTCTCAAATGCTTTCCATTCTGTTCTCAAAAAATCTAGTAATACATGTTTTATATCTCAATTTGAGAGTAATACATTTATTACGATGTAATAAAAATGTATTTTTAAAAATTTATTATTATAAATTCCCATAGTTATTTCCCAATTATAACAACTTGAACTAAACTAAAGGCACTTGAAACTTATTGTTAGTAAATATTCTACTATAGCGAGTGTTTTTATCAGAAAAAAATTGTTTAGATATTTTTTATAACGACAAAATCAAAATAGGTTTTAAAGAAAATATTACTTTTTTGCAAAGGCAATTCAGAGTGGAAAAATATACCTATATTTCAACTTGTTCTGTACTACCAAACAACCTTATTAAGATTTGTAAGACCACTTTGTATTCTACAAAATGACATCACGTCTAGCGGCTTCCAAATTAGGTTTTATCTCAGTTTTATTACTGTTAGAATACTTTATTATTTTTATGTTTCTTTAACATTAACAAAAAGACAAAAAATGTACTACCGCTACATGGCTACATACTTTAAAACTTTGTGCATAGAGTGATAGATGATGATAATATCGTGGAGCGCACGAAGTGGTCTTTCGCTTCAACCTTTTTTAGATTTTTACATAGTTTTAATTAAAACTGTTAATTATCTCTATCTATTTTACAGAAGTTTGGTGCTTCAAAATTATCATTTTTATATATAACTACACATATTAAAGGCAATAGTCATTTTGGAAATATTATATGGTTTTAAATTTATACATACGAGTATGTTTTAAAATTTTTGTTGATTAAAAATATAAAAAGTATGTTTTTCAAATCCCTAATTTAAAAAACTATATTTTTAAACATGAGTAGATTATAGTTAAAATTTTTGTTTTAAGTGTTGTTAAATGCATTTTAGCTCACTGAAATATTTGTTTAGGACATATTGTCGCTGTACTTTAGTTATTATCAGGTTTTTAGATTTATATATGTTATTATCATGAATATTTAAAAAAAATAAAACTGATAAAAATTAACTGTATATCGAAAAAAGGTTCATATAAAACAATTATAATAAAGTGTATAAAAAAAATTAAAACCACTCACTTCAAAACTATATCTAATAAGCTTAAATTAACACTAACATAATATATATATATATATATATATATATATATATATATATATATATATATATATATATATATATATATATATATATATATATATTAAAATAAAGCTATAATAATATATTACAAAAATAAGGTATTAACGAAATTATTAAAACTTGTATAAGTACCTATCAGAGTTGGGTCGTATTCAAATAATCAGTATTCTGAATAGTATTCAGAATGCATTTTGCCGGTATTCGAATAGTATTTGAATACATTTGTGTGTTTGGTATTCGGTATTCGGCAGAATACTTTTTGGTTAGTATTGAGGATTCTGTATTCGAATACTTTTGAAGTATTCAATAAATATTTTTTTCAGTATTCGAATACCGGCGTTCCGAGTATTTGAATACCGGAATGTGTAAACAGTATTCGAATTCCAAAATTGTCACCAGCAGAATACGAAAAGGGAACAAAAAGAAAGAAAAAAATGAGGTGATTTTTTTTTGCTCTTCAAATTTTTAATTAATCGGTTTTTTTTCTAGTATTTAAATGTTTTTTCCCAGTATTCGACTACCGATTCCGGGTGTTTATGAATACCGAGTATTCGAATACTTTCTTTTTCGGTATTTGTATTCGTATTTGAATACCGATTTTCAGTATTCGACCCAACTCTGGTACCTATTAACTATTTAAAATCCACAATTTTTTCTGTTACCGGAGGTCTTATTTAAACCCGGCAGTTGGAAAACATAGAAAACAACTAAATTTGTGAAATAATGCACATGTGCCACATTTATAATATTTTAAACAATTATAAGGGTAAGCCACCGGCTGAGGACCTTTCGGCAGTTTGAGTGACTTTTTTCTAAAACTTGTAAACCGTTTTTAAACCATTAAAGTCCATTAAACAAAAAAAAATTAGACTTTGTACGGGGGTATCACTCTCCCATTTAAACTCTTTGACGTTTGTGTTGGTCAGCGGAGGAGATAACCTTAAACAAGTAAATTTTGACACAAAATTTTACTCCGACAATAAAATTAATGTGTTTTATCATATTTCTTTATAAAAGTACAAATTACAGAATTATATGGGGTAGCTCGATTTATTCAAGAAATTTAAAATATTTTACCAATATAACTATTAGGGGCCATAAATTACGTCAGGTATTTTTTCCAAATTTGGCACTCCCCTATCCCTAATCTTACGTGGGATTTATAAGGATGCAAAAATTCAACATTTATCATACCCAAATTGTCACCAAAAAAAAATTTAAAAAGCAAAAAGTAACTTTGCATTACATTTTCCTGGGTGGGGGACCTGCCCCAAAACTCGTTAGGTTTTTCCTGTTTCTACCTTCACAAAAATTACGTAATATTTTCACAGACCCCTCCCTGCCCCAACGTGAGATTTGGTAATATTTTCCTTCACCCCTCCCCTCCCTAAATGTCACATGTAATTTATGGACGCCCCCTTATTTTTTTCTTAATTTTAACTAGACCATGTTTTCTGCTATCGTGACAAAAAAATACCTAAAGGCCTTTTTGTTTATTTTAACACATTTTGTTTTATATATATATATATATATATATATATATATATATATATATATATATATATATATATATATATATATATATATCTATATATATATATATAAATATATATATAAAACTTTTCTTGTTTTTAAACAAAATAAACAATAAAGTAGTATTATTTAAACATACAAAATAAATGCAGATAGACTTGTTAAAAGCGATAATGGTATCACTGACTAATGGGATTATATGTGAATATTTCGGGTCAGGTTAGTTCCTGGCCCCAGAGCTGATTTATATACCTAATTTAGAGTTTTTTGGGTCGGACGTCTGTTACTTTGTTACGTCCTTTAATTCCACTCTTTACATAGGCCGCACACCCTTTTTAAACAATACATTTATTTACTTCCAAATTCCTTTTCCGTGTAACTAATGAAGTTCTAACATGGTTATTTATTTTCCTTCCTTAAAGTTTTTAAAATATACGGGATGATTCTTAACCTATATACGTAAACTTGGAAAATTATTGCTAAGAACAAACAATGACTAATAATAAAAAAGAAGTAACAGATTTCAAAATTAAATAACCTAACGCGAATTATGATGAGTCTTATTATAATATTCAAAACTTATGAAATATTATCAAAACATGTTTTTAACCTTGACGCAAAATCGTAAAGCTGACTTAATCTGGTATACAGATGGCTTCAAAACAGACCAAGGAGTTGAAGCAGGCATAAATGGGGACAAACCAAGAACTAAAATACACTTGGGTCTCGGACAATACCCTACTGTGTTTCGGGCCGAGATTGTAGTCATAGAACAATGTGCTAGGAAATCGTCAGAAGGAGTTATGTGGACAAAACGATAGTAATTTATTCGGATAGCCAGGCAGCCGTCAGAGCAATCAGTTCATGCAAAATCAGCTCCAAGCTGGGGCGGGACTGCGTAGCTACCCTGAAAGAGGTAAGTGCATCCAACAAGCTAACCATTGCGTGGGTACCAGGACACGAAGGCCACAAAGGCAATGAGGAAGCTAATAAAATGGCAAAGGGGGGACTGGCAGAACAATGGTTGGTCCCGAGCTCTACTGTGGTATTCCGTCATGCCAAGTAAGGTCATCTATTAGATCATGGATTATGAGGGAATCCCAAGACTAGTGGATGAGAACACCAGGACAGCGTCAAGCGAAAGTATTTATTAAGGCTTACTCGCCAAAATTTACGAAAGACGTTTTGAATTACAACTGGAAGGCAGTAAGAAGAATAGTGGGTCAACTAACAGGTCATTGCAGACTAAATAAACACATGGAAACCATGGGCCTGGCAAAAAGAAACCTATGTAGGTTCTGCCAGAAGGAAGAAAGCGCAGAACAAGTATGGTGCTATTGTGAAGCCCTTTGTCGTCTGCGGTTTGCAAGGCTGGGTGAGGAAAACCCTAAAGCGGCAAAGATTCATCAAGAAGCAGGTTTCAAGCTTATGGAGTCTGATTAAAAAGACCGGCTTGTATAGCATGCTCTAGCCTATAAACGGAGGACACACAATAAACCTGAGCGGGTTGCAGTGATAGAGGATATATAATCCACCTCCTAATCTAATCTAATCTAGTCTAATTCTCCAGTTAAATTTTGGCCTAATACTTAGATACCACCCTGTATTATAATGTATTTGAATGAGGGACCACCAAGATTAACTGTAAATAAAAAGTTATTTATAAAGTACAAAAAGGCATTTTGTATTTTACGATTTTATAAAATACTTTTTTATAATTTATTTCTTTTAAAATCAATTTTTATAGTATATCTTTTCATTTCTTATTATATTATTGCAAAGCAGAATAACTTTTTATAATGTATAAAAGTTTAATTTCCTTAAAATATTTTTCAAATATTTTCATTCCGGAAAAAATTAAATAATTTTTTTTTTAAAAAGTAATATCTTGTTAAAATATTACTTTTAATTTGCGAATACTTATTTGTATAAAAAAATATTTAGTAATTTTTCCACATTATGAATATATATTTTTATTAAAATGTTTAATATGAAAAGCTTATCCTTAAATTCATCTAGAGGCATTTAGATTTAGATATTTTAAAATAAAATTGTCATAGAATTCTACAAAAAAGTCGACTGCTTAATCGAAAACTATATGTTTACCGGTAAAAAAATGTTTCATATAAATAATCTTTGGATTTTATACAATTTTTTTTAATTACTAATATATTAGTAATCTAACCTTATAATAATATACTAAACATTATTTAGGAATGAAATTATCTTTAAATCTTCATGAAATAAAACAAAATAACTAACTTTTTTAATATACAGGGTGTCCGAAAAGGTGAGGTCATAAATAATAGGGGTGATAGAGTAGGCCAAAATAAGGTTAGTACTTCATATAAATAAAGTTTTATCGCGTTTCGCTAAGGAGATACTAATTTTCAACAAAAAACTCACTTTACTTTAAACTGTATGCATGTAAATCGAAATATTTTAACTTCATTATTCCTCAGACGGAAAGAAGTGGGTGGCAGGCCTCCCATTAAAGCCGACTTAATCTGGTATACAGACGGGTCCAAAACAGACCAAGGAGTTGGAGCAGGCATAAATGGAAACAAACCAAGGACAAAAATAAACTTGGCTCTCGGACATCACCTTACTGTATTCCAGGCCAAAATTGTAGTAATAGAACAATGTGCTAGGAAATCATCAGAAGGAGTTATGTGGACAAAACCTTATTATACCAAAAACAATAATATTTGGGCATGTAAATATCCTTTTACCAATGCTTTCTTTCATAGGTAAGGGCTGTTCAAAAAGTCGAAATTATACAAGGTGAGACAATATTTTTGTTATGTATGGATTTTTGACACAGATAACTTTGACATTTAGCTTTGACCGTTTGATTTCTTTACCTTTTTTTTACAAAAAGGTATACTTTATTTAAATCGATATCTAAGACCGTTTTTATCAAAAATCGCATTTTCAATTCAAATATACCAGCATATTGTGGGAAATAAAAGTAAACTTTTTTGATAAAATCATTTAAATGTGTCAGAAATTATTAAAAATGGTGTTTGTAAGCTCTAAAACTTAATAATACAGATTAAGATTTTTTAAAATTTTTAGTCAGTTTTTAAAACATAATCAATGTTATGTTTTTTTAATTATAAAAAACTGTAGAATATATCGACCTTTAAAAGAAAAGATATGAAAGTGAATGTAAAAATGTGTGCTGCTATATAACCATGTCCACACAACCACATCCATTAGTTAGCGGTGTGGTTAGATTTAATTTTTTAAACATTGTAGTTTTTAGAAAATTACCCATCAATTCGTTTAATTGCAAAATTTAAAAAAATATAATATAAGGAATTAAGTTAAAAGTTTAAATAAAATCATATGTTTGGTAAATCTTGAATTTTTTGTTAATGTAGACGTCAGAGTTTAATAATTCTTTTATATGACCCAATTTTTACATAAATTATTTAATTAATTAAAAAATCACTGTATATGAAAAAACATCATAATGTTTGTATGGTAAAGTTTAAATAAACAACACATTGATCGACGATACTCCACGCAAAATGGGAAAATTTTTAAACGCTGTCATATCAACGAAAATAATAGCAGAGACGTCAAAGTTGGTAGTTGTAATTAAGGTCGAGAAAATTTCAAAATTAGGTATCACTAGATCCCTTTTTCTATTTAAGATTTTGGGTGTAAGTCTCATCCCTACTAGAGGGTTGCGGCAAAGTCGATTGATAAGATAAGGTCACGACATTCGCCATATTGGCTAGCGCGGCTGTGACGTCAAGTCGGGCCATTTTCGGCCATGTTTGATTTTAGGCAGATCAGTGGCGTAGAATTAAGGAGGAAACAAAAAGAACTGTATGTTGTAAACAAAATTTATTGGATTATTTTAATAGGCATAACCTAAAACAAAAACATAAATGTGGTTTAAATGTTGAAAATTAAAAATTATCAAAGCGACGACAGGACGATAAGGTACCTGGCAGAGCAAAACATTTTTCATGGTTCCGTAAGTCAAAAACCATTTTAAAAATTTGTATACAGGGTGTCCGCTAATGAACGGTACACAGAAAAACCACAGATTTCTTATGCCAAAATATTAAGATTTAACCAAACATACCTAATATCCAAAAGTTTATAATAAGGAAGACACGGGGGTGTCATAGTAAAAAGAAAAGTAAATTTATTTCGATAATTGTTCCCCCTTTTTAAAATATCTTAATAAAATGGTATCTAGGAGTTTTTAAACATTAGCTTTTCAGATCGAATATTAATTTTTGTGTGTAGACTAGAGGGCGATGGGTACACTATTTAAAATTCTCTAAAACTAGCCAATTGTTTGTTACTACTCTGTATGTATGTAAACTAGTAAGCTTCTCTATGCTTTCTGCACAAAAAAGGTATACTTAGTAAGAATCGGTCTTGACAACCGTTTTTAAGGTATACACGTTTTAGTTGTTCAGTGCACTCGAAAGTATGTATCTTCAATAACATCGTATTAGCTATAATTACAACTGCTCAGATATAAATAGCTGATATCTAAAAACTCCTGGATACCGAGTTTTATTAAAATGTTTAAAACATATCAGAAATTATCGAAATGCATGAATAAAAATATTTATATTCCTTTAACACCCCGTATCTTCCTTATCATTAACTTTTGGATATAGGTATGTTTGTTTAAATCCAAAATGGGTATTTTCGCATAAGAAATCTGTGGTTTTTCTGTGTACCATTAATTAGCGGACACTCATCTGTATCATATGTATATAAAAACACGAATGACTGAAAACTATTCGACTAAACACTATCAAAATCTCAAAAATAAAACGAGTCCGAACCAATAATATGTGAAGGCTCTAAACTAACTAAAAACATTAACAACTGGAAATCCTTGCAAAATATAAAAACAAAATGAAAATGGCAAATTTCCACAGTATTTTTCGACAAGGCACGACTCTGTCATCAGCTGATAATGCTACCAACTTTGAACAGAACTGCCAACCAAAATCGCAATTCTCACACCCTCACGTCTCTGACAAAAGCTATCACCGGTCTTGCATATGTCTAAACCCCTTCTCATAAAGAAACTCTGGGTTGCGGTTTAGGGAGAAAAAAATTCCACCCAAAATCAATAATTGACGTGTCCGAGCGTTTTTCCTTATATGACCTTGAACGGCCAAAAAAATTAACTCTGTTTTGTTTTCAAATGGCCACCTCTGTATTTATTAAAAAGTGTTTTGTTCCTATTTATTCTAAATAATTAATAGTTAAATACATAAATACTAATGTTTTTAAAGTAGTAGAAATAATATAAACGTGTTCTGTGTGTTTACACCTGTTTGGCAGGTATTATACCCAAGAAAAAGGTAGGTAAATTTTTCATGAAAATAAATTTTGAAAAATGTGACGCTATTCATGTTATTTTTTTTTATTTTTAATATCACTATATCAGCTTAGGATATGGTTTGCCAAATCACCCGGAATTTAGATATTAATAACTTTTATTGTTAAAAAAATCATTAGAAAAAAGGGTGAGGGGTCCATTTATATAGCCGGATCTTAAACTTTTATTTGCTTGCCATCTCACATTTTAAAATAGCAATATAAAAATGCATGAATAATAAATATTTAGGTGGAATTTAAAGTAACTTTGGTATACAAAATGGATTAATAAAAAAAACGAATTTGACTTACTAAATTACCTGTCGAAGTTTCAAGTTTATTCAGAAAGCGAAGCATGCAATAAAAGCCAACAAATAAGCCAATAATTTTGTTTTCTGTCATCTTGAAGTCAATACAGTGCAGTAAAAGATCTTTAATTGCTATGTTGTGTGTTTTTGGTTGTCAATTTGAAGTGGCTCGTATAAAAAAGCAATAGTATGTGATTTACCAGATTCTTTTTGTGAGTGTAAATAAACATTGTCATAATATTGCATATACTGTATAAGCAATGAAAAAGTATATCGACCTGTAAAGCAACAACAAAGGATGAACGTAAATCATCCAATAAAAAATGTTTACACGCCGGTTTTCACGTTAGACTGTCTCTTTTCTTCACATTGCCTATGTGTTTTGTTAATAAGCTGATTCGGTATACTTGTTAAGTTAGTTTAAAAACTTTTAATCTTTAAATTGTAATATAAGCGTATATTCTAGCATAACTATTAAATCGCAATGTTTTTTCTATACCAAATGGTATAAAAATAATTTAAAATTTAAAAATATATATTTAAACATGCCCTGCTTGGTAACAAATATTCTGTTTAGAATAATTATGGATTACGAAAAAATGTTAAAGTGACAAAATAAGCCCAAATAATATTAGTAACTTTATTTAAAAAAGTTGTATTGCGCCTTGTTAGGGGCAATTGACCTTTATATTTAGAATAGAAAAACTAAAAAATAAAATGTTTCAAATGTTCAAATAACTTTCCTTCCCTAACTTTACTACCTCTCTTCGTACCTTTCAGATTTTCTTGCTTCATACGCTTCACCTTACAGGAGGGCCAGACATTTTTAAGAGGCGCCTGGTCCAGCCCTGGTCCCCGCTTGGTGTTGCCACTGCAAGATTATAAAAACGAATTAGGTGTTTTAAATTAAATTTATTCTACATATAAACATAAAAATATTTTAAAGGTGTCTATTTAATTAAAAAATGTAACTTGGTTACAGCAATACCAAATAATAACTTTTATTACTTAAAATCAGGGTATCAAATATAGAAAAAACTATCGATTTTATAGACAAGGAAAATTTTGCTGTTCTGCATATTCCCTTGATAATAAAATCGACAATAAGGCGACAGACTACATAATGCTATGTTTGCATTTCCCAGATTTGATTAAGAATGTATTATCGATAAATATTTTTGCCTTAGTCTATATTTTATGGCATTTCTTAAAAACATCACATGCCTTTCTCAAAAAATGTGAATTACTTTTTTGTCTTACTGCCATTCGGCCATGCTAATAAGTCTAATTTTTAGGTTCTATAAAACTATATGTTGTAACAAAACAAATAAAAAATACTTTTTAACTTTTTCAAATTAGTTTACAGGGTGTCTTGTTTTTACACACGAAATAACTTCGCACCTGCACATAATACGAAAAAAAACCTAAAACGTAAAATATTGCGTTGGAGATACCTACTTTATTGACGTTTTAGTAAATATAAAAGGTGTCTCCAAAACAAAATTATTATTGTCAAATAAGTTTATTTTAATGGAATACAATTTAAAAATTACCAAATGTTGACTTTAAATTAAATTTTACTTTATGTCCAGAAACTTCTTTTTAGTTTTAAATAATTGTGTGACTCTTAGAGTCGGGTGTTTGGTCTAGCGTGTTAAGGCGCCAGGTTGTCCGAATCCTGCCGGCGGCCAAGGTCAAAAATTTAGTGGTTAGCTTAACAAGATGGAAAAAGCGCAAAAAGTATCGACGCTAATAGCCAGCAAGGACTAAGGCGCCGGAACACACTTTGCCGTATCCTGCGCAACCGTAGACATTCGAGGTCTTAAGTTGACGCGCATAGGACCGTGGTTCGGATGTGATATCTTAAAAACTAGCAATAATTGACATACTGCATGAGCAATAGGTTTTGGTATGTATATCGGCCAGTACAAGAATAACAAAACAAGCACTATTAGTCACGCATGTTTACATGCCGGTATTTAGTTAGATTGTCTCTTTTTCTCACATTGCCTGTGTGTTATGTTATTTAAATCAACCGATATAGTGTTCTCTATATTTTTATATGGGAAAAAAATTGTTGGAATATACAGGTTAATTGATTGAAAAAATAATAATAAAAATGTTGTTTTTTAAGACACCTTGTATGTTTACCAAGACTCTTCATAAAATAGGTGTGGCAAAACATGCATTTTTATTTTAGGTTAATTTTTGTATTTTTGCAGAAGCAAAAAGTTTTCATGTGTAATAGGGTTTGGACAATCTGTATAAATAAACCTAAGTTTTCTGCGGACATTTTAATTTATGTTGCGGCGCTGCAAGAGCTGTGTCGCTTACTGCGATGTAAAGCGCAGTAAAGATGCGCAGAATTCAAAATAAAGCTGGGTTTAAGTATTGTTTAAGCTTAAGTCACCAAGGTAACTTTTACTGGTGATTTATAAATTTAACGTTTTGGACCGAAACTGGTAATATCTAGATTTTCGGTATACAGTTTTGGAGCCTCTAAAAGTGTTACGTTATGGCTAATTTCTTTACACGATAAAAAATTAACTTTTTATTAGTCCGATGCTTTAATACGGTTTGAAGCCGGACATTTTAAAGCCTTTATCGAATATGGATACCCTCTTATCCTAACTGAATTATACAGGATGTAACCAGTGGCGAACGGGTTGCTTGCCCTTTTGCTAAGCTTTGAAAAGGGGTGAGAGACTATACGACGAAAGCAGCCAAAGTCATACTGCCTTTTGTGCAGAGAAATAGAATAAAATAGTACATAAAATACCTCTTTAATATACATGGAGGTACGTCTTACAGTTATTACAGAGAATTAAACTAAAGTGTATTGCTGTGTTACTTATTTAAGCATTTATAGACCAAGTAATATCGTATACTTATACAATGCATTTCTTTATTGTCTCCCTCCACTTTTACTTATAACATTGATGCGTTAATACTATATTTTTGAGTAAAATTTAGAGATAAAAATTTTAAGATGACTGCTTGACGCCATATTTCCAAAACAAATAAAGTTAGATGTACCTAGTGTGTTTTTTTCTCAAACTTAAAAAAATTACATACAAATTATTTTTTAATAATGAACTATATACTATCACCAGTATCACCGTTATAACAATGTTTAAGGCAGTTTTAAAAAAATATCGCTAATTAAGGAAAAGACTGTCACAACTTAAAAAAGGAGAATATAAAAAAAGCCAATTGATTTGAACTTGAACCTTTGTAAAATTCAAAGATATGACACACATAAAAATGTACGTACGGGTTTATGCATTTTTTAACTGTGACAGTTTTCTTCTTAAACTTCGATATATCCTACTTTATTAGTTTTGGAAATATAGTAATCAAAATCAGGTAATCATGAAATTTTTAAAAGAACTATTGACTTTATATTCTAGATTTATAAAATGCTCGATAAGTGCTTTAAAATATTGTAACTTAAAAAAAAAAAGTACATTGCATTTGTTCTTTTCTCATATTTATAGTTATAACTCACCCTGTATATAACCAATTAACTGTATAATTGTACTTCTCAGTTTAGGACCATAAACCAGTTTTTTCATCATTTAAAATTTCAAAATTTTTGATCCATTTGTCCTGTTCTGTGGCACACTATACGGGGTGTACAGACTGTTTATAAGAAAATTAAAGGGCAGATTCACACACTTATTTTGAAAAACATTTTTGGACTGGACGTAAACCTTATTTAAATAGTCCTTATTGTTCTTGTTACATAATTGATAACAAAAATAATAAAACCTAATTTTTAAAAGAAAAAGTTTCTATAATTCCTTTTCCTTGGTCTAAAAATATGCAATTAAAAGGATTTCCTTTTGATTTCTCTTAAATAAAATACGAAAAAACAAATAGAAGATATAAGAGCTTTATTTTTATTTTTTTACTCTAGAGAAAGCTTAAAAATTTTAAAAGCCTATACACAGTCGGTGGTGTACCGTTATTTTTTTGTTAGGAATATTCTTTTAGTTGTTGCTCAAGACGCCACTGGACGTATTAAATGTAATTATAATAGTAATAAGTTACCCCTTAGTGCCTATAATTAAAATTGCCAAATTAAAACAAAATTAAATATAAGATATTTAAGGTAATAAAATGAAAACAAAAATACAAATTTATCAACCTGTATCTTGAAAACGAAGAATATGCGGATCCATGTTTTCTTTTTTAATTGGACAATCTGCCCTTAAATTTTGTAGCATACTACATATAAACATAAACGGTTATGCCTCTATAAACAGATACCGACGTAAAAGCGAAAATCCCGTTTTCACAGGCCTTAATTCTAAGATGGGATTTAAGTCGTTTAGGGGGTAGAGAAAGCTTGTTTGCCCTGGGTTCGTAGTATAGTAAGATAGTGTGTACATTAAAATAATGTTACACTTTCTTAAAGCTTTACAGGCAGTTTTATATGAATTTAACTTTTTTAACAATAACCTGGGTTATAAAAAAACAGTGCGTGCCTAAAGTCAGTACCCCTCCCTTAACTTTAAAATTGTTAGGTATTTTTTTATGACCATTTTAAAACTTCAGTAAGACAACATAAACTAAGTTGTTGTCAGAAAATCATAGATATTATTGTTAAACTGAAAGTTTAGCGTCATCTTGGAAAAATAATAGAAAGGGCACATGTAGTATATTATTTTAAGACTCCTGACGAGTACTTTTTAACCCTAAAATATAGAGTCAATATCTTTACTTACTACAAAATGTGGGGACTTTATAAAAACTTGAGTACCGGATTTAAATGGCCATATTTCCAAAAGTAATAAAGTTAGGTGCCTGGGTTATATACTATACAGTGCGTGTCTAAAGTCAGTACCCCTTCCTTAAGTTTAGAATTGTTAGGTATTTTTTATAAACATTTGAAAACTTTAGTAAGACAACATGAACTAAGTGGTTGTCAGAAAATCACGAATATTAATGTAAAACTGAGAGTAAAACGTCATTTCGAAAAAATAATGGACTCCTGACTAGTACCTTATAACCCTAAAAACTTTTTTTTTTTTAAATTTTTAACACCCTGTAGTTCAAAAACTAAGAAGTTCAGGACATATGTTTATGTAAAGTTTTTTTCTTATTTTCTGTTGTAGAATCGCCCTGTAAAGTTTGTCGGTTAAGTTATTGGACACTCTGTATGTATGTAGGTAATTTGATTGAAATTGATGAAAACTTTGATGTCTATTGGTACCTAAACGGTGAGGTTTATCGACTTTAATAGGGCAAACCTTATTTTTTAAGTTTTTGATTGTCTATAAAATGGCGCCCTTAGCTTTGCAATATCTGTCAAAATAAAAAGTTATGATGTAAATAAATTTTAAGTTTTAGGTAAAGTGCCCTCTGGCGGTATTTAACAAAAGTACTTTAGTCCTAAAATTTTAGAATCTGCAAAGCTCGATTTGTGTGCCAAATATCAACTGGATTGGTTAAAAAGTAAATGCAATATGGCAAAAAAACCAAATAAAAATTGAACTTTGACGGCTTGTAACCCGAAAACGAATGACATTTAAAAAAATTATATGAAGCTCTAGCCTAATTTTGTCAAGTAGAATCATTCTCTTAAGTTTCGTGATCGATTTTTAAATCACCCTGTATATTACCATTATTTGAAAGATCTATTAAAGAGCTTTAAAAAAATCCCCATGTGTGTAATCAAATTTTTAATAGATTTGGAAATATAGCTATCCTCACAAATTTGATAGTAAACTGGCATTTTTTAAATAAACACCCCATATATTGCATTACCATTAAATAGATATTTTAATGAGCTTAAAACAAAATACCACATTTAATATGTCTATCTCTTATAGTTTTAAAAATATGGCCTTTTAAAACTAAAAAATAGTAGATATAATGTCTATTTTATCTTTGAGCTGTCGAGATAATGAAAATTTAACATTATTTTCAGATTTGAATGGCCATATTTCCAAAACCAGAGATAAACATATCAAATGTGGTATTTTTTTAAAGCTCTTTAAAATATATTTTTAATGGTAATGCAATATACCGGGAGTTTATTTAAAAATGCCGGTTTAGTATCAAGTTTCAAAGGATGGCCATATTTCCGAAACTGTAAAAATTGGAGATAATACATAATGACTTTTTTAATGCTCTTTGATAGATCTTTTAAATGGTGATTTAATATAAAGGGTGTTTCATTTAAAAATATATATATATATTTGGCAAGAAATTTAAAACCCAATGTTTAATCGTTTTTTTGTTGGCAGCACGTTAATCAGCGGGAAAAATACTACAACTTTACCAATTCAACCCAAGGTTAGTTTACATTTATAAGGTTGCCAAACATCCTCAACTTTTAGGCGGTTCGAGGTCGGGGAGGCAAAGAAGGGCATACCACGAAGAAAACTTGGCAAGACTGGTAAAGTCAAAGCTGATGATCAATCCAGTGGCGTCTAGAATTTGCGGATTTCATTTTGCATTGTTTTGTAAGTGATATTTGTTTTATCGACTTTAGTAGGGCAAACCTTATTTTTAAATTTTTGATTGTCTATAGAATGACGCCCCCAGCTTTGCAAAATCTGTCAAAATAAAAAGTTATGATGTAAATAAATTTTAAGTTTTAGGTAAAGTGCCCTCTGGCGGTATTTAACAAAAAGTACTTTAGTCTTAAAATTTTAGAATCTGCAAAGCTCGATTTGTGTGCCAAATATCAACTGGATTGGTTAAAAAATAAATACAAAATAAAAATTGAACTCTGACGGCTTCTAACTCAAAAACGAATGACATTTAAAAAAAAATGTATGAAGCTCTAGCCTTATTTTGTCAAGTACCTTATTTTGTCAAGTAGAATCACCCCTTAAGTTTCGTGATGGATTTTTAAATCCTGTATAAAACCATTATTTGAAAGATCTACTAAAGAGCTTTAAAAAAGTTCCCATGTGTGTAATCAAATTTTTAATAGTTTCGGAAATATAGCCATTCTCAGAAATTTGATGGAAAACTGGCATTTTTAAATAAATACCCCATATATTGTATTACCATTAAATAGATATTTTAACAGGCAAAAAAAAATACCACATTTAATATGTCTATCTCTTATAGTTTTGAAAATATGGCCATTCAAAACTAAAAAATAGTAGATATAATGTCTATTTTATCTTTGACACTAAACGTAGTGCTTATAGCTTGAAGCTGTCGAGATAATGAAAATTTCACATTATTTTCAGATTTGAATGGCCATATTTCCAAAACAAGAGATATGCATATCAAATGTGGCATTTCCTTAAAGCTCTTTAAAATATCTATTTAATGGTAATACGGAATAGTTTATTTTAAAAATGCCGGTTTAGTATTAAGTTTTAGAGGACGGCCATATTTCGAAACTGTAAAAATTGGAGATAATACATAAGAATTTTTTTTTATTGCTATTTGATAGACCTTTTAAATGGTAATTTAATATAAAGGGTGTTCCATTTTAAAAAATATATATTTTGCAAGAAATTTAAAACCCAATGCTTAATCGTTCTTTTGTTGGCAGCACGTTAATCAGCGGGAAAAATACCACAACTTTACCAATTCAACCCAAGGTTAGTTTATATTTATAAGGTTGCGACACATCCTCAACTTTTAGGCGGTTCAAGGTCGGGGAAGCAAAGAAGGGCACTCCACAGAGAAAAGTTGGCAAGACTGGGTAAAGTCAAAGCTGATGATCAATCCAGTGGCGTCTAGAATTTGGGGATTTCATTTTGCATTGTTTGGAAGTGATATTTGTTGAAAGATATAATTTCAAATGTTTTTATTTAAAGTAAAAGAATTTACAACTTAATAATAATTAAAAACTGTTATGTAAAAGGTTGTTCTACTAATACAATAAACTGTATATCTCCGGCACTTAACAACATGGCCGAAAAATGGGAGATGTGACGTCATAACATGCAACAACAAAGCAATATGGCCGAAGGTCGCGACCCTATATAGACCGACTTTGAATTCAACCGACTTTGTACCCAATATTAAAAAGTTAGCAATAGTGCTGACTTAAAAATCATCACCATGTAGAGAAGCTTAATTTAAAATTATAATTAGAAGAAATATTTAGTTATTGTATTATCAACGTGCCCTGTTTTATCTAATACACTTTAATCTTTAATTTAGGATGCTAGCATTACCCCAATTAAATTTGAAATATTTAGCATATTTCTGTTTACCTTATTTAAATTGCCGTGCGACTTTGTATGGGAAAATATGGAAATGTTAGGATAATATTAAGATTGCAGAATTTACGTTAAATTGCTTTAATTCTCCAGCCCAGAATTAAATTGCTAAAAGGATATCCAGACAACAATTTCAATGGTAAAGGGTTACAGTTAGACATAATATTAGTATACTGTTTTAATTTTGCGAATTTAAGGTTTAATTTGGCCATATTAAATTCATGTTTTTAAATAGGTAAAACTAAAGTAAATTGTTATTATCCTAACTAGCTAAACAATAGCTCTAATAGAACATTAAAAAAAAATTGAAAAAAGTCTAATTGCTATCACCTAAAATGAGGCGTCTAAATGCAAAACCCGAGATTTCAAGAAATTATAAAAAATGAGTTGGATACGCTATTCAATAAAAAAATTTCCCTAAAATTCATTTTCAAATCAAAAAAGTGCAAAAACCGATATCTAATATAAAATATATTGAAAGTTGCCCATAAAATGCAAAATCTGACATCTATTAGCCTAAATTAGCTTTATTCGCGGGTTCGATTCTGAACCGGTTTCGGGGACTATTCGCATGCGCAGTGAAAAAGCAGCGTTCGCAGTTAGTAAAATCCTGAATTTTTAGTAACAGTTTTGTGTTCGCGGGTTACAATGGAATCAGTTCGTTACCGGTTCGTAACCTGATTAGCAGTCCTAGGATTTTTGTTGGAACTTAAAGTTCAGTTCGGAATTTCATGCGCATTGTCGACATGGTCAGCTGTTTTCTGTTTTTGTGGTACAGAAATAAACCGTTGTATTACAGTTTATCAGTTTCTGCCACTTTTTATGCGGGTTAATATGTTGAATATTATTTTTATATTTTTGTGATTCTGAGTGTATATAAACAAAGGATTTTTAATTGTATTCCGTATGAATGTATGTATGCAATAAAATAAATAAAGATTTAATTAAAAAATATAGAGAATATAACAAGATTTTACCATTTCTTGTGGTTTAAATTTTATCTTTAGTTAAATACACATACTTATGTTAAAAACGAGAAGAGGCAGTGAATCCCTTGTCTTCCGCCGAGAGACCTCAAGTGGCTTTCGACAGTAAAACAATTTACCTTTTTGTTTGAATTTATTTTTTTTTGTGCAGTATCTAATTTAACCATGAAAAATCCTAACCAAAAGGCTAGGTTAGAATACATCCTCAGCTGTATAGAAAATCGTTCGCGGTAAATAAAAATTCCGAACTAATAAATATTATTTTGTTGTATAAAGCCAAATGTTCATTTAAACTTGCCACAGTACCAATGATATTTGGGCTACTAAGTAACCTCATATAATGCTTCTTTTTGTAGATAAAAGGTTGTTCAGTAAGTTGGAAATATACAGGGTGCGACGATTTTTGTTTTATTTATTGTATACATTTTTACCACTGTATCATATTTGAAGTCGCCTTTCCGGACACCCAGTATAAACTTTTTTTTATATTTGTTAAACTAGCTGCCCTAAAATTTTCTTAATAACAGTCTGTAACTCTCTGTATAAATGATTTGTAATTATTTAACTTTTTTCTTCTAGTAAGGATATAAAAATAAACAACTTGACCAGAAACATGCGATATATACAAACTGTCCACGGATTGGGTTTAAAAGAGGACAAATGGACCAAAATTTCATTTTTCGAAAAAAAATCATTTATTATATAAAAATGTTGCTTGTAAAAAAATATAATTTACAAAGAGAAAACGTTGATTTTGTAGATAGGGTTAACAAAAACTTAAAAAATGTATTTTTCTCCAAGAGTACACTACTCTCATCTTTTATTTTTAAGCAAAATTTTATGGAAAAAATTTGAAAAAATTAATTGGCGAAAACGCCTTTATCACATTCGTCTACAGCTGTTTAGAAAGCAAATTATCAGAAAATTCTAGGTCCTTTAATTATAAAAATTTACAAGAAATAATTTTTAATAACTTCAAAATAAGTTTTATAAAACTTTTTAATATCCCTGTAACAATAATAAACGCATTAAAAATGCTATTCTAAATACATTTTCTAGTTAATATTTTACTTAAAATTAAATTTTTTCCTTTGTATATAATAATTTTTCCAAAAGCAAAAATTTTTATGAATAATAACTTTTCTCAAAAAATGATTTTTTTTATTCATTTGTTCTTTTGTAAACCCCATCTGTGGACAGTCTGTAAGTATATTTTTTCTTTATTTAGTATAACAAATTCAGTATGTTTATTTTTATTTTAAATAAAAACAAAGCAACCAAAATATCAAAGCAGGAAAAAACCGCGAAAATAGTAGATGACCGGTTAAAATAATGCCGACTTCATTCCAGGGCCTTCTTGAACCCGTAGAGAAATAACTGAATATTTTGTAGCTTATACTAAGCGCCTATTATCTTTACTGACCCCTTTCTTTTAATATCTTGTGGAATGCTTTTGTGGTGTTACTGTATAAAATTTTTGGGTCAACCACATTAAAACCCTTTGTTTTCTGCAAGTTTTGGATTTCACCGGATATTTCTATTCTTTATAATTTTTTTGTGAAATTTTTTTAAATTTTAGTGTGGCTTGGATGGCGTGCTCTTATTTATGGACGAAGGACACACAATAAAACTGAGCAGGTTGCAGTGATGGAGGATATACAATCCACCTTCAAGCTAATCTAATCTAATCTAATCTAACATATCTAAAATTTAGCTTTTCCAAAATAACAAAAGCTAAATTTCAATTTATTAACCTTTGGAACCTGGTACCTAGCCACTATGAGTCAAACTTTATAGTCTACCATCGCTTCTACCTATGTTGAGAGCTTGCACTGACAAACTATCAGCATTTACAAAATAACTAAGGTCTGCCGCAGCAATAATTTGTGTGTGCGTAGATTAGGAATTACCCTTTATAAGAAATATTAATGGCTTAAAAGGTCCTAATAAAAGATTTTTTTAAATTTAGCCCGATAATTCATAAATGTTTCCTTATATTGGATTTTTAAAAATTCTACTTTTTTTATGTAGCTCCTAATTTTTTTATATATAACAACGGCAAGGTTTTACTTTTAAACCCTAAATTCTGGACAATAATAACGCAATTAAAACCCAATCGTTGTTAATTTATTATAGAGGTTTACATAAACACCTTAAATTTAACCAGTTATCCTACTAATTATTATGTAATATGACTAGAGAATTAATGTATGGATGTACATTAATTACAGTGTATTTCGAGACAAACAAGGTAGCCGGTTAAAATCATGAATGGCAAAGACGAGTGACCCAGTTAAGATGGTAGTTTGACCGTGTAATTAACTTAGGCACAGATTACATTATGGTAAATATTTCCCCATACAAACGTTCTTGTGCTTCCTCGTTGAGAATAAACTTGGATGTGAACCGCATAGTCAATATTTGGATAAGGAACACCGCAGAAGTGGTTTTAATGCAAATTTACAACTATAGATATTGTTGTTACTAGGTATGTTAAAGTCAGAAATAACCCACATTTAGATCCGCATTGGCTACAAGCATTTTTGGGATATTTACAGTTTCGCGCAGTAAACAAATCGGTACGTTTACGAGCTTGCGTATTTAAAAGCCCTGGCCAAATACAATAGTAGCTCACCATCCCTTTATGTGCTTTCTCTATTTTAAACAATTTTTAAAAGAAATACCTAGACAACGCATTAATAAATTATGCCCGATAATGTTGATAGCCCATACGGACAGGCTGCATAATTAACACGAATAAAATAAATTTTACTAAAAGCTTTGTTATTGTAATGTGTTTTTTTATACAATAAGGAGTGCGATTTGATATCATTTTTAACTGTCTTAAAATATATTTACAACTACCTAAATCCTAAGTTGAAGAAAAATCTGGCGATTTAGGGCCTCCATCAGTAACTGTCGATGGCCTCTCTTCAAGCTTCTACCAAGTAAATGCTGGAATGCCTTAGGGCTCAGTAATAACACCAATATTGTTTTTTTATATATCAATAACCTTTTCTAGTCCACAACTAACAAGCCAAAAAGTATTTTTATTCTTTAAATTTATATTTTTTGAATATGTTCCAAGTCCGATCTTTTGTGGAATATTGTTCTCATATCTGAGGTTTAGCGTCTCCCACAACCCTTTGCGTTCTTGATTTCATTTAATAAAAAAGCTGTTAGCCTCAATAATAATCCCCTACTTACAGAAAGGCTTCCTGCTCTCGACTTTCGTATTTCCATCGCTTTTGCTCTAAAGAATTGTCCAGTATAATTTCTCCACTCTCGGATCCCAACAGAGTAACTAGTACACCGCACATATGCATTCCTATACGGTCCAACTGGACAGAACTTCTCACTTTGTTCGTTCTTTTATCCCTAGAGAATGTGAAACCTGCTGCGGTCTTCCCCCCTCCCTACCAAATCTTTAAGTAACCCGCGTCAACAAACTTCTTCTTACCTTGCTTAAGACACCCACGGTTAGTTAACAGTCGCACCTGGGGCAGGGGGTTAGTGGCTACCCCACCGTAGTTTTTTGCTATACCCTTTTGGATTTTAAAACATTTTTAATATCGTTTTATGACTTTTTACATGACCCTTTAAAAGTGTATTCATAATAAAATTTAAGAATTTTTGCAAATAGTGCCGGCTTAAACAAAGTTTTTAGGATAGGTTGCATGGCCATTATGGCTCAGTAATGAAGTGTGCAACAATAATTCTACATCATGGCCTAAATACCCAATAAAGATTTTTTTGCATTAGGAAAATGTTCCGTTTTTGTTAAAATTGCCTTTATTTGACAAAGTTGACATACTCCAGTGTTTATTACTAAAAGCACTTTACGGTCATTTACATATTGTTTTTAAGCGCAAAGTAGATTATTACAGAAAGGGCCTTATCGCATAAAAATCATTTATTTACAGTTATCAAGATCGTATTTACATTTAATTGTTGGTCTAATTAAAAGTTAAAAAAATAATTTAAAGTGCTTATTTGGGTTATTTATTTTTGGGTTTAGGTTTACCCTTAATATTAAAGCCTAATTTAAAAAATGGAGTTTTACTTTTTTTGCGAAAAATATTTAAAAATGTTACTATATACCTCTTTATTTTTTTATAATTTGAATTTAAACAAAAATAAGGAGCTCCAAATTAAAACGCAGTGTTTAAAAAGTACAATTTTTACTGTGTGCTTTCTATTTATGAAGTTATAAAAAGATTTTTAAAACCAAATATGTTATTTATTTTATATTAATTATAAAACTTATTTTTGTTAAAAAAATCGGTAAAAGATACTTCTAAAATTTTATTTTATTAGAGTTACTTAATTTTTTTTTTTAATTACCAAACCAGCATATTCCGATGAATTGTGAAGGATAATAAATTATTTTTATTATAAATATATTAAAACTACCCATGTTTTTTTTTATTAAATCTTAATTTATTATATTATGCCTTACCATTAATTCAAATTACCAAACAAAAAAACTAAAGGTGTATCATATTTTCATATATTATCAAGAAGGGTAGTATCGTACAGTTAAAAATGTATATGTAGACATACCTTTGTATAAAAAGGTGTAGGCAAGGTGAGTCTAGGGGGCAAAACCCCTTCTTTGCCTAATGACATATTTTCGAAAATAACAGAATTAAAAAATGATAATATTAGGCCATAATAAAGTTGATTCAAGCAATTATTAAAAATAATAAAAAAGGGTATTTCATTTAAAAATTTATCCACCTACAGCTAAAAACTATAAATTTGGCAACCTAGCAAATACAAATTTTAAATTCATCATGTTCCGTTACCCCTTGGAACAAAATTTAAGTAATTTATATTTAACGGTTGCTGAGATAATCGACCGTTCTGGTTTTTTCTACTAACCCTGTATATGCTTTTAAAAGTTTTATTTCTTTATTTTATACAATTTATACAAAATCAGCCTTTTTGAAAAATTGTAAAAGACATTTCCAAAAATTTCAAACATTTTTTTTTATTTATAATCCTGTTTTTTATATTTTTTACTTTATAATTAGGTATTAACGATATAAATATTAGGATGGGGTGAAAAAATTAAAGTTAAAAATGTTATTTCTAATAGAGACATTTTGCACCTCTTAAAATAACAGACGTTTTTGGCCTCCTTATGGTTATCGTTATTAAACATAACGATTACGGCAGCAGCTTTAGACAGAGATTTTGTAGCCTCTTTTAAGAAATATATCTTGCGTCTGCGCTTTCGACACATAACCTTATTTTTGCCTGTGGTTCACCCATTTTAAAGGTAACGAAAAATCAGTATTTACTTTTATTCTTCATAAGATATTAAGATAAAATTCATATTTAAATATATGCAAACACTTCTGTTGATTTCGTTTTTTAAAGTAGATGCAAACAATACAGTATAAGCATAACACAAAAAGTAAGGTTAGGTTTGGTAGTAGAATAAAAAGCAAGTGTGCCAGATTGTAACATCTAAATTAATTACTGATTTAGAATATCCGTAAATGTGCAAGTCCGTTTTAATTTCTTAACACTATTTGATTTTTATTACTGCTATAGATTTTTCGCTAATTAGAGCCTAGGTATAAATGATATTTTAATTAATATGGCATTTAAATTTTAACCTTTTAAATAATTGATATTAAAATTTCTACAATCCGGCAACCACGCAGTTTAACAATAACGATAACGATAAGCTCTTCGGTATTCATCCGTAATTAAAGGAGTCCGGTATGGTTAATAACGATAACGGATCATGTTTGCGTTACTGCGCAGTCTCAGAATAACGTTAATCACAACGGAATTGCAAAATAAGGGGTGCAAAATGTCTCTAATAGTGCGCAAAAGTTGCTCGAACTATTGTCAAGTATTTTAATATTTTTAATTTTAAAATCTGAAAAGTTTTTCTGCCGCCGCAGCTAGCTTGATTTTTTTTGAATATTTGACTTTTATTAAAATTTCATTTTAATTATTTTTATAGTAATAACAAAAAAATGTCTTAATAAGTTGTTTGTAAACGTTTTATGGAATTTTTAAAACTGTGTTTAAGTAAACATCGCGTTTAAATTATCGTTGAAATATTTGCGATAAACTGCAAGCAAGACTAATCCAAAGCTTTAAAAGGTTTCATGACAATTTGTTAGTTCAACACATTACAGTTTTTGCAACAATTTATGTCGATTGCAATAAATGGCTTTAATAAAATAGGTAAATCAATACGCCATACGTACTGCTATTTTAAAATAAAAAGAGTCGATTTACCAAGCGTTTTAGATAATATATGGTAATAATATAATATTATATGTTTTTTTTTAATTCTTAGTTTGTGGCTATGTTATTTAATTAGTTGATAAGTATAAAAACAATTATGCCTATTTTTTAATTATTATTACTCTAAAAGGTCTGTACAAAATGCTACTACAAATTTCTTGAATCAAAATACGACGATCTAACTTTTTGAGTTTACAAAATGTTTGGGCTTATAAAGTAAAAAGAAATAATTAGTAATTGTATTGGAGTTTGGTAGAAATTTACATAGCTTTCGAGGCTTATATGGGTTAGATTAGAGATTAGATTAGCTTGGAGGTGAATTGTAATCCTCTAACACTGCAACCAGCTCAGGTTTATTGTGTATCCTCCATCCATATGTTAGAGCACACTATCCAAGCCGGTCTCTTTAATGAGACTCTACAATCTTGAAACTGGCTCCTTGGTAAATGTTGCTGCTTTAGGTTTTTCCTCACCCAGCTTTGCAAACCGCGAGGTTTATATGGGTTAAATCAGGATCAATAAAATTTCGTAAAAGTTTTAATATAATATTTTATTTTTCTGGTACAAATATTATACTTCATGTTTAAATATTTTGCAGTCCCAAATAGTGCATGATTATTCATTTTTTAATGTCTGACTTTGGCATTAGATGAGAAGTGGAATATCTTCTTTTTTAGTTTTCTTCTGGTGATTTTTTCGTTAAGAGTATTTCTTAAATAGTTTAACTATTAGGACTTTTGTTTGCGTAAAATACATCTTAGTTGGTACTGACTTAATTTTAAGATTTATCTTAAAATACATTATCATTTTTTTAACTTTGTGCATATCATAGCAAAAATTAATTAAACTTTGACTAACAGACGCAATTAAAACAATATAGTCTAATGTTTTAGGAGGATTCTAAACCCCAGAAATGTGGGTCTTGTCATGTCTCGCTATTCCTCGAATTTTGTTAAAGTTTTACGCAGTCCTGTACTGATTTATATTTAATTATAAAGACATTATTTTCTTTAGGAGTTTAGTTGTTTTAAAAATGGGTTAAATATTTGTTTAGTCTGGCATTAGGTCCTTTACTTTAAACCCTTAATTGGCTTCGAATAATAATCGCACGTGTAAAAGTTTTATTTTGTTAAATTCCTGTATTATAACTTATTTAAATTGTGCAAAATTTAAATGAATCTACGCAAAAGATACTGTTTTTCAAGCATTTTTTTTTACTTTAAGAGCAAATTGTTAAGTTTTTATTTTAACACACATATTACAAATCTTGGTAAATGTTATTTTGGTTAAATTAATTACGAGTATTTAATTGTATTTACGTTTTTTTGTTAATCTATTTAATTAACTACTCCAAATATTTCATTTTTAATGGCTAATGCGAATAACCCTTGATTCTTTTATGTGGCCAACTTTTTACATTCTGGACAGCGATTCGCGTTGGGTCAGATCACTGGTTTCAATTTAATTTTGACTTTAATTAAAAATAAGTAAAACTTTTAAAATGTATTAAGTAATTTTTTTTTTTCGTTGTTTCTACTCAAGTCTTTGAAACAGTTAAAATAGTAATTAAATTATAGTTTAAAACTTAGTTAATTAAAATCAAAGTACATTAAACATTATTAACATTTTCTTCAAAATAAGGATATTTAGTAAGTTTATTTTTTATAACCTAAATGTAAATAATTATTTTAGATTAAAAAAATTATTATTTATTTTTAAAGTAATCTAAATTTTTATCTTGGGGAAAAATTTTATTATAAGAAGAGCAAAACAGCTCTTTAAAATATATAAAAGTTTAAGTTTCTTAAAATATTTATTAATTTTATTTAATTAGTGAAAAGCTAAATTATATTTTGTTTAGATTTATATTTTTAAATAACAAATTATCTAATAAAACAGTTTTCTGCTGGAACGAAAAATAAACAAGGTGTGATTACTACTATACGTCAATACAAGAAAGGTTATGTAAAAATGTGTCAGTAATGTTTGAAGAAAGTTTGCAAACTTCTTAAACAGTTTCCAACATCTTAAAACTACTGCTGGAACAACAAACAATTGTATAATGTTACAAACATATGGCACTGCTGAAACAGCAAATATGACGTACGCAGAATCCAAACGGTAGCAAAAATTTCTGACAGCCTGCTGGAACAAACCTATTTGTAAATACATATTTCGATGTTCACTATTTGAAGTAGTTAACTATAGACTGTGTTCACTCTTTGTGCCATCTTTTTCGTATATACAGAACCTGACGTTTTTTAACAATAATACTATTATTTTTCTATCATTATTGTCTAACAATTATTTAAAAAATATTTTGAACTTCTTAGTTCGATGTGCTTAAAAAACGCATTTTTAATTATTTTAAGTTGTATAACTTACATTACACACATACCTCTAAATTGAAACACCTGTTCTCAGTTATTATAGATTTAGTTACCCAGTTCTAGCAGTTACATTGACATAACATTGTCTCATTGACGATTTTGATATATTAAACAATTATGTATGACGCACTTAATAATAACTTGTCAGTCAGCAATAATTTCTAGCCTAGGTATTTTTGGCTGTTGCCAAAGTTTAACGTACAATGGGTCTTTATACCTATTATATTTTAAATATATTCTATGGTTTATTTACGTTTTTTAACAATACAATAAAAATGCATGTTTAAAAATGGGAAATAATTAAAATCATTAATAGGTACTCTAACAAAACTTGGTTTAAAAACTTTACCAGAAATTAAAATTAAAAAATTGTATAAACATCAAAAACCGTGCGAAAGAAGTACCAATAAAAATATGGTATATTTCCTTCCTGTAAGTTTTTATTATTATTTTTTTATAATATTGCTCTAAGTTAAAAACATGCTTTGATAATGTGGTTAATAAGTTCTATCGGAAAAAACAGAAAAGTGGTATACCGAAATAAATAAAAAAATAAAGAAATATTATTGTAAAGGAAGAATTTTTTCCCTAATGTGAAATATGTACCAAATATGGTATATGGTATGTTCCTAATATGGTTATATGGTAAAACCCATATTGGTAGGCAAATAATGTAGTTAAAAATAAAACCGTACACATTATGAGAACAAATATTTACTCTTATAATTTCTTTTAAATTTATTAAACTAATTAAATGTTATTTTTTAACGCTTAACACACAAAAAAACTTACTAAAAATAAAAGAAAGGTTTCATAATTAACGTATTGAAAAAGCAAAGATAAAGCAATAAAAAAAGAGAGTAAATAATTATAGTTACAAAAAGTTTAAAAAAATGTCCCAAGATTCGTGCGTACCTTTGATACCTGGAATAGTCCAAATTAGGAACAGCGTGCTATTCCGTAGAACTGTTGTTTTAACAACAGTTTAATTTTATTAGTTTATTTTTCTGGAAATACATATTTAGGCAAAATAATATTCGTTTTTTTTGCATAATTAAGATGTTTACTAAATATTTTAAGAAACCCAAACTTTTTATATATTATAAAGAGCTATTCTTTTCTTGAAATAATATGGTAAAAATTAGGATAACTTTGAAAAAAATAAATTACAACCCCTAAACATAGCACTTACACCAGCAATATTATTAATTTGTAAATAGTTTTTATTAAATAATTTTTTGATTTATTGTTAGCATAATATATTTGGTTTATTGTTAATTCAGAAAAATACAAAACAAATGTATTGCTTTGGGTTAAGAAGTTGGAAATTATAGATTTAACAAAAAAATATGTTGCATTTAATAAAAATGTCAGTAAATATAATTGATGCATAGGTGTTTTTAATTTAAATTAAACAAAATAGAATATGCTAACAATAAATTAAAAAAATATTTAATAAAAACCATTTACCAATTAAAAGTTTTACTTAAAAAGTCCTACCTACCTTGATTTATATAACAAAAAAATCAACATTAATAAGTTTAAAAGCATGATCCAATTTTGAAGGTCGTAACATAAGCACCACTACAGTAATTACCTTAATAAAAAAACTGGTAACTGACTTGTTTTGCATGGCGTACTGCAAAATTTTGGATATAAAATATAAAAATTGGGAATTCGGTCGTTGATTATAAAAATTAACCTTATTGTGGTATATATTTTTATAAAGCTCGTAAAAGGGCAAATTAATTTTTTTAAAAAGTACAGATGTTTTATTAAAAAAAATATAATTATGGGTCCATACTTTAAAAACACTATTATTATAAAAAAAATTGACAACGCCACTGCATTCTGCGAAAATACTGTTAGAATAATTTTTGACCTTTTTGACGAGATGCCAAATGAGATACAAGGGGTACGGTGATGGCTTAGCGTGTAAGACGTTAAGTCGTTGAGCGCACAACGGACGTGAGGTGGGTTTGAATCCTGCTGAGGACAAATATTTATTTATAAGTTGTTCGGAAATTTAGTGGTTAGCTCAACACCAGACGGACAAAGTGCAAAATGTATCGACGCTGAAGGCCACCAAAGGACCAGGGCGCCGGTACACACTTTGCCGTGTCCTGCGCAACCGTAGACATGCGGACCCCACTCAGTTGGTAGGTTCAGTAGTGCCCCCTGGGTGGGGACGCGGTCTTAAGTTGTCACTCATAGGACCGTGGTTCGGAACCCACGTTAAGCTGTAAGTCCCGTCTGGCTGACATCACCCAGACGTAAAATGACAGGGCGCACAATAAGCCAAGCGGCTTCAGTGCATGGGTTATTCCGGCCCTATTCTAATCTAATCTAATCTAAGGGGTACCCGAAAATGTTAAATTTTCAAAATCACTTTGCTGCTTGGAAACTAAGAGGGCTATGACGGCTTTGTTTATGGCCTCTTTTGTATTACAAAAAGTAGCTAAGGTTTGCGAAAACCGCAAGGTTCTTTATCTTTAATAAGAACAAAGATACCCCACTGTTCAAAATGGGACAACCTGCAAAGCTTTTGTTGTGAAGAACTAAGTAAATTTGTCACCCCTAACATTACTTTTTCATGAACTTACCCGTTATACTAACTAAAAATCGTTATATAATATTATCGAAAAATGAGGATAAAGGATATTTCATTTTATCAGGGACCCGTCTTGCAGACAAAGTGGCAAAGTAATTCTTTTTGATAAAAATCACTAGTGACAAGGTATAAGCTTTAAGGATATATGGGAAAAAGGGATATTTTTGCGATTTATTGAGCAGTTTAATTTCGTTTTAAGGAAAAATAAAAGCTTTTCTAAACGTTTATCTTAGGTGCATAAACAAGGAAATATTTCTAAACGTTTTATTTACTTGGCGTTTTAAGAATTTTAGATATTAAATTTATTTTAGTAGGGGAAAGTAGGAAAGCTTCATACAGTTTTTATATTTTGCTTTGTGGAATGCCGTGTTTAAGGTATATCTCTTTTAATTTATGACACAATAGTAGCTTAACTATTTTATATTGTAGTAGAACCTTAATATTATTGAAAATTTACATGCGCGAGTTTCCATAAGTCTCTTACAAAAAAAAAGCAAAATGTATACACATATAACCGAAGGGGCACATTTAACATAACTATTAATTCGTCATAATTAGTGTTTATTATTGTTTTATACCATACTTAATAAAAACCACTAATACATTTTTTTAACATACAAAACAAATAGTAAAATTCAAAATTAAAAAACAGGTTTTATCCAAATCTGTTAATGCCTATTTTAACATCGCAGTAGTTACGTGATAAAATAGGCACATTTTTGGCAACAAGACAATTAAAATTAAAATTGTGGTATATCTTTTTAAAAACTACAATTTTTTGATCAGATTAAAATTATCAGCAAAATCACTTTTGCTGTAAATGCTAAACTAACAAACATTATCCACACCACAACAATATAATTTGCATATAATTCCATTACTTTACGGCATTTAACAACAAAATTGCCAATATTCTAAACAAAGCAATGCATTTGACCTATTTTTAAGTATTGGGAGAAAAACAATGACCACAATTTAATTAAAGCAATTTAAACAACATTGCCTTTAAAATTGTGCTTAAAGTTTAACTGTACAAACAATTATTTATTTTAGAGTTTCAGCAGTTTATTCTCGTCACAGAAAAAAAGTAATTATTTTCACTTCCAGTTTAAAAAGTTTCAGCATTATAAAAACGGATTCATGATGAGCAATTAGAAAGCCAACTATTTATTACAGGTTTATTTTTAGGTTGGTATTTTTCTTTAACACTGTATGAACGGCAAGAAAATAAAAACATGTTTCAAAAAAATATTTTTGAAATAGTTTTAAGAAAAAATGCCTTTTGCCATAATAGAAGTTGCCTACCAACTAAGATATTGCCCCAAAATTTGGTACACTTTTTCACTTTTTTTGACTAATAAATTACATTTTTTGCTTAAGAAAAGTTACCAGTGGCGTTGGAACAAGATTTGTACTGAATTTAAAAAAGTACGCCACTGCTTTTTCTCAAAATCAATAATATTTTAAGATACTTATTTACTTTGGAGTTAATTTGGTCTCTTAATCTTTTTCGTATAACAAACAGTTTTTGTTTAAAGAAAATAAAAGCCATTTTAATGCATGGCAAAATGAATAAAATCTGATATGATGTTTTACATGTAAAATTCGTTTTTGTCTAATTTTTTTAAAAAGTAAGGTGAAATACCTTAATTACTACAATGTAAATTAAAAAAACTCTTAAGAAGCTATTACACAGTCAAAAATCTAACTTAGAAATTAAACACCATATCAGGTTTTAGTGATTTTGCTATTCATTAAAATGGCTTTTATTTTTAACAAAAACTGTATTATTATATTATTAAAAATCCATTGTATTTGATACAAACCTCAAGTAAAAGTTGTCACAGACTCTTATAAATGTTATTTATTTTATTTTAAAGAAAATATACAGGTTGTCAAGTAACAACCTTTAAGGGGTTCTAAAATAAAAACCAAAAACAATAATTTTTGGACATATGTCCTTTAGCTTTTGGACGACGTTGTATTAAAAATTGTAAAAAAATATTGTTTGGTATAGTATTATGTAACTTTTGTACCAATTTAAGTATTAAAAAAAAAATTAAAGACGTCTTCCATGCATCAATACACACTCTTTGACATACAAGAAAAAAAATGTATTTTCATCAGTTTTGTCAATAGGGGATTTAGGGTAAATATTTTTCAAAATAAATAACACTTTATTGTATTTTTTAGAAAAACAAGCTTTTTGAAATTTCCGTTTAGTTCAGAAGATATTTAATCTCTTCATTTTTTTTTCTTACACGTACGGAAAGCCTTTGACCATGACAAAGGTCACTTCGTGTAGCTAATATCAGATTCTACAGCAAAAAATAACTTTGGTTATTTATTCTTTAATTGGATACGAATTTAAGCATGCTAAGAAATGATTTTTAATTATTTACGCGAAAACCGTACATCTAATAAAGTTTTTTTGTTTCCCCCGTGGCGCAGTGGACAGAGCTTTGATTTTTGAAGTCAGAAGTTGCCGGTTCAATTCCCAGCGGGGAGACATATTTAGGTAGTAGTTATTTAAAAATAACGACTGTGGTGGCACTACTGCGTTGTTTAAAAGGTGCTGTGAAATGCATAACTGCATGTTTCAGTGCTTGGACAACGTTGCCGAAACAGGGGAACGATGGGTTAGACATCTAATAACTGGTATTTAGGCATATGCCTTTGTGAGATGTTAAAAAGATAAAATAAAAAATAAAAATCTGTTCTAAACTATTCGATAATTTGAAAAAAGCGTTATGAAAAAAATACCTCGCTACTTTCTTTTAGAAATACAGGTATAAAATAAATTTCATTTTTTATTTACTGATAGTGATACTTGTATTTAGCGGTTATAAATATTTATTTATGCGTTAAGTAATACTAAAGTTTGGGTTTTACAAACACTAAATGTGGATAAGGATTTTTATTTATGAGACCGCATATTATTGCCTAATTAAATTTTGGTTAGCTTAAATAAAAGCTTATTTGTTATGTTTTGAGGTATTGCACAATAAAGCTTTTTCAACTAAATTATACAAAATCGAAAGTTTGATAATAATTAAAAATAACAATATATCAATGGTTAACTAAATAAAAATACTTTTAATATTGCATTCCATAAACCCTTTACTAAATATAAGAAATTAACATTTAGCCTTTACAAAGACTTTATATACTTCTAGACAAAAAACCCGTCAAAATGGTGTTTAAAATTAATCTTAAATTGTGCCTTAATTTTTTTCCCTTATTTTAAATATTTTTATGCTTAATTTTAGCCCCTTTTATTAATATTATATTATATATTATATTATATATTATATATATATATTATTAATTAATTATATAATATTATTATTCAATACAGGAATTGCAAAGAGTTTAACCCAATTTGATATTATACAGGAAAAAACCAAATGTTGTGTTGTGACCTAAATTTTGGAGCAATGAGTTAAAAAATGGTAATCATTTTTAAACTGACAAATTTTACTAAATCGTTTATATTAAATTAATTAAATAAACTAAATAATAGATTTATTACTATTACTGTGAATAGCAATAATAATATTAATTAGAGAATTTTGCTAATTGTAAAACCGGTTTAATAAGTATATTTGACCCAAAATTATTGCGAGTATAACATAATAAAGGTTAGCTAAACTAACCCGGTATATGCTTTATGGAAATCAAACAATCGATGCAAAGGTCCTTTGACAATGGTAATTGAATAATACTTGAAATGGCCAATGTTTGACAAAATTGACCTAATGGACTAGGAGTTCTGCGGATAGACAATAATTTCTAGCTTTTGTTTCATAGTATATCTGGATAAATAATTTTTAAGTGTTATCTTATGTTTTCAAACTTATGATGAAACGAGTTTGCAAACACTATTCATTTATTATTGATTTCAAAGATTTTTTTTATAAATATTGTTTTAACCCCAAATAAGTGATATGGAGTAAGAGCCCGTGAGCGTCCAGGTACCAAAGGTTAATTTATTGAAACCTTATATTTTCTTAATCGCCAGACAGTTCCAGTCGTCCAGTTTTGACAGTTCCAATCCCTTGGTGGACAAACATTTTGGGGTGGCCGAATGGCCCAAGAAAGTCCAGTATTTCTGTTATTTAACACAACATAAAAGCCCTAATTAAGAGCTGCAGGGTGTTCAAATAGGCATGTTCAGGCAAATTGACTTCACCTTGCAAGTTTTGTAAGTTATAAATAAATGAGTCCAGGGCCGTATTAAGGGTATGAGGCGCCCTAGGCTACAATTCCCAGAGCGCCTATTTTCCTACAAAAAAATTTTTTGAAGAGCAAAAAAAAGAAAGGTCCTCACCTCCATTTCAGTCCAAAAATAAAAGTTCTCTCTCTTTCGCGTCTATTTTATTTATATCCCCACTGCCCTGTCTGGCGCCTATTTTTTCATGGCGCCCTAGGCTGTAGCCTAGTCAGCCTAATGGATAATACGGCACTGAATGAGTCAACTTTGAGACCACCCTGTAGAAGTAGAAAAAGTCTTTAAATGTATCTGACTAAGTTAAAATACTTTTTTTGCGTTTTAATGGTTTATCCTTTTAATTGGTAATAATTTATCCGATCCAAAATAAATAACTTTATTAAGAAGGATACAAGTCAAAGTCAGGATTTTTAAGAATATTTAACAGTTACCGATCGCGTGATAACGCAATAAAAAAGAAAATGTCTTTTCGAAACAATCAAAAACTTAATTTTAAAGAAATATTTATATACATTTACAGCAGACAGCTGTAAAGAATGACTTTGGGTCCCCTTTTGCCGTCTTTCATTTTTGGTAAAAAAACAATGTTTTTATACTATAATAGTAAAAGAGATTGAAAAGACACACCAAGAGTAAAAAGTTGCCAGGGGTGAATTTACTTTTTTAAGAAAAGTGTACTTGTTTTTCTCTGTACTAGAAAATGTTAAATTATTGCAGGAAACTTAAAATTACTTTTAACTCTATATTTTGTAAATTCTATAGAACAACACTTGTTTTATTTATTAAAATTCATGTGCACAGTGGTGCAAAAGTTATTTTTATTGGGTACATTGGCCATTTTATTAAAAAAAAATATATAATAATATAATAAATTGAAAAAATGATGGCGCTTATGATCACCACGCGGATAAACCTGCACAGGCAACCTGTGTAAACGTCGTGGAATGTGTGGATCATTTTGAAAGACCAAATAGATCCTTAAGGCTCATACAATGTCACTTAAAATAATTAATTATCGATCTTGTCCAGTCGCCTGAACAATTAAAAAAAAAAGGAAACTTCACAGGTATATTCAATACTAGTAACCAAAACTAACCATGACCCCCCAATGTGACGAAACAGTTTGTTTTACGAATTAAGTAAAATTTTAACTTTGTCGAATACATGAAATCGGCAATTACACAAATTCGGCGTAACATATACTTATATTCCATAAGAGCAAATTGATTTAGTATGTCCAACATCTCTTGTTTAAAGATTTTTTGTATAGTGCACGAAGGGAAAACATTTCAGTATAAATAGACCTAAGACACCCTACATATACATATTATATACAGTGTATTCCAATAAAACAAACCACCCTCTAAAATTTCGTTATTTGTAAACCAATTAAAACATTTTGAAACACGTCAATTCTTATTTTTTTATGTCAAAATTTGATTGTCTAGTATAATCTCCTACCCCACCAATACAAACGTCAAAAATTTTAAATGGCAATAAAGTGATACCCTATCTTAAAGGGTTTTTAATTCTCTTTTCAACAGACTTTGGTTTTTTAAAATGAGTTCAGTAGTTTTCAAATAACTCTGTAACTTTTAAATTTTTTAAAAATAATAAAATAAAATAGAGTGTCATTGTACTGAGAATGGCATTGTCTATGTAAATGAGTAAGTAATTACCAAAAAATAACTGAATCTATATTGCAATATTGCAAATTTAGGTAAAATACGTACCAAATTTTATTTAAATATTTTATGAAAAAATATAAGCACTTAAGACATCATGTATTTAGGATACACTTTCTCGGGAACTACTGAACCGATTTTGATAAATTAAAGTCTGTTGAAAATAGAATTAAAAACCCGTTTTAGATAAGGCAATACTTGACCCCCTTTTTCATTTAAGCTTTTTGACTTTTGTATTGGTGGGGAAAGGGGATTATCCCAGACAAGTAAAGTGTACTACGTACGTGTTTTAGAATTTTCTATAGGTGTACAAATAACGGAATTATAGGGGTTGTCTCATTTTAATTGGAATGCACAGTATTTTTCTTAACTTAACATAAAGGATCTAGTAAATAAAATTATCCCCAGATACTTTTTTCGAAGAAAAGAAATTATAATAATAAAAAATAATTAAAAATATTTTGTTCTTACTGTATAAAAACAATTCAGTACCATTAAACTGCAGTTTTTGCACGAAGTAAGTTGTGTTTATTATTTAAATAACTAAAATATAAGACTACAGGCAAAGTGATACCTTGATTAAGACATTTACATACCATCTAACTTAAAATATAGTAGACGTGGGCCTTGCTTTATCTTCTTCTCCAAAAGGTTTCTCTATTTGCCACATTCATCCTTCTATTAAGTACTGTCCTGAGTGTCCTTGATAGTGGAAATTTGATTTATATTTCTGTTTGTGTTCACTTTCGTACAACACTAAATAAAAAGTTTGGCGACAAACGGGAAAGTCCAATAATTCTCCTATTGCGAGAGATATGCCACTTCATATATCACATGTTACATCATTTATTACTATTTAGATATTAAGTGATCTCACCGCAACATTCACAAAAAAGAAGCATTTTTTTTAAATTTAAAAATATATTTTAATGCTATCATATTGATATGTAAATATCAACTTATACACTATACAGGGTGTCTCAACTTAATTTATACACTAAGTAACTTTGCCCCTGTAGAAAGATAAACTTAAAATAAAAAATGTTCTTATGACATAACTAGTTAAGATACAAGGTGTCTTAAAAACATATTTTTATTATAGGGTAGATTTTTTTGTAATGGAATACCCTGTATATTAAAAAAATGACTCTGTGATAAATTCTACATCAAAAATGTAAAACACACTATACGTCAATTATTGCTAGTTTTTAAGATATTAGCAGTATGCTGATATACTTATTAACAATTAAATATAAAGAAAGAAAATAAGATATTTATTTTTTTATAATGCTGCCACTGTCAAAGAGGACAAATAATGTAATAACATGTAATTAATTACCTTTCTTTGTAAATACTGCTAATAGGAATGCCAGCAATTTCGTCTATTTAAGACACATATTTACTTAATTACATTAAAAAATCAGCAATACGTCGCTGATTTTTAGGCTAAATAAGTAAATAGGTATCTAAAATAATCTAAATTGCTGATATACCTATTAGTAGTTCTTACAATAAAAGGTAATTATTACCATGTTATTATATTATTTGTTGCTCTAAGCGACAGAATTATTTAAAAATAATTAAAACTAAAATATTATTTTCTTTATTTACTTTTAATCGTTAATAGATATATTAGCATACTGCTGATATCTGAAAAACTACTATTTTCTATAATTTTGATGTAGAATTTATAACAGAGTCAAAATATGATAAAATATACAAGGTGTTCCATTAAAAAAAAACATACTTTACAATAAAAAATATGTTTTTGAGACACCTTGTATATTAACTAGTACTGTCAGTAAAAAAAAATGTATTTAAATAAACATATTTTTATTTTAGGTTTGTTTTTGTATCTTAAACAGAAACGATGTAATTTACGAAGTAATAATACACAGAAAAAACTCAAATATTAATAAAATTAATTAATTTTGAAAAAAAAATTAGATAAGAAATATAAATGAACAATAAAATATACTGTCCGCTAATCAATAGTATACAGGAATTCACAGATTACTTATGCGAAAATATTAGAATTTAAATAGATTCAAAAGTTGGTATTAAAATAGAAAAAATATATTTGAGTTATTAATTTTTAATATGTGTTGAATATTGTTGATAAACTTGGTTACTTCTGGTTAGTTTCTAAAATTTTTGGACATAAACTATTTAAATTCAACGTTAGTTTTTATGTGTTAACCAAAGGGTGCTCCCTACGCCATCCTAAATATATCGAAAACAAAGAAATATTTTTGTAAGACCCTGTATATTTAATTTGAGTAAATCAGTGCACTCTACTATGTTTTCTACAAAAAAAAACTTTGAGGAGATCAAAAAGTTGTATTTTAATTATTTGTTTAATTTAAAATACGCACAAAAGACAGTGGTGTACATTTTTCTTGTTAGAAATATTTGTTCAGGTGCCACTTGTCGTGCAAGTGGTTTTAATAAATCTTACATCTTCAACAACTGTTATTGTTAAATCAACCCTTAAAATTTATCAGTAGAGGTACTGGACACCCTGTGTACGTATATGTGTAGATCGTTAGGTATCTTAAAAAAGCGGCTAAGAGCTATAGGAATTAACAAATTAACTAAAAACAAACAATTTCAAAAGATCGATGATAAGCTGGCTTAAAATATAGTATTTAAAACTTGATAATTATTACTAATAAACAAAATTAAAGTTTAAATATTAAGCTTTATATGTGAGTTTTAAAGTTTACTTGCATCGAATAAAATTGCACACATTTATCAAATCAGAAAGTAAATTTAAAATTTAATATAAGTTGAAAATACTTATCATGAAAAGAAAATGAATATGGGAAAAGGTATGCTATGGATCGTTCTTACATTTTAATTTAAAGTATAATGAATGTTAAAAGGGACATAAATTAGTATTTTATGTGAAAGCCGAATGATATATACGCCTTATCTGAAACACAATTTAGAATGTCAAATAAAGTCGACGTGTTAGAGCTACGGGAACAATTGACGAAGATAAGGGAAAGAAGTAAATCGACGAGAGAAAGAGAGGGTATGCTTTATTAAGTACGGTTTTAAAAAAATATGTGTTTAGTGCTAACAGTCCAAGTAGTCGTGTTTGAAATTAATGGCAAAAAAATAATTAAAATGCAAATTATTTAGTGCTGTAATTAAGATGTCTTTTAAAGAAAAACAGAAGGGGCTTTTAAAGTGTTTTATGTTTTAATAATTCATTTTTTATAACGCTTTCTTTATTTTGCTTCATTAATAAAAAAATATTTAATTTTCATTACTGCTTAAAAAATGTGCATAACGTAAATGGGTATTTATCACTATAGGAAATCTTTTTGCAGAAAATAAACATTTTACCTAAAAGTTTAAATTTCAGTATTAGTACCCAATTATTGTGTCTCAATATCTTCTATATTCGGCACAACTAAAAAGTACCTAATAATTTTTGGTAAATATGGTAATAAGAATAAAAGAAAATAAAACAAGGACATGGGCGATACTGGGGTTAACAAAAAGAGTCATTTTACTAGAAATTTAAATATATTATACTCACTTTGGTAATTAAAAATAACTTTTTTCTTACCAAAAAAACTTGATAACGGAAGGGACTGGTTATGGTTTACAATACCAAAATATTTACTTTAAAAATCCAATTAGTCTTATAAAAACCATATTGATGCACAATTTTTTTATTTATTACTGAGAATATTTTTAAATATTCGTAGATATAAATAAACGCATTTACTGCGCCACAAAACTGTATTATTTTTAAGATTTGATTGGATAAGAATATTGGCGGTTACTAAAGCGTGGTGTAACAGCAAAAGTTCCCTTATTATAATAATGACCCAAATGTTAATCATTAACATTTTATTACAAGTAAAAAATACGATAAATAAAACTTTTTTTAAGAAGTTTAAATCAAAAATTATGTTTACGTTTTAATAAGAAGCAAATTTTAACCATGTTTTGGTAGTTTTTACGTATTCTATTTTTAGTTTAGTTGTTTGGTCATTATAAAAATTGCCTAAATTTTATTCAAAAAGTTATTTTTCTCCCATGCTCTTAAAAAAACACTTAGTAGTATAAATACTATTAGCTTTACTGTATACTTTTGGAAGTATTAATATTGGTAGCTATACTATAAACAGTGTACCTTGGCAAGAAAGATTTTTCTGTGTAAAAAGAAATATGTCAAAGTATTTGATATTTTTACTTTAACGCTATTTATGAGCAACTATCCAGAAGAAAGTAACTTTTTTACTAGAAATTTTGTGTTGTTTTTTTATTGTCTCATAGTTAAATAAATGTAAATTTAAAAAAATAATAACATTACGCTTTAAAGAACACAAGTAAAAGTAAAATAGGCTAAGGGAAAACTGATTTAACATTAAAAATAGAATATCTCTACAGTACGTAGTTTTTTTATCCCAGGCTGTCATAAACAGCAAGATATATGTTAACCGCTTCTCCTGTCTAAATAATATCACTTAAAGAGAAAGGGTTTGAAAAAGGGCTAGTAGTTATTGTTATAATTTTCTTGGGTGCACTACAACTTTCTTTCAAAGGAACTGTAAATATCTAGAGTTTTCGCGTTATAAAAAACGTGGATGGAACTAGAAGAAAAAATATTTGAACATCTGGAAACTCGGCACTCACAGTACTTAGTATTCATTCTTTATACAAGCTATAGAGGTGTAAAAATATTTAAAAATAAACTTGTCCTTATTATCAATGACTTTGGAGACCGCAGAAATTAGAAAATAAAATAAAAGCTTTTATCGCCCCGCACAACTGTGTCAGTTCTATTTACAAAATAAATATTTTAATAGGCAAGAAAAACACAAACCCTTGTTAAATGTTTAATTTTTTTTTGTATGAGTTCTATATCCTAGACCTATTATTTTTTGCGTTATGTGGTAATTCTGACTTTTAAATAGTCTTTTTAGTACCTCAGTCTTTTATTTACAATTAAATTAAATAACTTTTTTAATTATGCATTTTTGTGTATTTGTTAAGATTAAATATTTACAATTTAAATATTATGGACTAATCGCTTTAAAAATAAATATTATTAAAACACCAAAAACCTTATCTCCTATAAAATATTAAAAGTAATATACTATTTTTAATATTACTATATAAAATCTATTATTAAAAGATATACATTTTTAACCCTATTAAAAAATAATATACTAGTAGTATTTAAAATTCTTTTCAAAGATTTACGTAAGTTACTTCACAATATATTTTTTGGTGACATACATATTTATATTTTTAGCATAATTAGTTAATCTGTGGCAAGCATTTATTAAAAATTAATACATTTCTTTATATATAAACAAAATTCCAAATTTAAAATTTATTTTAAATTTTAAACATTTTATTTATAACAATTTCTAATGCTGGTAATAATACAGGTACTTTTAAGTAAAAATTACATTTCTGGAAAAAGCCTCGCTGGAATTATATTTGATGGCTGCCTTTTGAATTTTGGACCATGCAAAAGTGTTAAATTAATTATAAATTTTTCCATATAAAGCCAAATTATGTAAAAACATCTAGAAAATACAGGTAAATTATAGTTTTGCTAATATGATGCTAAGGTTTTAATAGAAATTTTTTAAATGATTTATTTAACTTAATAAAAAGTAATAATTCTAAATTTATTCATTCCTTAAAATATTGGGACTTAACATAACTTTACCAAGATGTAAAAATATACGTTCTTAAAATATAAAAATATGTGTTTGCTACCCTAGTAGTGTTTTCCCCTATAAAATTTATTTTGATTATGATTGTGGATTTATAAAGTAAATGCTAATAACGTTACCAAAGTACACAATAAATTTCAATAAATTAAGTTCAATCTATATTATTTAATATGTTATACTACATGCAGTACAATCTTATGCAAATTTAACAATTTACCGTGTTTACTTAGCTGCATTAGTGTTTGTAAAGATCAAGGTATTGCTTCCTTAATAAACTTTATCAAAGTATATTTTCTATAATACTATATTTAAATTTTAGGAACATTCTTATTTTTCTTTAAGCAGAAAATTTGTATAAAAATGAAAACTTTAGGCAATTTTTTATCTCTCTGGCAAAAAAATAATTCAACTATTAAAGGCATTAAAATTTAATATTTTTGTATTTTTGTTCCTTACTTTTCTCAATGTCTGAAAATTGGAAAAGGGTGAATTATTAGGTTAAAAAAATAAGGCAAAAATATGCCAGCCATGGCTTTGACAAGCTTATACAAAAATAGCCAGGGGTAAACGATGAATCCCTAAAATAACAAACCACCAAGAATGTTGCCTAAGATTATTGCCCTTATAGAAATGCTTTTTTCTTATCAGATTGGTAACAAAATATTGATTTAGGGAAAATGAAAGAGTGGCAAAATGGGAACTATTTTTGTTTCACTAAAATTAATATTTGCGACATTGCGAATACTATTAAAGTGTTACTATAATACACTACCAGAGACTGCAGCGCAAGCACCTATGATACCATTCCTTAGTTAATATTTTCACTGGGCACAATCAATATGGGGCTGCCAGACAAGCCGTGTTTTTTAAATCTTTTTCTAATATTAAAAACAATAGGTTTATGCTAATTGTTTTAAATTATTTAAGAGGTAATTCTGGTGTAGAAATACAATTTTTAATTTTTTTAAACTTTAACTATATAAGAATATGCTTACAAGGAAATATTTAAAAATTCAAATTATTTTTGGAGTTATAAGTAAAGAGAAAATCGCGGTAAATAGTTTTTTCGAAGTTAAGGAAGGTCCGCTGTATGCAGCAGAAGTGGCAAATTAAATAAATGTCTAAAATATCACGACTTAGACGGCGAAAAACTTGACGCGAAACTTATAAAGCATTTATCTTAAAACTGTCTTTTTAAGACGGTGCCCACGATATCTCCAGTTCAACTTGATTCATTTACTTAAAATTATTGGAAAGTCTTCTTCATAGACTTGTCTATGATGGGAACTAGCCGCATTCTCATACTTAAATTTTCACTATTTTGTAATAAATCGGAAATGTCAAAAAACGTTGTATGAATTTTTTTTCATATTGCTGCCTATTTGTGAAACAAATGTTGTTTTAACTTTTCTGTAGTTCCGGACATAGCGACATTACTCTAGACTAAAATTTTTTTGTTTTTTTGCTAGATTGTTAGGAGGGTTGAAATCAAGGGCATGCTTACGTGCCATTTTTTGGGACCCCCTCTACTTCATTAGCCGTTAATTTTTAAATTTGTAACTCCTTATTTTTCTTTTTATTGTATTTTTAGTGTTTATAAATAACTCATAAAAAAAAGAAAAAATATGGATTGCCTTAAATATGGGTCAAAGTGCTTATTTTTTTTTGTAAATCTACTGGTATTGTTAAAACATTGCTTAAAGTTAACATACATACAGTGTGGTCCATTAAGTGTCCAACAAATGGAAAACTTTCTTATTTGCAATTTGTAATTTTTTTTTTTATTTTTATGAAAGCTGGTGCAGGGTCCAAAACTGTATTAGCAGTAGTTAGTTTTATTAAAAGTAAATCGATATGCAGAGTAGGTCAAAAAAGCAAAAACTGCTTAAGAGTAAAGTACCCTTATTTTTAAAAATACAAAAAATTGTTAATAAGAGTTTAAGAATCAAAAGTTATGCCCAAATACCAAGTCATGGCCTTCTATTCAAATTTTAAAAGTTTTTGGAAATTTTTTAATCTACCCCAAATGATATAGAATTTTATTATTCCAATTCAATATATTTTTTAAGTAGTTGCTTTCAACTGACTTTAAAATAAATTTTATTTTGAAATTTGTTGCAAGAATATTTAATAGGGTCCCAAAATTATAAAAATTTGTTCTTTTAATAAGGCAAATATACTATAAATAATAAAATGCGGTTAAAAATTCATCATTTACCTTGTAATTTTCTTTTTAATTTTTACAAAAGTGTAGAATAGATAACCTAAAATTAAAAAAAATAATAAAAACTTAAGCAGGAGGCCATGATTTGGTATTTGGGCATACCTTTTAATTTTAAATAATTTTTATATTAACCATTTCTTCGTAATTTTAGAAATAAGGGAGATTTATTCCTAAGCAGTTTTAAATCTTTTTGACCCACCCTGTATACAAGAAAACTTTTAATAAAACTAACTTTTGCTTATAGAGTTTTAGACCATGCACCAAATATTATAAAGAATAAAATTTTGTGACAAATTACAAATAAAAAGTTTTCCATTAGTTGCAAACCCAATGGACCACACTGCATAATAAATACTGGATGCTTTTTATGTATAGTTCACAATTATTTACTTTGATACTTAACATCAGTCTCATCAAGTTAAATTATCGGTAAAACTGCATACATTTAATAAAACTGCCACCAAGCGAGCTTTAAATAACTGGACCGTAAAGAAATTGCAAAATGCTCTCTCAGCTATTCTGGAACAATAGAATTATAAAAAAATTATCCGGAAAGTGGAATTCCTTGGTTTAATTTTGAACATCCGAATAAATAATTTGTTTTTACAACACTGAACATATTAAAAGCAAAATGCTATTGCAAAATTGTTAAACAGTTTTAATTTTTTTAGTTTTCGGTGCATACGAAAGTATTTGAAAAACTGTTGATTTGTTATATTGGGACATATGATGTGTAAAAGACTAATACATTAAACAAATACTTTAAACCGTTGCAAACCACTAGCGGCCTAAAATAAAAATATATTTGTAATTGTTTTAATTTATTTAAAAAAACGCACAGTCCGTAAAGGTCCAAAGCGCATGTATACAATATGAGCAACGCTGTTTGGTTCCTCGGCAAGCAATAGAATAACAAAACAAGCACTATTAGTCACGCATGTTTACATGTTGGGATTTAGTTAGATTTTCTTTTTTTCTCACATTGCCTATATATATGTTATGTTATTTAACTGAACCTGTATATATTTTTCTATCTCTGGACAATCCACAAGAAATGATAAAGTAAACAAACCTTTTCAAGAGCACCTATATTCTGGTAGAGTCTGATTACATATTTTTAGATAAATACGTACTTAAAAAATATCATCTTATTTGGTGTTTTTCTAGCCATAAAAACTGACGCGTAAAATAGAAAGTTAATTTAGTGCTAAACTTTTTTAATTAAAGAAACCAGTGGCGGCGTAGGACGCATCTTAGCTAATATTATTAATAAAAAAATGTACTGCCATGCCACTAACATTTCTTGTAACTTTTTTATTTTTTTGAATAAAACATCTAACAACTTTTTGCGCCATAATATTTTTATAAAAAGTGTACAGAAACACGTCCTTAATTTTTCCTACCGCAATTAGGAAACACTTTGTATATTATTTAGACAGTTATGTTTTAAATAAAACAGTTATGACCAAAAACTTGATTACACAAAAGTGATAAGGATCTTTAATAAAAGTTTAAAGTAATTCAAACAAAAATTACGTTTTATAAAAAAAAAGAATTAAAGAAACTATCCATATTCCACCCAATTTGATATTGTTAAAAGAAAAATCGTGAAAAAATTGGATACAAACGCGTTGTATGTATTGCCAGATGTCAATGATCTGCGGTTTTACCATCTATCACCAATAAAACTGATAGCAATGAAACGTAATTGACTTTTCAATTCTACTGCTAAATAACTTTCTTTGCTCTAGTTTTTTTTAACGACAGGAGTTTATTGTCGATCAATTTAGTTTTTTTCCGTACTTGTAAGCCAAAAACATAGACTTGTTTTAACAATATATTTTAATAGCAAACATATTTTTTAATCAGTAATAATAGAATACTATTTAAAAAATTCAATATTACTAATTAGCCCACTAAGGTCGATGTTATAGCTAAAACAAATTATTTTTAAGGTCGAAAAAATGGGAAACAAAAAAAAAAATGCAAGAAGGAAAGACTGGTAAAAGATTTTATCAAGATATTTTATTTTTATTCAATATTATCAATATTTTATGAAAAAAAACTATTTTAGTTACCTTTTTTTTATCTTTGGACAATCCACGAAGGCTGAAAGCCTAAAAACTAACGTACCGTGGGTGTCTTAAGCAGGGTAATAGGAAGTTTGTTAACACGGGACTTATACCTAGCAGCAATAAAAATATTACATCAATATACATAGGCATGAAGTTAGTCAGACAAATTCTTGGCCTTACAATAAATATATAAACTTTAAAAATTTACAAATTGAAAATTATTTTTGTTTTTTAACATACAATACCTTTTAAACATAAGCACCTGGTTCAAAAAGCTATTATTGCCAAGGTTGGCAAAATGTTTTTTACAGCAATCTTTGCCTTTTTATTTTAATAAATAGAAGCTAAAAAGTATTAATTTAAGAGAAATAAAAAAATATATTGTTTCCAATTATAATTTTGTCCTTTTAGAGACTATCAATAAGCAAAATGACTTTAGCATTTTAAAAAAATTTACTACCTCAAGGCACATTTTTGAAGGTGCTCTTAAACCATTAAGAACTTTTTATAAATTTCTGTCAAATATAATCAATCGTTCTTTAACAAAAGCTTTTTAATTGTAAAAAAATTCATAATCGGTTCAGTGTTTCCTAAGATTAGCGGCTACAAACAAACAGACAAAGTTAAAAACTTTACCTCTTTATAATATCAGTATAGATATTCAATTATTATTTGTCCCTAGAATTATACTTCTTTTGTTTTATCTTAAATAATTAGTTATATGCCTTACGAACAATATTTTACTAATTTTTTTCTTAACTTTCAGCCATTGTTGTACTATAAATCAAAACATTTTTAAAATTTTGGTATATCCATTAGTGGAAATACTAATTACCTTTCCACTGGTAAATTGTGCCTGAAGTAAAACGTTTCCATTACTTGGTTTCTTAAAATGCCGCAAAGGAAATAAGTTTTAAAAGATAATAAAGTTCATAAAGTTTGGATTTTCGTAAGACCCCATCTCCAATTCTTTGAACTGGCAACTTATTTGGAAGTAAATGCTGTAGAGTTCGTCCATAATATGTATGAAAAGTTTTAATCTTTCTCTTTACCTTTAAAGTCATGTAATTAACGAAGAAAAAATATAATCTTGTACACAGGGTATTTCCTAACTTTTACACATAAACTTTGGAAATAACTGCTAAGAACAAACAGTTACTCATAATAATAAATAATTTGTAAAGTTTTTAGTAAGGAAGATAATTAATTATCTTATATGAAGAAGAACTATGGATAACAAGTTACTTAGCTTATTTTTGTGTCTAAGATAATTTGGTGTATTGATTATAAACTATAATTTAAATTTAAATCGCGTAAAAACTCTTATATGACCACGAAAAATTGTGGAATACTACACTGAAAGAAAACAGTTAATTAAACTACCTTTCAGTTGCTTCGTTAATAACCATTTTTTTATTTTTAGGTTACATAGCTATTTTTTTAATGATATTAGATTGATCTTTCGGGGACTATTAAATTTGTCTTTCTGAAATCAAGGTATTACTGTTAATAAATTTCGGCATAACACTAACTAGTTGGTTTAGTTACAATCCATTTACGTGTTAATAAAATCTTAATAGATTTACTATTATGTTGCGGTTTAATTGTGGTAATTAAGTTTATTATTTGTGTTTATTAAATGCATCAAATAAAGATTCCATTATTAAAGGCAGAAAAAGACCTCCCTAATACTATTAGATATTCAGGTATTACAAGTGGACGCTTTAATAATCACAACTAAAGTCATTTACCTATATATGAATCGTTAAAAGTCGATATACTTCGGTAGCGCTCATCAACGGAAAAAGTCTTTCCAAAGAGGCGCAACGTTGTTGTTGGTATTTCAGTTTTGTGCTTCGTGTGGTTTGGATGAGGAAGGTTTTTCTTGGCATATTATTTTTAATAACGCCATTTAACTGATTTCAAAATGGCGCGTGTAAAAATCTTAATTTATTTAAAAACCAAATATTTTATTTCGTTTTTCTATGTTGTGGTTTGTTTTAGCGTTATGCAGTTTTATAATGGCCTACAAACGTACTTTACAGAAATGGGGATTTAATCAAAGTGTTATAGAAGCTTTTAAAGGTAAGTATTAAAAAATATTTGCAACTTTTTAATTAATATTGGTAATTATTTATTCTTTTATTTTTCGATTAAAAAAAAAAATACTTACTTGTTCTAGAGGCAGTTACTAACATAACCTTTTCGGGAGAGCAAAAAAATATGCTTTTTTTATTAATTTATGAATCAACAAACTTTCGGAACCGCGAAGTGAATTGTGTTGCTGGGCGAACCTTTTCCTGTTCCGTGGCTGGGCGGGGTAAGACCATAGTAAAGTGAATGTCTAGAAATTAAACGTAAGTACATGAAACTACATGTGTTTATCTATATTCCTAAAGACAAATAAAAACCCAAATTTAATGAAGCTTTTTAAACGGTTAAATGACAACCTTAACAAGATCGTTATATCGCCCGGACTTGAATAATTTAAGCACAATCAGGAAGCGTATTAAGAAGGTAGCAAAACATTTTTTTTTTAAATTTTTATTGTAGAATTAGCCCTTGAAGTTTTTCGAATAAGTTGTAAAATACCCTGTACAGAGTCATAATTTTCAGCCGTTATTTTAATGAAAACCTCATTATAAAAGTATTACAAAAAGTAATAAATATATTTTTAAAATTCTTGACTTTGACAAATAAGCACCTAGGTTTTGTGACAGCCAATTTTTTTAGATGAAACTATTCTTAAAATATTATTCAGCTTTTAAACAACAAACTAACCAGAATCCCAGGAAATAAACTCAGCAACTCCACTAAACATCATTAATAAATTCCTCATAAAACTCTTTATCCATTGATATAAAAATGTAATGGGTATTCCATTCAAAAAATAAGTCAGGCGTGCTGTAAATATTTTGTTTTTATTTCAAATGTTTTTCTGATTAGATAATTAAATTCTACAAAAAAAAATACACGAAATGGCAATATTCGTTTTTTGTTTTTAAGTACAGAAAAGTTAAAAAATTAGGCCTTGTTTATTTTAAAATAAATAACCATGTTTATTCAAAAAGTAAAAAAAATAAATAAAATTGCCTAAATCCAGTTTTATTTTTTTTGTTTTTTAAATAAACGATTTAATTATATTTTATTAACCTAGGTCAATATTTCCATTATACAAGAGTGGAAATATTTTATATTGTTTTTCTAAGTTTTAATTACTGTTTACATATTTACAACTTTGTAATTAGCTTTTATTTTAACATAAACAATTATAAAATAATTGTATTTATTTAGTTCACGAACGTAAATAACATTTGTTAATTATTTTTCCGTAAAAAGTTACGCAATTAAGTTACATAAATTTATTATATTTTTATCAAACCTTTTTATACAGTTTTTATGTTCCAGCGACGTGGGGTATATTTTTATTACTATTTTATTATTTTTTAAGAGTTACTGTGCGTTAAGTGGCATATTTACTAACTTAATAAATTTTTTAAGTGAAAGGTCTGAATAAAAATGAATACTAAATATTATTTTTATGATTTTTTTAAATCATCTGGTTGTACATTAAAAAAATACATTTAGTCTAATCTTTTTTTTATCTTTATGACATCTCACGAAGGCTTATGCCTAAATACCAGTGTACCGTGAGTGCCGGGTTACTGGATGTTTAACCCAATATTGTCGTGTTCCGTCAACGTTATCCAAGCACTGAAACATGCAGTTGCATTTCAGAGCACCTTTTAGACAACGCGGTAGTGCCACCACGGACGATATTTTTTAAATAACTACTACCTAGAAATGGCAGAATACTACACAGTGGTTTGCCATTGCCAACTGTGAGGTGACGAGCTATTAAAAATCCGATGTCCGACTCCGAGATTCGAACCCGGATCGCTGCGGTAAGAGGCTGACACGCTAGCCACTACACCACTGCTCGCCACACTCTAGAAGTTGATTTCCTGCAAAAAATAGTTCCAAGTTTCCTTAAAATACAGTTAATGGCTTAAACGATCCGAAATATCATTTAAAACAGACAGTATTTTGAATTTTTCTGAAAAAAATAACCATTGTTATTAACAAAAAACTGAAAAAAATAGCTTTAACATTAGAGGGTTATTTATCACTAACTTAATTACATTTAATAACTCCAGTGGCGTCTCAAAGGGCACCTGAAGAAATATTTCCAACAAAAAAACGGTTCGCCACTGACTGTGTAAATGTGTGTGAAATTTTGCTTTCTTGAGATTGAGCAAATAAAAAAGCAGCTTTTATGTTTCTTAATTTTTTTCGTATCAAGGGAAAAAAATAATTGCATATTTTTAGACCATAAAAGAAGCATTGCGGGACCTCTTTCTTTTAAAAATTAGGTTTTATAATTTTTAATTAGCAATTATGTAACAAAAACAATAAATACCTATTAAAATAAAGTTTATATGCAGTAAATCAGTTTTTACTAAAATAAGTGTTTTTAATAAATTTTGGTTTTTGAAAATTTTAACACCCTGTATCTTAAAAGTTAAAACGTTTAGGACATATGTACATATGAAATTTTCTTCCTAAAATAAGCTAAGAAATTATTCCTTGTATTTTTCTAATATATTCCTTGTATATGTTTTTTTTTAATAAGAAACGTTACTTTTATAAAATGTTTATTAAGCATCCCGTAGTTCAAAAACTTAGACCTTTAAGACCCATGTTTTTATAACGCATTTTTTTAGTTTTTATTGTAGAATTACCTCTTAAAATCGGTAGAGTTGCCGAAAACCCTGATTAAATATTAAAATATTTTTAGTCATCCATACGTTTGACTTATGACTTTATAATTTTAAAATATTTACCTCATTACGTGCTTATAACAGATACTTATCATTATTATTAATGGTGCTTATTAATTTTAAAGCAGTTTAAGCATTAGATGCATCGCTTGGCTACTCTTAAAGCTAATTTTGTAATCGTTAGTGCATACTGAATATACTGAATAATCCCTTAAGATGACGTCCCATATGCTACGCACCAAAGTAATTATCCCTTCTTGGTAATAGTTAACATGTACGCTATGTACAGAACAATTAACACATCAGAATATGTTGTTAATTAAGAAATATCATGTGTTGTACAGTAAAAGAAATCCCAAATTAATTAAATTTATAATATTCCTTACTATAAAATTAAACTTTTAGGTTAGGTTTTGACCAGGTCTGGCATGCCGCACTTCTAAATAAACTTCCCTCCTATGGTCTTTCAACTAAACTCTGTACTTGGCTCTCTAGTTATCTATCTGATCATCGTATATCAGTTATTGTGGACGGCCATTCTTCAAGCTTTCACCAAGTAAATGCTGGAGTGCCTTAGGGCTCAGTTCTGGCACCAACATTGTTTCTTCTTCACATCAACGACCTTCTCTCGTCCACAACTAATTCCATTCATAGTTTCGCCGACGATAGTACCCTTCACTCCAGTTTTCAGGTTCCTAAACCCATTACTAAACCTGACTTGGAAAACAAACGCAGAGCGATGCAGATATCTCTTTCGCAGGATCTTAATTTAATATTGGATTGGGGCGCTAAAAATCTCGTCCATTTTAATGCATCCAAAACACAATCAGGTTCCTTGTCGCGAAAAGAGTCATAATCATCCTCTACTTATGAGCGGCCAAGTTTTATAGAACAAAGACACCTTTAATCTTGTGGGCGTCACATTTGAGAGTAACCTTAACTGGCATAAACACATTGTATCTATAGCCACGGCAGCTTCAAAAAGCTTGGATTTCTCTTTTGAGCCAAAAGTATTTTTCCCCTTCTAATTTATACACTTTATATGTGTCCCAAATCCGACCTCCCTTGGAATATTGTTCTCATATCTGGGGCATGGCGTCCCCGACAACTCTAAGCATTCTTGATTCTATTCAAAGAAGAGCTATTCGTCTCATTAATGATCCTTCACTTACAGAAAGGCTTCCCTCTCTTGCACATCGTCGGGCTGTAGGGGATTTATCGCTTTTTATAGGTACTTCCATGGCTTCTGCTCTGAAGAATTGTCCAGTATGGTTCCTCCACTTACGGTTCCCAACAGAGAAACTCGTGGTTCCGCGCGTATGCATCCCTATACGGTCCAACTGGACAGGCCCCGAACTTCCCACTTTGTTCGTTCTTTTATCCCTAGAGTTTCTAGGCTGTGGAACCTGCTGTCCGCGGAGGTCTTTCCTTCCCCCAAATCTTCAAGTATTTAAGTCCCGTGTCAACAAACTCCCTCTTACCTCGCTTAAGACATCCACGGTACGTTAGTATTTAGGCTTTTAGCCTTCGTGGTTTGTCCAAAGATAAAAAAAGGTAAGGTGCAGTGAGGATATTAAAAAAATTACCTTTCCCCCTTTATCTTTTGAATGGGACAAGCTATTGAGATTGGGTAAAATTTGTGTGAATGGGTGTCATCAATTAAGCTACTTTTGGCATAAAAATAATTTTAGACAAGTGGCCTAGTGCCATAATGACACTGGCAACTATTTTTTTTAATGAAAAGGGGTGTTATGTAGCATCTCATTTTAAAGGCCTTTTGATTCTTTACTCACAGCTGTTTTATTTTTGAAAAGCGGCTCAATCGTTCTAGAGTTACAAGCGCTGGAATTTTAGCCTTTGTAATAATAATATTTCAGACAATAAAACAAGATAAGTAAATAAGAAGATTGGGTAATTAAAATTGTGTTTTTATATTTTTTTTCAGATATTAGAGAAAATTGTGCTTTTGAATTTTTCTTTTTTTATATTTCTTGCTTTTCCTTTAATTCTAGTTTTTATTTTTATACAAACCAGTGTTTTTGGGAGCTTTTTTTATTTTTTACTTAACCTGTTGTGCTTTTAAAATATTTTTTTTATGTTCTAAATAGCTTTTTATATGTGATTATTTGACATATGATTTAGATATACAATATCCTCAAACATTTTTGTTCACAATATAAAGTAAAATAGTATAAATAAATTAAATTATATTTTGTAATGTTTGTCTAAAACACTAAAGACTTTTTGTTATCCCCAGAGCAACATGGTGCATATAAGTCAAAAGATTTAATAAAATTATGCTTGCCAAAACCTAAAAAGTTGCCAACGCTTCAGCTTCCGCTCTTCTCCCAAGTCTGCAACTTTTTTGTAAGACTTCGGAAAATAGCAAATAAGAGACGTGTCCTTAATATTCAAAGATGCCTTCAGTACGCGAAACTTGTAACATACAGGGTGTTCCAACTTTATTTTCTCACCAAATAATTTCGCGTCTGTAAGAGAGAATTAATATAAAAATGTTTGTTTGGAAATATTAATTTTATTTATACGGATTTATATTTTGATTGCTCTTCTAATTGCTTAAAATCTCAGCAATTTAAGTAAAATTTAGCAAAAGTATTAACTTAACCATATTAGGTTAACCATATTTTCTTGGATGATTTTTCGTTTTTATAACAGTATGCAAAGGCTTTAGGTTTTTACAAGTTTAATTTATTTTTTATCTCTCATTTCCTGCAATTTTCTCCAAGTAGCGAAACATGCAGATATTGCATTTCACGGCATTTATTAAACAGGACGGTAGTGCCACCATAAATCTTAAACAAATATGTACAACATCTGAACCACTTCTTAATTAACATCCAGATAATGTCAGCTAGACGAGAACTACAGTTTATCCTGAGAGGAAGGTGTAATAAAATGAATGAAGTATGTAAACCTTGTTGTATGGCAAAAACAAAAATCAACCAAAAAAGTTTTAAAAAGCAAAATAAAATAAAAGGACCCCACTTTCGAAAATACGTATTTACTGACTGTATTTGTAATAAAACATGTCGTATTGTGCATAAACAACTAAAAAACCAAGAAAGGGGTAGTCCAACTTATAAACGCTACTTTACAACCTTTATTTGTAAGAACCCTTAAAGCATCTTTCAACCTTCTTGGGGAGGTAACTACCCCCTCTCCCTCCCCCTTATCTACGCCAGTAGTTTTAAACCACATTTAATGGCACACTCTGTTTGAAATGTTCCAGGATGTTCTGGTTAGTATGCACTATTTTATTCTTTTAAAAATATTCGTTTGGTAGGAAAAAATACGAATAAAAGTTAAAGTTTTAAATACTCAATAAAACTATATTTTATCATGACTGTTTATATAGACGTGACGTCACCAAATAAGAGGGTGCCTTCAAGTTTAACAAAAGCTGTTAGCATGCAAAGCGGCAACACCACCCCTAATAAGTTTATGCTTTAAAGTTACGACAAATTACTACGTTTATATCGAATAGTTAAAGCTAGCTTGAATTAAAGCGGCTTTTTAAAAGTGGCTTCAAAAAAGCGATATAAACGCGCTTAAAAGTGACTTCAATCGTTCAAGTCAAGCCTGAAAATAAGTAGGTTTGACTTCACTGATGCCGATTAGAAACACGATATAAACAATTCAAGCGGACTTAATACCTTTATAAAAATATGAGCTAAAAACAGGTGAAAATTGTGAAGTTGAATGCAAAACTGACGCATGCGTACGACGATGGCCTGAAATGTGCTTGGCCTCGATTTTCACTCGACTCTAAGCCACCGAAATAAACACGTAGACTTTTAAATCGCTTCAAAGCCGCTTTGTTTTCAAGCCAGCTTTAACTATTCGATATAAACGTAGTCAATAAAAATCTTAAATTAATGATATCTCTTAGATTGGTGTTTTCGGATTTATAGCAGGATATTTATATTATAGATTTATTTTATAAAAATTAAATATTAAATTTTAATACTAAATAGGAAAATTGCTTTTTAATGTTTCAATAATTATAATTATTGAAACATTAAAAGGCAATTTTTCCTATTTAGTATTAATATTTAAAAAATGTTTTACAAGAAACCAACTGCGGATACAATTCAGTGTAATAAATATTAAATTTTTTAAAATTGCTAAAATACATGCATTTTCTTTACAATCCATAAATCTTATTTCATATAATTAATTCAAAACAACAGTTACTTTTGGATGTTACCTTCATGCCTATTACTTACTTTGCTCGAAGTCGCTTAATATAATCTAAGGGGAAACTGTGTTTTGCCGCGGACACGATCTTTAACATACATATGTCTTTCCGGCTTAGGAATTGAACCCAGTACTTTCCAGGCAAAGTCACTGGCTACTACTTGACTATTTCTACTATTAAAATTTTAAGTTATGTTTATAGGCCTAACTACCCATTGGACCTGGAGGGGACGTAGAGGGGGCCTGGCAGCACCCTAAAAGGAGCCCGGACGCCGCTAAAACGTCATATGTACACATATACCCGGGGGCCCGGCCCCCGCAGGCCTCCCAATAGTTAAGCCGATGGTTATGTCATGATACTTATAAAATGTAACTTTTATTTAAATTTTGTCTGATAACCTAAGTACTAAAAGCTTAATTTATAAATATATTATTTAGTGTTTTATAAACACTAAAAACGTCAAAACAATAATTGTTTTAATGCGTTATCACAGTTTTAGTTTAATAGAAGTGATCTGTACCCAAAACGTACTTAAATTTATTAGATTTTATGAGAAGCCTTTTGTAATTTTATTCTGTTAACTTGGCAGAAGTAACGCAAAACTACACGAATTTCTCCTAAAGTCAAAGAAACCCTCTTAAACGTGTTTTACAGCTCTAAAACAATATTAAATTTTTAACGTTGGCCTTGTCTAATTAGTTTCTGTTTTCCGACAGGTTTTGGTTGGCAAAAGTTTATCTCGCTTTAAATTTACTAAAAAAAAAAATTGCTTTCTGCTGTATTTTTAGGTTTAATATGTATAATGTACTTAAAATGACAATAAACAAATATTTAGGTGTAAGAACCATAAAAGCCGCCAACTAACCTTAAGTTCAACGTGCATTTAGCCATATTTAATATTAAATAATTATTGTTGAGTTCTATTAAGTTAACATTATAGCCTCAAAGTCAACAGTATACCTAGTACCTACGAAATTACAAGCGAGTCTGTTATTTTTTTCAAAATTGGTGTATAAGTTTTAAATTTTGGTGAAAGTACGATTGAATAAGACGTAGATTTTTAATGTTTAAGCACTTGTTTCACTTTTGTGCTATCATCCGTGCTATTTTATATTAAATACCCTGTATGCTTCTCTAAAAATAGATTCTACCCGCCAGTATAAGCAAATACATATGCCACACGCCAAACGCTATACTTATCTTAATAAGTCTTTAATAAAATGGGGTTTAAAACAAGCTAATAAAGATAATAATAATATTGAAACGCTAGACTGCCTTAAAAATTTCAAAAAATATTGTTTTTTACCATCGCCATGTTCAGAGAGGTAAAAACAATGCAAATATTTGCTACCAGAACTATCTAGGTGTCTTAAGAACATCGTTCTCATTGTCTAGTCAGTTTTTAAATAAAACACCATGTATATTTTATCTTTTGACTCTGTTTTGTTGAATCTCACATCAAAAATATATAAAACCAGTACCGTATTAACCATTAGGCTGACTAGACTACAGCCTAGAGCGCCATAAAAAAATAGGCGCCAGACAGGGGAGTAATAGGCGCTAGACAGGGGAGTTTTTAAATTTTTAAAAAGGTTAGGTCAGGTGGGTATTTTTGGTGACTAATTTCTCTGTGAATAAGGTGCTTTAAAATACAGCGTATGTCATTGAAAAAACTACTTGACAGTGAAAGCTATGTTTTTAAGACACCTTGTATACTTACTAATTATGTCAATAAAATCCATAAAAACATTTTAATCTTTAGTTTCGTTTTGTATCTTGTTTAGGGGCAAAAATATTTCGTGTATAAATTAAGTTAATTTTTTTTAAACTTTAATTATAAAATAAATACCCTTAATAATAATCACAAAAATTAAAACTGCTCTTTAAGTTTTTAAGTTTGATTCTTTGTCATATCTCCATACTAGGTTTAAATGAGGGAATTTCCATGTCAAATTGTAATATGCAGGGCCACCGAGAGCCGTGCCAAGCCCCGGTACAAGTCAAAGTTACGGGCCCCCCGGAAGAAAAAGTTAGTCCTACTTCTTTTCAAAAATTACCCTTAAAAAAGTTAAAGATCAAAAAAGAAAATGCTTACCTTTAAAAATAGCTATTTACATGTGATATTGTGAATAAACTGCTACAAAAAGGCTATTAAAAGGTTTATTCTTTATATTACTTTTACGTTTTACTCTGGGCCCCGGTAATTGGTACCGCCTTCAACGCCCTCTCGTCTGGTCTGGTAATATGTTGTCTAAAAATTATTTATAAGCAACCTAATTATAAAAACGTGATATTAAATTAAAGTTTTTTTTTATTAAACGATAAAAATGTTTTTTTTTAATGCATCTGTATATTTATTGTACTATATGTTGGCAGGCGGTGCATTGTTATTTTGTTTATTCCGATAAATGAAATACATGCGGTATTTTGCATTTTGCATAATCGCCGCAGTGTTTTTTTTGCCAGGAAAAAACAATTTGAGGTGGAAATTTAATGGAAAATTTGCATAAAAAATATTTGTAGGTATTATGTATACGAGGTGTCCAGTAAGGTGTGGGCATAAATGATAGGGGTGATAGCGTGAGTCAAAATAATGTTAGTATTTCACATAAAAAAAAGTTTTATCGCGCCTTTTTAGGGAGTTACTGACCTTTAAAGTAAGAATTAAAGAAACTAAATTAACTAAGAAATTTGAAAAACTGACTTTTTAACTGTTGACACAATACCAATAATATTTAACCAGCTTAATAACCTTTTTTCATAGACAAACGTCTGTTCAGTAAGAATTATACAAGGTAAGATTTTGCTTTGACTGTTTAATGCCCTTTTTGTCAAAAAAGGTATACTTTATTTGAATTGATATCTTGTACCGTTTTTCATAAAATCGCATTTTAAATAGAGACAAATCAGCATTTTGTATGTAATAAAAATAATAAAACATACAGTTATTTTAAAATAATAATAAAATATAGTAACATTTTTAAAAACAGTTTTAATTTGTAAGTATTATAAAGTTTAAGGGGCTTACAAACACCGTTTTTAATAATTTTGACGCCACATTTAATAATTTAATACGTGTTGCCTATACTCTACACCAACTTTTTGTAATTTTTTAGAAACTTTCGTCCTTACATACTCTTATTTCAAATTTAAATTCAAGTTCAAATTTAAAAGCCATAATAAGTTTTCCTAATAAAATTACTACGACCATGTCTACAATATCAGCCAAGTCAAAAAGTTTACAGGCAATGCGTAGAAAAGAGACGAGCTACCGCATGTAGAATACCGGCTAGGGGTTAAATAAATATTTTCGGCATGTAAACAAGGTGACACACCGCACAGATCGTCGAGATGTGGACGAAAAGGCCATCATTATATTTTTATAATAACGTAAAAGACTAGCATTTTTACGCTAGATAATGTACCATATGAATAAAAAGAAGAAAATGCTTGTACTTATAAAATTTGCTCATGATATCAAAAAATATAGCAAGAATATTTGCTTATCTTAAAAGAAAAAGCAATGACCTCAAATTTTATAAGTTTAAGCATTTGCTTCTTTTTATTCATATGGCCTAATAACAAGACAACTGTTTTTTTTAGTTTACTTTGCCAATTTAAATATATGCAGCTTTATCTGAGGTTCTTTTTATGGTATAGAAATTTATTAAGTTAATATTTTTGTATGCATTAGCTGCTTTTTGCTATGAAATTTTATTTTTGGTTACGAGAGGCAAAAACCAAGACACATAAAAAATATTAGAAAACAAATAATTAACTAAAAATAGTTACTTTTGATTTTAGTGTTATTTAAGTTAGTATTTGTTGATGTTTTTACGTAATTGTAAATAAATAATTTTCAAAATGAAAATCTTGTGTTTATTAAGTTGTTTAGAAAATATGCAATCTAATGGGTTTAATTTTATTTGAAACTAAGCAATATAGGAAAAATACTGTTTTCCTTCTAATTTCAACACTTTTATAAATCTTAAATCCGATTCCCGGTGAAATATTTTTCCCATATCTAGTGAATGGCGACCCCGTCAACACTAAGCATCCTTGATTCCATTCAAAAAGGAGCTATTCTATTTTATTCTATTTTTTTTTCTTGGTTTTGGTTCCTTCAAGTCCAATCCACCAGCTCTTCCCCTTTCGAACAATGCTTTCCAGGGCTCCATCGGCGGAAAATCTGGATAATTGAGCTTGTAGCTCCCAGAAATTCTAAAAAGAAAACAAAAATATTTCTACAATCGATGCAATGCATAAATTGTCGGCTGTCAAACCAAGAACTGCTACTGGTGTTACGTATAACTTTCACTTTCACTTCTGACAATTCCCATGGCACGCCCATCTATTTCCCGCCATTTGAGAAATACCTTGTGTTTACTACCAAACAGGATACCATTAGCTTATAGGAATCTTCGCTCACAGAACTTAGCTCCAGAAGAAAAATGCTGTCAATTTAGCCTGAATTTTTCCTGGAAGGTAAGAACGTCCGTACGACACCTCCCACCGCCACCCCGGGAAGAACTTTGTAATCCTCTACGCACGTCCGCACTGTCCGGAGGTCAAACAAAGAGTAAAAAAAAATGTTTAAGTTATTAGCGATCCCTCGCTTACAGAGAGGCTTCTTTTCTTGCCCATCGTTGGGCTGTAGGGGATTTTTCGCATTTTTATAGGTACTTTCATGGCTTTTGCCCCGAAAAATTATCCGGTATAATCTTCCCACTCGCAGCTTCCAACAGAGAGTAAGCTGACTATACTTTTATAATTATCCTGTATAAAAATATTACCTTATTGTTTTTTGTATTAAAGAGCAGTGTACTTTAATAAATTAATAATAACAGAACTATTTTTGTGCAATAAGACATATACAATTGGTATAACCATTTTTTTACATCTCGGAAAATCAGTTTTCTAGGATGTTCTAAATTCCATGAAAGACAGCATCATTTTTAAATTTTGCCTTTGCGTTCTTTTAAGCTCTCAGTGCTTTCAAAACCTCAATGCATTTACTTGATTCTCTTTCAGTATGTACACTTATATTTTAAAGCTGTAAGCAAACATTCTTTATTTACTATATTATAAAGTAAAGATTGGCGCATATATCACTATGAACAATATAAAATAAAATATACTTGCAATCATTTTTCCCAAATGTTATATTTTTATGGGACCCTGGGTAAACTAAGAAAAAACTTCAAATTTTTTAGACACAAACTTGTATTTTTATGGTGAGGTCACGGTCTATGGTGAGCTGGTTATTTATTTATTTATTTATTTATTTTTATTTGAAGAAGTATACTTCTACGGTGGTCCCATTAAAATTAATTTAAGTCTGGTTACATATTGATTATTACCAGAACTAGACTAATCAGAACTAACCATATAATTTATAAAACAAAAACCAGGCTATAACGCTTTATTATTACTTATTACGTGTATTTAAATTATATATTGTTTAAATAAATTTAAATAATTAGTTATCTTTCCAACTAAAAGCTTTTAAATTAATGGTATTTATTTAGGTGCTCGCTAATTTAAAATGTTTTTCCTAAAACCAAATAAATTAAAACCCAAAAATTTAAATAAGTACTTAGAAAACTTAAAATCGCCGTTTTGGTGGAGGCAAGTACAAATTACAGTAGCGTTGTCAACATAAAATTAAATTAAACTTAAAAAATTAACTATGTATTATTAAGTTTTAGAATTTTAAAATTCCAGCTTTAGTTTAAGAATATTTTAAAATCCTTTGATATCAAATGTCAAATTTTGTGTCATGAGTGACATACATAACTGGTTGCTGGTGTATTTATTTATAATAAAACAAAGGTGATGAGTTAGTTGATTTTAGGTTTTTCACACACCTCAGCATCAAGCACACACATTTATCTTTATTTAATAATATGTACGCATTTTCTTTAATTTTGCATTTTTAAGAACAAGTTTTTGTTGCTTAAATACTTGAAGCATTTCAGTTTATCCTGTGATTGTTATTAAATGCGTGTTGACAAATTTTAGATTTGTTAAATTCTGTGTTTTTGACGATTGTTTTGTGTTCCTCTATGCGTTTAGCTAATGGTCTACAAGGTTAACCTACATATATAAAAAAATTACATACTCATAAAGTATTTATTGTTGTTTATTATAGTACGTTTAAATACAATATAAATAAATTAAATAGGGGTTTTACATTTTTGGGTTTGTATTCCTTTTAAAAATATATTAAAAATTTAATTAAATATTTAAAGGCAAGTAGAAATTACAGCAAAAAAATTTGCTCTTTATTTAAAGCTTATTTTTTAACATAAATTTGAAAAATAATAATTTATATCGAGAATAATATAAAATAAATGGAAAATATATATTTAAAAAAACATAGCAATAACTTATTGCGATTACCATGTATGATCAAAGTTAGCCAGATAAAGATTTGCATTTATTTTTTGGAAATAATACTTATAAACCATAAAACCTTAAAATTAATTTCAATCAGAAAATTGGCCTGAGGAGGAGAACTTAAACGTATTTGGGGTTTAATCTATGAGGAAACCCGTGGAGTATTAAAAGTATTTTTGGAAAATGTCATCAGAGATGCAGTTACTTACACGGAACACGCCAAGAGGAAGACCGTCACGGCCATGGACGTCGTTTATGCATTAAAACGTCAAGGGCGTACTTTGTACGGTTTTGGTGGTTAAACAAGTTATATTGCCTCTAATATAACAATGATAAAATATAAAAAACGGTTCTTTTCTAAAAATTAGAAAATAATTTTTCATTACAAAAGAGTTTGTCACTTCATAGTAAAAGCGTGGGGTGCTTAATATATTAAATGTTATAATTATTCTATTTGCAAATATCTATGATGGAAAAGTTATGAAAAAATAGTAAAATGCACCCCACGCTTTTTACTCTGAAGTGACAAATATCTTTGTAATGAAAAATTATTTTCTAATTTTTAGTTCGGTTGCATATAAAAGCGTGTTTTTAGTTTTTTAAACTATTAATTATTTTTCATTTTTAGTTCGTTATATTGCACAAAATTCTTAATATAACAGTAAGAATTAGAACATACTAATTAATTAAGCAGCAAAAGAAAATAACCAGCCCCTATGAAATGACAATGGTAGCAAATTTTAAAATTTGCCAAAGATTACAACTCACTAAAAATTTCTTCTTCATTAAGTAGCAAAGTTTCAAATTTTGCCAACAGATGGCACTCCAGGAAATGTTTGGACCGTTGTCAACACTTTGCAATCCACTAAAAATTTCTTCCTCATTTAATAGCAAAGTTTGAAATTTTTCCAACAGATGGCATCCTAGGTGTTGTTTTTATAATATAATGGAATTTTTTTCCTGGCGATTAAAAAAAAGATAAAGGGATACTGTTTGCAGATTATTGCATTGTCATGGGTCCTTAATACGTGTGCAAAGTTTCAAAAGAAATCGAATAGCTGGAAGTTGGTTAAAATTAGGCTCAAAGATTCCGTTACATAGGCAGCCAGATGGATAGATTGATAGATAGATAGTTAATTTGTTTGAATGGGCAACCAAATAATTGATGTCTACGTTGTTTGCACTTTGTTTTTTTTCAGTGTATGTTTATTTACATGTTTATTTAATCAGAAAGTTTTACGTGAAGTGTAAATAAGTATAATGATTGTTGTCCTTACAGAACATGGTAAAATTAAGATAAAAATTTAAAAATTGTAAAAATTTGTGAAATAAAAGAATAATAAAATATTTTTTTCCTTTAGTTTATGTTTCAAAAGAAAAACGTGGTATTAGGACCAAAATATTTATTATTTTAATAAAAAAATGATATTGATTTATATTTAATTACCGTTATTGTATATGCCATAAAACAAAGAAATGTAATAAAATTAAGCTTGTCTTATGAGTTAGAACAAACCTCATGTTTGTAAATGCCCCGTATAAAAACTTGTTTCGAGTTGATTTTCAAATGGAGCAAGTGTGAATATCTAAGAGGTTTTCAGCCAGATAAAATGTTGACATTTGCTTTTATTCTCGAAAACTGTCTGAAAAGTAAACGAAATACATCCTTTTCGAATACTTCTAAAAATAGCTTTATATCATGTAGCGCAATATACATATGTAGTTACATTATGCGGTTTCTCTACAATCTGCTTTTTATACAAATATGTTTTGGTGTCCTTTTATACATTTAAATTTAGGATTTTCGAAATAAATTTTAAAGGAAGATGGTTTGGCGAAATAGTATTTGAGGTTTTGATATGGTTATTTGTTTGAATAATACTGCATGTCTTAAAATACTGTTTTTGTAGCGCAAACATTTTTAGTGCCCAAATATACTTTACAAACATGTTTTATACTGCTAATGGTACTAACCCTTTGGTTGGGTCCTACTAGTAGGTGTAGTTTTTAACCTCAAAAACAATAACTGCCCAACAACTAAAGGTCAGACCACACATTACCGCACCAAGGCCCGCACCGAGCCCGGATTCACAATGATAGAGGAAAGTGGAGAAGATTAATTTGGAAAAGGTTTTTATGCCCTTAAAACTATAAAGATAATTTTTGTCAAGCTGAGTCTATTGTTTCAAATATGTATATCTTCTTGATAAATAAAGTATAGGCAAAACGGTGTTACTCTATTTGTGAAGGTTAATTTTACGATTAGGTGTAATTTCAAGCGTAGTAAACCAGACTTATATTACTTCAATTTTATTTAATACAAAAACTTTTTGCACCGCAGCCCCTACATTTCATCAGCGAGACGCACGGCTGCGGGCTCGGAACCGCACCAAGGCCGCACCGAGCCCGAATTTATAATGATAGAGGAAAGTGGGGCAGATTAGGTCGGAAAAATTTAAAAGCACTTTGCATGCCCTTAAAAATAAAAAAAAAAAAGGTAAAATTTTATAATTTTAAAACATAAATAATAGTTAATTGTTTAAATTTTTATTCTTATTTAATTTTATCTTGACAACGGTGGCAGACTTGCCACCGAAATGTCGACGTTTAGTTTTTTAGTTACTTATTTTTAAAAAATTTTGGACTTTTTGGTTTTTTAATCTGACTTGGCGTGTACCCAAATAAATACCATCTATTAAAATTATAAAGTTAATATCTGCAAACTAACCGCAACAAATTATGTCTTTTTTTTACTGAGCACCATATTTTTTACTAATACACCATATTTTTAATTAGAGTTTTCCAGGTAAATATTTATCTATAAAATACACACAGTTCTTTAAATACTGTTAAAATGTATTTAACTATCTTAAATGTGATTGCATTTTAAATAAAGGTATTTTTAATCAAATTACCCATATTCCAAGTTTTTCTATGTTTTTAAAAATGTATTTAATATAAAGTGTTTTTTATATCATCCATTTTAATTCACTATGGAAAGCCCTAAATCCAAAATATTACTGGTGACCCCCGAAATTTTTCTGAAAATATTACCAGTAGGGATGAAACTCTGATATACTACAATATTAAAGAATTATACTGTTGCCGGTTTTCAATGCATATGCTGCGAAGTCCTTTACTGAGACGGGGCTCGTATATAGTAGCCAAAAGTATTAAAAAGTAAGGTTATTAGGTTTAAAGATAACCGGCTTATAAAATATTATTGATTTTATTTATTTTCAAGTTTAAAACCACTTAAGCTACCAAATGCTGAGCTTAAATCTGTATACAGTAGATACAACTTGTTGTTTGTTGTCTAAACCGTAAGCTAAATATTACCTCGTACAACATAAGTTATAAATGGTGAAGCCTTAGGGAGAAAAGCCATATTGTTTTTGTTACTTGTTTCGCGTGATTACACAGATAAGTAAATCTTAAATAATTTTGCAGTAAATTCAAAATAAATATTCCTCTTTATTATGTTTTACTTACACAGCGTCAAACCTAGAAATAAAATAACTTAAAAATAATTAAAATCCCATGGACTATTAAACACTTGCACCCAGGACAGGGGGTCAGTCACTGATCTTAGTAGTTTTTGGCACGTCTGTTTAAATGCAAAAAATATCGTTTTATGAATTTTATACATGATTTTTAAAGTGCATTATTTATGCTAATATTATGCTGCGTCCAGACTTACCATTCGCCGCGCACAATTGCGCGCCACATAGCTCTACATTGCGCAGACGTGGACGTGGACGGAATTCACGTTGTTCTAAGGGCTTGAGAAATGATTCCGCGGTGATTCAGAGCTTTGTCGGTTTTTGCATCAACGGAGCGCGCAAATAGGTTGGTTTGTTTGAACGGATGTTTGGCGAATTGTTGCAAGTCTGGACGCAGATTTAGAAGTTTGTTGCAAATAGTGCCGGAAAAAAACAATGTTGTTGGAATGGCTTGCCATGCGAGTATCGCTTACTAAAGTGTTTGCAACTAGCTGTCGTCATATAACAATATACTGTATAAGCAATAGGTATAGGTATGTATATCGACCAGTAAAGTAACAACAAAGGATGTAAGATTAATTATCAATACGAAATGTTTTCATGTCGGTATTCACGATAGACTGTCTCTTTTAATCACATCGCTCATGTGTTCTGTTATTTAGCTGATCCGGTGTTCTATAAAAGCAGCTTGCAGACTATCCAAAAGACGTTCCACAAAAATCGTCATTATGACGTCATTTTTAAGTCATTTTTGGTTGACGTGATTTTAACATCATTTTGATGACATTTTTGACGCCGTTGAAGTGACGTGCTTTTCGACGTAATTTTTGTCATACTAGCTCATAAAAATCTAGTGAAGTCACGTTTAGAAAACCCGTCAGAAAAATTTGTGACATTATATAATTCGTGTCAAAATTCAACCGGAAATATCATATGACAGAAAAATTAGACTAATAATTTTACAAAATTGAAATAGGAAAAACTCTACCGATAGATGGCGCAATAAACAATAAACTACTACGTTTATTTAACATCTTCGCTTTTTATCGCCTATACCATACCAATGAGACCAAAATAGTTCGAGACCGGTCTGCGGTTAGTTGATCTCAATTAGCTTTGAAAGAAATATCTTCGGCTAGTGTAAAAATCTGCATCTCTAGGTTGGACAGTGTCCACAGAGATGCGACCTTGCAGTGCAAGGAAATGCAAGCAGTAAGGAGTTTTCTCCTATTTTAATTTTCAAATATAATATCTTATCATTTTAGCTTTTAAAACAAATAAATATGCGTCAATTTTCGTCATCTTAAAGACGTCATTATGACGTCATTAACGGGACGTCTTTTGTCTGTGACTTAGGGAGGTCAATTCAAGCCGTCATCTTATGACGTCTTTGCTGACCAAATGTGATCAAAAATGACCAAAAAGAGACGTCAATAAGATAAGTCCGCTTGCTGCTTGGGGCGACATAGTGAAACGCGGCTAAGCGGGCTTAATGCGAGTATAATTTAAAAAATATTCAGCAATTTTAAGAGCATTTTATACAAAACTAAAGTGCAAGTAGTATCCACGAAAATCTTAAGTGCCAGCGAAATTACAGTGTATTTCAACTCTTTATAAAAATGTATTCAAAATATACCGATTATGGTGGTTTTGGTCTTTATGGGATCTCCTTAGCAGGGCCAACACAAAACACAAAATCAATTAATTTTTGACAATTCATATTTAAAATCACAGAGCGACAAAGCGGCGATTTTGCCCGCTCGCGCTCCAAACCTGACGCGTGACTATGTAGGCTCGCGTTTGATCTTCCAAGTGCGCTTGATTTTGGCGCGATGTCGCGCTGTTGGGCGCCTTTGCTGTTCTTAGTGGCTCCACAATGTTTTCAGCCTTCCAAGGCTCTCTCTCCTTTCCATTGGCAGAAATTCTCCATTGATCCCATTTGCAGGAGTGGCACGTGACGATGTACAGTTCAGATTATATGAGATTTAGGAAAATCTACTTTGTAATAAGTAATAAGCTCTTTGGCTAAGCAAATAAAGTGTACCTTACTTCCTGACCAAGTACCGTTCACATGTCGTAAATCTCTTTGGATAGAGGCGAGAGTTGGTCCTATAATAGGCTTAACATTAAGGTAAGCTGGAAATAGGTTTAATGTTACGTAACAGTATACACGCTTGTCATATACAGTATTTTGCCTCGCCCTCTCATCGCTTATGATAATTACACTGTCATCCAACGGTGGATTATTTATAAGCAAATTATATTTTCCTAAAAACAACCATATCTAAAGAGTTTAGAACCGGAACGGCACATCCCACAAATCATAAAATGTGCTTTACCACGTATTTTTAACAGCATAAAATTTACTCGTGGGGCAGATGCGGACAAACATAGTTACTATAAGATACGGTAGTAAGCTCACTTAGACCATTTTGGCCCTAATAAATAAGTTATATGCTACTAAAAAATACAGTGAATTCTAATAAAAACGAACACCTGAACCACTGAAACATGCAGTTTGCCTTTTACAGCACCTTTAGACAATGCGGTAGTGCCATCACGGACGTTATTTTAAAATAACTACTACCTAGAATTAGCCGAATACTACACAGAGGCTTTGCCATTACATCTGTGAGGTGACAAGCTATTAAAAATCAGCTGGAAGTAACCCAAGGTTAGTTTATATTTATAAGGTTGCGACACATCCTCAACTTTTAGGCGGTTCGAGGTCGGGGACGCAAGGAAGGCACTTCACGGAGAAAAGTTGGCCAGACTGGGTAAAATCGAAGCTGATGATCAATCCAGTAGCGTCTAAAATTTGCGCATTTCATTTTGCGTTGTTTTGGAAGTAATATTTGCTAAAAGATGTAATTCCAAATGTTTTTTATTTAAAGTAAAAGAATTTACAACTTAATAATAATAAAAACTGTTGTGTAAACGGTTGTTCTACTAATACAATAAACTGTATATCTCCGGCACTGAACAACATGGCCGAAAATGGGAGATGTGACGTCATAACACGTCAAAGTAATATGGCCGAATGTCGCGACCCTATATAGACCGACGACTTTGGAGGGAACCGAGATTCGAACCTGGATCGCTACGGTGAAAAGCTGTAACGTTAGCCCCTTCACTAAGCTCTCCACGTTTGTCCAGGGTTATCCTCTTCCCCACCAATAAAAACGTCAAAAAGTTTAAATGAAAAAAAAGGGTCAAGTGATACCTTATCATAAGGGGTTTTAAATTTTCTTTTCAACAGCCTTCATTTTTTCTAAATCGATTCGCACTGTATGTGTTTGGGAAACTTTTTTGATTTGTGGGATGATCTGCTCTGGTTCTCAACGCTCCAATTTAGCTTACTATTAAACCTTAGTACAAAAATATAAACATGTTTTATTATTATTCTGTAATTTTATACACAGTTAGATATTTTATGGGTGTGTCAAATAACCTGAAAGTTTTACATCTTTAAAATTGTTAAAATTCGCGGTTTGGTTTGTAAATGACATTTAATTTAAAGTTAAATTACAATTTTGCGCTTTTGTTTAATAAATTGTGTTTGTTTTTACTATTCTCTATAGTATTTCAATGCTTTTGAAACAATATCGATGATTACAATGTTGAGTAGCCCAAAACTGTATAATAAGATCTAAGTTTTAACGAATTTATTTTGAATTAAAGTTTTAGGAAGGGGATGTCTAACGTGTGCAAAAATGGGTTTGCTGTCTTTTCTGGAAAAATCATCGGTTAAGTACAGGCGGCCAACCAACCAAAATAGATAGGTTTTTTAGGCTGTTTGAACTTTAAAATGCCGAGTGTTTCTTCAAGAATGTGGTGTCGTTTTATATATAAAAAGTTTATGTTGTCGTTTAGGGGTGTTAACATTAAGTAGCAGGTACTTTTCAAATCATAAATTTAGATTTAATAGCACTTTATTATTTTTTAGCTTTTTGAAAAAATCATTTTTTTAAGACTTAAAAATATTTGGCTTAAAACTATTTCTTTATGTACATATTAATGGTTTGTAGCATGTCAAGTTTTTAGATTTAATGATAAATAATTACCATTTAATTAACATGTTTTAAAAACCTATTTTAATATTTTAAGAAATATAATTAATTTGAAAGAGCTATTAACTAAGACAGAAAAAATCTGCACCTACAAAGCTAAAATGGCGAGGAGACCTACAATATAATTAGGGGGATTGTTAAACGGAGTTCTAATTATGCTAAAGACAGGGGGCTAATGTTCGAGAGTGGCGAAATCTCGCAGGAGAGCGTCGTACTTGCGGTGGCAAAGAGAAACCAGTTTTCGTTTCATCTATCGATTGTCCTTTTGCGCCTAATTTACTTTTAGTGTAGCCTATGTAACGGAATCTTTGAGCCTAATTTAAACCAACTTCCAGCTATTCGATTTCTTTGAAACTTTGCACACGTATTAAGGAAACATGACAATGCAATAATCTGCAAACAGTATCCCGTTATCTTTTTTTGGATCGCCAGGAAAAAATTCCATTATATTATAAAAACAGCACCTAGGTTGCCATCTGTTGGCAACATTTCAAAGCTTTGCTATTAAATGAAGAAATTTTTAGTGGGTTGCCTGGATTGCCATCTGTTGGCAAAATTTCAAACTTTGCTACTTAATGAAGAAGAAATTTTTAGTGAGTTGCAATCTGTTGGAATTTTTTTCGCCATTTTGTCAAGGTAGCAGAAACTAAAAATGAAAAATAATTAATAGTTTAAAAACTCAAAAAACACGCTTTATATGCAACCGAACTAAAAATTAGAAAATATTTTTTCATTAAAAAAATATTGTCATTTCATAGTAAAAAGCGTAGTGATAAACATAGTTGAATGTTATAATTTTATATTTGCAACACTATGATGAAAAGATGAAAAGTAGAAAATGCACCCCACGCTTTTTACTATGAAATGACAATATTTTTTTTAATGAAGAATTATTTTCTAATTTTTAGTTCAGTTGCATATAAAAGCGTGTTTTTTAGTTTTTTTAAACATTATTATATATATATATATATATATATATATATATATTTATTTGTCACCTTTTTCAAAAATGTTAACAGTAATTTAAAAAAGTCGACTTACCCTGTATGATCCTATGATGAACTACACAGCTGTTTACTTATGCAAAGAAGCATCAGTATTGGATAATTTATTTGCCGAAATATAACTGATACTGCAGCTACGGTTTAAAAGTGATAAATAAAACATTATTTTCTATCCCAACTTTAAAGATTAATTACTTAGTAACAAAGCACTTTTATTTTTTTTTGAATGAAGTACTAACATTATTTTAGCTTACTTTATCACCCGTCTCATTTAAGACACATCCTTTCAAAAACCTACCCTGTATTTATTTAACGGCAAATAAATAGATTTTATTTAGGTAAAAGCTAACAAATTATTTATTCATAAAGCTTTGAAATGTTATATTCTGCATTAAAGGTGTTAAATATTTCTTGTAATGTCATTAATAATTAAACACACTTTTAAAATAATTTGTTCTCTGTTTCAGAGTAAAAATGTAATATTAATAATGCTATACCATTCAGCTAGGTTAAAAGGTGTATAAGCCAGTAAAGCAACAACAAAGCCAGAATGATTAGTTATCCTAACTAATGCTTACATGCCGGCATTTTTGTTAGACCATCTACTTTCCACGCATTGCCTGATAACCTTTATGTTTGGCTGAGGCTGTATGTATATACCAGAACCTATTTTGTCTAAATTAAAACTGTTTAATTGTTGATTAGAATTACTTATGATCTTTAAAGAAACTCCTTTTAATGGGCAATTTTTGAAATTTAAAACCTGCAAAAAACAAAAAGTGTTTAAATGAAATGTAAATTTAAGGAATTGTATTTAATTCCAACAAAAGACCTTTACGGAAAAACATAAAAACAAGGACAATTTTGACAAATATTTAATTTATTTTCTATCGCTTTTATACCATTTTATTAATTTAATTTATATGAACAAAGTCTTTGTCTTATTTTTTCTTGTAGAATTACCCCCACAAGTTTGTCGGTAGAGTTACTGGACACCCTGTATATAATTTGGTTCCACCTTGGCCGGAGCAATTTTCGTTTGTTCCTAGAGTTTGTAGAATGTGAAACCTGCTGCCCGCGGAGATCTATTCTTTTCCCAAAAATCTTTAAGTATTTAAGTCCTGTGTCAACAAACCACTGATCTCGATGGATTGCCAATGTTATAACCTGCGCGAAACAAAAGTTACATTTCATGGGCGAAAAACCGGTTTGTACGCAAGCCAGTTGAGGGTAAACGCACCCGGCGCCAAACAAACTATCCTCATTATAGAAAAGAATTTGTTGACCGCGTCCTGGTTTTCTGTTCGAAGTACGGTAGCTAATGAGCGTTACGGTCAGACCGCGGACGAGGGTACGGGGTGCCGGTGTTTGTATTTTGCCAAGGCTTTTAAGTGCGCATGTTCGTCCACCCACTGCGCGCGGTCGTAAAAATCCGAAAAATGCTTCTTGCAACTGCGGATCTAAATGTAGGTTATCTATGCAACAAACTCCCACTTACTTAGCTTAATACATCCACAGTATGTTAGTATTTAGGCTTTAAACCTTTGTGAATTGTGTGAAAAAAAAATAGAGTATTAAGTTTTGTATTTTGTGTTAAAAAATGCCTAAGGTGATTTGGTTAGGTATCTTTTCTAACGTCAGCTACTCTAACCAATCTTTGACATCCGGTTCTAAACTTTGGAAGCTTAAAATCTTATATTCATTAATAATGTAAGAAGTTTTCGGGCTGCTTTTAAAACATAAAATATTACCGCTTAATATTCTTGGGGTACATAACATTATCTTCATTTTGTATGTTTCATTACGTAACTATTTGAGCTCAAGTTGAAGTGAAACAAAATTTCGACAGTCGTTTGTAGTAAAGCCGAATTTGAATATGTATGTAACTGGTATAAACTGCTTTACATTTATTTATCCTTGATACATAAGGATTTTATAGAATTGCCTAACACTTTAGAGGGTAAGCTTAGACAATGCAAATATGGGTTTCTTTGATGTAAATTAAGAAAAGGAGGTACAAAGTTTAGGCAGTTTCATTAAAGTCAAAACATAAGTGAAAACCAATGGTTTAGAAGTAAAAAACTTAAAATGGTGTTTAAAAAAATGTTTTAATAAAATGGTTTACTACGTCTTTCTTAATTACGTATGTTCTGTTTTTTTACTCGGTATTTTTTTACTTTTTAAAACATGCATGAAGTTTTAAAATAACCAATGTCAGTTGTATCAGTTATATTGTGAACACCCAGTATATAAAAAACATAATTAGGATATTTATCACTGATTTTTTAGGTAAAAATAGGATTTAATGTTTTTAAGGTTTAAAGCTACAAATTAAACAATTTTCTAGGTTATCAACCAGAACTATACTCAGTATTTAAACACAACATAATTTTAAAAAGCAGGCAGTAGAAACCTAATTTCAAAAATATTTCGTGTTCCCATTGTCCACAGAGATTAAGAAAAGAAAAGGATATGTTTATTTTACGAGTTATAAGCTGATCAATTTGTTTATTTATTTGGTGCTAAATATATTTTTTTATCTATAGTTTTTAAAATGATTTTAAAGTGTCCAATACCCCATCCGAGTAACGTACTTCCGGTGACTTATTTGGTAAAAAATACATTGTCATAATTAAAAAAAGGGATAATACACATTATAGAAAATTATTTAATTTTACTTTTTTATATGCTGGCTACTTAGTTTCATACCAGTGCCATAAAACATACCTATACACACACACATTCAATTCCTAAAATAGCAACTTGCTAGCTTACTAAAAAGCTTAAAACAAACACAAAACAAAAAGAACTAAAAACTTTTACATTAGAAAATACTATTTTTAAATTAAAATTTAGCATATTAAAAAAATAATAATTAAAAATTTGTGCCGCGCCGGCCGTTACTTCATTTGGGAGTTTTTATTATTTGTCAGTTTGCGGTTTCAGAGTTAATTAAATAAAAAAGAAATTTAATTTTACTCTAAAAGACTTACTTTATTTATAAATATAGGGTTTGTTAAATGATATTTTTGTAGCCTAAATAAATTATTATTATTGACTTTTTTAAATTAAAATATACATGGCGATCCTGAACCTATAAGCATAAACTTAGCAAAGTATTGCTAAGGACAAACAATACCTAATAATAAATACATTTTTAGCTAGTGACATAATCAATTATTTATAATTTAATAAAATAACAAATAATAAATATTATATCATTTTTTGTTTTAGAAATAATTTAGTTAAGTTCTTACACATATTTGTTAAATGAATCGGTTGTGATTTCATTTTTATGTGATAAGAATTACAAGAATGTCTTATAATGATTAAACCATATTATTTATTTAAAAAAAACAGTCTTGTTATAAATATTAATTAAACCTTTTGATTTGGCTAAACGTGTATATTAGAATATGAGAATCGTACTAAAATATATTATGCATATGGCAAAACATATGTTTATATGAAGCTTTTTACTTTTCATTGTAGAATCGCCCCGTAAAGTTTGTCGGTTGAGTTACTAAACACCCACAAAAAAATTTTGATGTCGATTGGTGCCTAATAAAGGGTGCCTTATTTTTTAAGTTCTTGATTGTCTATAAAATGGCGCCCCCAACTATGCGATATCTGTCAAAATAAGAAAGTTATGATGCATATAAATTTTAAGTTTTTAATTAAAAAAGTACTTTTATCTTTAAATTTTAGAATCTGCAAAGCTTGGTTTGTGTGCCAAATGTCAACTAGGTTGGTTAAAAAATAAATGCAATATGGCGAAAAAACAAAAATAAAAATTGAACTTTTAACCCCTGTAACTTGGTAACCAAGGAGATTTCGACATTTTGGCAAAGGACTTACTAACATTATTTTTCATTGCAGAATGACCCCTAAGTCCTAATGCGTGCTGGTCTACAAATATGCAAATAAGTAGATTTCATTTTTTTCTTAAACAAAAGTGTAACACAGTTAGTGGCGTACCGTTTTTTTTTGTTAAAAATATTCTTTTAGTTCCGACACCAATGGACCTATTAAATGTAATTAAGTTAGTAATAAATAACCCCCCAAATGCCATAAATAACATTGTCAAAGTTTGTCAAAATTGGGTAAAGGATATTTAAGATATTGAAAAAAAATAGTTTTTTACACGTTTAACAGATGTCTCCGTTCGACGGTTTTGCTAATAAAAACTAATAAAAGTAGCCGATTAATAGTTAAAGTAAATCTTACCTTAATATACAATAATTCTGCTATGCTGTAAGCTTTCATTTTGATTGTAATTTTATTGTTTATTATTGTAGTTTTTAGCTCTCTATGGCAAAACAAATTAAAATTGTATAGCGAGATAGGGACAGACAAATAAAACCATATTTGTATTTGTCCTAACGTTTCCTGGCTGGATTGCCAGTTTATCAAGGGCCTAGAGTTAAAAAAGACACATTACGAAACTATTTTGTCACATGGACCCCATATTTTACAACACCAATAAATAAACAATTTACAGGCAGAAAAGGCAAAGGAATAAATTATTAGGACGTCATCGTGAGCATAAAAATAAACAATTTTAAGTTATATCTAACTTAAAATTATTTAAAGTTGGAAAATTACTTGTCTAAAAATTAAATTATGAACAATAAATAATAAAAATAGGAAAAAATTAATGAAAAATTATCTGGAAAAAAAGTTACTACCTATTCGGAATTCGAATTCGGAACCTGTAGCGTGTGAACACTCGTAACCCTGTAGGTATGGGCCAACTTGATTTTTTTTTTTTTAAATCCTAATAATATTATTATAATTAAATAAATAATTATAGTTAATAAATGATTTATCTTGCAACTTTTTGCTTTGTCCTGGGAAATTTAAAGGTTGCTTCACCCTGAATACATGCATACTTTATTTGGTAATACTTTAGTTTTAGTTCTATGAAAAGATCAGTTTTTTTCTTGCCTCTAAACAACTTTTCTTATTCAAAAAATGTATTTTTTTAGTAGCTATTAAACGTGTCTCTTCGTAGATTTTTTTGTTGATCGATAATAAAAACATTATTTAACAATAAAACAAATAATTATTATTTTACGGTTAACTTTACCTATTATTCGGCGGTTTAAAATAGGTTTTATAAACAAAACCTCCGGACAGCGGCATCTACCGACAAAATAGGTAAAAACCGCTGGTAATAACAAATTAAATAACACGTTTTTATATTAATAGACAAAGCCGCCGAACGGAGGTTTTCTTCTTATAATTAAGCAAAACTGCCAGCGGTCGTTTAGCCTTAAAAGAAAATAAATTTTACATTATAAAATTTTATTGATCGGCTAAGAAAGGAAATGTAATGTCACTGGGTCAATGTCTTAAATAAACATTGCTTGGCAATAAACTATCCTTTTAAAACGGGAACATTTTCTAATAAATAATTCAATCGTCAATTTTGCTCTTCTAAACGTATTCCCCAGGACTTTGCGTTAGTGCTTATAGTGTGACATTATCAGAGAACCCTTATTTCTAGTAACTGATATTGCGTGTATAAAATAGCGAAGCACAGCAAGACCTAATCCATCAATGTCAAGAGAAATCGCAGTATTAAAATTAAACATTTTTACTTATTTTCGTTATATAAGCAAGTATTTGCATCGTTAATTATACATGAAAATAAAAGCGTTTAAAAGGCGGATTTAGGGTATAAAACAGTTCTGGATAGTAAATAAAAAATCAATATTATATAATTTTATTCACTTTATTTTATTTTAAAGTTACTAAATATTAATATGATTCCTGGTGTCGATAATTCCTTCGTATCACACTGCTGGAGTAAGTCTCTGAGTTTCTAGGGTGAGTCCCAGATCGTTACTCTTTGATATATCCAAAGCTTTCGACCAGGTTTGGCATGCCGCACTTTATTAAACTTCCTCCTATGGTCATTCAACTAAACTCTGTACTTGGTCTCTAGTTATCCATCTGATCGTCGTATATCAGTTATTGTGGACGGCCATTCTTCAAGCTTTCACCAAGTAAATGCTGGAATCCCTCAGGGCTCAGTTCTGCACCAACATTGTTTCTTTTTCACATCAACACCTTCTTCGTCCACAACTAATTCCATTCATAGTTTCGCCGACGATAGTACCCTTCACTCCAGTTTTCAGGTTCCCTAAACCCATTACTAAACCTGACTTGGAAAAACAAACGCAGAGCGATGCAGTAGATATCTCTTTCGCAGGATCTTAATTTAATATTGATGGGGCGCTAAAAATCTCGTCCATTTTAATGCATCCAAAACACAATCATGTTCCTTGTCGCGAAAAGAGTCATCAAACACTCATCCCTCTACTCTATGAGCGGCCAAGTTTTACAGAGCAAAGACACCTTTTAATCTTGTGGGCGTCACATTTTGAAAGTAACCTTAACTGGCATTCACATTATACCCATAGCCACGGCAGCTTCAAAAGCTTGATTTCTCTTTCTGAGCCAAAAAGTATTTTTCCCCTTCTAATTTATCGATTTATATGTGTCCCAAATCCGACCTCCCTTGAATATTGTTCCCATATCTGGGGCATGGCGTCCCCCACAACCCTCCTAAGCATTCTGATTTATTCAAAGAAGAGCTATTGCCTGTCTCATTAATGATCCTTCACTTACAGAAAGGCTTCCCTTTCTTGCACATCGTCGGGCTGTGGGGGATTTATCGCTTTTTTTATAGATACTTCCATGTGGCTTCTGCTCTGAAGAATTGTCCAGTATAGCTCCTCCGCTTACGGTTCCCAACAGAGAAACTCGTGGTTCCGCGCGTATGCATCCCTATGTGGTCCAACTGACAGGCCCCAAACTTCCCACTTTGTTCGTTCTTTATCCCTAGAGTTTCTAGGTTATGGAACCTGCTGCCCGCGGAGGTCTCTTTCCTTCCCCCCCCCAAATCTTCAAGTAAGTCCTGTGTCAACAAACTCCCCTCTGCCCTCGCTTAAGACACCCACGGTACGTTAGTATTTAGGCTTAGCCTTCGTGTTTGTCCAAAGATAAAAAGATTAAAAAAAATGGCATTTTAAGCTGAAGTTACACCTATTAATGTAATGACAATAGTACATAAAATTCCAAAAATAAAAAATCCATTTAAGAAACAAACTTTCGTTTAAATGCAATAAAAAGAATGAATGAAAGTTTTTCTTTAAAATTCTTACTATAAAAATTTAGCGTCATTACACACTTCATATGATATTAAAGCTTGTCGCAAGATTTCAGTACTCCTGTTTACTTTATTTTAAAATCAGGAATGGTAAAGGCAATCAGATCAAGCTATTTAATTTGTCTGTTTATCTACTTAGGTAAATCTCGCGACAAGCTTTCTTATCATATAAATTGTGTACTGACGTTTTATTTTTATAGTAAAAGTTTTTAAGAAGAAGTTTATTTTATTCTTTTTACTGCATTTAAATAAAAGCTTGTTTAAAAAATAATTTTTACCTTTTAATTTATTTTTTATTGTTATAGTTATCGCTAAACATGTTTCTTTGTTTGTTTATCTAATTTAACTTATCATTGTTGCAAGGTATTTTGGCGGTTATTTTTAACACTCTGGCTGCAATACAATCAGGCTTTTGCATCGAAGACTTCTTTTATTTGACACTAATAAGATAGAAAAGCATAAAAACTTGGTCCGCGATATTGGATTAATATCTCTTTATTTTTGAGGTACTGTCAGCAACTTTAATTTGATATCCATATTCTAAAAATGCAATAAAAATAACTAGTCCGTCATCTTAGCTATTTCGCTTTGGCGGATTTAAATGGCGTCTCTTTAGTTTTCGAGTTTTTCTTAACAGTACTCTTTGTTTTATACCCATACTGCAGAAGTGCATTTAAAAGATCCGCCATCTTGGGTGTTTCTGCCATGTTGGATTTTAAAAGATGTGATTTTTTTATTTACTCTAAGCAAGTCCTTTCATTTAGTACCCATATTGTAAAAGTGCATTAAAATTAACTGGTTTGCCATTTTAGGGTTCCGCGATGTCAGATTTGGAATAATGGCTTTTTCTTTTTCTTTTTGAGTTACTCTTGGCAAGCCCATTTATTTTATACCCATATTGTAGACGTGCATTAAAAATAACTTTTCCGCTTGCTTGGGGGTTTCGCCATATTGGATTTAGAATAAAATCATACAGCTATTTTTATGCATTATCATCTAAACTTAAGAATTATATGAAATTTTAGCCTAATTGGTCAAAGATACATTTATCAAAATCGAGTTGCAGGATTTCACCCGTACATATATACATATATACATTGCAAGTAAATGATTTTAATAATGGTCTGTAAATCATTTTAAACAAAATTTAATTTATGTTGGTGAATTTGCAACTTTGAAAGCTACCTAATTTTAAAAGCTGTTTAATATTATTATTATTAAAATGTTTTTTATTAGTTTCCAAATAGCCCACGACCGAAGTCCTTCCGCAATGATAAATATTTTATTTTTTTTTTATCTTACAATAATTATTTGCTTAATTTTATTGTAGAAAGTACAATAAAAACTGTAAATTTTTTAGCATATTGCAATTACTTATGCTATGTTGTATTACACATCACATCAATGAACCCAAATAAGTCATAATTATCATTCGAATTTTAATGTAACATTTTTTACAGTGTAGTGCCGCCATAGACGTTATAAATGCTACTTTGTTATACATACTGCCCACTGATGGGGTTTACAAATGGACAAATAGATAAAAAAAAAAGATTTCTTTTGAGAAAAGGTTTTCCTAATAAAAAATTTTTGGTTAGTTCTGGTTCTACTGACAAATTTTAGGTGCGAATTTGAAAATCTAATAAATAAGTAGATAAATAAACTGATAAACTGTTAAAAATTTATTTATTTGATAATCTGAAAACATATATTTCTACTTAAGTTTCATGCTTAGTTATTTGTGGCCTTTGTATTGCTATTAAAGGGACAAAAGTTATGCTTATAGTGAACCATAGTTGTAAAGTAGAGGTTTAGGGTGCGGTCCCCTTAATTTAATTATGATTAATGATTTCCAGGTCAATTTTGATAATACCGTTCTTTAATAAACGGGATTTCCTATTAATTTGCATTTCTGGCCAGTACAGGAAATTTTGAATTTAGTAAAGTCATTCTGCGTTTAATTTAATCAGTTTCTAGTGCCTAAAATCAAATCGAAGGGTAACGTATTAACGCATATTTGTACACGTTACAAAATGTTATTTTATGCTTTATTTGTTTTCTGGGAGAATAACTTTTAACAAAATATTATTTGGTTTTTCTTCGTAATAGTTAGGTAGTTCTAAATATTTTGTTGCTTGTAATAATTACTATCTACCTACGGTTATTACCTTATTGCTAAAGCAGGACTTACACAAACCAATTGTTATTTTGCCATTTAGTTTTTAGGCGCAGCATAAAAGAGTTAAGGTAATACAGGGTGTCTCATAATGGATTTAGGATTTAAAATTATTCTGGCGCCGGCCCTGCGCTCAATAGGAGGGCGGTGGTGGTGTAGACAAGTAGCGCGATCATGCGGATTTCAGTTACAAAGGCACCATGGTCAGATGGTGCCACGGCACATACTCCAGCAATGTCGATCAACTCAGTTACAGAACTGTTTCCTGGCATGGTTATTTTCATTAGAGATATTCCATTTTCTCCACGATCCCCAGACCTGACTCCATTACATTTTTTCTATTGGTGGACCTGAAAAGTGTCGTCTACACCAATCCAGCAACTGAAAGACCGCATTACAAATGCTATTCTTGACATACCCGTAGATACGTGCCAGCAAGCTTTTCGTAGCTTACGCTGTAGACTAACGGCGTGCTACGAAGAAGACGGTTAGCATTTAAACGATGTTTTAACTAAATAATAAATCCGCTTGTTTAACGTATCTCACAAGTATATTAAAAGTGTTCCACAATAATTTGAATGTTTGTTTTATTCCTTTAAAACCTTAAATCCATTATGAGACACCCCGTATTATAAAAAAAAACCTTTATTTAAAAAAAGTCACCCTCAAAATTTTAATTTAAAACATTTATTTTAATTTTAAGCTCGCAATAAATTATGTCATTGCTTTAAAATTATATACCCTATTTACTTTTCATTAAAATCCGTGGGTCGTTTTGTAAAATTTCCAAGCCCTGAGACCTTTATATTTGTTTTTCCTATATATTCTTCTAATTGGTGATTTTATCTTCACGTGCCGGGGATTATTCTTTAGGAGACTTGGAAACAACAATTTAATTTTGGCTTGAAATATAGAACGGTAATAAAAGTTTTACCCTTTTTAATGTTTTTTTGTGTTGTCAAATGTTCCAGCAGAAAACTTGTTTTATGAAAAAAAATAGTTTTTTACTTATGCTGACCTATATTTAAAGTACCTGAACTTAGTAAACCAGCAAAATTATATTTTAAAATATAATTTAAAATATACATTTTAAATTTTCCTGGTTCACATGCAAAATTTTGCAGTAGGCCATGCAAACAATTTAGTCAACAGTTTTTTTTATTGACTTGATTACTTTAGTGGTCCTTACGTTACGAATTTTAAAATTAAATTTTGCTATTTAACTTAATAAAGTTTTTTTTCTGTTATATAAATCTAGGTATTCAGCACTTTCCTAAGCAAAATTATTAACTGGTAAATATTTGTTATTCAATAGTTTTCCCAATTTATTGTTAGCATATTATACAGGGTGTTACAAAAATACTACTTTATATTGATACGTATATATTAAATATTGGAATGGGTGACTCCTAGGGTTGTGTAGAGACATACTACATACTTTTTATTGCTAAATTCAAATATATTTAAAATTTGCAAAAATACCTTATTATCACAAGTCTGCAACTCCCCTGCTTGGGTTAACCTTCGCTATTTAGGATATTTATTAAACAGCTCTTCACATTTAAAAAGTTTTATTTAATCATTATTCAACTATAAGTAAATTATTTGCATTTTAACAAAATGCAACAGAAAATCAATTAAAAAAAACTATATTTTTAAAGTAAATGTCTTTTAATTTGTTTTTAAATGGAAACAAAACGTTTGTTGTTTAAAGTCATTTTTTCGTTATAGTTAAAATTATTAAACACTTTGCAAAATAAAGTTAATTTAAGCCCCTCATAAAAGACACTGCTAAAATATATTTTTTTGTATGCCAAAAAATGTCTTTTAGTGCAAAGGTTGCGTCTCTTAAATTTTTTAAAAATATCTAAATAAGTATAAAAGTTATTATAAAAAACATTATTTTTATAAGAAATTTACACCCGTAGTTCAAAAACTAAGACGTTTATGACGTATGTTCATATAGAGTTTTTTTCTTATTTTTTGGTGAAAAATCACCCCCTAAACTTTTGCATTTCTTTAGAAAACACCCTGTATAAAATTACAATACTTTTTAAGTTTTTTATAAATTCAATTATAGCATAAACAATTTATTATAAGTACTTTTTGTTTTAAATCCAAAAATATTTTCTTTTATAAAATAAATTTAAAATACCCAGAGGCAATTATTATTGAACCCTAAACTTTATCAATTTTATGGGAATAATGTCAGCGTCTTCTTAATGATCAAATATTCAATGCTTTAAAACTCTTTTGGCTACATTTATCAACCAGTGAGATAAAATATATTTGGCTCTAGTTCCGGTATATCATGTTAGAAAACCAGGCGTTGTAGGGGAAATTTTTTCTAATTATGAACAGATTGTATACACGCGGTAGCTCTGATGGCATTTTAAAGGTCTTCTGGAGCCAATAAGAGTCTTCTAATGCACATTTGCGAAAAATATTACTGCCATTTTCCGACATCGCTACATTCCGATGTCGGGTAAATATACCGGGTGCGTAAAATGAGTGTAATTTGCTTTTAATTTGTAAACGGTTTGTTTAATTTATATTTTAGAAATTCGGATAGTCGACTTTTCGACATCCTCTAGATTTTTATTATGGGGTGATTTAAAGGATTTTGTTTAAAAACTATTGTACTAGATAAAAATGAGCTAAGCAATGAAATAATTGACAACTGCAATATCATAAAAATATTCCTGTACTTTAAGGTCAAAAGTGTAAAATTTTTATTTTTTAAATCGATATATTTTTTTAACAAAGTTAAATAAAAAAAATATAAGAAATCAAAAATGTGTATTATTGGTTGCTTAATTAGATATATGTTTATAAAAACTTTTTTCATGATATAAAATAATGAATATCCCCTTGAAGTTTCGTACTGTAGTAAAAACACCATGTATAGGTTTACACAATTCGGTGACTTATGATACCCCTTTAATTCTCTTGTGATTTTTGAAATGCAATAGACATGTTTTTTAACATGATTTTTAAACTGCTTAGCATAGCAATTAATACGTTGGTAGCCCTTTATTGAAAATTAAAGTTTTTTTATTTAGGTAATTTGTCTTTTAATAGGTTAATAAAAAATCGGTTTTAATATTTTTTTATAGTTTGTAAAATGTGTAAAATGTTAACTTTTTATGTTTACTCAAAAAGATTTATACTTAGTTAAACAATGCTTTATATAAACGCATACATGTCTCCTCATTCAAAATAATTTTTTATTTTGTCAAATGGTAAATAGAGCAAAATTTTAATTGTTAAATTTACCGTTTTTACATTTTAATTAAACGTTCGTGTGTATGCTGCTGACAGATGTATTAAATCGTAATATATTTTAATTATTAAAATGATAAAATTAAAATACATTTTAAACAAAGTTAATGCCGCTAAAATATTTACGGCATTAAATTATTATACATAAAAATAACAGCTTAAAATCAATTATGTGCCAAAATAATTAATTGTTTAAACATTTTTTTACATCTTACAGTTGAGTGAAATTATACACAATATAACAAAATCTTCATATTATAATTATTTTACTTTAACAAAATATAATTTGGTTTTTCTCCAAAATAAAGATATTAAATTAATTTTTAAAAACCTAAACTTTTTAAATATATATTGAAGGGCTGTTCTACTTTTGCAATAATATAATAAAAAGTTAAATTACTTTAAATAAAATAAATTAATAGTAGATTATTTATTACAAAATAATTATTTTTATTAAGGTTATATACAAAAAAAAACTTTAGTTGCAACCCCTAAATATAGGTTTAAGAGCTATCGGTAAAAATTATTTTATAATAATTAAGTTCTTAACAAAGCTACCAGAAGTAAACTAATTACTTGAACGCGCCTAAAAATGATTATAACGAGCTATTCTGCTTTTGCAATAATATAAATAAAAATTAGAATTCAGAAAACAAATAAACGATGGTACATCTGTTGTTGCTTTAGACCCTCTGCTTACCAGGCATTGGCAAAAATTACCCATTGAACGTTTTAAACTGGCAAAGATATGAGATCATCAATTTTTTTAAAAATAACATTCACAGTTTTTTATTATAAAGCTGAAGTACATTTTTACATCCGATATTAAAACAACTAAACAAACATAGTTTTTTATTTTTAAAATTTCTATTTAAATTGCAATAAAACTTTGAATACAGATTTATAATATATCCAGTTGTGCATAGCTGCTTGCCGGGAAAATACCTCAAGAACAAAATATGTGATTGTTATTCGCCATTAGTGAATTTAGAACTTGATCGGTCACGTGATAACTCTAATAATAAATTACCTAGGACAAAGTGTTATTTTTGGCCTTAAATTAAAAAGATTATATTATAATTATTTTAAATTTTAAAATTAAACAGAAAACTAAAAAGGTTTTTTCTTAACTGTCAAAAAGAAAGATATATTTTACAGAAAAACGAAATATTAAAAGGAAACAAGTAAGCTTAAAATTATAATAACAAGTCTACAAATAGTCTAACTCAATAACAAGCGTTGTTATTATTTTTATTTACAGAAAGAAATTTTGATCTGTGTTTTTAGTGGTGTGAACTTTAATATTGGTCTTTAAATTTAAAATCAAAATACTATTTAAAGCTAAAAATATATATTGTTTTAAATTCTTATCATAACTAGTACTGCGAACTATTTTGTAAAAGTTGTAAAAAGTTCTTTTAAGAGCTTTATCGTTCAGAAATTAAAAGGATTAATAAAAATTAAACTTTAAATGCATTAAACGGTCCTCTTTACGTATTTTTTATTATATGTAATTGATACTTTTATGACGCACCGTGTATAAAGAACCATTTTATCTTTTCTCAAATTTAAATTAATAAACAAATGGACCATACGTACTAAAAAAATCTATGTTTTTATATTTAAACACTTGTTTTAATTATCTTAAACCTGCGCAGATTAAAAAATAGTTCGCAATATCAGGAAATTTTATTAATTGAGAGGCATTTAATTAAGCGCTGAAAAACATGAATATATTACCATCGTCTGAAATAGTTCCCGCTTCAGTCTAAAGCGATTATTGAAGTATTTTAATTACATTTTGGGTGTGCAGTTCGACTAAATAAAGTTGCCCTAAATTCGGAAATCGCTTGGTTACACTGCATTTGAAGCGAAAGATTCTCGTGTTTCGGGTTTAACATACATATATTATTTTAATTATGTACTGTAGCTTTAACAGAAATTAACTTTGAGGGTAATGATTTCTTATGATATATAATTTTTATTGTTTTGCTTCTTGGTAGGGAAGCATAAGAGGGGATTTTAGGATTTGCTACAGTGCGGCAAATAAATACTCCAGAGGATACCTTGTACCCGGTTAAGTACCTCCACCAAACATGAGCCCCGCATACAAAGCCGATTGTAAAAACAAAAATATGTCCATTAGAAACTTTTAAGCCCGTCTGATTAAAATAAGGTAAGTAAATTACATGCTTAACAGTGTATAGTCCACTAATCTGACAATTTAAGAGTGACGTAAAGAAAGCGGAGGGCTACAAAGTTGTAAAAAAACGTTATTTTAACGTTCTTAAGCGTGGCTACATTTTTATTAAAAAAAAAAATAAAAATAATAATAATTTAGGGATAACGAAAAATAAATAATCCCATATGATCCGTATAATTTTTAGAAGCCAAAATAATACCGATGAAAAGGTATACATTGTACTGGGTGTAAACGAATTAGACAAGCTTTTACTCTAAAGCATTGGACATAACAAAATAAGACATGGTATAGGTAAATGGTATGATAAAAAAATACTTATAAATAGGATTTATTTTAATCCCAATTAATATATATCTATTAACAAATTATCTAAAATACCAAAAAATACTTTAATTTTTAATAGGTTAATAAAAATAGAATATGTCAAATATAAATGTATTTTTTAAATTTAAATGTGCCCTTACAAAACATGTTTTACAAAAAAGAATTAAGTGGTTTTAATAGCTATTGTTACATTTGCCATGTTTAAAAAAACTCTTTTTGTCAGGTTAGCAAACGTATTTAATGGATGCGGTCAGAAGTAGTTGATTGAGTGACCGGTAAAGTGGCTATTTGCATGCATAATACCGCTTCGGTTATACATATACATACGAGTACACGCCTTGGAAGGTTGTCCTAGAATTTAAAAAAACCCTGGTAATAATAGAAAAAACTAAAAAAAAGATATTTAAAAGCCTGAAATTTTGTTGAAAATAATTATACTAAAAGTTAGTTTGACAAAAAAATTAAAAAAAAAATGAAAATTTAAACTTTAAAGGTCTTTAGTACGTTACCGTTCTATTGTAGCGGTAAATAATAATAGTTAGTTCCATATGGCTTTTAGAATGACCTCACTTTATTTTATAAACAATTCTCGGCATCTCTTTTATATAATACCCATATTATAGCAGCGCATGAATAATAAGCACTGGCTCGACGACCGATAGCGATTTTGCTCAATTATTAGAAGAAAACCGCCGTTTGGCGGTTTTGCCTATAAAAACTATTTAAAACCTCCGAATAACAATTAAAGTTAACCTAACCTTAATCATTTTTTTACTGTGCCGTAAGCGTTATGTTTGCTTATTGTTGAATATTGTATTGTTGATATATAGTTAGGTAAACCAGGATTCAAACTCGGAACCTCTTACTTAAGTGGTCACACTGATAACCTGTAGCTATTGGGCCACTTAAATTATCTCTCTTAAATGTTAATAATATAATTAAAGAACTTAGCCGTTTTTATGAATTAGGTGTATGTACGTTTTCCTGGGAATTTTAAAGTTTGTTCCTCCTCAATACATGCATACTTTAATTGGTAATACTTTAGTTTTAGTTAGTAGGAAACAAACAGTTTTTTTTTGCCGCTAAAATACTCCTGGCTTTCTTTTCCAAAAATTTGATCATGTACAATTAAAAAGAATCTCATGAAGAGCTTTGACAAAATCTTAGTAGGTGTCAAAGCTGTCTCCCAGTTTTACCCCCACTAGGGGTAGCCCGTTCGGGGGCTTAACTAAAACTTTAACTTTTTTCTTGACTTCATTTCTACTATCTACAACCCGTGCTTCTTCTACCGTCCCCACTTGTATGGCGTTTTTAAAATTGTTTTTTTGTTTAAATAATAAATTTGCGAGTGTTTGTTTTGCAGTTTTACGCGATCCACCTTGTTTAATGTTTTTATTATTATAAAAGTAACCTAAAAAATTGTTTAATTTATAGTTTTATAACTTTGACACCTCACGTCCGTCTTTATTTAGCAAAATTCCCAATATAAAGTAACCTAATTAAAATGTATACTTATTTTAAAACTCCCAAAGTATATTTATAATTTAAATTCTCAAAGTAAATACTTTTTTTATACTAGGTGTTTACAATAGTATACAATAAAACAAATAAATATTAAGGTTAGGTTAACTTTAACTAATATTCGGCGGTTTTTATTAGTTTTTAAAAGCAAAATAGGTAAAAACCGCTGTTAATACCAAATTAATTTTTATTTTCGGCGGTTTTCATATACGTAAATATTAAGTAAAACCGCTGGTGGTCGTTCAGCCAGTGCCTTAAAAATATCTTGTCTGCCATCTTAGGTGTTCAACCATATTGGATTTAAAATGACGTCACATTATTTTTCGAGTTACTATAAGCAAGCCCTTTTATTAAATACTCATATTAAAGTTTATTAAAAGTAAATTATTCTCCATTTTAGGTATTCCATTCGGTCATAAATAAAAAATATTGTTTTGTGGAATAAGGCAATAACAAACAAAAATGAGACGATTTAAAAATATCTTTCCAAGACGTTTTCTCATTTCAGGATGAATAGTGACGAGGTGTGTTAAATTAAACTTTATTGTAGGTAATATAAAACAGATGTGCCAAAAGCATGACTCAGTTCGCATTTTAAATAATAAACCTGTCCTAATGCTTGTGCATCAAATAATTGAGCGGCAAATATGGATGCTTAAAATTATATAGTCACTTTTCCTGTCGACATTAAATTAATAATAATAAATATATAAAATAAAATAACTGCAAGGTGGCCTTAAATAAACAACTTATAATTTAATAAATAAAGTAGATTATATTGTTACAGACTTTAAAAAATGTGTTTAGTTTAGAAAATTGTAGAGAGTAAGGATTATTAAATTTAGTTAGTTAATTTATTTAAATAATTTTTTAATGGTTATATAATATACCGTGGTCCATTTATTAAGAAAATATATACTTTTAATTCTAGCCTGTATATTATCACTAGTATTACCATTAAAAAGATCTTTAAAAGAGCTTTAAAAAATACCACATTGGATACATCTAACTTTGATAGTTTTGAAAATATTGCCATCCACATCAGGTATTTAGGTAATTTTTAAAGTGTCGCTATTTTGTTTAAGGTAAAGGTATTGACTTTCTATTCTAGGGTTATAAAGTACTAGTGATAAGCTTTAAAATATAATGCTACAAAGCCCCCTTTCCTTCAATATTTTTTTCCTAGATGGCGCCCAGCCGCCATCTTAAAATTTTTATCTGTCAATGTTACTTATTTAAAAACTAAAGGGGGGACATTAAAGAAGTGCACTGTGTAAAGAGGCCCCGCTAAAATGTGTGTAATACATTAGGAATTAAAAAAATAATTGTAATAAGATTCGTTCTTGTGTAGAACATTAATACAGCCGATATACAATATATCGTGCATCATACTTTTTAAAATTGTATTAAGTTTTAGAATATTAATTAGTAAAGGCAGTACTTTTAAATAACTGTAAAAACTACAACAAAGTTTCTTATATTTGCTTTAAATACATCAATAAATAACCTTATATAAAAGATAGTTTTTTTAATGTTTATATTTAATAATGGCTTATATATAATGTATTTTTTTGCGAGTGCTCTAAAAATATATATATATATATATATACTTTTTAAAATTGTATAAAATTTAGAATTTTAGTTTATAAGGGCGGTACATTACAATAACTGTAAAATAACCAATGAAATTTTTTAAGTTCGTTTAAAATAAATTTATAAATAATCATATATTAAAAAAGAGTTTTTTTTTTATGTTTATGTTAATTGATAGTCCATACATTTGGTATTTTATTTTTTTTTGCTTTCTAAAAGCATCTTATTTACCTGCACTTTATCAAAACCAAGGCAAATCCAAACTTTATTGGGCATCTTTAAAATCACATTTTTAAAAACCATTGGAAAGGTAAATACTACTAGCATTTAGTCTGATTAATATTCTTTAAAAATATTATTACTTTAAATTTTAGTTTAAAAGATTAAGTAACTTTTTATATCTTTATAACCAAAAAAAAAACGTTTTAAATTGGCATTTAACTTTAAATAATTAGTTTTATTATTTAATTTTTTATTCTGTAGTAAATACCATAGTGGTTAAGCGCGCAAAAGACATAAATCACGATAAATGGTGATTATTTTTTGTTTATTAGGTGGTATTCTCCATCTTTATTTGTTCATAAATTTTCAGATAATGATATAGATAAAAAATGAAGTTAATAACCACCCCAAGAAGGCAATGCCATAAATTAAAATATGTACGATGAGATTTTCCCCTATTCAATTTGATGCCGAATTTCTGCTTCAATCGCTCTCAATTCACGATGCTTAAACAAGGCAATCAGCCCTTCAATGTAATTGGAATCGACTTACTTGAAGTGCAAAAAGACCCCTTTAACTTACCAAACATACACGTGTTTAATAATTCCTTAAATTATAATTAGAAACACAATCCGCGATTTTGCGATTTTAAATTTAACGATTTATTAGTGCGCACTACCTACTCTAATAACAATAAAATAATTAAAAGTTTTATTATTTTGGAAAGTTTATTAGTTTAAGTAAAGTTTTGTACAAAAAATCTTAAAATCAATAAAAACCTAAATTAAGTAATTTTTATATCAACTTACTAAAATATACACGAAGACTCATCAATATTTTTTAAATAAAAACATTTTTTAATATTATTTCTAAATTGCTTAACCATTTCTTATGGCGTCATTACACAGGACCTCACCATACACAATAGCGTCCAAAAATTAGTTTTAAAATCAAATATATATGTAGCTGCGAAACCCAAATGGTACAAGCTAAAAATATTTAAAACCAAACTATTTAAATTCATTATAAAAAATAATTATATATATTAAAAGTGCTTAAAAAATACTTTGTAAGTTACAAACTGCCTTTTTAAATATTCTAAACTTTTTAAATACTTTTTATATTTACCGAATTAAATTTGTCATTAAAACTCCTTTTTGCCAGTAATTAAGTTTTTAAGTTACAAACAAAAACAAATTAAATACTTGATATTATTAAATTCTTGTTTTTGTATAATAAATAAACCCTTAATGCACTTTTGGTTAAATATATTTTTAAGCAAACAATAAACTGTTTTTAAAATATTATTATTTAAAAATCAATATTTAATAATTATAAATAAATAATTTTATTCTTAGTTTTAAAGAGCTTTTCGTGGTTTGTTGGTTCTAAACTTTTTGGTATTACTCTTTAGAAAAAAATATTTAATATTAATAAAGCGCTGGCATTGTAAGCTGTGTGAAAGGTATTTAAATTTGATTTACCAGAAATAAAAACCTTAAAAATGTGGTATAAAATAAATGTTTTGCTAAATTTCTTTTTTGGTTTTCTTTATTATTTTAAATTAAAATAAGAAAAATAAAATTGTTAATAATCTTTGTGTTTTATTTCAAAAACACACACAAATATCTTTCGTTGTACAAGTTAAACCAACAATTTTGTTGGTGTTTCATACTTTTGTACACATTGTGGAAATTAAACGGTTCTAATAACAGAAAATAAAAGTGTATACCATATTTTTATTTTGTTTCTTTTTTAACATTTAAAAGAAGACGTTAGACTAATAAAAATAATTTCTTACTGTTAAATAATATACGATAAATAATATCTTCGTTTTTAGACATTAAAAAAAAGGACTACCTGCTTTTTGTGTTGTTTACCAGGACTCTATTCTAAAACGGTAAGTATGTACAGGGTGATTTGGTAATATCACAGAAACCAAGAATCCTCAATATATATATATATATATATATATATATATATATATATATATATATATATATATAAACAAATGGTATTGTACAATGGTATGGTAACGTGGTATGACGGTTACCTAACGGTAAGAAATACATCCCACCTTTGATGCCGTCCTGAGATTACATTGTGTATAATATTATAATCACAGGTATAAATTATTTTCGTTTTTCTAACCTCTTACTTACTGTTAAAACTCGATGTCAAATAAAACGGTGGAATTTACATCCCACTGTAAGACATTAATATTTGTTTGATAAGAGGACTCTTGGTTTAATTGTTATTTGCCTTGAACTTTGTACTTAAAAAGCAAAATTTTTTGGCATACAAGAAAAAAAAGTACCAGTGTCTTTTATGAAGCGTTTATAATAAATATTTGAAAAAAAAATGAAATGCCACTCCATTTTTCTAGATTTTTTTTAATTTTTTTTTAGTTTGGAACAAACTTGATATTAATTATTTTTTATTTATTTCTTGTATGGTTTTTGCATCAAAAATATAAACCATTTCCCGGTATGGTCCAATTGCTATCTAATTAATAAATTAATAATAAAGGTGACTTTTGACTGCAGAATTTGATAAAAGCAATATGACTGCTGACCACGCTGAAAAATGGTTTTTATTTATTTACGCAAAAACCCTACATTAAAAAAATAAAATCTAGAAATCAAATTTACTTCCAAAGAAATGGAAAAAATTGACTCTAAAAAAATGTAGTGATATTATGTCTGTATCATTTTTTTATTAAAAATTATTTACCCCACACCCTCATAGACAACACTGGAAATTTGGGTTGTGTTTTTCCAAAACTTTTTCTTTTAAAAAAAATGGATCTATAATTAAATTTATATATTATACGAATCAAATCTTGGTAGCAAAATTTATTAACTTACTTTGAAAAAAAAAACTAATTTTAGCAGCATTTTACCATTCCGATTTTTCGAAAATCACCCAAAATATGACTTAAATTGGCCATGGCCACAACTGGTACAACAAAACTATACAACTGCTACTTTTGGCCATTTATTTTGGCTATTTATTAATATAGAAGAATATTTACACGTATACAGGGTAATTCCTAAACTATACGCATAAACTTGGAAAATCATTTCTTAGGACAAACAATGATTAGTAATTAATAAAATAAAAGTTAGTAAAATATTTTTAGTTTGGGAGATAATTAATTATTTTGAATAAAAAACGAAGTAAAATTCTAAAGACAAATATAAAAAACAAGGCTAGTCACCAAATTTTGTGTTTAAAACTATTGGTTCAATACTTTTAAGGCATAAATTTAACTTCAGTGACGTAAAAATACACTTACAACAACGTTTCCGTTCGTTCTCGGTCGTGGTAGGACGTCGGAAGGGAGTCCATGCGGCTCTCACGTGGTATCGTGCATGGAGGATGCAGAAGACGTTCTGATGCCCCGAGGAAGATAGGAAACTCACTTTTTCTGGAACCAGGCGCTGTGAGTGAAGATTCCTATAACCTGATCTTTCCCGTTTGGCGTGCTGCACGAGGTGTTTTCCAATGGCGGAGAATGGAGGCGGACGTCGCGGGGGGTCAGCACTAAAAGAAAACGGTTATGCACAATAACAGTGGCAGTTCCAGAGAAGATGGCCGAAATCCATGCCACTTCAGAATTTCAAGAAAAACAATAGTGAAAGAATCAGGAATTTCTGGGAGCTACGAGCTCGACTATTCAGATCTTCCCCTAATGAGCTGGTAAATTGGACCGAAAGGGACCAGAGCCAACAACAAATAAACCAACCAACCATTTACAATAACCACGATGAATGGAATATTATTACCTACTACTGTCATACAAAACCTTACGATAACTTGTTTATTGGTTTAGTTTTTACAAATAACAAAGAAATTAAGCTAATTATTTCGTAAATAAAAATACTTTACAAATTTTTTTTTCATAACTTATTTGGTATTATTAATGCTGAGAATTGACGTTGTTTGTTTTATTTAAAATAATTGATTATCTTCCCAAGTAGAATATTTTACCAAGATATTTTTAATATTTATCTTTACCAATAATTTCTTAAGTTTATGCGTTTGAGTTAAGAAGTATTATTCAGTTATTATTGTATAGGGTGGCGCGGCGCCTTTTTGTTATCCATGCAGTTTTGTCAGTTTGACTAGACACTTTTACCTTCCTTGTTATTAAGTATTTTTAAAATAATTTAGTACTGTATACTTTATCACTGTAAAAGACTTCTAAAAAACTTTAAAAATATCACAATAAATATATCCAATTTTTAATAGTTTCGGAAATATAGCATTTTTCAAGAGTTTATAATTGATAAACAAATAATGTTAAAAATATTTATTTCGTTATTTTACAATTCGTTTAAAATACTTTAATTCTTTGTAAAAGTTACAAAATTGCTTTAAGTGGCCACAAACAGTAAATTTACCCCATTAATTTTTAAATTTTGAAGATTATTTTATAGAGCAATATGTTATTTACTGCAAGGAAGTCAACTGAAAAGATCAACCTAACTACCGCAACAACTCTTGAAATTAATCACTTAAAATGGCGTCTAACCGAGCTTTTGCATCCTCATTGTTAAAGTTTGCTTTTAATACCGACCTATAGTTTAGATACTATACGTACTTACCTATACATACATAGCGTCTATTATTCTATTTATCTAAGTTTAGCCTTTTGATATTTATTTATTGAGCAAACCCTTTTATGTTATTGCTGTTGTTTTGTATGCTTTAAATAGTTTAAAGTTTAAAAGTTAACTTTATAAAACGTATAATTTATGATTTGCTTTTGTTTTAAAGCCTTTATACACAGGCACACAAAAAAAGTCTTGTATCTGAAACCAGACCTACCTACAGGTAAGTTTTTTGATGTCCTAAAACCGAATCTAAAGTCAGAATTTACCTTTCACCCTTAGATTTTGTCCCAGCTACCCCAGCTACACTCTAACCCACCCCAGAGGGTGCATATTTCACTTTGCGCAAAAGTTAAAAATAAAAGTATCCAACTTACGTTTTTTAAGTCCTTAAACCAAATCTGAAGTCAGTATTTACCCATCACCCTTAGATTTTTCCCCAGCTACCCCAGCTACCTCTTTAACCCGGCCCAGAGGGCGAATATTTCACTTTGTGCAAAAGTAAAAACAAAAGTATCAAAGTTACGTTTTTTGATGCAGACTGAATAAACACCTGGAAACTATGGGCCTGGCAGAAGAAAACCTATGTAGGTTTTGCCAGGAGGAGGAAGAAACCGCAGAACACGTATAGTGCTACTGCGAAGCCCTTTGTCGTCTGCGATTTGCAAGGCTGGGTGAAGAAAACCTAAAGCGGCAAGATATACCAAGGGGCCAGTGTCAAGTTTGTGGAGTCTGATTAAACAGACCGGCTTGGATAGCGTGCTCTAACCTATGGACGGAGGACACACAATAAACCTGAGCAGGCTGTTAGAGGATATGCAATCCACCTCCTAATCTAATCTAATCTAATCCTTAGATTTGGCCCCAGCTACCCAAGCTCCCTTATAACCTGCCCCAGAAGGCAAATTTTTTACTTTGTACTGATGTTAAAAATAAAAGTAAAATCTTCGCCCTCTGAGATGGTTTAGAGGGTAGCTGGGGTAGCTGGAACAAAACCTAAGAGTGATGGGTAAATTCTGACTTGAAATTCGTTTTTAGGACATCGAAAAACGTAACTTGGATACTTTTGTTTTTAACTTTTGCACAAAGTGAAATATTCGCCCTCTGGGGCAAGTTAGAGGGTAGCTGGGGTAGCTGGGGCAAAATCTAAGGGTGATGGGTAAATTCTGACTTCAGATTCGGTTTTAGAACATCAAAAAACGTAACTTTGATACTTTTGTTTTTTACTCTTGCACAAAGTGAAATATTCGCCCTCTGGGGCGGGTAGCTGGGGCAGCTGAGGTAGGTGGGGAAAAATCTAAGGGTGATGGATAAATTCTGACTTCAGATTCGGTTTTAGGACTTAAAAAACGTAACTTGGATACTTTTTTACTACTCTTTAACTCCTAAATATCTTTAAAAGCACCAAAGCTACATTTATTAAATATGATATTTTAAGGTGTGTCCAGCTTTGAACCACAACCTGCAAGGGCGCATTCAGATTCGACAAAATCGGGGTAAACTTTACCCCAACCTTGACCTTGGCAAACAAATTTCTTCCTTTTGTTTGGTTTTGATAAGGTCCGTATCCGTATCTCGTCGCGAACCACTAGGACAGCCCCGTCTAGATTTGTATACAACGACCTGCAACTGTACATATCTGGATGTTGGAGCGAACGCCGCGCCGTCGCGGACCAGATAAGTGTCGCAGAGTTATTTTTACTAACCCGGTATATTATTAATAATATTTATGACAAGAGTAATGTTATTAAAAATTGGTGAATAACTGCATTTTACAATATTTTTAAATATAGCAACACTATTACTAACTTCTGAAGGCGAAAGCTAAATACGCAGTATTTTTATTGGCTTAATCTAAAGAAAGTACAAAAATTTTACACACATTTACACAGTCAGTGGCGTGCTGTTTCTTGTTAGAAATTTTCTTTAGTTGCCTCTCGAGACTTCACTGGACTTATTAAATGTAATTAAGTTAGTGGTAAATTATTCCTTTAATGCCATTAATAATTTTACAAAATAAAAACGAATTGGGTAAAGGATAGTTGAAATATTAAAAAAAAATAGATTTTTTGGTAATTTTATTACTCTGTATTTTAAAAGTTAGGACGTTTAGGACATATGTCTTTAAGGAACACCCTGTATAATGCCTAGGAGTGTATTATTTATCGTCACTAATAATTTGCCTAATATGATTTGAGTCTGTTTATTTGTTTTTCCATAGTCTAGTCAAAAAGTTCGTTCAAAAACGTAGTAAATAGAAATAAAGCTTCTAAAAAATTGTGCAATAGCTCTTTTGATTCAGAATGACGTCTTAAAAACACAATTTTTAAGGGCTTGTTAGCACATAAAAAAATTGCAAATGTTATTACCAAAATAAAAAAAATTGTTTAGTTTTTTGTAAATAATTTTAAAAATAATGACATTTGAGGGATAAAAAAACTAAACAAGTTCTGGTTAGTATAGTTTTCATGCCCCAAAACGTTATATAAAAAAATATGATTTAATGGTAAATAAACGATTTTATTTAGTAAACCCATGTGGATTTTAAATAGGTTACGATGGAAGCAAGACATTCTATTGTATAGAAACATCGCATTAACATTTATAACCAAATTGTCTTTAGAAGTGCGTTAAGCGCTTTTGCCGTTTGTAGCAGGCTCTAGTTTCCCAATTAGCGAATTGTTTAATAATTAGGGGAGACGCCTGCTGCTAATAGCTCGTAATAATTAAACGACAGACTGGGTAAAAGCTGCTGCTGTGCTGTGTGCAACAACAAACTACTCAAAATGCCGATGTTGACGCCGTGAAACGTTTTGCCTTCAAGAAAGAAACTTATTAAAACAGTTTGTCATTTCGTCATGCTACGTTCTGCCTTTAAAATTATTTTGGAAAGCTTATTATTAAAGGAAGACGTGCCTAGATTAACTATTATAATTTTAAACAAATATACATAAAATACAAATTGACATTTGTATTAGGGATTTGATACCAACTGACCTAAATGTTAAAGTGATTTGCAAATTCTAAATTGAAGTTATGTTCTGTATTAGTTCGGCGGATTCATTAAATTGATGTTTTTTTTTATTTAAAATATTTATTCTCTTAATTTTAAAAACAACTGTTTCCTTGAATTTAAAAACCCAAACCCAAAACATAATTAAAAGAGACCTATTACAAATTTGTTATACTTTCCCGGCCTATCAAATAAAATTAATCGAATAGGAAATAAATTTAATATTTGAACAATATTTAAAAAACAAAATTATACAACATAAATAAAAGTAAAAAAGAATTATTTATACTAATACCTTGTAAGTGTGATACATTTTACATAGGTGAAACTTGTAGACCAATAGCTAAACTATTACAGAATAAACTAAAATGCTTCAAGTAGGTATTTTAGCAAAGGAAACTTGTTCTAAGAAACGCGTATTTATTATAAAATAAAGATAAATGTGCAGGCTCAATATTTGTTAATTTAAATAACACATGGTTACCTTTGCTTGATGCTAAGGTGTCTTCAGTTATTCTCAAAATCAACTTATTTATTACCTTTTTCGTATTATTAAAAATAAATACACCAGCAACCTATCGATTATGCAAATTCTATTTTCTAGCCATTTATTGCATATATTTTAAACATAAATATAATAACCTATAATAAGACAAATAAATAACACTTACACAAACAAAATTTTAAATTAATTAATTTTTAACTTATTTGAAATAAACAGAAAATAAATAAAATGCAGAATTTAGTAAGAAGTGTTTAATTTATACCATTTAAAAGTAAATAAATAAACTCTAAAAGTTCAAAAATAATAAGAAATAAAATAAATAAACCAATATTATCAGTTTAAAATGTTAAGAATTTATTTAAGTATTCATTGAGAAAGAAACTGAACCATGCCACAAATAAATACAAAAGTAACTTAACGCGTACTTTCAAAAGCTTAACACAAAATGAATCACCGTTTATGGTTTCGCCTGCCTCACAGGACTTTACTGAGGCTGTACCGGGTCCATGGTACTGCCTTACGGTAGGATAAAAATCCCAACGTTGATGCAGCACTGGAATTATATTTAGTCATCCAGTGTTTTACCGGAGTCGGTAATTAGGTTATTACATTTTTATCAGCGAAATATATATATATATATATATATATATATATATATATATATATATATATATATATATATATATATATATATATATATATATATATATATATATATATATATATATATATGTTGAAAAAAATATTAAAGAGAAAACTTTGTTTACCTTTGGGTGTATTTTTATTTTATAAATTATATATATAATTTATAAAATAAAAATACACCCAAAGGTGTTATTCAGTTCAATTATATATATAATTTATAAAATAAAAATACACCCAAAGGTGTAAACAAAGTTTTCTCTTTAATGTTTTTTTTCAACAGCTTCCGGTCGAAATTATTTTATAATAATTTAAATATAAAATAAGTTCTTAACAAGGCTGCAAACACCTTGGAATTTTTTTCCCTTAACCAAAAGTAACCATTGCTAATATAGCTTTGGTCCACACTTTAACTTTTATATAAATAAAAATTTAAAAAAAATTACGAACAAAAAGTTTTAGTTTGTTGCATATCTAATGAGTCATATTATATATTTAAAATAAAAGACAACGAATTTTAATAGGTAAACTTTTTAATATAACTTATCAACAATACAATCTTAAAAGTTTTATATTATTATTATGTTTTTTTTTATTTATTTTAAAGTTTTCTTGTTTTTAAGGGTAACGGGACCATGTCATTTAAGTCATGTATACATTTTTATAAAAATAACCATTTTATGTAAAATAATAATTAAAAGTTTCTAATATAGTGCGAAGTAGACACGCAATGCCCATAGGTTAAAGTACATTTAAACAGCCTAATAGTGTATTTCTATAAGGAAAATATTTTAAAAAATATATATTTATAAGCACCAATTTTGTTAAACCTATCTCTTTTGGATAAAAATAGAACTAAACATGCACATTTTATATTAGCACGTCCGACCTGCATGGACCTACTTTATCACTTTATTCCAGTTTACCATTTTATAAGGCATGACATTTAAAACAAAATTAAACGCATACGGCATACCAAAACCCAGTAAAATAAAGATCATTTCCGGTTTAACTAGAAGTTGTTGCACCCCTTTTGTTATAACTTTATTTCCATTTTTTTAGGGTTTATTTTGTTTTCTGGGAGTATAATTCTTAACAAAATAATATTTGGCTGACTTTTATTAAGGTTATATTTAAAAAAAAAAAGTCAAACTTACTTAGAGGTGGTTGCAATCCCTAAACTTTCTAGCAAAAATAAGCAGGCTTCCGATTAATTTTTCAAGTTTTTAACAAAGCTGCCACACGTAAACTGGTTCCTTATAAGCGCATCAAAAATGTGGGAGAATTTCTTTTAAATACTGATGGTGTGAGTTTCTGATTATTACATTTTTTTAAATTAATTGATCATTAAAAATAAACTCCTGGGTATTATCCCATCTTACGAAAATAAATTTTTTAAATGCTAGTGTTAAGCCAAATATTATTTTGTTCAAATTTATACTTCCAAAAATTATAATAAAACTTATTGAATGGCTAAACAAATTCATTTACTATTTTCATTTTCTGAAATGTTAAACCTTAAGGTGTATCTTTTACCAGACAATTAATTTTACAAACGTAATGGTAAAGTTGGACTATAAGTCATTAAAAAAATATACATTTTTAAGGCTTAAGAATGCTTGCAGAAGGTCATGAATACGGACTTCACATCATGTGAATGTCAAGTAAGGCTATTCAGCTTCTGACAATACCGACAAGTAAGAAGATTTAGGAGGAAGTAGCCCTTGAGTTGGTTTAGTAAAAAGCAGAGCATAGTGCTTGTGCGTAAACTATATAATATCATTATGTTTAGTGCGTTATTTTATAAAAATAAAAATAGAAACATTGTAGAGTAAGCTCTTAATTTTCAGAACTTAAATAATTTAGGTTAAAGACCAATTGCTTACTGACCAGAGTACATTAAAAGTTACCTAGGGTGCTTTTTGTATTAAAAAAAAAAAAACATATTATATATATATATATATATATATATATATATATATATATATATATATATATATATATATATATATATATATATATATATATATATAAGTGATGCGAGGCTAAGCGACTGCTTTTACCGTTTGTCTGGAAGCCTCAAAAAACTAATTTTAGTTTATTAGACTATCATTTAATAGCCTTAAGCGGTAACTTTTAACCCATGTTGTAAAAAATGTTTAGGATCTGCAACTATCTTTAAGAAGTTTTAAATTCCATTTTTTTTTTTATTTTGCCGTTAATTTATTTGTAAAAGTATTCTTTATTTTATTATATATTGCAAAGCAGATTAGCTCTTTAAATATTACATAGTATAAAGTCATACATACAGAGGTTAAAAAAAATAGTTTATATTTAAAATTCGATATTGACGTTACTTTTTTCTCAGTAGAAAGGTTTATATATATGGGTAGGTCAAAAACATGTAATATTAAAAACCCTTAAAACTAACATATAAATTAGGACTGCGTTATTATACTTTTCCAACAACATTTATTAAGGCCTTTTGCTTCGTCTCTGCCTTGGAAAATATTGGCAATATAAAAGAAAACAATATAATATTTTAAGTTAAGAAGTTGAAATGAAAATAAGAGTAAAAACACAAAGTATATGTATTTTGATTCTTTACGAATAAATAAAGGCCCAATACCCAAAATTTCACATACTTTTCCACTGCTTCCCCATAATTTTCTATACTTCTCATACTTCCCCATACTTCCCATACTTTCCATACTTTTTCATACTTCCTCCTTATACTTCTCCATACTTTTCATGCTTCTCCATACTTTTTCATACTTCTTTATACTTTCCCATACTTTCTCATATACTATCCCATACTTTCTCATACTTCCCAATACTCCTTTCTTATACTTTCCCATAATTCCTAATACTTCCCATACTTTCTTTTAATTCCCCATACTTCCGCATACTTCCCGATACTTCCTCATACTTCTACATACTTTTTCATACTTTCCCAACAACATTTAATAGGGTCTATTGCTTGTCCTACCTTAAAATGATTGTAATATAAAAGAAAAAAATAAAATAATTTAAATTGAAAAGCGTTGTTGCAAAATGAACATAAATATAATAAACGGTTCTTTAACATAAACAGATTTTTTTTTTTAAATCTAACACATGCAGAATATGTATTTTAGTTCTCTTTTACAATTAAATAATCCCCCAATAATTCCCCAAAATTTCTCATAATTTCACTGACTTCCCCATACTTTCTCATACTTCCCCATAATTTACCATACTTCCCATACTTCTCCATACTTTCCTGTACTTCTTCATACTTTTTAATAAATAGAGTGACTTAATAGAAAGGTTGATATGTATAATATAATATACAAAATCATATATATTTGGTATAGGGAAAACGAGAATTGTTTCACTCCGCATTTTTCCCGTTTTACATCTTAGAAATTTCTTTGCTTGTTAATTATCTAAGTCTAATACGTGCTTAACAAATTTTGTCATTTTAGTAGAAAAACACTTCTGATGCGTAAACTTACAAAAACTTTTGTATTTATGTTTTCAATATTTAAATACGTAGATTAAATTTTTCAGAATCCTAAACAAATAAACATATAAAGTAACAGATCTATATTGCTCTATCCTTAAAGAAAAATCTCCAACGAAGCAATTAGGCTTTTTCAAGACTGATGTTGACAGATGCGACTCGGTCCCCCAATTTTATTTCTGTTCACAAAAGAGCCTGTGCAGAAATTTGCTACTTTAATAAATACAGCTTTCTTTGCACCTTTATAAATCGCTTATCGTCACATAAATATCTTGCTCCTTATTTACGAAAAGGGCAGCAGTTTAAAAGGTTTTTAAGTGTGTGTGCTAACAATGTCCGATGTGAAATATTACAGGTTTCCATCATAATAGACTTCATAGAGTTTCACTATGTATTATTACATACATACAAGGTGATTTGGTAGAAAGTTTAGAGTGTATTTTTTTGTGCTATTTTCTACTTAATGCTACTTTGATTTTAAAAATCGGTAGAGCAGTTCCAGACTTAGAACCGTGTTTATTTAATTCTACAGAGCCAGCAACAAATTAAAAACTCAATCTTATAATTTGTTTCCACTTACATAATTGTTTGTTTAACTCTAAAGAGCCGACAACAATTCATAAAATTAATCTTAGAATTTGTTTCGGCCTAAAAAAATGTTTATTTAACTCTAAAGAGCCAGCAACAAATTAAAAACTCCATATTAGAATTTGTTTCCGCCTAAAAATTGTTTATTTAACTCTAAAAAGCAAGCAACAAATTAAAAACTTCATCTTGGAATATGTTCCCGCTTAAAAAATTGTTTATTTAACTCTAAAAGCCAGCAACAAATTAAAAACTTTATTTTACAATTTGTTCCCGCTTAAAAATTGTTTATTTAACTCTAAAGAGACAACAACATATTAAAGCCCTAATCTTAGAATTTGCTTTCACTTACAAAATTGTTTGTTTAACTCTAAAAAACCAGCAACAAAGTAAAAACTCAATTCTAGAATTTGTTTTCGCTTAAAAACTTAATCTAGTTGTTCCCGCCTAAAAAATTGTTTATTTAACTCTAAAAAGCCAGCAACAAATTAAAAACTAGTTGTACTAGGGTTTTAGTAGAAATACAAAGCACATATTTTTTAAAAACGGTTTATTATTAAAGGAGTGCAAATAAAAGCGTAAAGATGAACGTAACGAAAAAAAACTAGAAAGAGCAGATTTACTTAGTGTATTTTTAATTATAAACCTAATTCATTTTGCTCTTTTTTTATTTTAATCTCAGCCTCATTAAATTTAAATTACCTGTTAATTTAAAAAGCATTTTCATCCAATGAAAATAAATTATACTTTTAAAATAACTTATATTGTTAAGAAATTTATTAAAGGTTAATACAAACAAGTTATAAATTAGTTAGTAGTAGTTAGTTAACTTAACAATCTTTACGGAAATCCTGTAAAAGTTTAAAGCTTTACTTCCTAAACAACTTCATTAACTACGTACCAACAAAACTTCATTTAAATTTAAAAGGTCTACTTTTAAAACTTAAAACGTTTTTAAAAGAGAAGAAAATATTTTTGCTGCAAAACTGAAATATAAAAACGCAATCTCCGTTTTTACCTTGAGCATGTTTTGAAGGATAAGTTAGTAAAGTAGGTTAATATTATTAAAGTAAGCTTTTTAATAATACAATTTCTTTTACATGTGATATTACAGTTAACATGTATTGCTGTAATTAAACTGTTAATAATATTTCACGTTTGGTGTAAGGGGTGGCCAACTTGTTTAAGCCCAAGATCGATTTTTCAGTGACGACACCCAGTGCAACCTACCAAATTCATATTTTTTGAAGAGCAAAAAAGTCCTTACTTGGATTATGTACTTTTCTAACAGGGTCCCAACTCCCATTGTCTTCTTTCTTCCTCCTTTAATACTTTTAAAAAGCAAAATAAACAAAAAGGTCCTCACCTCATTTTTTCAAATTTGTCAAAACTACAACTACCGCCCATTTCAGGATTGTTAGAAACCATTAGTACCTCATTGAAACTTGTATTATAATTAATATTGTACTTTTGCTCCATCGTAAATAAAACATGAAAGAACTTTTCCTAAACGCTTGTGGGTGACGCCCCCTTTGCTTTGTCATTTCTGTTAGTTTCTGTCATTTGACAATTTGGAAAGCCAAAAGTGATCAAATAAAGCTTATAATGCGTTTTTGTGTATTTTCTGGTGTTTGTTGGTTATTAGAAAGTGTTTTTAAAGACAATATGGGTCCAATATTTATTTAACTATTTTGTTACTGATGATACACACGTCCAAAATTAAAACAAATAATTTTTCCAACCTACCAGGTTTTTTTAAGAAAAATAATAGGTTCCAGGCATAAAATAAACGTTTAGGACCAACAGTACCTGTTTAATTACCAAAATACCAAGTTAGCTTAGTTTACATACAAAAATTGACCTAATAATAAAAATCAGAAGGGATAAGAAATATTAGAAAAATAGCTTTATAAGTATTAAGTAGAAGTAGTTAGGTTTAGTACAGAGTTAAATTTTTAGTTAAGCTGGTACGGGCTCCCAATAGTTTGGGGGATAGCCGTACTAAATTGGGTGAGTTTATTTTAAAATGTCGAAAGAGTTTTTATGGTCTACCGCCTTTTTGGTTAGAAGAAATGTGGTATATTAGTCCCAGTGACGTAAAGTGGTCCTACATATAAAAACAACGTCACAATATCTTGCAAATAATACAAAATATTTGTAAAAATCCCTGACATTAAAAACATAAATATATTTTTTTAATTTTTAATTTTTTTTTAATTATTATTTAAATTTTGGTCGGATGTATGGTTATATAGCAGGGATGGCGAATCTTTTTGTATGAACGTGCCATTTTTGTACAATAATGTAAAATGATGTCGTTGGCGTGCCATAAATATATATTTTTTGGGATTTTTTTTAACTTGAAATACAAAAAATGGCGTGCCGTTCAATTTTCAGGTGGTCTTGAAAAAAAAAACTTCAACCATTTTGCTTTTAAATTTTTTAGCTATTAATAGTGAAACGTTAAAAAATATATTTTCTTCGCTATTTTCTAAGCAGCCTAGTGTCTTACTATTAAAACATAACACCTATAAGGTTTAAAGATAGGATATAATTATTAAAAATGATTAAGAAATAAGTAATAAGTTTAAATTTAAGGCTTAAGGTAGTGGTTTTTATTTGAAATATTAAAGTTCTTTACTGCCAAAAATCAATTTCTGTGGCACTTCCGCTGACACCGGAAATTGTTTTTTACGGTAATAATCGTAAAGATCGCATAAGACTTTTTCTATCATTTGTTTTTTATTATATCGATTAAAATAAGTATAACATGTAATACATGCATTTTCTTGGAATTGCCTGTAAAATTAATTTTAAAAAAATATATTAGGGTTTTCCATTTAAACTAGCAAAATAAGTAGCACTTTCGGTTAAACCGGATGTGCCACATAAAATCTGAAACATAAAAAATTTGCATCCTACTTAATCATATATTCGACAAAAATTTTAAATTTGTTTAACACGTCTTAAGAAAATCACAGGCTTGCTAGTAATTTCGTGGGCACCCGGTATCTTATTAACTTTAAATAATTTAAATAAATAATTACAAAATTTAATTCTATAACATACAAAACTTAATGACATGTCAGAGAACTTATCCAATGTTATGATCTTTCTCTAGGTATCTTAATTCGCCATACCTCTTACTTATAAAACATGTAGCCAAAATATAATTTATCTTATCAGCAATAATGGTACAGGAAATATAGGATTTTTTCTTGCAATTTTTCTTTTACTTTTTACTGATATCTCTTGTGTGACGTGACATCAACACACTTCAAACCATTATGGCCGAATGTCAAGACCCCTTTATAGAAAGACTTTGATATTACAATATTCTACAAGTGTTTAATCCAAAAAAAAGAATATCAAGCGCATAAAATGGAGCTTTCTGAAGACACACCTTTTAAATTTAACCTTTAATTAAAAAAATGTAGGGAATAATTATTTTCGGTAAACACTATTTTCGACTTTATTCTCTAAATTTAATAACCCCAACGTTCTAACAATGTAAAATTTATTTATAACAACACCTATTTAAATAATAAATTGCCTTTTGACCTCACTAATACTTGAAAAGTTTTGCACAGCAAAACAAAAACAGTTCAAATATTTCTACACTCAAAATCCTGACAAAACAAAAATCTGGGTAGTAATTAAATAAGTTGGCAAAGTTTAAATTAAGTTGGCCAAGTTTAAATATGTGAGAAGGAAATTTAGCTAATTAGGTGTAAGGAGAAGTTTAAATGTTAATTATACCTTTTAAACAAAGACTAACGTTTCTTGGTAAACCTAATAGATGAGTTTAAATTACAAATATTTTCGTACTTGAATTATAGGCACGCAATTTATCAGGTTCTATAACTAGAGTTTCTTTAGTAAAAATACGGTTTTCGTAAATAACAAAAACGTGATTTATAAATCAAACTTGGTATATTATTATACTTTAAGCTTTCTTTTTTGCCTTTAAAATTCTGTATCCCTAAAGTACTAAAAATTTAAAATCTGATGCTTATAATTTCTTTTAAACACATGCAAAATATTCCATTGGAAATTAAGGAATATTTAATAAAAACTACTATTTACCATTTTTTTAAATTTGTTTACTAATAACATTATGAAAAAACTTTAATAGAATTAAGTGTATTTTCTTTTCGTAAAATAATGTGGTGTTGTAAGTTGTTCTCTATACTGAGCAGTTTTTTAAGAAAATTACCCTATTTTTTATGAAACACACTGTATATTTTATTAATGTTTATAAGGCTTTTTTGGGCCTTCCAGAAACATATACTATTACTTTTTAAATTTTTATTATCTATAAGTTAAGCAGTTCTTTGCAAAAAGCCATGACGGAGAATGACAAAATAATATTGTACTACCCCCAACTTAAAATTTTATTAAAAATCAACCTTCATATTTATACCTTATTTAAATTAACCTACCTATGCTTCATTATAAGAAAAGCAATTATACAGAAAAAAATAATATTTACTAAAATAAAATACGTAATATTGTACACCTTTTAATTGATCACTTATTGTAGTTTTTATTTTTAATTATTTTAAATTACATTTATTTTGGTTTTAATATTCTGTCTAATGTATTCGTTTTATTTTTAGTTTGGTGATTTATTCTCTGTAATAGTACTTCTACACTACTACTACTATAATAAAGTAATATCCTTTATACTTGTTTATTATTATTATGGTATTTATTTTTAGGTAGTGTAATGCAGCTCGTCGACCAATTAAAAAACATTTATTTTCAAGATTGGGTTTGAGTAATTAAACTACATTTTGGCACAAATACTACTTTATAAGAGCAAACCAACATAAATGTTGTAAATATAGTTATGAATATAAAGTTTAATTTTTGATATTGAATTTTCTGTCGTATGGCTCCCTATCTTTGGACAATCCACGAAGGCTGAAAGCCTAAATACTAACGTACCGTGGGTGTCTTAAGCAGGGTAAGAGGAAGTTTGTTAACACGGGACTTAAAACTTGAAGATTTGGGGGGAAGGAAAGACCTCCGCTGGCAGTAGGTTCCACAGTCTAGAAACTCTAGGGATAAAAGAACGAACGAAATGGGAAGTTCGGGGCCTGTCCAATTGGACCGTATAGGGATGCATACGTGCGGCACCACGAGTTTCTCTGTTGGGAGCTGCAAGAGGAGGGACTATACTGGATAATTCGTCGGAGCAGAAGCCGTAAAAGTATCTATAGAAGAGCGATAGATCTCCCACAGCTCGACGATGGGCAAGAGAAGGAAGTCTTTGAGTAAGTAAAGGATCATTAATAAGACGAACAGCCCTTCTTTGAATGGCATCAAGAATGCTGAGGGTTGTAGGGGATGCCATTCCCCAGACATGAGAACAATATTCCAGAGAGGGTCGAATTTGGGACACATACAAAGTGTATAAATTGGAAGGAGAAAAATACTTTTGGCTCGGAAAAGAAATCCAAGCTTTTTGACGCCGCGGTGGCTATAGATACAATGTGTTTATGCCAGTTAAGGTTATTTTCAAATGTGACGCCCACAAGGTTAAATGTGTCCCCGCTCTGCAAAAACCTGGCCACTCATAAGCAAAGGATGAGTGTTTGATGATTTTTTTCGCGACAAGGAACATGATTGTGTTTTGGATGCATTAAATTGAACGAGATTTTTAGGCGCCCCAATCCAATATCAAATTGAGATCCTGTGAAAGAGATATCTGCATCGCCCTGCGTTTGCTTTCCAAGTCGGGTTGAGAGATTGGTCTTGGGAACCTGGAAAGTGGAGTGAAGGGTACTATCGTCAGCAGCCTGCTAGCACTCATGAAAAAGGGTAATCAGCTAAAGTCAGATCTCTAGTCAATTCAGCAAAGATCAGGTGCTTAGTACGGCTTTCGCCATGCGTTGAAAGAATTAAACACCCTGTATACATATTAGAACAACTTTTGTTGGTGCAAGCAAATGTTGTTAGGTAATTAAATTAAACCTATAGACAAATGAGTTAGTCAACCACCAACTTTGAATGCTTTATAGTTCCGTACTTATTTCGTGCAAAAGAAAATTAAACTGCCTTGAGTATTTTACATTTCTGGCAAAGGTTTGCTTTTTACTTTTGTGTTTTCTCTGTTTCAACCTTCTTCTAATCTCTTAGGGCACGAGCAATTCTTTGAAATACGAACGCATAAGAGTTTTAATTAAATACAAATAATGAAATACTATGCTTCGGCGTATCGCTTAAAACGTAGTGATGGTCTAACAAAGAAAAATATTTTTTAAGATTATGATAGTATTTTTTTTTGCTTCAGTCTTTTCAAATTAAACCATAAACCATAGGGTGATTCTTAACCTATACGCATAAACTTGGGATATTATTGCTAAGACCAAACATGACTAAATATAAAAAAAGTATGTAAAGTGTTTCTAATAAGCAAGATAACTAATTAATTAAAATTTGGCAAAATAAGTATAATTCTAGGGACAAATTATAAATTATAATTTAAAATATAGTACTTTTTGTTAGCCCATTAATTTTACAAAGAGGTGTTACCACTATACTTACTAATTAATTAAGCAAAAAATAGTTACTAAGTATTCATTATTTGCTACAACTGCCACACATTAAAATTGATAGCATATTAGAATTGCTCGCCTTCCTTTTACACCTAATATAACCAATTTGGTTGCTAATTTACTTTTACCAAGTGTACCTTTTTCATAAAAAAATATGTGGAAGAATAAAAATTTCTTATCAAAATTTTATAGAAAGAGAAGCTTAAAGTAATTTCGTTTTTAATTTATGCAAGATACCGCAGGTGACGCCCTTTGAGGTTAACAAAAATTAATAAATTATTCCTATTTCTCATGTACTAAAACCTCTTTTAGCCCTTTATTGTGACGATTTACCTATTATTTCCAAAATTATTAGAATCCTGAATAAATTTTGACACCCTGTATCTCCGAAATTATTTATTCTTGGACCAAATTAAGTTGGGTTAGATCGTACTTTGAAAATTTGTGGTAGCATTTTTCGGCACCTCGAAAAGACACCCTACATAACTTGTCTTGGCATCCTTATTCACAAAAAATCTTTAATACATTGCGCAACCGAAATTACAAATATGGCTGGAATACTTGCGTGATTTTAAATTAACAGAATACTGGAAACTAAACCATCGACCATAGGCTATTAATGCATTAAATACCTTCCACCAATCCAATATGTACTCTCCTACAATTCACCGCTGCTGTAAGCGCGCTGATTTGAGCCGAACGAGATCAGTGGCTGTCGGCCCACCGCTTCCACCTTTCGTTGGACGGCGACACCAACAAGGCACATCCCACCCTAAATATTTCCTATGCTTTTAATTTCTTATATGGTCGTCGTGTTCGTTTCCACACCTGTTTGCATACAAAGTACGTTTTGTAAGATGCCTAATGCAACTATGTACTTTGTTGTTATGACTACTACTAGATAAAACAAATACAGAAACTATGCACGTAATGCATGTATTGTAAGTTAAAGACTTACCGCACTTAACTAACACAATAACCCAATTACAAATTACAAAACGTTACAACAAGTTAGGGGAACCAAAATTAGGTTTGCCAAGCACAAATGTGCATACGAGCCTGAGGACATTTCAAGGATTAGGTATAGCCAAGGAATTTAGGCACTATGTTTTCGGTATCAAATAAGTGGTTTACGTCATATTTTATGTACGTAAATTAAAATGGTATGTTGCTGTGTTAATTTGCAAATGGTTAATTTGTATTGTAGGTGCCCAACAGTAAAATAGAAACACACATAATAAATATTATTAAAAAAAAAACGATATTTATTAAACTCGTCAGTCGTAGGGGACAATTAGAACTGGTTTTAATATAGCTGGTGAAAACACAAGTAGGTATGTGTTTTTTTGTCACCTAGGATGGAAACTACGATACAAAAACGCAAAGTAAAAATTGACATTTAGTAATTAAAATGTAGATGCTCTGCAATACTTTTTGTTTTATTAGATTTAAAAAAACGCAATTCAATATTTTTATGCAGTACATGTTTTTCACTGTAAATGGATTTTTTTAAAGTTAATATTTCATTATTTTTATTCCTTAAATCATACATACTGCAGCAGTAACCTAAGTAAAACAATAGGCCGTTAGGTTTAATATTATCAGCTGATGATCCGAGAGTGCTGATATTTATAGGAAGTTTATATTAGTTTAATTATAGCCACATGCCACTTTCTTAAAAACTTGAAGATTTGGGGGGAAGGAAAGACCTCCGCTGGCAGCAGGTTCCACAGTCTAGAAACTCTAGGGATAAAAGAACGAACGAAATGGGAAGTTCGGGGCCTGTCCAATTGAACTGTATAGGGATGCATACGCGCGGCACCACGAGTTTCTCTGTTGGGAACTGCAAGAGGAGGGACTATACTGGACAATTCGTCGGAGCAGAAGCCGTAAAAGTATCTATAGAAGAGCGATAGATCTCCCACAGCTCGACGATGGGCAAGAGAAGGAAGTCTTTGAGTAAGTAAAGGATCATTAATAAGACGAACAGCCCTTTCTTTGAATGGCATCAAGAATGCTGAGGGTTGTAGGGGATGCCATTCCCCAGACATGAGAACAATATTCCAGAGAGGGTCGAATTTGGGACACATACAAAGTGTATAAATTGAAGGAGAAAATACTTTTGGCTCGGAAAAGAAATCCAAGCTTTTTGAAGCCGCGGTGGCTATAGATACAATGTGTTTATGCCAGTTAAGGTTATTCTCAAATGTGATGCCCACAAGGTTAAATGTGTCCCCTGCTCTGCAAAACCTGGCCACCATAAGCAAAGGATGAGTGTTTGATGATTTTTTCGCGACAAGGAACACGATTGTGTTTTGATGCATTAAATTGAACGAGATTTTTGGCGCCCCAATCCAATATCAAATTGAGATCCTGTGAAAGAGATATCTGCATCGCCCTGCGTTTGCTTTCCAAGTCGGGTTGAGAGATTGGTTTGGGAACCCTGAAAAGTGGAGTGAAGGGTACTATCGTCAGCATAACTATGAATGGGATTGGTTGTGGAAGAAAGAAGGTCGTTGATGTGAAGAAGAAACAAAGTTGGTGCTAGACTGAACCCTGATGGCGCAATAAAATTAAAATATATTTGGTAAATATTACAAATATATTTTAAAAATACAAAAGTAGTTAATGCTACCTAAATTACATGCGGAATATTTTACCTGAAGTCAAATAGGCTGCAATAAAAACCTTGGGTAAAATCGGGGCCGCATTGCACTTAGATACTTAAAAATGTGTTAGGGTGAATGTCGTCTCTCTATTTATGGCTACAATCCATTTTTTTCTTAAGTTTTTCTTTGTAGGAGAAGTAAACACCATTACATATGAATCATCCTCCTTTATTTATTTTCCATAACTGCTGCAATAACAATACAGTGATCACCATTAACTATGAACCATATGGAAAACTTTTTTTATTTTCTATTTCCTAAAAATGTAATTCCTGATAAAAATTCTGCATACACCAAATCTTACAAAAAACTGATCAAAACTTTCAATAAAATATAGTAGGAGGCTCTGGTTGAATAAAATGTGACAGAACCTTTAATTCTTAATAAGTTTTTGAAATGTTTTCGCTGTGATTAATCTAATTTTCGTATACGCTGTGATTAATCTAATTTTTATTGGTGTTTTGTGACTTTTGGTATATGCGGGGACTTTAAACAAGAATAATATATTATTTTAAAAAAATTAAAAACAAAATGTTTTCCATATGGTCAGAAATCGCTGCAGAGCTACAGCGATGGTTAAATGGGAAAATAATTGCAGTATGAAGAGCCTATTTTAAATTACTTTTTGTTTCGTTTTAAAAATTATGCCTTACTAGATATTTAAAAAAAAAAAAAAGTTTTCCCAAAATTGTGTTTTTCTCTGTAACTCAGGTAATAGGTATTGGAAATAAAAAGAAGTGTAAATAAAAAACTTGCAGATAATTATCTTTTTAATAAAAAGAAAAATCTGATATTAAATGCTGTAGTTTGTTTTTAAGGTACGACATAAACTATAACTATAGTTGGCTACGACATTTTTCCAAAACTATGTAATTTTTTATTTAAAGTGTATCTTGGCATACATGGTTATAAAGCTTATAAAAAGGCCCCTTTAAAAATATCATAGCCAACTATAGTTCTGGTTAATTCGGATTTTACCTTTTTATAGGTTTCCTTTTACCTTTTTTCTCTATTTTGAATATTAACTGAGCTCCAGAGTAAAACAGTTTTTCGGAAAAAAACCGTTTTTTTTTGACAAAATCGAAAAAAGGGTTATTTAAACTTAGCTCCAAAACTACATTTTTTCCCATTTAATTATATCTGTAGCTGAAGCAGTTTCTAAGATCCCTGTACTAAACATCGAAAAACTTACCCTGTAAAAGTAGTACTTAATCTGTGATTATCATTGTATTTAATTAAACTTCTTTTATTTTCATCAAAGTGGATACTCAAGCTTCCAAAAGTTCCTACGTTTTCAATTGGCTAATTTCCGCTGCGGACAACTGGAACTTATGATCTTTCATTGTTAAGGCAAGTCGAGCCGAATTTAAGACAAAGATGGGGTGGAAGCGTTATAATGAAATTCGTATGTGAAGGGAATTTGTGAGCAGCCATCCAAATAATAATTTTTTAGTTTAACTTCTTTAAGCCACTAATACGAAATACAGGGTGCTTCATTAGTGTGTGTTATTTTGTTTAAAGTGGTTTATGAATAAGAGATAAAAAGTCTATTTTTGGAAAATATTTTGTTTATATACAGGGTACTCAAATTTGCCCTACTAGAATTTGATCAATTTTTTAAATGGAACACCCCAAATATTTTTACATATTTGGGAGTCCTTTATGTTTGTCTATACATGGGTACAATTATATACTTATTAAATTATTAGTTTTAAGAAAATTAAATTTTCTTAAAAAAATATGAAAAAACATCGATAAAGGAAAAAAATTCCCCAAGTCGATGAAAAAGTTACTGTCTCCAAAAAGAGTTAAATCTGATTGTAGAGGGTCAAAAGATACCCTTCTATAATTTTAAGCTAATTTTGACATACAGGGTGCTCAAAAATCGGCTCCCAATAGTCAAAAATTCAACTGATTTTTTTAAATGGAACACCCTGTATATTATTATTTAGTATAATAAAGCTTTAGTAAGTAAACAATTTTGGTAATAGACCCAAAGTCTCTTATCTGTCCCTATTTTTGTGTTACTTACACATATCGCCCTTTTAAAATTAATTTTAGGTAATAATTTAATTTATTTGCTAAAAAAAATACTGTAATAATAACTAACTAAAATAAATATTCAAAATACCTTTCGTTCTGGTCTAAGCATAAATTAACACGCCGTTTAAAGTTTCTTTTCACTTCACGCAGCATTTGCGGAGAAACCGGACCAAATGCCTGCCTTATTCTATCTTGCATATTCATCACAGTTGTTGGTGGATCCTGATGTGCTTGCCTCTTTAACATAACCCCAAAGAAAAAAATCAAGCTTCGTCGGTCCGGTGATCTGAAGGGCCACTGAATCGGCCCATTTCTTCCAATCCATCTAAAAACTTTCTTAAAACTGTCTTAAAACTTTAAATTAATATTATTTTAAATTAATAATAATTGTAAAATCTTTTTACCTAAAAATGATTTTTAAAATTGTGAATTTTAAATACGTGTAAGTAACACAAAATTAAAGACAGATAGAGACTTTGGGTCTATTACCAAAATTGTTTACTTACTAAAGCTTATTAGACTAAATAATAATATACAGGGTGTTTCATTTAAAAAATCGAGAAAAACCGATTGAATTTTTGACTATTGGGAGGCGATTTTTGAGCACCCTGTATGTTAAAATTAGCTTAAAATTATAGAAGGTATCTTTTGACCCTCTACAATTAGATTTAGGTCTTTTTTGGAGACAGTAATCTTTTTATCGACTTGGGGAAATGTTTTCCTTTATCGATGCTTTTTCATATTTTTTTAGATTTTCTTAAAAACTAATAATTTAATAAGTCTAATATTGTACACATGTATAGACAAACATAAAGGACTCCCAAATATGTAAAATATTTGAGAGTGTTCCATTTAAAAAAAAACGCGACATCAACTGAACCAAACGGTCGAGTTACCTTTGATTTCGTCATTATTTTGGTACATACAATTTTCTAAAATTAAATGATAAATGCATAGTTATGAAAAGGATACTTGTCTTCTAAAAATAAGAAGGCTATAATTTCTTTTGCAATACAATGGCTGTGCTGCCAAAATTAAAATTCATAAGTTCAAATAAATAAAACATCTATAAAATGGTATTTTGGAAAATTTTAATACGGTCGTGGAAAAAATATAGTATGTTACACATGCATAGTGTCCTTTTAACTTATGGAATCTTTCCATTCGTAAAAAAGGATCAGTTTATGCACTTGTTACATAAATTAATATTTTAAGAACTTTACATCAACTATGACTAATATAACTATTTTTTTTTTTTTGATAATTTTAACCAGCTACCATTTTACTATTATTAACGTCAAAACTAATATTTTTTTTAAAAAAGACAAGTTTATAATATTAAAAAGGTGCTTATCTAGGTATAGTTAACCCAAATAAAATGTATAGGTATTAGAAGGGCCGAAGCAATGTTTACATGCATAAATTACTGGATCTGCCAATTAAAACCAATATTTTATATAGCTACTAGAAGACTTTATTTAAATGATCAATTAAAACACATGGTGTTTTACTATAAAATAAAGAGTTAGGGCGGTTTTTAGATTTTATGTCTGGTTTGCTCGACACTCGGTATAACCAAAAGACAAAAATACATTTTTATTATAAAATGTACAAAAATGATCAATTAGGTAATTTCGTAAAAATAATTACCATTATTGTCAAAGGGTTAGCCTATATATATATATATATATATAGGTTTCACGGATGGTTGAATGTAGCGGTATTTTCCGGCTAACTGCCTCAGCTTTTGGACACTTGCCGATAGGCGCTGCCAACATCTTCGTTGGTATTAGGTGTTGCCTCCTTGACGGCTGGTGACTAACCAAGCCAAGCAACCGTCAAGGAAGCAACACCTGAAAATGCCATAAGTCATTTCACGCTTTTTATATTGTTTTTATCATTCAAGGAATGTATATTTATGTTACAAGATATTTATTTTAATTTGACATTACCATGTTGAGTTGTGTTGTTGGTTTTAAGTGTTGTGGAATAACCTATTTCTGTGAGTAAAGTTTTTTTTTTTAGTCAGTATTTATGCATTCTTTTAATGGCTTTTACATTTAACTATAACTTCATTATGTATATTCTTTTAATGTGTCCTTTCTTTGTCATTGTTTGTAGTTTACTTCTCTGAGGAAGCTATTGAGCAATGGCGAAATATAGAGGTATTTAAGAAAAGGAGTTTCTTTTAATTAATCCACAGACCGGAAACCTGATAAATTTCCCCAATAATTTATATCGTACGGTCAAAAATACCATGTATATATATGCAAAGAGGGTCTTAAGGAAAAAATGATAGGAACTTGTGACAATATTTTCACGTGTTCTATATGAATCCGAGAGATTGCCCACATATTCTTGGACACCTTGTATATCAAATTAATAAGTTTTCAAATTTATGGAATATTATTAGGATTTAAAAATTTAAAAATATTATATATTTTTTTAATATTAAAGCACATCCTTTAAGATCAAAGCCTATGTACTTAGGTGCTGTAAGTGCCTTTAAGAAAATAAGGGGTACTTATTTATAAGCACTTAGAGAAGTGAAGGTTTAAAGAAAAAATCGCTAAAGGTAGCCGGTTAAATACTTTAGAAATCTTGGAAATAAAGGATACAAAGCAGGAAGCTTTTATTTTAGGGATGCATAAGAGTGACACTTTTCTTTACTTTGTTGGGTTCACAAGAAGAGGTATTTAACTATTATATTCTTTGAAAAAAAAATGAATAAAAATACCATTTAAAGGGATAGGTCCTTAACAGGTCGGTGGACAAGAAAAATTTGTTTGAGAAGTGTCATTAATATCCTCTTTTATTTAAAATTTATTTGTTACAGATACAGAAAGTTAAACTTTTCAAAAAACTTTAAAAATTCGAAAACATTTTATTTAGTTATATTGTTAACATAAATGTTAATTAATGTGTGGTCTTGGATTATGCAGTTTAGCAATTTTTTTCTGGAAAACTAGGCAAGCTACGTAAAAATATAAGGACACAAAAAAGTGATATTTTTAGGTGTGTTATCCGGAAAAAAACATAAAAGTTAGTTGCGTACATTTCTTTGTCAATATTATTAGCCAAGATGCGCCCCACGCCGCCACTGGTCTTAGGTAAGGACAAAATTAACTTCCCATTTATACAAATACCACAGTCAAATTTTATTTAAATCGGATAAGACATATTTAACATATTATTAAAAACCCAAGTTTAACACCCTGTATTTTGGAAACAAACCATTTCCGGACCTATGTTTATATTAACATTTTTTCCTAAAATTGGCTTGGGAATATGCCTTTAATATTTCTTACCACCATTAGAAAATACCCTGTATATAAAGGACTTTTACGTAAGACTATATTTTCTGATTAAAACTCTATACCTAATAAAGAATATTTACTTTTATTATGAAAATATTAATTTCCTCTTCACAAAAAGGGACTTAAATGTCAATATTATATTTTATCATTACTTTATTAAGTTAAACTTTAACTAAGTTTATCCTTCTAGGAAATTTATAGAAACGTCATTAGAAAAGTTTGCTGTAATATCTTTATTAAATTGGTGCATCTTTCTAGAAATTCAAAAATAGTAAATGCATAACATACATCTTTATTAATATATCCCTTGCTTTTAATTACATAAATTCTATATTAAATTTGTTACCCTAATTAAATTTCGTAAATTTTAATTAAGTTTGGTGCTTTTGCTAAAGCTAAAGTTGCGACAAGCGGTATTTCATATTGCCAGATGGTTCGTACATCTTGTATAAACCAGACATGTTTATGAAAGCAAAATTCAGAAAATAGTTTGTGAAATTTTGCGGCTACATACGTCTCTTCCAGTCTAAAATGATATTTTTAAAATTAACTAAAAGCGACAATGTGTTAGCGGGGCATTAGCTATTTGTCGTTGTAGCTTAAATTTTGTTTTAACGCAAAATCCTTTTAAAACTGGCTTGTACAATGTTTCACCATTTTTTAAAGAACGATATAGCCACTTAGCTGTAATCACATTTTATACTGCAATTCTAAAAGAATTTAGAAAAAAATTAAAAAGTAAAAAAAAATTGTTTTAACATCGGAACATAAAATACAATGTCTTGAATATTTGGGTCCAAACGTCCTAGTAAATATCTTTCCTTAAACTTTTCAGGAGTTAAAAATTAAAAGATTTGGCCAATCGATGTGTCAGGAAACATTTCTTTGCTTCCTTGTCTTTTTATTCCTAGAGTTTTCAGAATGGGGAACCTGCTGCCTGCGGAGGCCTCGTGTTAACAAACTCCCATTTACACTGCTTAAGACATCCACGGTATGTTAGAGTAGCCAGTTACCAGATTTTGTGAATTGTTAAAGATAAAAAAGACAGCTTTGTATGGAAAAGTATTTTGCTTGTTATGTTTTTAATGCCTCTGTGCCCCCCTCACCCTTCCTTAGCATTAGGGAAGGAACAAAGAGATGTATTTCGAAGGTAAGAAACTTTTTTCTTGCTTTTTAAAAATTTAAATACGAACATTCTTCTTTATTTTCTATTTTCTGTCTATATCGTACTTTGTAAAGTCTTTGGCTCGTTCCGCAGTCACTAATGGGTAACACGAACGCCTGGAAATAGAAAGGCGATTTGGATCTTTCTTGTCATTTATCCTGTTCTATTGTATGGCGTTTTGTATAAAGTGATCTTGCTCAAATGGATTAATAATATTATATATTATCCCGCTAACTCTCTCCTTTTAACACGCAAATTTTGTCGCTGTCTTTTCTCTTGTATAATTTCTTATACAAAATAGAAAAAGCTAGATATATTTTAATTAAGCAAAAGACAAATTATTAAAATCCGGAAATTTAACATGGACTAATTAAAATATGAGTGAATATGAGTGAAAAAAAAACAAATATATTTTAATAAACAACAAGTGTATTTTTCTATAAAGGGTGCATTTTTCCACAAGAACCCGACGTTTTCAGGTCCAGTAGTTTATTATTTTTCCACTATCGAAGATTTACGAACTATTAAGAAAGAATGATACAGAGTACAGACAAGAAATAGAAAGGAAATTTCTTTCCTGTCTATTTCTTCTTTCTATCGAATTACAGAGTTCTAGAGCAGTTTTCCTAAAATCCCGTTTTTAAAAGAAAGAAAAGAAAAAATAATATAACCACACAATGTAAACATACAAAGTTATTTCCCGTAGTTTAAATTTATCCAAAGGCAAAAACATTTGCTTTTTTATCATTTAAATGGAAACAAAACTCGTTTTCGGCAAAAACTTTTATCCGAGCAGTATGATATCAAATGGTTTATTAACTCAATCAATTTGCTTTGTATTTGGGGAGTTAAACCGTTCAATGTATGTTTGACTGCTGAAATATTAAAAATAGTTTAAGTTTTAGCTGGTTTGGCTGGTAAATAGAGCAAACTTTCCACATCGTTTGATTAACTTGATTTTTACTTTGTCTAAACGGTTTGTTTTATATTTTTAAATTTTATTATGTTGCCTTTTATTCGTTAATTACTAAAATGGTTTGTTTTACATTTTTGAATTTTAATATGTTGCTTTTTATTTGTATTTTAACAATGTTTTGCGAAAATTAAATAGTCCCTAAAATTTATTTTATGCAGGGAGTAACAGAATGTTAGGAAAATTTAAGATCAAATTCTGTATAAGAAAATATATAAAAAAAGGTTCCTCTCGCCGGTCCCCAGATTTTATGTTCTTTAGACGCAGAGTGTGAGACTTTTTAAAAACTGGGAAAACCTAAAATTAATATAGTATACTTATGTCGTTGCTCAAAAACTAACAACTATATTAAATATCGAATACTAGTTTTTATTTAAAACAAAATTATCTACAAATTTTTTATTTAAACTTCTTTTATTTTACATATTAACCGAGGTACTGGGGAAAACAATAAAAAAACACGTTTTTTAATATTCAATAAGCCATGATTATTTTTAAATTAAATAAAAGGTGATTTAAACTAAGCCCTAAAATCTACAATTCATTGCATATAAATAAACATCTCTGTAGCTGCAGCACTTTCTGTGATTACTGTACTAGAGTTTAAAAAACTTACCCTGGAGAAATTCAAATTCCTATGGAGAATAATTTTATTTAAAATACTTTTTTCAACTTCTTCTGGCAAAAAAATTAAATTCAGGCTTTGTTAGTTTACCTTTTAAATGTTAATTGGATAAAATATTGGGATAAAAAGAATACCTTTTTTAAATTAATTATTAGGAACAAAAATTAGATAATGCAGATAGACCTTGACAGGCATGTCTGCGCCAATACAAAGGGTCACAAGATGGATCACATAGAACCGCAAAGACTCAGTGGCGGATTTACCAGCAGGCTAAGTAGACTGCCTTATATTATAATAAATCAAGACCATTTTTTAATGATATTTGGAAAACAAAACTTTAAAACACACATTGACAATTTTTTTAAATTTAATTGGCTTCGTATCTTTATATTTTACGAACTTTCAATGGTCACCAGTGCTTAAATTGCCGTCCCTTGAACGAGGAGCCCGGGGCACGCACCCCGGCTTGCCCTCTGTAGATCCGGTGCTGACTATGAGAGTTATTATTAAAATACATAAAATTAAAACTTTTGTTAGATGATTAACCTGACGACACTAATAAGTCATCATGCCACTTTTATACTAATATCCATGAAGAAAATTATTATTCCGCACATTAGAAATAAGTTTATTTATAAAAAACTGCATTTAAAACAACTAGCATACCATCCGGCAAGGTCTGCAATTAACGCTTAACAGAGTGGGGTTAGCGACACTGAAAAAATTTGCAGAGAAGGAAGTGGCTTTGTGTGCATACTTAGACATAGAGGGAGGGACATAGAGGGACACCTCATATAAATTCATACAAAGAGCCGCAGAAATTAACAACACACGGAAGCTTGAAAAACTTCAAAGGCTTGCCTGCCTAGGTATTACAGGGGCGATGAAAACCACTCCAACCGAAGCCATGGAGGCAATGTTGGACTTGCTCCCGCTCTACTTAAGCATAAGGAAAAAGGCCCTGCTGAGTGCCTTGAGAGTAATACAGATACGTAAACTAAAGTCAGAAAACCTGACAAGTCACCTCAGAAAACTAGAAAGTATTTAAACTGAAGCTTTGATCAAGCAGATACAATCCCAGTGATGCGAGATTTTCGAAGCCCTTTTTTAAATTGGCAATACACTGGCACCAAACTATAAGGGAAAAGATATCTTAACTAGAAGGTGGCTCGATGGTCTGGTATAGAAACGAATTCAAGATGGATGAAGAAGTGGGGGACAAGTTTAAGGACCAAGATGTAGACCTGCAAAGCCTCTAGAAAAATCTCCCACCAGGTTTTAAGCTGAAATCTATGCTATCGATATCTGCGCAACCGAATGCGCCAAAAAGGCCTACAGGATGCAAATATCTACATCCCATCGGACAGCCAGGCAGCCCTAATGGCATAAGCTTAATGCTGCTTTGACTTAAGGCTTGCCTGGGAATGCCGACAATCTATTAAACAACTGGCTACAAACAACAGAGTAACTCTGATGTGGGTGGCAGGATATGAAGGAGTGAAAGGCAACGAAATTGCCGACCATTTGGTCAAAATAGGTGCACAGGCACCTTTTTGCGGCATAACGAGCGGCCGCGTAAAGAAAAAGCTCTGAGAATGGGAACAGAGAAAAAAAGACTTACTGGAACAACGCTCCAGGACAAAGATAGGCAATGAGATTTATCTCTCAATCGCCCAAATATACTAAAAAGCTATAAGAGCTTCAACAAATAACCTAATCATAGTTACTAACATTCTGAAAGGTAATAGCCTTCTGAGGTACCACCTTAAAAAGATGGGAAAGACCAACAACGAGCGCTGCAGGTTCTGTGTGGTTAGCAATATGCCAGTTTGTAATGGTAACAATTAAAAAAATTAGATGCAATTCAACGAATTATCTTTAAAATTATTTTTTTCCTATATTTGAGGTCAAATTAGCTGGCAAAAAAATATATAAGAAACTAAAACCACAAAAATTAAAAACAATTTCAGCATAAACAATTTTTGTACCTTGGAGTTGTAGTAAATATTATTTTGCATAAACATGATAAACACAATAAAGACACTTTTAACTTAAAATACATTGAAAAAAATAAAAATTAAAAAGTCCTTTAAATAAAAAAATTATATATTTTTTTATTACCCTTTTGTCGACATAAAAAAAATATATGCTTTAACCAAATACTACAAATACTATAAACAGCTTATTTTAATGAGTTTTTATTAAACAAAGTTAAATAAAAATTTAAAGTGGCAAATTTGACTTTAATTTTAAAATGATAAGCGTTTTTAATAACAGTAATTCTTGTTAAGGTTATTAAGCATAAGAACAAAAGAAGCTTTTAATTAAAAGTAAATTTAAATTACTCATAATTTATAAAATAATACTTTTTATTAAACTGCTTTCTGTTTGGGATCATTTTTCCCCATTAAAAATTTTGTTTTAACTTTTATTAATATTTGAGATTGTTTGTTGCCGTAAAGTAAATTTTTAAATAAATACGCCAGCTTAAACTCTGTTATTTTAAGTATTTTAACGTTTTTACAAAGTAACAAAACTGTAGCAAAAAGTATTTTTTTTCTTTGGCATACTTTAATTGTTTTTAAAACAAATTGAAGCTAGAAAAACTCAGTGGAAAATATAATTAATTTTAAACAAAATAATATTTGGCTTTTCGTCAGAATAAAGAGGTTTAATAAACGTCTTAAGAAAATAAAACTTTTTTATACTGTAAAGAACTATTCTGCCCTTGCAAAATATATTGAAAGTTAAATTACTTTAAAAGAAATAAAGTTATAAAATATCTACTTTAAAATAATTATTTAAATTTACGTTATATAAAAAGTTTCTTACTATACAGAGAAGTTTGCAACCTTTTTCATAGTATATAAAAAGTTTATTTATTTTCTAAAAATGTTTAATAAAAAAATAATTTATTCCAGGCAAGTAATTATTTGTTTTTATTTAAACTCCCAGAAAACAAAAAAACTATAAAATAATTTTACTTTTTTACTAAATGCATTATTGTAAAAAATTTTGTTTTTTAATATTTTGGGATGATAGCTATATTTTAAAATTGATAAGCAATAAAAAAAAAAAACAAAACTTTTCGCGGTTGAACTGTAGTATTTTAAATTACACATAATACCCAACGTATCATCGGTTCTAAGCAACCAAGGCTGGTGTTTTATTTAATTTTTAAGGTGCCAAAAACCCAAAAAATAAATCTTTTTAAGCCTAAAAGGTGCGCTTGTGGCGGCTTCGGTTGTATCAGCAAGCGTCGATCACCGGAGTTAAGCAGTGAAATGCGCGCCCATAATTTGGATGGGTGTCCGGCGACAGCGGTGTTTCGGGCAGCGGCACACGGTGTTTTCTGCTCGGGGATGCGGACCGAGCAACAACCATCCAAGTTATGGAATGAATGGTGTGTGAATGAGAAGGAGTAGGGGTCAAGGTACAATAAGCCTTCAGGCTGCAGTGCACCACCTAGGGGGCGGTCGTCGGACCTGGGTGGGATGACCCCGAAAGGGTGAAAAAAAAAAAAGAAAAAAAGCGTAAAAAATATTTTTTAACAATAAATAAACCACCTTTTAAGCCTGTTCCAGATACTACGAAGTTAGTGGAACATTCGGTATTCGCCAAACTTCGTAGAGCGTGTGGGAGAGTGCCTTCGACCAACATTCGCACTTCGCCGTGTCTTTTCCGCCGACTATGGGTAAAATATTCCACATCAAAGGACGTAAAGTTCGGCGAATTGCATTCGGTGGCAGTTCCCAGCAGTGATCTCGATGGATTGCCAATATTATAAGATGCGCGAAACAAAAGTTACATTTCATGGGCGAAAAAACCGGTTTGTGCGCAAGCCAGTTGAGGGTAAACGCACCCGACTTCAAACAAACTATCCGCATTATAGGAAAGAATTTGTTGACGGCGTCCTGGTTTTCCGTTTGAAGTACAGAAGCTTATGAGCGTTACGGTCAGACCGCGGACGAAGGATACGGGGTGCCGGTGTTTGTCTTTGCCACGGCTTTTAAGTGCGCATGTTCGTCCACCCATCCATTTGTTTACTGAGCGAGTTCGTAAAAATCCGAAAAATGCTTCTTGCCACTGCGGATCTAAATGTAGGTTATCTATGGTTCCCAGACGCTTCGCTCTTGCTTTGATGCAAATTTGTTAATATTTTGGCTGATCAGTGTAGTACCAGTTTGTGCTTAATTTTTTAAATCAATTTATGCATCGCTATCAAAAGAGGAGATACTTTAAAATCCTAAAGATCCATATCACAAAAAATCGAAGTTTAATTTACCATACGTGGAAAAACGTTTCCACCATCTTGTTTATCGGCGTTTAAATTATTTTTTTTTAACCATGTACAACACATAATTAAGGAAGCTGCAGCAACAACAGCTTACTTGTCCGCACCTTTGTCCATTTTAAAACCGATAATCGAGACTTTGTCAAACATTTGCTATTTGCTGAAGTACGAAGTGGTATGAGAAGTCAACTCAAACTTGAAAATTGTGCTTCGCCGAAGTACGAAGTGTGTTATTCACCAAAGTACGTGGTGTCTGGGACCGACTTAAGCAGTAGGTGCGATCTAATTAGCTAAACGTGTATTCGACATAAATAGGTAGATCAATGTTTGGCTTATTGTGCTGGCACATGAGTTTGAAACGTAGAACGTAGAAAGTGCTTTATTTTAAATAATAAATTTAATGATTACTTGTTAATTTTCTATGTTTAATTCCTTTATTTTAAAAATATTAAAATAATTTAAAAGAATCTAATAGGGCAAAGAATCCAAGGAAAACCAGTAAACCGGGATATTCTTTAATAAATTCAACTTAAACATTCTTTTAAAATTCTATTTAAAGTTTTAACAGGTTGGGAACATCTAATATAATAGCATATTTAGGTTTTATTTGATTTATTAAACGACACTTTATCAACGTAAATAAGTATTGTTTTAGAAAATCCTTGAAAAATAAAATAAATCGTTCTTAACCGTCTAAAAGAACAGGTAAAGTTTTAAGTGCAAAACAACGTGTTTATAATAATACATTTTCCCACGACCACACACGAAAATGACATAAAACGCACTCCTTAATCATTTGGAAAACGATTAATATCACACGCGTGTTGAAATCTGCTTTTCAACACTAGAGTTGAAAAGTAGAATGACAGGTGCTTAAACTCCGTAAAAAAATCAGTACTTTTTTAACAAAATAAAAGTCTTAACTTACCAGTGCTAACAAATATTTTTTTACAAATTAAATTGATATTATAGTTATTTATATTTAAGGGTTTATTAGGTTATAGACTTTTTATTTTATGGGAATGGGAAACGTGTTTAATAATAGGCAACCCATTAAACACATGTACTAAATATCGATAGCGAGTCGATAGATCGAAAAACTACCCTAAAGTTGAAAAAAGACCATTTATTTTGGTGTACACCTATTTTTAATTAAATTTTCAGCTCTAAGCAATAAACACTACTTTAGTGTCGAAGATAAAATAGAAACTATATCTACTATTTTTTAGATTTGGATGGCCATATTTGCAAAACTATAAGAGATAGACATATTAAATGTGGTATTTTCTTAAAGCTTTTTAAAATATCTATTTAACACTTTGTATAATATATCACATACAAAAACCCGATGCTCAATTGTTTTTTGGTTAGCAGCACGTTAATCAGCGGACCTGAGTTCGTATCTGCAATAATAAGAAAGTTAGCAATAGTGCCGACTTAAAAATGATCACCCTGTATATTGCTGCAAAATAGAAAAATTAAAGTATGTTTAGTAAATAAATGTATGTACCAATAAATACTTTTTTAGACGATAGAGGGTATTGTCACATTCCTGACAATATATAAGAAAGAATATTCAAAAAACATAAAATACATAATTAAATCCACAAACACTGGCTTACATTTTAGGAACTTAGATATTTTTGTTTCTACATTTTAAATATATCAGTTTAAAATTTTCTTCTCCAACTAATCGAAGTGAGAAATTCTGTACGACAATTTCAACAAGAAACCTCTTCTGGAAATAAGGCAAAAAAGAATTCCATTTATAGGAAACCACGAAACAGATGGGCTTTTTGTAAAATGTTCAGAACATCTTGGCAATAAAATAAAAAGTTGTAACTTTCTTAAAAAATATACGTCATTTTTTAGATATTCAGCAGCGTAACATATTGTGGTATATTAAACATTTTCTTACAATTATTGAATTTTTGTATAAAACCAATTAATCGCCAATGTTTTAAAACTTTAGCTTTCTAAACATCGCACAGTGCGGACTTCTGTGAACAAAAATCATAGAACGAGGTGTGATTTTTTTTCAACCCTTAACTGATGACATGAAGTCACTTAGACTCTGCAAATTTTTTTGGCTTATATTTACTACTACAATAGTAAATGAAACCTACTGTTTTGGGTACCTTCCGAGACCAGGTCTAGTATAAGGTGCTTAAAAGGCAGCATCCAGCGTTTATCTGTTTTCAAGTAAGGTATGTCATTGAGTCTACAATACTTCATGTCACCACGTGCGTAAAATAGCTTATTTTAATAACTATGGCTAGTTGCGGGTAAATTAAGCGCTAATTCTTTTATCATGCAGGTATACGTTCTAACGTCCTCCATAAAAATAGTAATTTAAATCGATTTTCTATTATTAAAAAATTTAGCTGATCTGTTGGTTCAAAATTACATAATTAAAAGGTTAAATGTGGCAAACTTTAGAGGAGATCTAAAACTAAGTATCCATTGTATTGAAGACATATCCGAGTAATGTTCTTCATTACATAAAGTCCATTCATAAAATTGATGCTTTGGACACGTATCGTTGAACAAAATTTCCAAATTTAACCCATTAATTCGTTATTGGATTCTACAATATTCTAGCTGCATAAATTAAGAAACTCTAAGTTTTGTTCCTTTTTTCACAACTACCACAATGCGGGTATCAAATAAAAGAGCTTAATTGGTAGAATAAGGCTTAATATTAAAAAAATATAATAAAATCTAAGATGACGATCGCCACAAAATGGCGGATTAATGAAAGGGCTTGATTAATAGAATGGAGCCTATTCTAAAATAAATCAATTCAATAGAATTAAAAGATATAACTAACAGCAAAACTAAAAATTTGAAAATATAGTATATAAAAGAAAATATGTAAAACAATTTTATTACAATATGAATAATGTAGGTTATGTACTAAAAGCATAAAAATATTTCTGCTCCTAAACTACAAAAATAGTTGACACTTGAAAATGGACAGAGATGGGACTGCCCGAAACGTTGTGTGAATAGTTGAAATAAGGACAACGGAAGCCCGAAATTGTTTTGGTATTACTCTTTTACGCATAACCTTGAGAAATTACTGCTAAGGGCAAACAATAACTTATAATGAAAAAAAAGTTAGTAAATATTTAATATAATTTTAATAAATGTAACCATCTATTTATCTCTTATATAAAAAAATAATTTTTATATTGTACCATTTTAACATATCATTTAAACATTCCTAAAGATATTCTATCTATTGCTGTTTTGTTAAGTTAATACCTAATATCTTTTTTATGAACTTTCAGTACATACTTATCCAAAGATAATAAAATTTGAAGTATCAATAAAAAGTTTATTACCTTTTGTATTCCAATACCCTAGTTTTTTAAGGCTATAGGAAAGGGCTTCTCCATACGTACATGACAATTTGAATCGACTTTTGTGGGTTACTGTATCGTAAAACTAGTGACTAGTTTCGCACACAAAATTAAACATTTTTATTTATTTTAAAACTATTTGACACCGTGGTACTAACTTACTTAACCCCTTTGATAAATTTTGCGCATTAAAATTATGAACTAGTATATATTCCACTGGGTCACTTCCTAATTTTAGTCGCTAGTTTTAGCTTTATGGTTACGAAAATTTGCAATAAACTTGCGAACGGATTCGATTTTAATATCTTACTATTAAATATCTCTAAATTAGGCCCTCTGATATATTTTGATATTTAACCAATTTTGCGCATTAAAGTAATGAACTAGTATACATTCCACTGGGTCACCTCCTAATTTTAGCCGCTAGTTTTAGCTTCGTGGTTACGAAAATTTGCAATAAACTCGCGAACCGATTCGATTTTAATATCTTACTAGTAAATATCTTTAAATTAAGCCCTCTGATATATTTCGATATTCAACAAATTTTGCGCATTGAAATTATGAACTAGTATATTATATTCCACTAGGTTACCTCCTAATTTTAGCCGCTAATTTTAGCTTCGTGGTTACGAAAATTTGCAATAAACTCGCAAACGGATTCGATTTTAATATCTTACTGTTATATATCTTTAAATTAAGCCGTCTGATATATTTCGATATTCAACAAATTTTGCGCATTAAAATTGTGAACTAGTATATATTCCACTGGTTCACCTTCTAGTTTTAGTCGCTAGTTTTAGCTTCGTGGTTACGAAAATTTGCAATAAACTCGCGAACGAATTCGATTCTAATATCCTACTGTTAAATATCTCTAAATGAAGCCCCCTAATATATTTTGATAGTCAATAAATTTTGCGCATTGAAGTTATAAACTAGTATATATTCCACTGGGTCACCTTCTAATTTTAGTCGCTAGTTTTAGCTTTGTGGTTACAAAAATTTGCAATAAACTCGCGAACGGATTCGATTCTAATATCCTACTGTTAAATATCTCTAAATAAAGCCCTCTGAGTCAGCAACGGCTGGTAGGTCAGTACCCGAACCAGAGTTAAATTAATGATTAAAAATTTATTTAGACCTCCTATTTAGAGTAATTATTATATTGTTACTACTAATCTGTTATGGGGTAAAAAAACCACAGGTTAAAGCGATTTTTTAAACTCAACAATAAAAACAATTTAAACCATATTTAACAATAGTGCGGGTTGACCCAGGAAAGGCCATCATCAGCTGCTGCTGCTGCTGACTAACGTACCTATTACCCAATAGACTAAGGATAAATGCATTTAATATAATCGCAGTACCTGATTTGTTTAATATATTGTTAGCAATTTTGATTAGTAGCCGCAGAGTCTTATTGTTATGCTGACTCACTAAGTTTTATAAAATATAGGTCTTTGGTTTATGCTGGGTTTCGTAGGGATGAAACATTGGCACTTGGGTAGTAGATTTTGATGTATTAAGCAGTACAGAATAAATTTTGTTATTGATTACGTAAGCATTTAGTTTTTGTAGTTTTTAAAGCTTGGGTAAAATTAATTAAGGTTATTAATATACTTTAATACTCTATGTTTTTCTGTAATACTACACTTTAAATAATAGCTGATCTTATTATAAACGGTGACAAAGAATAATAACACAGCTTCACCTGCACTTAAAGTTTGAACAAAAAGAAACAGAGGTAAGAAAAAAAATATTTTGGTTAACCAAGGAGCCCTAGGTATAATAATATTATATAATTCAATAGACTTAGTAGTGCCGAAATGTATTAAATATTTTTTTAGAAAATAAATACTTAAAAAATTTTCAGAATCCGGTACTGGCTTGGTGCAGCTATGTGTGGCCTTGGATGCTCTTTTCACTGAGTACACGCCAAAAAACTGGAAAGAATGGAACCGCTTCGGTCCTGGTATCGGGATCTACAAGCTGACCCTGTTCAGCCCTATTTACCTCTATGAGCTGGCCGATAACTAGTTAATTCTTTTTTATTTTTTAACTTGACAACGGTGACAGGCTGAACAGGGTCAGCTCGTATACCCCAGAACCAAGACCGAAGCGGTCCCATTCTTCTCAGTTTTTAGCGTTTTGGGGTGTACCCAATGAATAGACCATCCATATCATTAATATTATAAGCCTATTTACATACGGTGTTTATCCGTTGGAGAGCAGAAGAGTAATTAAACAAAAACTTTTATGTTTATTTAAAAAGGATATTTGGGTAAGTATAAATTATATACCTGTTTACGTGTAACAAAAATTATGTTGACCAGTGTTATTTAGGATACGGATATTTCGTCAAAGCTAAAAGGAAAAAAGTCTTATCTCCAGAAGCAGTAAGCCGCACAATCTATTAAAAGAGTATCAACAAAGTAAAAACCTAATTATGCAAAATAGTTGCCGGTAAGGAAGATTAGATAGCAGAAAGATAATGTAAGTAGAGCTTGGTCTGAAGGGACTTATCGACATTGGCGTATCTGCAACACGCCACGTTAAGCTGGCAGTTTTAAGCTTAAAGGCATGCATCTAAATTGTCTTTTTTCTTGCTTAAGTACAATACAATTAAAAGTTAGCAATCTCAAATATGCAAAGAAGGTAAGTAATCATAATAAAATTTATTATCATTACAAATAAACTATTGGTTTGGGTAATGTACCCGGTGTTAAGTTATAAATTTACCCCCTTAACATATTTATTTTTGACCGTACAAAATAAAAATAATATTAATTAAATTATTAATAAAAGTGTTTATTAAGAAATATATAAGTTACAATTTTTAAAGGGCAAAGTCTAGCTAATTAATATTAGCTACTCAGCATTAACGCTTTTATTATTTTTTTATGAAGAATTTTTAATATCTATCACATAGGCTCATAGGTTTATAACTAATTATATTTAATTTATTTATTTACAATAAGCAAAAATACATTTTCATAAGTTAGGTGAAAATAAAAATTAAAATAAATATTAGACAAACATCGATGTTATACAAAAGAGTAAAATCCTTTGTATAATATCCAAAGACAATGGACATTTTTTTAGTTCTTATAACATATCCAGCCACTCCGGTAAAACTGATGCTCGTATTTACTAAATGCAACTTTCTTAGGGCATCACCGGCAGGATTTAATATCCTACCGTTAGACAACGATGTTTGTCTATTAAGTAAAGGCTTGGTTTCTATGTTATTTACTATGACTTGTTGCAGCCTTATTGACAAGTTCCTGTAGGGCAAGCGAAACTGGTCTGACAGGAGGATTGTGGTGGATAACCTAAATTAACAACTTGCTTTTTTTTTTAACTGACTTTAAAAGAAGTTCAATAATTTTCATAATACACCAAGAAGGTTGAGGGGTTTTCTTTGTGCTTATATTATTTGTTGTATTTTTAATTTGCTTTTTTTTCATTTTAACCTTACTGTTTGTTAAATGGGGTTAGTTTAATAAAGTTCTATGCAGTTCATATTCGGATGGGTTACTGTCAAAAACAACTGCTAGCTGACATGTGTACTTTAAATTCTTCGTCACACATGTTTTTTCTTAATACTATTTTTTCGGCTTTAAAAGTGGTGGGCATTTAAAAATGGCTACTTTAATAATATTATTGGTGGCACTTCCAAGTGGGTAAGAACTTTGAAATTCATAGACAACTAACATTTAGATACTTAGTAGTTAGCAGCATTTTTTGAGTCTCGATCAGTCAACAAATCGGTGAGCTTACGAGCATGCGTATTTTAAAAACTATAGCCAAATGCGATACTGGTTTACCGTTCCTCATCGTGTTTTCTGCGCTCCGAACGGGAAAGCTAGTGGGCGTTGACAAATTTAGTCTGTTAGTCTGTTTAGTGCATGCGCATCCACCTTCGGTAACGACAGTACCCGCACCAGAGTTAAACTAATGATGCGCAAAGACCCGTTTTTTCACCCATGTAACGTAACTTTCCTTTCGCGCAAGTTACAACTATTGAAAGTCCTTCCAGATCTATAATAAAATCCAATGCACTACCTACCTTCTACGCCCAATACAAGTGTTCCTGGAGTACCCTAGAAAACAAAAAATTAAACTTAAGTTAATAGAACCCTAAAAACTAATTAAGTGAATCGGTTTTATTTCCATTTATTAGGGTTAAAAATAAATGTTTGACAGTCATTAATGTTGCCATTGGATTATCGCTGTCCGCAAAATTTAAATAATTTATCTTACTAGAGATAATCAACATTCCAAATGGGCCGCAATTTCTCTAGACATAATGTACTCACTTGAGAAAATAGATTCCACGTTTACTTTGGCCCTGATATTGCCTGCGATAAACTTAAAATGGCTCAAAGATAAAAGTAAGAGGTAATTTTTTCGGCGTCTGATTATCTTAAAACACTTCTTTTTTTTAATGTTTGTTTTATTTGAAAATCTCTAAATAATCAGTTACCTTCTTATCACTTTACGCTGCATTTTTATTACATTTTATAATTTTCTTCATTCGCTTTAACACGTTAAAAAAACTTAGATTTATGTATTTATAGGTCTAAAACATACACATCCGGCCAACCCGATGCTTTTATTTGGGTTTCAGTGTGTTAAATACTAGCAGGTTAGGATTGGGCAACCAAGGCCTGCATCGAAACATTTTCTGTATGTATCCACACTGATCTCGATCGATTGTTAATGTTATTACCTGCGCGAAACAAAAATTACATTTCATGGGCGAGGAAACGGGTTTGTGCGCAAGCAAAATGACGGTGAACGCGCCTGGCGCCAAACAGACTATCTGCATTGTCGGAAAGTCGACGTCGTCCTGGTTTTCCGTTCGGAGTACGGTAGCTAATGAGCGTCACGGTCAGACCGCGGACGGAGGGCACGGAATGCCGGTGTTTGTATTTTGCCACGGCTTTTAAGGGCGCATATTCGTCCACCCACTACGCGAGGTCATAAAAATCCGAAAAATGCTTCTTGCCACTGCGGATATAAATGTAGGTTATCCATGGTATCTGCCAAAAAACTTTTTAAAATATGTAATTTGTTTTTACATTTTTAAAAAGTTTTTAATTTTGGACCTTTTGGTTGCCAAGTATTTCTTAAATAAGATCACACAATAGTGGTAATTACTTTTACACCCTATATAATAAAAAAATCAAAAGAATTTTTGGGTAGCTTAGAACCTTAGCGTTTTATTAAATAATTTTGTTTTTTATTTTCACATCGGCTTTCTTCTTATGCATTTTCTAGCTCTAATTAACGAAGAATTTGAAAAGTGTAAAAAATTCAAAAAGCAAATATTTGTAATTTTTTGTTGTTTTTTAAAACAATATCATTTAAAAAGTACAAAACTAACCCAAAAATGCAGAGACTCAAAATTTAACTGAATGCGGCCTACTTTTGTGTGACCACAATCCTGCGTAGTCTCATGACTGTCACACAGTTTAATTCACTTTGATTTATTTATGCCTGACGTACTCGGGGTATTCTTCATAATTCTAAATAAAAGTAAGAAAACTATTTTTTTTAAATATAACGGTCATGCATATTTTAGGAATATTCCTATGGCTTTTAAAAATCAGTTGTAACCACTGCTTTCAATGACAGTGACCAAATTAAACTTAACGAAATATAATATACAAAACAATATTTCTATTGCATATCGTTAAAGCAATGGTATTTTAATTAATACTTAACAAAATTTAAACCATTATTACATTACACAACAACGTTAAAAAAGGTGACGGTCATGAGAGTGACGGTTATGTAAAATTAATCTATTTTAAGAATTATCTAAAAGAACCGTCGGTTTTATTGTAGGTAAAAGTTAGATTTACTACCCGGTAAACTATTGCTAAATATGAATTGCATAAACAAACAATAAACTTTAACACAAAACTTCCTAATGCTATGGACGGTCATGTCACGAGAATAAATACGAAAATGTTATACTTACGCAATTTTTCTGAAAATAAAACGTTTAATACACGAAACACAGATAAAACATCCGACATCAACTACCGCGTCATTTATATCCAGTGACCGCATTGAACGATTAAATTGTATGTGGCGGTCAAGTTAATCAAACGTAGAGACAAAGTTTAAATAAAGCTTTAATAACCCTACATTTTGTTACTTGATATTTAATTAAATGTCATCAAAAGACATAACATATTAAAAGTTACTAAAAACCATCCATTAACAAGCAACTGATTTTGACAAATAAACTAGCAACCAGAATATTTCACAAAACATGATCTTAATTATTGCCGAAAAACACTCCTTTAAACAAGTTAAACAATTTATAAAACTTCAGCTTTCAAACATTTCTTTACGCAGTTTCCACGCGCGTCATTATCATGTCGTAGCAAAGCATAGCTGTTCTTTAATCATGGACCTATTCTAGTCCTACTCCCACAGTTTTTGTACAACATATTTAACGACCTTTTTCTACTCTTTTCTTTGCTTTTATGTTATATACACACGCACAACATGGTCATATTTTCCTTTGGTAAAAACGCCTAGTCAACGTATAAGCTTAAGGAAAAGGTTGGCGGGTCTAACAAGGAACGGGCGGTTCCGATAAGGATATTATTTTTCCTTTATTAAAATAAACACGATTTTTATTTATACTTTTATTATGTTATTTAATTATTTTTATTATACCGTTAATTTATATAAAATGAATATAATAATACCTAAAAATTAAGCAACCATACATAGAAAAGAATATGTAAAAATCCGTTGTCACAGTACAAATAAAGAATGTTTTTAAAAATCAATTATAAAGTGTTTATTTGATTAGAAACATGTCCAGAAATAATATTTAAATAAAAACACAAAACACGTGTTACATTAAAATTCCTAAAACCAAAATTCTAAATGTGTTAAATCAAAGACAGTTATTAATTGAAGACGGTTGGAGATAGTTACCATTCGAAACATCGTGTATCAGTCTAAAAATAAAGGCAATAAATTTCCAAGAAAGCTATATAGTATTATTATTAAAAAAACAATTATAGTTTCACTAGTAAAACTATTATTGTCTTTGGTTAAAAATTGAGGCTGAAATTAATTATAATTCCTTTAATTATAATTTATTTTTTATGAAAAAAATTAAAATTATTTTGGACATGTCTACTTTTGTTTGCATTTTAAATGTTTTATTATGTGTTAACTTTTCTGCGATGTAAAAGTTTGTTTTACTTTCCAAGTTTTTACCTTGTTTTTTATTGCGATACGAAGCGCCTGGATCACCAAAACGTCGATCAGGTAAACCCACCCTCAAGAGTAAAGTTTTTTTAGTTAGGTTTTATAAAATTAATATTATATTGAATAAATAGGGAAATTTAAATAAATTTAAAAAAAATACGACTTACCTAAAAAATATATTATTGGACTTTTATAATTTTTATTATTACAAAAGTATTTTTTATGCATGTCTTGGTCTGATTAATTTAAATAATTTTTTATTTACCTGTATTATCTTCAAAATATTTAAGAATGTAAATATATATAAAAATTATAGAAAATATTTCAAAACTGAAAAAAAAAAACGATTTTTGATAAAATGTTTAATGTTCATTCCTAAAAAAGATTCCTCCATTATTTTCGCAAACTTCAAAAATACAAATTTTCTTTATTAAAATGTTTCTTTTAGGACCAATATCATGTAGTTTATAGAAAGATTCTTAACCTATACGTATAATGGGAATTCATTGCTGAAGCAGACAAGTTTCTATTTAGACTTTTTTTTCTAATCCGGATATAAACCATACTTCTTTCCCATTTTCCACTAGCTGCAGGGGTTTCTAAGGTACTTGTACTAAAGTTAAAAAAAAAAAACCTTACCCTATATAATACTTTTTGGATAAAATAATTTGTAGTTCCGATGACAAATTTTAAATTTTAAGTATACTATACAAAAAAACATTTTTAATTTTTATTTTTGAGGGGGACATATCTTTATCTTAAAATTTACTTGTCCAGGGGTGTCCCTTCCCCGACCAACGCAAACCTCAAAAGAGGTTTAAATAGGAAGAGGGTCAAGTGATACCCCTTCTCAGGTTTTATCTTTATCTAACTTTTGGTTTTTAAAATCAGTTAATTAGTTTTAGAGAAAATGTTCCTTTGTCTTTAGCCCCTCAACTTTTTTTTTTTAATATTACAATACAAATCGGTAAGTATATATATCACCCATATGTGCAATATTTTATAAATTCAGTTGTTTTTAAAAATACTTCCGGTTAAGCCGAAAACGACCTAAAATTTGTTATTTAAAATGGGACATCAGGTATATTTTATTTATTAGATTAAAAAACCTTCTGGAGTACAATGACACTCCGGTTGCGACTTTTGAAAACGTCTAAACTGTAAAAAATTTTAGTTTTAATTTTTTAGTCTAAGAGTACTATAAATTTATTGTTTGTATTTATTAAACTTTGGAACAAACCAGTCACAGCAAAATAAATAGTTGCATCTAACTGTTCGTGACTCCTTGGGCCAAAATTTATAGTTTTATTATAAATCACAAATAATAAATATTTGAAAGATATCAAAAAGTTGCGCGTCGGAGAAGTACTCGGAATGATAGTGTTTATTTAAATAAATAAAAATATACCAGTATATATAAAAAAATGAATCATTTCGGGCTAAACCAAAAGTAACAGAAAACAAGTAAATTCATAAATATGCACATTTACAAATACTATGTCGACGTACCAAGTTTAATTTTCACTTATTTTCAAAAATAAAAAGTTTTTGGGGACTAAAAGCACAGATGTTTGGGGTACGTTTTTTCTTGAGAAACTTCTTAACCAATTTCGAAAAACTAAAAAATAAAAAGTTACGGGGACTAAAAAGCACCAGATATTTAGGGTACGTTTTCTCTTTGAAAACTACTTAACTCAATTTCCTGAAAACTAAAAATAAAAGTTACAGGGACTAAAAGCACCAGATATTTAGGGTACGTTTCTTCTTTCTTTGAAAACTGCTTAGCCAATTTCGAAAAACTAAAGTTTGTTAAAGAAAAGAATTTAAAATCCTTTATAATAAAGGATCACTTGACCCTCTTTCCATTTAAAGAATTCTGACGTTTATGTTGGATTCTCCAGATGGGAAAACCTGGGACGAAGTATAGATTTTTACACAAAATGTGTGCCCTCAAAAATAAAGGAATTGACGTGTTTTAGATGTTTTATAACTGTATAGGCCAGAACGGAATTATGAAAGGTGGCTCATTTTAATTGGAATGCACACGTGTATAGTTGTTATTTTTGTCTTTTTTAATAATTAAGTAATTCAAAACCTAATAATAATAAAAACACTAAGGGTTGGACAGCGCGTAATATGAAACTAAGCTGATAGCCGTGACCGCCTGCCTTCCTCCTCGTGACAACGGCACGATTGTCATTCCGTCAAGTGTATAGTCATTTATCATCAGGCATTACATCCTTACAAGCTCACCATGATAGATCGATGCTAGGGAATAGGCCATATTTAATACTGAGAATCACACCGTAAGCAGTGTCAGTCTATGTATTAAAGAAATCGGAAAAATGTCCGCCTCTTGATTTTAACTTCACAAGTTGCTTTTCCTGTAATTATTTTTTTTATATATATATACAACCATTTCAAATTACATATTTAGACAATATACAAGTGTGTTTTTGATAGTGGTCCCATACAACCGTGGTAAAACCTCTAATTAAAAATAGGAAAAAACAAAAAAATCATATAATCAAAATTTTTTGAGTATTTAAAAATACGATTTATTATAACAAATTGTAAAGTAATTCATCCTCATGGCTATGGGTTCACCTTTATCACCTTTATTAAGTAATATTTTTATGGAAAACTTTGAATCAAATTTTGTAGAAAATTATCAATATAAACCTTTAGTTTGGTGGAGATATATAGATGACATTTTTTCTATATACCAACATGACGAACACTGTTTAAATAATTTTTTAACACACATTAATACACAAGAACCAACAATTAAGTTTACGTTAGAAAAAGAAAACAACTCACAACTACCATTTCTTGACATTTTAATAAAAAGATTTAAACAATTTTGAAACAAAAATCTACAGAAAACCTACACATACAAATAGATACTTAAATTTTAACTCAAATCACCCAATAATGGTTAAAAAGGGAGTTGTAAAAAGTCTATTTGATAGAATTAAAGTCATTTGTTCTAATCAAAATATAAATATTGAAAAAGATTATTTAAAAATATTTTAATTCAAAATAATTATCCTCTTGATTTTATAAATAATTGTTTCCTTGAATTTGAAACTCCAGTTATAAGACAAAATCAAAATAGACCTATTACAAATTTATTTTTACCATACATTCCCGGACTATCAAATAAAATTCAACGAATAGGGCATAAATTTAATATTCGCACAATCTTTAAAACACAAAACACAATCAGATCTCAATTAACAAAAACAAAACCATACAACTTAAATGAAAATACAAAAATGTCATTTATAAAATACCTTGCGAATGCAATAAGTTTTATATAGGTGAAACTTGTAGACCATTAGCCAAACGCATAAAAGAACACAGATCATACATTAAAAACACAGAATTTCATAAATCAAAAATCTGCCAACACGCATTTGATAACAATCATAGAATAAACTGGGATGCTTCGAGCATTTTAGCAAAGGAAACTTGTTCTAAAAAACGCAAAATCAAAGAAAGTGCGTATATATTATTAAATAAAGATAATTGTGTAGCATCAATTTCAGTTAATTTAAATAACACTTGGTTGCCTTTGCTTGATACTGAAGTATCTTCAGGAAGACTAAAAATTAACTAACCATTCACCTTTTTTAAAATAAACAATCAATACACCAGCAACCAGTTATCTATGTCACCATGACACTATAACCAAATAAACATGTTTTGACATTTAATGTCAAAATTTTCAGAATATCCGAGAAAAACATAAAAAATTTGAATTTTAAAGCCTGAATAATAGTAAGTTTTCATTTTTATTATTTTATTGTTGTTTGTCTTGACAACGGTGGCAGATTTGCCACCGAAACGTCGATTTTTAATTATCTTTTTACTTGTTTAAATTTTTTTGGTTTTTTAGTACTTTTAATTTAATTTTGGCGTGTACCCAAAGAAGTACCATCCATTAAATGAATCCGCCAAACACTGTAAATGTATGTTAGATGTACAGGGTAGCTTAGAAACAACTTGTTTCCAGAATTAATATACAGGGTTTTTTATAACTTTACGTGTTCGAAACTCTAAAGGAAGTAATTTCTTATGTCATTCCTATAAAAAAGTTTTGATCAAAATATGTTTGGAGTTGCTTTGTTTCTAAGAGATACAGGCGCGTTAAAATCATAAAGAGATCTCATTCTGTAAAAATATCTTAAATACTTGGAAACCGATTTGATTACAATTTGATACGTTTGTTTGATGTAACAAAGCGCTTGAAAAGCTACAATATTGAGTTTATTGGATTCAGTGGCGTCTCAGTGGTTCACCACAGCCAATATTAAGGAGAAGGTATGTACGTCAATAGCGCCACAATGCCACTGGCTCTTATGTAGTGTTTATACTTCTTCCTGATAAAGCAAACTTAAAACATACATTTTTTGAGTATAATAAAGTATCTAGGCTTTATAATTAAGATATGTATAAAATGGTGAGCTATATATATATATATATATATATATATATATATATATATATATATATATATATATATATATATGTATATTTAATTTACATATGTAAATAAACTTGACTTGTTTTTTTAACTTAACAACGAGGTTTGCAGATAGTCTTTGTCCTAGGGAAGACATCGGCGTGTTTAACATGGAGCTCCAGTTTGAATAACCTTGGCACATAAACTTCGATTTATATTTTCACCACCATCAAGCAAAAAACAAGTTTTTGACGTTAACGAACACGTTGATTTAAAAATGAGATAATAGGTATGTCATTTTACACCTACTACATGTATGTCATTGTACCCAAAAAGAGACAGTTTAGCAAACACTTCTAAATTTTTAGAGTATAAAAAGTATACCTATAATAATAATATTTATAACTAAACATAGACAAATTATTTGTAATTAATTGGATTAAAAAAATAACAAAATTTGTAACAAAAAGAAAGCAAAAATACACAAATTCAAAATTAATTGGAATTGGCAAATTTCATAAGGCTCCCGTAAGCTTAAGAAATTAATTACGGGAGGCTTACGTCCAACAGTGGACAAATTAGAGTAGGAGCCCGTTGGTGGCAGACCTTCGTCATTTTGTAAAAGCTGAAAGTTTGTCAGCGCATGCTCCCAACATAGGTAGAATTGATGAAAGAGTTTTTTTATATCTTTGGACAATCCAAGAAGGCTAAAAGCCTAAATACTAACGCACCGTGGATGTCTTAAGCGAAGTTAAACAGGGGTTAACACAGGACTTAAATACTTGAAGATTTGGGATGGAAGGAAAGACCCCTGCGGGTAGCAGGTTCTATATTCTAGAAACTTTGAGGATAAATGAACGAACAAAGTGGGAAGTTCGGGGTCAGTCGAGACCGTATAAGGATGCATACGTGCGGCACTACGTGTTCTCTGTTGGGAACCGTGAGTGAAGGAATTATGCTGGACAATTCCTCAGAGCAGAAGCTGTACCTATACAAAAGCGATAACTCCCCCACGGTCCGACGATGGGCAAGAAATAGAAGCTTTTCTGTAAGTGAAGGATCATTAATGGGGCGAATATATATATATATATATATATATATATATATATATATATATATATATATATATATATATATATATATATATATATATATATATATAATATAAATTTAAATAAGGAGGAGGGAAGTCTTGGCCAACCAGTTAAACAACAAAGGAATAAATTTCTTTGGTATCGGTCCAGGAGAGGGCTAATTTAAGTGAAACACTTCTTAGTTTATCATCCTTTCTGTACTAGCCTTGCATCTAACAACAATTTTTTTTTACAATGTATCGGCTTAATTACTTAGTGGAATGGAAAATTGAATAATATCCTGTTACCTACATTATTAAACTCATTTGTTTTTGATGTTACCAACATCTGAAAAATGCATTTAGTTACCTAAGGAAGAAAATAAACCTTTTGGAAAGCTTGTTAAACTAAGAAGTGTTTCACTTTAATTAGTCCTCTCCTGGACCGATATAGTTATGACCACAATTAAATACAGTATTTCGAAAGTGAACCAAAGAGTGTTAACCTTTTAATGTGAGGTGGATTGTACTAATGTCTAATACACCTTGTACTTGTGGCCTTAATTTTTTTGTGATAATTCCAATACGTAAAAAGTAACTTTTTTGTTACCTTAGAAGTTATTTATAACAAATTACATAAGATACATTTTTACTTTAATTTTTCGCAACCTGAGTGTTATTAAAAAAATAGTTCAAGTTTATTAAAGTTTGTTTTATTAATCAAACTGTAGTAGTAATAGAGAATTCCTTTATTTGTGTGTGAATTGACCTTTTAATAAAGGAAAAATGAAAATGGACAAAACCTATCTTTTGCAAAAATAATGCAATTCTGGCGTGCCAGCCAGAGCTTTCAAAGCAGAAAAAATAAAAAGCATCGTGGTCGAGCATAAAAAGTGCAGTTATTGTTTAATCGCTCTCAAAGGAAACTGTGTCACACAGACACTGTTTAATACATATCGGTTACTGAGTTAATCAATACCGTTTATTTTTTTATATTTTAAGTTTATTTGTTATAATTATTATCAATGTGCATTTGGACTTTACCCTTAAAAAAAAATAAAAATGAAAGAGCAATACCTTTTTAAATATAAATTACTTTTAAAGGAAAAAATGATGAAACCAAAATGCCAACTGTTAAACGTCTGTGGCATTAAGCAAGGGGAATAAGTAATAAGAAGTACTTGTTTGTAAAAAATATTACTTAATTATAAACTAAAAAAAAGTATCAACTTTTATATGTTTGAGCAGGAAATTTCTTTGTCGCTGGTATGAAACAAAAATGATTTATGAACTTAAGTGTTTTATTAGTAACTATTTTATTAATTTTATTTAAAACAAATCCGTAGTATGACCTATTGGTAATATTATTTCCACTGGCTCTGCGAAAATTAAAATGAAAATAGAAAAAAACTAGAGCGAAATTTCTAGCTAAAGAATCTAACAGATTGGTACAACTGCAGCAATAACCAATTGTTCAAGGCAACAGTTTCAAAAATACGCATAGTCCTGATAATAACCAACCTTTAAAATGAAGACGGTACATAAGGAATAAAAATTTAAACACTAATATACGTGACATTCTTTAAAATTTGCATATATACCAAAAGTTATCAACTTGCAATTAATTAAAATACGGGTTTTGAAGGTTTTATTACCAAACATTTTACCGGTCGTAATATAAAGCTTTAAAACGTTCTTTAGACAAAGTAATGAGTACTTCAGTTAACAAGGTTTTTTCGACGTATTTCTTGTATCGGTTTGCCTTTTTTGCATTTTATTTACGCCTGATTTTTTAAGCTCTTGGCTACATCTTGGTATTGGAGACTGCTAATTTTCTTAATAAAACATTAAAACTTGATAAATAAAAGTAAAAAGATATAAATATTGTTATTAATACATAAAACTCTGTATCTTTCCTCGGGTTTAAAGAGCTCTTCTTTAAGCTATCTTTTATCCAAAGAACAAAATTTTGTTATATAACACATTTTAACTTAAAAGTATAAAGTTCTTCCTAACTTTAAAACTTGAAAAGAAAAAAAATACTTTTTAAACAAAATAGCTTAGCAAAGAAAACTGTTTAATGAACGTTGCAAGTGATTAAAATACGAGTTTAAATAGTTTTATTAACTAATATTATCGGTAAAAAAGTTTAAAATTAAAAAACCTTTTTCAGACAAGGTATTAATTAATTTAGGTAAATTTTACTGAAAAGCTTTAAAGCATATTGTTATTATATTAAATATACATGTTTAATATTGTAATATGAACATAGCTTGCTTTATGTGTGTTACCGATAATTTTGTTGTTTAAACACATTTTGCTATCAAACCGGAATGTTTGTACCTTGGTGTAATGATGCGTTTTTCTGCAATCGAGCTACAAAATTTGCAGTGCCGTGGTTAAATTGTTACTAAATAATGTAAATACCAATTTTATAAACCCACGTATTCGTTGCTATGCGAATATTACCAATTAAAGTCATAAGGGTCATCAGTTAAAGTGGCGACGATTTAAATTTAATTAAACATCGAGTAGAAGGGTTGATCTAGAGCAACCTAATTTTTATATTAAAGAATTTCCTAATTTTAAAAAGTGCTTTTTACCGCAAAACAAAGATTAAATATTTTAATTTGCATATATTTGCTTTCATATCAGTGATATTAAGAAATAACTTTAATTTATTTACCCTAATATAAAATAATATGTTCATAATATCTTTCTATTGTGATAAAAGGGGTTAAATTAAAGAAAAGGCTTTTGTATATTAAAGAATGATAAGTGTGTAGCATAGGTAGACGAATTATGTACAGCTACTATTTCTTATATTTTATTAAAATTTTTAAGGCTAAAATATGACGCTTTTGAGTTAGAGGGTGTTTAAAGTTTAATTTGGTTTTAAGTTTTAAATAAATTGTATTATAGAGAAAATTCAGAACAATCATAACCGGAAAGTATAGTTTTCTGTGAAATTATAATATGACAAAATTTAAAATTTGTCCAAAAAATTTAAATAAATTTACGAAAAAGTACAAACAGGTGATCCGCTTTTAAAAGTATATTTTTTTATTTTAACCAAAGTGTTTTTTTAAAGACCATGTAGTACAATAATTTTAAAAAATTATCCACGTCAGTGTGTGTGACACTCAACAGAATATATTCCAATGATAAAAGTCCAAAAACAATAACTGTGTATTTATTTAAAATTTATATAATTAAATAAAAACATTTACAATAAAAAAGGTTTATCATATAAATTCCATTTTTAGTAAACGTTGAACACTAACGTGTAATAAACAAATGTTTACCAGTTTTTATTGTTTGTCTCTGGTCAGCTCTCTACAACGTTAGCTGGTTTGTTTTTAAATTTTAAATGAAGGTAAATAGCATTTTGTAACGAAATAAACTTTACGCTAGTTTTTAGTGAAGAATACTAAAATCCAGTGGAGATACATATCTGGCTGAAAATCAAAAAAGTGGTAAATTTCAAGAATTATTTAATGACAAAAAACAATACCCGAAATATCTAATTATAATAAGTAATTTATTTTGCTATTTAGCATATAATAAAAAACTAACTCTTAAGCAAGTATGAAATTTAGAACTTTTTGGTAATTTCGTTTTTTCACAAAACATTCGCTGTAAAGAGTCATATCGGGAACGTTTTTATAAATTTAATAAAATATAAAAAAAAGATTTTTTTTAATAACTAGTCTAAAATAACAAGTCTAAAACGTTTAAAAATTTATTAAAAAATCATAGTTATAGATAATAATTTTTTTAAATTTAATTAAATTAAATGGTTTTTCTAATGTTTTTTTTTTTAATAAATTGTACTTAACGACCGCTTCTCGAAATGTCCATTTGTACATATAATTTTAAATATTATTAAATATAATAAAATTTTAATGTATTTAGTTAAACTCCTAAATATCTTTTAAACCGCTTATACTGCATTAGTAAAATTTATTAATAAAAACAAGATGTTGGGCATAAACAATTTTAATAGTAATGTCGACACAATTGCCAGATTTTGTAGTTTTGAGCCACATTTTTTTTTTTATCAAGAGCCCTTTTTTGCTAAAATAAATAATTGATCATCAATTTAGTGTGTTGACAAATTCTTAAAAAGCCTGATAAAAAATTGACTGTATTATTATAGCATAAATTGACATTTTTTGACATTTCTTGATCCTCAAAATCACTTTCGGTTTAACCAGACGTACCATAAGCTTCCTTATTTAAAATACAAGTACCTACTTTTTTCCATATTTGTAATATGTACCAAATTTTCTTTTAAATGATATATTATACTGTAAAAATAAAAAATGCCCTATTTTACTTTTATAGAAAGTAATTGAACCCATTTTTTAAAATAAATTACTTAGATTTTGTAATTTTTGATTTTAATGTAATTAATAATAAAAAATTGGAAATTTTACACACATTTCAAATAGAAACACCCCTAAATTATTTTATTTTTTAATTTTACACTAAAATCTCATTGTTATGACATATTACAACATATTGTTTATTTTTAAGATGGCGGTCATGGATAATTTATTGACGACATCCGCATAACGGAATTCTTGCGTCCATAAATAACGTTAGGCGTTTTTTTTTTAATTTTTGGAGCTCCCCTTCCCTCTGGTAAGATTTTCTTCAACCTCCCCGCCATGCTTCAATCTCAGGTAAGTTAAATGAGTCTGTAAAAATCCACAAACTCAAATCGGATTTAATTTTGTTGTCGAAATAATTGGATGAGCAAAAAAAGGGGCCTCGTCCCAAAAAGTGACACTGCATCTATTGAAAAATTACGTGACTTGCACAGACCTTCCTTTCCCCACGGTGGGATTTGGTGAGATTCAAGTTGACCCCCTAGCCCCCTAAATACCTCACGTAATTTATGGACTTCCTCCAAACAAATGGTGAGCTTTAACTGAATCATAAATAGGTGAGCACCATCGATAGTTTTTTTCCACTAATTTATTTGTTTGTGAAGATATATTTGAGTATAAGTATTTACTTTGAAGTATTTACTTTAAAACTGAAGTAGCTACTATGTTAAAAGCATCTACTTTGATTTTAACCGTAGTAAGTTCCACAAAAATCAAAGTAGATGAAGTAAATGCTTATACTTGGAGTATTAGCACCAACTTCGTTTTTATTTATACCACCCTATATTCCTTGCCCAGCCATTGTAAATGAAAATAGTACGAACGTTTTGATTAACAGCCATTTCAATATGTCGGCTGCGCTTGCACTGGCCCTATGATTAAAAGGTCTATAGACAACCATTTCAAGCCAAGAGAAGATTGGCGCACCACATGTGAAGAAAGTACGATAAAACCAGGGTTATGGGGATGTTCTAATTCACTCCAAAATCGAAATGTGATCATTAGAGTGTCATTTTTTTAGGAAGCCAGATTAAACGTTTTTTTTTGTGTATAGTAAAGCGTATTCTCGTTTTAACTACTTACCATTTTATTAATTTTAAGGTCGACATGGTCTTTGGATTTGTTTCTTTACAGTTTTATTAATGGGGAAAGAAAAAGAATACAAATTATTTTGTGCTATTTTAGCCCTAATATTATTTTATTCACAAAAACTTGACGGATTTTAAATGTTTAACGCTATGCTTTTGAACCTCGGTCAAAACTCCAGTATAACCGATCTTGTAGGCGGAGACAGCTGTCAAAGTTAAATATTCAACGCAGCCGGCAGCTGCCTCGCGTAAAGTTGTATTGAATAAAATTGTATTTTGTTTGGGGCGTGCCTGCCGAAAAAGAGTCATTTATACTTTTAAAGTATGGTTCGATTTTTTTTCAGGTATAATCGTCAGCATATATACATTTTTAATGGAAACAACTTTTAAAAAGAACACGAAAAAGTTGTTTTATGTTTTTTCAAAGTTACAAGTTTGTAAGTAGAATTTACATGACAAAACATAAATAAATTTGGTAACTTTGGTCTAAACATGACATTATGTCTTTAAAATATACATAAAAACATGTAGTTTGCTTGATAAAATTGCCATGTTAACTGTGATAACGTAAAATTTGGCTTTAAGGTTTTTTTCTCTTTAATATTTTTATATAAAACATTATTTTAAACTGTTCTATTTTATTACTAAAATTTATATTGAATAGTATGTATTAGCAAGGTTTTAAAATACTTAAAGCCAAAAGATGTTTATTTTATTTGCCTCAAATATAGTTACCTACATTTTCATGGAATACTTATTTAAGACAAATTGTGGGTCATGTCATGTAAAATTGTAAAAAAATTAAATATAAGGTATAAAAGAAATTAGTGTGTAAAACAAATGGCCGATGTATTATAAAATATTGTTTTGGTTTCTTTACTATTTAACCTGCATAGGTACAGGGTGGCGCATTTTTGTTGACCTTACAGGGTAAAGCGAAACCCAAAAGAGATAGAACGGATTTGATTGCACAATCTCGGTTTTAACTTTTGAAACCAGTTCAGTGGTGAAAGTTAATTATAGCTAACTTATTTCATTTTAAATATACAAGGTGTTTTTATAATTTTTGTCAATTTGGCCAGAAACTGGTAACTCGCTTGATATTGGAAATATAAATAGAAAAGTTTTGTGGATTTTTACGTAGAGTTCAGTGGTATACAAATACTTTTTCCATTACCTTTAATTTTAAAGCTATGACACAAGGTTGTTTTTTTTAAATAAAACACCCTGTGTATTTTATTAATAATAAAAAGGTCTTCTCTAAAGCCGTAAAAAAATCTTTATTTGCCACATTTAACTTGTAATAGTTTCAGAAATATAGTCATCGTCAGAAGTTCGATAATTAAATGGCATTTTTTGAATAGGACACCCTGTATTTTGAATCATTATTAAAAAGACAGTTTAAAGCTTTTTTTTAAATACTACATTTAAAATTATTTTTTCTAATAGTTCAAAATCCTATTGCGCAAGAGTGTGGGCGTATAATGAAAATTATATCTTATATTTTTTAGATTTAGGTGGTCAAAAACAGGATGTTGTTACCCCCATTTTTTTTTTAGTTTTTAAAAAAGCCTGATAAAAAATTGACTGTATTATTACAGCATAAGTTGCCTTTTTTTTAAATTATCGTGACCACAAAATCCCGCCCAGCTTAAACAAAAGTACCATAAACTTTTTAATTTAAAATGCAAGTGCCAGATTTCTTCTCTATATTCGTATTCTCTATAAAATCCTCCTTTTCATTTTTAAATTTTAAGCCAAAAGCAGATTGGTGAACCACATGTTAAGGAAGTACAATCAAACCAGGCTTAAAGGGATGTTCTAATTTACTCCCTAATCGAAATGTTGTGAATATTAGTTTCAACTGAATCATAAATAAGTTAAACACCATCGATGGTTTCTTCCAGTAATTTATTTGTTTGTGGAGATAATATTTCTTGCCCAGCCATTGTTGATGAAAACAGTACGACCGTTTTGACATACCGCCATTTTATTATGTCGATTGCGCTTGTGCTCGCCCTATGATGAAAAGGTCTATAGATAATTATTCAAAGCCAAGAGAAGGGTGGCGCACCACATGTAAAGGAAGTACGATCAAACTAGGCTTATAGGATGTTCTTATTCACTCCATATTCAAAATGTTGTAATTATTAGAGTCTTTTATTTAGAGTGCCAAATTTATCGCTCTTTTTGTGTATGGTTAAGCGTAATCTCGTTGTAACTAATAACAATTTTAATAATTTTAAGGTCGACATGGCCTTTGGATTTGTTTCTTTTAGAGTCATATTTATAAGAAAAAAAAATTGATGATAAAAATTTAACCGAAATCGTTCTATCTCTTTCAGTTTTCCCTGCAAGGTCACCGAAAAGGCGCCATACTGTAAATACTTTTTTATTCTAATTGTTCTTAGTAGCATTTACAATACTCTTGTTTAATATTAAAATAAAAAAATTTTTTGGTTAGCCCCGCTTGTTATAATTTAAGTTAGATTTTTTTATAATATTTTACCAAAGAACATAAATTGGGTATTTAAATACCAATATTAATATATGCCTTAATATTTGCCCAGAAATCTATTTTCCTTTTATGTTTTTATGTAAAAAAATATCTTTAGTAAAATGGAATATTTTAACAGCGTTAGAATTAAAAAATAAAATAAAAATAATAGGATCAAATGACAACAATATGAAAAATAAATTAGGTTAATTATTAAATATTCAGCCATTTGGAATACGAGTATTGCAGATATATTGTTGCAAAATTAAAAAACAAAAAATAAATTTACCAAAAACCTATATACAGGGTCCGGCACTGAAACTTTCTTTTTCAATGATACATGGTGGCGCGACTGGAACTAGTTGCAGCGCGTTAGTGCTCATAACAGAGAGCGTTGGTGGGAAGATTTGTTTGTTAATTGTCGTCAGTCGTAAAAATGCTTTGGGCAAGAGAGCAACGCGCATTTGCCGTTGAGACCTACTTTTTACAAGGCCGGTCGATCATCGCCGTGCAGCGTGCGTTCCGTTTACGGTAAATAATAATGTGGCAATGATTAACAGTTTTTTTCTGCCAGCTCTTAAAAATATGGCCTTGGGCGATGTATGGTTCTAGCAAGATGGGGCCTCAGCCCACACATCACGACTTTCAATGCCTGTTTTGAGACAAAATTTTCCAGGGCGACTTATCTCCAACCGATGTGACATTCCATGGCCCGCACGATCGCCAGATCTAGCTCCATGTGATTATTTTCTATAGGGCTACCTTAAATCAAAAGTGTAAAACAACCGTCCTGCAACTCTCGAAAAATTCAAAAACAATATTCGTTACGAGATAGCCAACGTACCGAATGATATGCTGGAAAGGGTCCACGTACACTTCAGAAATCGGTTACAGCAATGTATCGACAGTAATGGTAGACACTTGTGAAATATTCTGTTTAAAACAACTTAATTTCAAACTTCCCATGTTATTGTCTAAAGCTAATAAAAAAATAAATAAAAATGTGCAAAATATATTTTTATTTTTTACCTATGAAAAAGAAAGTTTCAATGTCGGACCCTGTATTAAATCTTTATAAAATTGCATTTTTAATGTACTAATTGTAAGTTTTTCAAACTTCTTATAATAGGCTTAATACTAAAAGAATATATAATTTATTTTATTATTATTTTTTACTTTTGCACATGGAGAATCCACAAAGGCTAAAAGCCTAAATACTAACGATTGTAGGTGTTTTTAGCAGGGCACGAGAAAGTGTGTTAACACAGGACTTAAACACTTGAAGATTTGGAAGGTAAGGGAGGATCTCCGCGAGCACCAGGTTCCGCAATCCAGAAACTCTAAAAATAAAAAAATAAAAAGTAAGAAGTTCAGGGCCTGTCCAGTTGGATCTTATAGGGATACTTGTACGGCACCACGAGTTTTTCTGTTGGGAGATGCAAGAAGGGAAATTAAACTGGCGAATTCCTCAAAGTAGAAGCCGAAAAAGTACCTATAAAAAAGCTATAGATTTCTTACAGCCTGACGATGGGCAAAGGATCGTTAATAAGGCGAACAGTTCTTCTTTGAATAAAATTAAGAATGCTCAGTGTTGAGGACGCCATTCGTCAGATATGAAAACAATATTCCAGAAGGGGTCGAAATTCGAATACATACAAATATATAAATTAGAAGGAAAAATACTTTTTCGCTCGAAAGAGAAATCCAAGCTTTTGTGAAGCGGTCATGGATATAGATATTTTCTAATGTGTTAATGCCTTAAGGTCATTCTCAAATCTAACGCCCACATTATTATGATAAAAATTATAATATTCTAAAATATTAGATATTAAACTACATACTCTTTGCTTCCTAATTTACTAAACATAAAATTAAATTAAAGTGTGTAACCGATTACCATAAAGCTTTTTAAAGCTAAGTGCAAATTGTAAATGAAGTTTAATGACACTAAAAAGAAGGACCTATATAAGTGACGGATAGTAAATTTCGTAAAATCTATCATGATATGGAAATAAGTATTTGAAAGTTTGATAGCCCGAAGCGACTCGGTCGATAAAGCGATGAAGGCAAGATGACGGTAGAATATTTTCATGTCGGACTTTTTCTAAGTTGGATAGAGTGAATTGAATACTGAAAGTGCCAGAATGTGCATGAAAAATAAAAAAAGAAGTGAATTGTTGGCTATTTAGAAGTTTCAAATTTCAATTTATTTTGATTATTATTGATTTCGGCTCTGCATCGGCAACTTCCATATAAAGAAAAACTGTTTGGAAAGAGTAATTTATCAAAATTCTTTTAAAAGATATTTTTTGACAGAAACTGTCCTAAATAAAGTAATTTTAAATATAAAAACATATAAAGGGTGTTTCCTAATTGCGGTAAGAAAATTTAAAGGCATATTTCTGAGCTATTTTAATAAAAAAAAGGTGTACTAGGTTTACACTTTGGTTATTTAAGCATTTGTTGTTGTTCTTACATAATTGCTTATAGGAAGGTAAAAGATCCAATTTTTAAAAGAAAAAAATGCCCTAATATTTCGTGTATAGACCCGGATTATGCAATTTAGCGATTTTTTTCTGGAAAACTAAGCAAGCTACTTAAAAATATCAAGACACAAATAAGTTGTATTTTTAGCTCTTTCATCCAGAAAAAAATATAAAAGATGCAAAAAGTCATTGGCGTACATTTTTTGTCAATAATATTCGCTAAGATGCGTCCCACGCCGCCACTGGTCTCACAGATTAAAATTGGTTTATAATTTTTTTAAAGTTTAAGTAGAAACATAACATTTCCAGACCTATGTTTATATGAACTTTTTTTATAGAATTGGCTCAGAAATATGCCATAATAATTTTCTACCGCAATAGAAAACACCCTGTATATTGAATTAAACACTATTTACAAAAATGTACTGCAAACATACAGTATAAAATAGCATCTTGTGTTATATTTCGTTTTTACATATTGCAAAGAAAAATTAATTTGCACTAGGTAAAACCTTAAATAAAACAAAAATAACTTTTTATTATAAACATAACGAAAACATTAAAATATTTAAAACTTAAAACATTCGGTTAATGTAAAATGTTAAATAATAAAATAAAAACAATTTGTCAACAGGATTAAATACTGGACAAATGTGTTTAAAGAAAACAAAAACAATAGAAAAAACATGGTATTTACAGAGACAACAATGAGACGAGTAACTGGTCCTAACAATTTGTCCATTGTATTTATCTCTTTCCGGTTTAACGCAAGTTCCAATAAATATGTCTTTGTCTTTCATCATGGCAGGCTATCGTAGATGGAGCAATGATCGCTTTGCCCTGGTTGCCAAGTTGTTTACAATTTCTGCATGTAAACTTTAATGTCCTTTTTGGGTCGCATCTAATTAAGAGACAGAAAATATACCATGAATCGAATATTTTTAACTTGACAACGTTGCCGCAGGCAGTCACACCGAAATATTATTCGATATTTGTGTTTGATATCTTTTAATGGCCGATTTGTTTGGACAGTTTGTTTACATTTTTGTGATTTATTGTGTTTTTCTTGGTTTTTTACCTTTAATTGGACTTTGAATATTGACTTTTATTAGTGATCACAGTGTATATATTAAATTTGTGCTTTTCAACAGATAATTTAAGGTAATATTGACATGGTTATCTGAAAGAAAAAATCTTTATAAAAACCAAATAAATGACATTTTTAATTAGGTGTGTGTAATTATTGAACTAAACCCCAATATTTTATATTAATAGGAAACAAAAACAAGTACCTAATATTAAGGGCAAAAATAGCACAGCTATATAATTTGAATTTGGCGGGCAAACGATAAAGTCGACTCACGCACCATCTGCGTTTACCTTCCTTGAAGACAGACAAGGAAGGCCCAGCAGCTATCTCTCTCTCAGATAATTTATTTATATTTAGTTGCTCGTCTCATTCTTGTCTCTGGTATTTAGAAACATATTGCGTGAGGGTACATCGTAACAATCGAATCCGATTGAAAGGATCGCATTAAATCTAATCCTGTGCTCCTCGTCCTTGATTTTATTGACAACGAAAAGTATTTACAATAACAAAGAAAGCAAATAAATAAAAAGAAACTTCTGACCTTACTTTTGTGGTACTTCTTCAATTTTTTTTATTTAACTTAAAAAAAATATATATTTAAAAACCACAAAAGAAATACTGTCACAATTTTTTAGCAGTACTTACCTGTCATGTTTTAAACCTTGGTCTTCAATTTTTTTGGCAACACTAATTAAAGGGGCGCAACATGTACTTTTGCACCTTGATCCGGCACTGCTTCTCTTTATGATTTCCCCGAGCTGTTAAAATTAACGACTCAACTCTCGGACTTCCTTTACTTGTGTAGGTATAAAAAATAATAATTTAGGTAGTCTTTAAAATTTTTGTGAACAAGTAAGACCTCAGACACAATACTAAGCGTCAGCGTCAGCGGCAAGCGTTGAGCGGCAAATGTGAGAGCGCTGTCTTTGATCTTTATGCGAGAATGAAAGAACTTGTTTTTTAAATCAGCCGCCTCGACGCTGACGCTGGTTTACAAGGCCTAAATCCATCAAAATTACGTTAAAAATATTTGTAGTTTAACTACTTATAGTACAAAAAAGCAAAAGTCTTTTTAACAAAAAGTAATCTAGTTCGTTAACCAAATTCCTTTAAACATTTTATAGTTTTATCGATCGTCATAAAATTTTAATTTGGTCTACACGTTTGAGACAGGATATTTGCTTAAAACAATGTACGATTTATGTGCATTTAAAGGCTTTACAGCTTAAACATATAAAAGAGTTTCCAAGTAAAAGTGCCTGTTTGTTTTTATTGTTTTAGAATATTACATTTTAAATTGTACTAAAAAACTTTATATATTGTACGTATCAACTTGCAAAGCCAGTTTTTCATCAGTTTTTCCAAGTCAGCCTTAAATACAGAATGTTTAAAATATTTTCTAAAAATGTATGGGTAGAAAAATATTAAAGTTAGTTGACATGTACTTGTGGCGACGTGGTATATGGGCTAACGTACCAGCCTCTTACCGCAGAGACCCGGGTTCGAATCTCGGTTCCCTCTAGCGGGTTTTTAATAGCTCGTCACCTCACAGATGGTAATGACCAAGCCTCATAGATAACCTACATTTAGATCCGCAGTGGCAAAAAGCATTTATCGGATTTTTACGACCTCGCGCAGTAAACAAATGAATGGCTGGACGAACATGCGCACTTAAAAGCCGTGGCAAAATACAAACACCGCCACCCCGTACCCTTTCGTCCGCGGTCTGACCGTAACGCTCATTAGCTACCGTACTTTGAACAGAAAACCAGGACGCCGTCGACAAATTCTTTCCGATAAAGCGGATGGTTTGTTTGGCGCCAGGTGCGTTTACCCTTAACTTGCTTGCGCACAAACCGGTTTTTTCGCCCATGAAATGTAACTTTTGTTTCGCGCAGGTTATAACATTGACAATCCATCGAGATCAGTGCCAAGCCTCTGTTTAGTATTCCGCCAATCCTAGGTAGTAGTTATTTTAAAAATAACGTTCCTGGTGCTGTAAAATGCAAAAACTGCATATTTCAGTGCTTGGATAACGTTGACGCAACAGGGTACCTAAAAGATGGGCTAAACATCCTATAACCTAGCACTCACGGTACTCTGGTATTTAGGCATAAGCCTGGTTCCCTTGTGGTATCCAAAAAGTCTCTACAAAATGCTACCACAAATTCTTTGAGCCAAAATGCAATAATTCAATATAATTTACCTATATACAGGGTGATTCAAAAATCGATCACGAAACTCAAGGAGGTGATTCTACTTGACAAAATAAGGGTAGAGCTTCTTAAATATTAAAGAACGGTTTTTTTTAATATTTAACACACCGTAGTTCAAAAACTAAGACGTTTAGGACATATGTTTATATAAGGTCTTTTTCTTAATTTCTGTTGTTAAATCGCCCCGTAAAGTTTGTCGGTTGAGTTACTGGACACCCTGTATGTATGAAGGTAATTTGATTGAAATTGATGAAAGCTTTGATGTCTATTGTTGCCTAAACGGTGACATTTATCGACTTTAATAAAGAATACCTTATTTGTTTTTGTTTGTCTGTAAAATGGCGCCCCCAGCTTTGCAATATCTGTCAAAATAAAAAGTTATGATGTAAATAAATTTTAATTTTTAGGTAAAGTGCCCTCTGGCGGTATTTAAAAAAGTACCATTGTCCTAAAATTTTAGAATTCGCAAAGCTTGATTTGTGTGCCAAATATAAACTGGATTGGTTAAAAAATAAATGCAATATGGCGAAAAAACCAAAATAAAAATTGAACTAACTCGAAAACCAATGACATTTTTGAAAAAATTATATGAAGCTCTACCCTTATTTTTCTAGTACCAACTTGTCTAGACCTTTTAGAGAACCCTGGGTGGCCTAAATAAAACGTTAAGGAATTAAAATTAAAAATTTAATCAAACGTATTTCAGAAACGATTGCTCGTAGCGAAATGTATAAGGTATATTTTTTGCGCAAAAAATATGAAAGAATACCAATCATCTACTAGAATCCTAATACACGGAAGCACACAAAAATAATGACAATTTAGAGAAAAGCAAAGTACTGCAAGTGGCTCCCTCTGCATTTAACACCAACAACATGAATAGCTTTGGGTTTGTTATTTAAAAAAACAATTTTGTAGGTCTACCAAATTAAAAAAAAACATTTTAGTACCAAACAAAATATTCAAAAATAATTAAAATAAAATCTTTGACACTCTGAATCTCCCAAAAGATTAACTTTTCGACTAAGGCACATTGCATTAGATCATTGTATTTTGGCCCAAAGAGTTTATAGTAGCATTTTGTCAAGACCTTTCAAAGACACCCTGTATACGTTTACATGATGTTTTAAAAAGGGGCTATTCTGCAATGTAAAGCAATGATCTTTGACATAATGTTGAAATTTATCTGGTTACCAAGTTACGGGGGTTTAAAGTTCAATTGTTATTTTAATTTTTTTGCATATTGCATTTATTTTTTAACCAGTCTGGTTGACATTTGGCACACAAATCCAGCCCTGCAGATTCTAAAATTTTTAGATAAAAGAACTGTTTTTTTTTAATACCGCTTAAGGGCACCTTACCAACAACATAAAATTTATTTACGTCAATACTTTTTATTCTTACAAATATCGCAAAAACCGAGGACGCCATTTTAAATAAAATTAAAAATCTTAAAAATAGGTACGACTTAGATTAAAGTCGATAAATCCCATTGTTTAGCCACCAATTAACATTACTTAGTCACCGAAATATCAATTACAATAAAACCAGTTAAATTAACTTAAAATTTTAAAAATCCTTTATTTTTTGTTTATGATAAAAAAACTATAAGAGTAGTAAAAATGTTACCAAAAAAAAAATAATAATAAAAAATGAAATTAAAATTTTACTATATTCTAAACCTGAAAGCTAAATAGTAAATGAATTTTTAAAGCGAAAACTGTTTTTAATGAGGTTATTGTAAAATTTAGTTTAGCTTATAACTTTTTAGTGACCGTATATTATAGCAAAAACTATTTTTAATTAATTTTAGGTACAAAAATAATTATTGTGCGTTATAAATAATTAATTTACTTTAGTCATAAAAATTAAGAACATTTATATTTTGAACAAGGGTTGTTTCTCTAGTGTGTTAAAACGTCACAAGCTCTCTGCTTTTAACGTACAAGCATGTAATTTATTAACTTTATTTTAAAGCTTATTTAATTTTAAAAACCGGAAACCCAATTTTTCTGAAGTGATAAAATAGTCTGCGCTAAGGCGCCAAACGCTTTTGTTTTATATTTTTCGTCTGCAGTGCCAAAAGAAAATAATACTGAATAAAATATTTTCAGAGGGCATTTGCCTCTGACTTCATAAAAACCTAGAATAATGGTAATAAAATAAAAACCACTGTGGAAAAGCACCCTTTTACATATTTCCATTACAAAAGAATGGAGGAACATACATTTGAAACTCTATTGCAGTTTTTGATGTTTGACTTTGGAATAATTGATAACCTCTTATAGAACTTATTTGAATAAAATTTTACAAATTAAATATCTTTACAAACTAAACGATTAATTTAATTACCTTTAAAAACTGTTTTTTGTAATTACGCAGAAAAATCCTATACAGTAAGGCAGAGTTGGCTAGTACAGGGTGGGCCAAATTAAACTTGCACTTTTTTTTATCTTTGGACAATCCACGAAGGCTGAAAGCCTAAATACTAACGTACCGTGGGTGTCTTAAGCAGGGTAAGGGGAAGTTTGTTAACACAGGACTTAAACACTTGAAGATTTGGAGGGAAAGGGAGGATCTCCGCGGGCAGCAGGTTCCACAGTCTAGAAACTCTAGGGATAAAAGAACGAACGAAATGGGAAGTTTGGGGCCTGTTTAATTGAACTGTATAGAGATGCATACGCGCGGCACCACGAGTTTCTCTGTTGGGAACTGCAGAAGGAGGGACTATACTGAACAATTCGTCGGAGCAGAAGCCGTAAAAGTATCTATAGAAGAGCAGAAGAGCGATTGATCTCCCACAGCTCGACGGTGGGCAAGAGAAGGAAGTCTTTAAGTAAGTAAAGGATCATTAATAAGACGAACAGCCCTTCTTTGAATGGCATCAAGAATGCTGAGGGTTGTAGGGGATGCCATTCCCCAGACATGAGAACAATATTCCAGAGAGGGTCGAATTTGGGACACATACAAAGTGTATAAATGGGAAGGAGAAAAATACTTTTTGGCTCGGAAAAGAAATCCAAGCTTTTTTGAAGCCTATAGATACAATGTGTTTATGCCAGTTAAGGTTATTCTCAAATGTGATGCCCACATGGTTAAATGTGTCCCCGCTCTGCAATACCTGGCCACTCATAAGCAAAGGATGAGTGTTTGATGATTTTTTCGCGACAAGGAACACAATTGTGTTTTGGATGCATTAAATTGAACGAGATTTTTGGCGCCCCAATCCAATATCAAATTGAGATCCTGTGAAAGAGATATCTGCATCGCCCTGCGTTTGCTTTCCAAGTCGGGTTGAGAGATTGGTTTGGGAACTTGGTGGAGTGAAGGGTACTATCGTCAGCATAACTATGAATGGGATTGGTTGTGGAAGAAAGGAGGTCGTTGATGTGAAGAAGAAACAAAGTTGGTGCTAGTACTGAACCCTGTGGCACTCCAGCATTAATTTCGTGTAAGCTTGAAGAGTGGCCATCAACAATGACTGATATACGTCGATTAGAAAGATAACTGGAGAGCCAAGAGCAGAGTTTAGTTGGAAGACCGTAGGAGGGAAGTTTATTAAGCAGTGCCTCATGCCAGACTTGGTCGAAAGCTTTAGATATATTAAGAGCAACGATCTGGGACTCACCTAGAAACTCAAGAGACTTGTTCCAGTTGTGTGAAACGAAGGAAAGGAGATCTGCTGTAGATCTCTTGTGGCGAAATCCGTATTGCCTGTCATGTAAAATTTTATGTTTTTCTAAGTACCTAAGAATTTGCGAGTTAATGGATTTCTCCATTACTTTACAAATTACTTTAACTAATAATAACATTTTATCTATTGCGTCTAATTTTTTTATTTTTAAGAGGCTAATAGATAGATATGTGTTCTCTAAGTTTGCCAATTTTGATTGATTAGATTTAGACAGGACTGAACTTACGGGAATTTTTCCAAAATACTGTATTTTACCTCGTTGCAAAAGAAATCTGATTTAGCTACAGTTAAGCTAATAGTTTTTTTTTGTAGACAAACTATGAGAAATAATTCAGTAAAAGCGAATCTGTCAACAGTTTGAGGATTTAGGAATTAAAACTATTTTTTATAAATAATACTCTCCATAAAGCATGCATTTTTCTTGTTTTTAGAAAATAACTTTTTTAGTGTCCTTTAAAAATAAAAAATGTGAGGTTAACATGGTAACTGAGTTGGATGCTGACTGAACTTAACAGTAAATTTATTAAAAATAAACGTATTAGCCTAATGGTAGATAAAATTATTTTATTCTGCAACAAAGTATAATGCATTATTTTGGAAAAACTCCCGTAAGTCCAGTCCCATTTAAATCTATTTGACCAAAATTGGCAAACCTAAAGAAAGCATACCTACCTATTACCCCTTAAAAATAAAAAAGATGGAAGCAAACAGATAAAAAGTTATTATTAGTTAAAAAGTGTGCATGTTTAATTTGGCCCACTCTGTATAGTTCTGAATCGTATTCAGAATACATTGGGCTGGTATTCGAATTCATCTGTGTGTTTGGTATTCGGTATTCGGCAGAATGCTTTTTGGGTCAGTATTCGAGATTTTGTATTCTGAATACCGTTTCTGAATAATAGTAGTCGAATACAATTTTTGAGTATTCAAATACCGGGATTTAAAGTATTCAAATACCGAAATATTAATAGCAGTATTCGAATATCGGGATATAAAGTTTTCGAATACCGAGATAGTCAGTATTCGAATACCAAAATGATGAATATCAGTATTCCGTGACTCCAAATCGTAAGAATAATAGGCGATAATAGGTTAGGAACTTTTTTCCTCTTCAAAATGATGAATATCAGTATTGCGTTACTCCAAATCGTAAGAATAATAGGCGATAATAGGTTAGGAACTTTTTCTTCCTCTTCATAATTTAAAGGGCTGATAAAACTTTTTTTTGCTCTTCAGTATTTATAATTACCCAATTCTGGGTTTAAAAATACTAAGTATTTGGATATTTTCTTACGATATTCGTATTCGTATTCGAAAACCGAACTTCAGTATTTGACCCAACTCTGCAGTGAGGTATATCAAGTCTGCAACAAAAGGAAACATAATCCTAAAAGGTATAGTTGCAGTTAGTTTTATTGGAAATTTAAGGATCTATAGAGTAGCTTAAGATAATATTTTAAATCAGAAGTTATGCCTACACATTAAGTTATGGCCTTCAATTAATTTTTTTTAATTACATTTTTAAATTTTAATTATCTGATTTTTTTTTAATTAAAACAAAAACCCAAAAACGCAAATTTTGATATTATCTTATTAGTATCTTCAAAACATTCCAATACAACTTTGTTGGCCTTAACATGGGATTTTATATGGCCTGTCCGGCAATGCACGACCCTGTATAACCATTTTGTATTTTTATTGTTGCCACTTTCTTATGTTTTTGCCTGTAGCTTAAAAAGTGCATTTTACAACAAACTCCAAAAGACAAAAATCAAAAATACGTCCTTTAAATATTTGTACTCAATTTTGAGACACCCTGTAAATCATAAACTACAAATAATAAACTAACTAAATGTATTTAAAAAACGAGATTAATTAATGAATTACTAATGTGATCTTGACTTGTGAAAAGTGTTTAATTTTTTTTCTATTTCTTTATCGTTAAAGCGACGTAAAACATTAGTTTTTCAAATAAGCCATTTAGCCAAAACAAAATTAGGCTAGACGTAAATAGTTTTGTAAGCAATGTATCTCTACACATATAAGTGTCTAGTTGAGTGATTGATCGTCGCTCTGCAAAAAGAAAGCAATAATATCCCTGTTACGAAAAACGACACACTTTGATGCTACGAGCATGATCAATAACAAAGCAAAAGTTCTTTTAATATTTTTTTGCTTTTGGTTTGTTAATATAAAATAGAAAATTGGAAATATAACTCTGCCCACTTTTTTTTACAAATTCAAAGAATAATAATAATTGTGTTTAATAGTTTATAGACAGAAATGTATTTTTCAAAACGTCTCTATTAAAGTAAAATAAAATGAGTTTATGGAAAGCTAATGAACTTTACATTTTTTTAACACGCCTTTATTAGCTTTACTTTTATGTATGTACATAGTTATTTTGTATGTTTGTATGGTTGTATGTTTGTATGTTTGTATGTTTGTATGTTTGTATGTTTGTATGTTTGTATGCTTTGTATGTTTGTATGTTTGTATGTCTGTATGTCTGTATGTCTGTATGCCTGCATGCTTGTACTGCTTGTACTGCCTGTATGTCTTGTACTGCCTGTATGCTTGTATGTTTGTACTGTCTGTATGTTTGTATGTTTGTATGTTTGTATGTTTGTATGTTTGTATGTTTGTATGTTTGTATGTTTGTATGTTTGTATGTTTGTATGTTTGTATGTTTGTATGTTTGTATGTTTGTACCTCTCCATACCGCTGCCTCCATATTTTACTGTTTATAGTACTATCAGAATACAATGTATTTTTTTTTATTATGTCCAAATACAGGTGTCTGTAACCAAATTTATATGTCTTACGACTGTTTTTAATATTTGACAGTATGTGTCACAACGCCACGCACTTTTGTTACTTTACATATTGTCCATTTCACCGCTTTTAATAATAATAATAATAATAATAATAATAATACATTTATTGTTTTAACCATATTACAGAGTATGAGGCATGTACAGTAGGAATTTTTTTACATAAAATGGTTAACAATAGGCCTTAAGTAATGATGCAGACATCTGGAAAAACCAGATACTGTTCAGGCCTTGAAATAAAAAAATAATTTATAATATAACTAAAACTAAATAAAAAAATATATTGCGCTAAACAATGCTAACAAAAAAATTTGTTTGGGATGCTAAGGAAAAGGAAAAGGGATAAGAAAAGGGGTTAATAGTAGAGGAGAGCAGAAGAACCTGCACAAAACCAATGCTACTGCAAACTAAAGAGCTTTTGTTTTAACTGGTTTTTAAATGTAATAACGGACAAATTAATATTAAAATTTTCTAAAGAATTAATGTAGTAGGCTATATTGTAGAAAAATGATCTTTTAAACATCTCCTTACGATGTTGTGGTATGGTCAAAAAATGATGCCCTCTCCAAAGGTTTAAATTATGAACATCTGTTCTAAATCTTATTTTGTTGTATAAATATAAAGGTAATTTAAGTTTGATTAATTTAAAATAAAATGTTGTTATATGGAGCCTAAACATATTAAACATGTTAAGCCATCCCGCAACAGCTAGATATGGAGAGATACGGTTTGTACGTCTGACCCCGTATATTAATCTTAAGCATGAGTTTTGAATTTTTTGTATTCTATTACGTTCAACCCCATCCAAGCAGGGTACATATACAGCACTACAATGATTAAATTGAGACAACACAAGAGCATTACAGAGTAGGTTACGGGTATCTTGGGAAAGGTAATGCCTGTTACCATAAATAAGCTTCAAATTTCCATATGTAATTCTTAATTTTGCGGTCACGTGATCTCTGAAGCTCAGTCTCGAGTCGATCACTAACCCCAAACTCTTACAGGAATCGGAATAGGGTAAAATCACATTATTTAACTTAATTTGCATATTATTTTTTACAATATTAGTTTCATTTTCATTTCCAAATAACACAACTGTAGATTTGTTAGGATTAAGTTTAAGAAGGTGATCAGCAGCCAATTTAGAAAAGTTTTTAAGTCGATGTTTATGACCTCTTCGGCAGCTACTGTCCTGTTCATGAAAAGAATATTAAATTTCGGTGTCATCTGCGTAAAAGTGGTAGTTACAGTGTTGAAGAGAGTTTAAAAAACTTAAAGTAAATACGGTTTCTTTATAATTCTCTTAATTCTTTTCTTTATAATTTGTGAGATTTCAAACAACGCATCACAAAAATGGCCCACACTGTATGTCTTACATTCCAGTAATACATATTTTATCATTTATTTAAACCTTCTTTTTACTTTGGAATGTCAGTTTTTGTAATTTAAAAATAGATTTTATTTCGCTGTACTCGTAAAAGGATATCATTTATTAGGCCGTAAATCAACCCAAACAAGTGACTTGCAGTGTTAAGCGCCATGAAAATAGAAAAGTAAAAACGAAAATAAATTACCAAAAGGCAAGTTCTGGCAACGTTTCATTGCGGCTGTAAAATAAAAAGAAAACGAACAGTTTCTACAAATCCCCCATTAGAAAAAATATAAAACATCATTAGGCTAACATATCTGGCAAAACTTCAAATTTTATAATGGTGCGTCTCTTACAATCCTATTTAAAACAAGAGGTTTAGATCTTAAAGAAGCACTACTACTATACACACCTTACTAAAATTAAATACCTGTATACAATTATACATAATTCCCTAAGCTAGTATTTTGCAAAAACATATTTGATTACTTTTTCTATAGGATTTAGGATTTGTTGCAGACACTGTCTTAAAACATACTATTTAAAATTTATTACTTTTAAGTAGGGCTGGCAAAAACCGGTTAACCGAATATTTAAAAACCGGTATTAGAAACCGGTTTTAAAAACCGGTATTAAAAACCGGTATTAAAAACCGGTATTAAAAACCGGTTTTAAAAACCGGTTTTAAAACCGGTTTTAAAACCGAAAAACCAAAAACGGTTTTCAAAACCGATACACCGAAATCGGTTTTTAAATCCGAAAACGGTCTTTAAAACCGAAAACCGAAAACGGTTCTCAAAACCTAATACCATTAAATTTACCCCTTTATTTCAAACAATTCTTACTAGAAACATTTTCTTCTAAAATGCGCCGTTTTCTGGTTATTTGCCTGTCTAAGGTTAAATGAACCACCCTGTATAATCTCTCAACCAATATCTGATTTTACAAAATAAACGGTTTTTCTTTTTTTTAGATATAAACCGCAATCAACCAAAAACCTATTAATTGATATTCGAAGAACCGCTTTTCGATTTTGGTCCGATTATCCAAAAAACCGGTATTCGAAAACCGATTATCCGAAAAACCGGTATTTGAAAACCGCTTTTTAAAACCGGTTAACCGGTATTCGAAACCGGTTTTCGAATACCGGTTTTCGGTTTTGGCCAAAACCGCGGTTAACCGAAAACCGGTTAACCGAAAAACCAGTTTCGGTTGCCAGCCCTACTTTTTAGTACAGGCAATTTGAATGTTAAGGTAAAACAAATTAAAGCTGTTATTTTTTTTAACATGTAAAAAAAAAGTGTCCAGATTAACATAAAAATCTATTACGATCCCACAATTCTAAATATTGAGAAAATGGCCACAATCTTGCTTTTTTTATAGTATAGCTTTTTCATTTATGCACTCAAAAAAACATTATAACAATACTTATTTTTAAAGCTTAAGAGAACGCATCATTTAATATAAAAAAATAAATTGTAGCCCTTGAAATAAAAAAAAAGTACAGTTTTTTAGGTAAAAGTAAATTTAAAATAAAATTATAAGTCGAGCTTAACTTAAGTTAAATACTTTACTTTTTTAAATGAAAATAAAACAAATTTTAAAAAATTAAATACCCTTTTAAATATACCTTATTGGTTACAAAAATTTGTATTGTCAGGTATTTCTTTAAGTAGCACTTCAAAAATGGAATTAGTATAAGTAATCTCACGACAATGGCCACTCTTTAGAAAGCACATACCGGTTAACTTTTAACAACAAAAATTTTAGGCTACAGGCAAATGGCAACGGACGGATTTTTTTTTCTAAATTTAATAAAAGTTAAAAATTAAAGTACAAAAAACAACTATTTATATTTAGAAAAATACAATTTTAAATGATTCATTTCATAAATTTTATATAATATGTTGCATTTTTATCTTTTTAATTTCGTATTTACAGGATACAGCCGCTGTTTACCTTTATTTGTTTTTCTTTATGACATCTCACGAAGGCTTATGCCTAAATACCAGTGTACCGTGAGTGCCGGGTTACTGGATGTTTAACCCATTATTGTCGTGTTCCGTCAACGTTATCCAAGCACTGAAACATGCAGTTTTGCATTTCACCGCACCTTTTAGACAACGCGGTAGTGCCACCACGAACGTTATTATTTTTAAATAACTACTACCTAGGAATGGCAGAATACTACACAGTGGTTTGCCATTGCCAACTGTGAGGTGACGAGCAATAAAAATCCGATGTCCGACACCGAGATTCGAACCCGGATCGCTGCGGTGAGAGGCTGACACATCAGCCTCTGCGCCACTACTCGCCACATTTTTATTAAGGAATAATATATTATTTTTTAGGGATAAGCTTCACTTTGTACATTTTAGACTAAAAATATATTAGAATTAACTAAGTAACAAAAAGTAGAACATAAAAGTAGAATAAATGAGAAACCTTTAAAAAGTGGAAAATAAAAACTTTGTGTGTGTCCATGTGTAGTAAAGCTTAGCTTCTAATACCAGATATAATGGATTAGGGATAATTTTGACAGTTTAGGAAGACAAAAATAATATGAAATAATTAAATATTTAATACAACATTTTTTACTTGGACACTTATTAAAAAGTAACGGGTTAAAGGATTTAGGTCTGCTTTATATCAACCAACCCTTATTTTTTAATAATAACACTTCTCAATGATTATAAGCTATGCGCAATTTTTAATTCAAAATTATTAAATTGGTATTATTTAGCAAATGTGTTTTTATACAAGATTACAATAATAAGGGTATTTTATTTTTGTGTTTTGCCTACAAATTTATTAATTTCACCTAACCCCGTATCCGTTTTTAAATATATATATATATATATATATATATATATATATATATATATATATATATATATATATATATATATATATATATATATATATATATATATATATATATTTATGTATTTATAAAAAACGGATACGGGGTTTTAAAACTTAAAATATGTAAATGTAGTAGCTCATAGTATGTGGATAATGCAACAGCATGGTTGTCTACCTTTTCTAGGGAATTATACCTACCAACCAGGTGCAAACAGGTAACTTTATGTCCATTTACTGTTATCAAAAAAAAGCAAACACAAAAAAAGAATTTTTAATTGCGAATCCAATGGTACATGGTTGGCTTTTAAAATTCTTATATAATTTATGGTTTCCACGGTTTAGAGTTTCAATAAATATTATTCGAAAATAAAGGCTGACTGCAAGAGGTATATACCAGTGACATGCGCAATAGAGAAATACTAATCTAATTACAATTTTAGATTTCTCTCTACATACAAATCAATTTTGTTTTAATAATAATTACAACAAAATGCACCAAAAAATATTATTTAACGCAGTAGAATATTAAGAAATATAATACACCAGCTGACTCGTGCCCACTTCGTTGGGCGTTAATTATATTTTTCTCTGAACTTCAATCATAATAAAATACAGGGTGTTTCAGAACTATGTCATTAAACTTTAAGGTGTCTTTTATGAAAAAAAGTTTTTATAAACATATGTCCGGAGTTGCTTCCTTAATAAGATACAGGGCAATAAAATTTAAGAAAAAAATTAGTTTTTCTAAATATTTTTGATATGCTTGGGCCAATTTCGCCCTAACCAGATTGTTATTATTGGGTCCAGTGGCGTCTCAGTGGGTACCGCAACTTATTATTAAGAAAAAAAGTACGCCACTGACTGTGAAGTTTCTATATTTATTTATAATTAAGCAATTAATAATAAAACTTTTTAATCTCTTGTATATTTTTCTGTATCTACATTCGTTTTTGAGAAAAGATATTAAAGCTACTTTAATTTCATTTCACATGAACATGAAACTTTTTAGTGCCATGCAAATTTAAACTGAAAAATTTATCTAAACCTAATGAAAATGAATCTTCTAAAAGATATGATAGTTACAAGCAATTTTTTAAGTAGAATTTTGCTAAAAACTTTAAAATAAATGCCTTTTCACATTAGCGGAAGTCACTGGAAGCCGGGAATGCGGGCGACGGACCAACGTTATCGAAGTGTATGGAGTGTTATGAGACCATTCACACGTAGAAAACGCGGAAAGTCTTAGAAAGTTTTATCACTCTGTCCGGCGAAACCGGCTTAGTGTGAAACAAGGGTAAGGGTACTTTATTGTAAAAAATTAATTTTTAAATTTTTGGAAACCCTGCAAACAATTTTTAATCTGTGCTATCGACAGTTTTATTCTTTTGGCAAGCAAAACTGACTTTTTCTCGAAAAATTTTTGGTCCATATGTTCCCATTGCTGGACATACTGTATAAATGCATTTTACCACGTAACGTTAAAAATAGGAACATTAGGAATCTTTGAGTGCTTTTTAACACGCTTTTATTAGCTTGGGTTGTAACTATCTATCTATGTAACGGAATCTTTGAGCCTAATTTTTACCAACTTCCAGCGATTCAATTTCTTTGAAACTTTACACACGTATCAAGGACCGATGACAATGCAATAATTTAAAAACAGTACCCCATTATCCTGATTAGGACCGCCAGGATAAATAGGTGTCCTAATACTACTCTTGACAAAATGGCGAAGGATTTTTTTAGTGAATAAACTGGAGCATTTATTTTTAAAAAACTAATTGATATTTCGAACTAAAAATGAAAAATAAATAATAGTTTAAAAAACTAAAAACACGCTTTTATATGCAACCGAACTAAAAATTAGAAAATAATTTTTCATTACAAAGAGTTTGTCACTTCAGAGTAATAAGCGTGGGGTGCATTTTACTATTTTTTCATAACTTTTCCCTCATAGATATTGGCAAATAGAATAATTATAACATTTGATATATTAAGCACCCCACGCTTTTTACTCTGAAGTGACAAACTCTTTGTAATGAAAAATTATTTTCTAATTTTTAGTTCGGTTGCATATAAAAGCGTGTTTTTAGTTTTTTAAACTATTATTTATTTTAAAGTGTTTCCGAATATTTTAAAATTAATATTACCACCATACATCTAAATTTAATGAAGTAAAAAGAAATCAGTTAAATAACAAAAGCCAAAATGCGGACAAATAAAAAAATTCATCTCCCAAGGCAATTTTTTTGACAAATTGCCAATCAATTTCAGCCATTTAAAAGATATTTTTTTCTTTTTGCCTAACGGAAATATAGGCTGGATAAATGGACGGCTATTTGAACGTAAATCGAATAAAAGCATTTTAAAGCTTAAACATTCTGCAACGGTTACAGTGGTGCCTTTTCGGTTTTTAGGCCGCTATGTCACCCATTTTTTACTTTATTTTAGGACCAATACGTTTTTAGGAGCTGAAAGTTTTCTTGGGTGATTTTTTGCTGCACTTTTAGTTTATGCAATTTTAATTTAAAAAAGTTATTTAACATTTTCAGCTAAAATTTGTTTAAAAATTGGGTAAGTTCTGTTAAGCTTTGGTTAGTAACAGTTTTAAATTTATGGGCTACCCATATAGTGATTTTTAGACCATGAGGTATAAAATAAATGCACAAATACAAATGAATAAATCAACTTTTGGGCATTTTGAGATAAATGACAAAATGTTTTACACAGCGATCACATCGAAATTTTAAAAATGATATTAAGTACATAAAAATATCCAACTTTATTGGTTTTGAAATATATTGCCATCACAATCAGGTATTTAGGTAATTTTTAAACTACCGCCATTTTGTAGTAGATAAAAGTATTGCCTTTATATTCTTGTTAGGGTTAAAATACTTTTTTTTATCTTTGGACAAACCACGAAGGCTTAAAGCCTAAATACTAACGTACCGTGGGTGTCTTAAGCGAGGTAAGAGGGAGTTTGTGGACACGGGACTTAAATACTTCAAGATTTGGGGGGAAGGAAAGACCTCCGCGGGCAGCAGGTTCCACAATCTAGAAACTCTAGGGATAAAAGAACGAACAAAGTGAGAAGTTCGAGGCCTGTCCAGTTGGACCGTATAGGGATGCATACGCGCGGAACCACGAGTTTCTCTGTTGGGAACCGTGAGTGGAGGAACTATACTGGACAATTCATCAGAGCAGAAGCCATGGAAGTACCTATAAAATAGCGATAAATACCCCACAGCCCGACGATGGAATGAATTAATGAGACGAATAGCTCTTCTTTGAATAGAATCAAGAATGCTTAGGGTTGTGGGGGACGCCATGCCCCAGATATGGGAACAATATTCCAAGGGAGGTCAGATTTGGGACACATATAAAGTGTATAAATTAGAAGCGGAAAAATACTTTTTGGCTCGAAAGAGAAATCCAAGCTTTTTAAAACTGCCATGGCTATAGATACAATGTGTTTATGCCAGTTAAGGTTACTTTCAAATGTGACGCCCACAAGATTAAAGGTGTCTTTGCTCTGTAAAACGTGGCCGCTCATAAGTAGAGGATGAGCATTTGATGACTCTCTTCGCGACAAGGAACATGATTGTGTTTTGGATGCACTAAAATGGACGAGATTTTTGGCGCCCCAATCCAATAATAAATTAAGATCTGCGAAAGAGATATCTGCATCGCTCTGCGTTTGTTTTCCAAGTCAGGTTTAGTGATGGGTTTAGGAACCTGAAAACTGGAGTGAAGGGTACTATCGTCGGCAAAACTATGAATGGAATTAGTTGTGGACGAGAGAATGTAAAGAAGAAACAATGTTGGTGCCAGAACTGAGCCCTGAGGGACTCCAGCATTTACTTGGTGAAAGCTTGAGGAACGGCCGTCCACAATAACTGATATACGTCGATACGACTTAACAGAAGCTTTAAAATAATGTGCCACAAGGCTCTACTTTTCATTTAATTTTTTTCCCAAAATAGCGCCTAGCAGCCATTTTGCAATTTTTATCTGGTAATTTTACTTTAAAATACAGTAATTAAGCATAATTTTTATTTTCAAAAGCTTTACCTTTTTACCGCTATTTATTAAAAAAATAAAGGGAGTCAGCAACAGGCGGACCGCGAAAGGTTAAACCTTGGACCGTCAAATATTGGACGTAATATGAAGTCTTTTTCTCCCCCGTGGCGCAGTGGACAGAGCTTTGATCTTCGAAGCCAGTGGTAGCCGGTTCGATACCCAGCGGGACAGACATATTTAGGTAGTAGTTATTTAAAAATAACGACCGTGGCGGCACTACCGCGTTGTCTAAAAGGTGCTGTGAAATGCATAACTGCATGTTTTAGTGCTTGGACAACGTTGACGGAACAGGGAGAAACGATGGGTTAAACATCTAATAACCCGACACCCACGGTATTCTGGTATTTAGGCATATGCCTTCGTGGTATGTTAAAAAGATAAAAAAAGGTACCCACCAGCTTTACAGCTTAGTTTTACAATTGTCAAATTAGACCAATAGGATGGTTTTATTTTGACAGTTTTGACACGCCGCTTACCCAACGGTTAAGCAGCTAAGTACTCTGGAATGTGCCCACTGTAATGCTTTTTTCTTAAATCACACTTTTTGTTGTACCCTGTAGATCTTAAGTGATAACAAAAATATGATTACTGATTCACTCTTTCCGCGGTCTTCGAGTAGTGCGGTTCATGTTTACGTAGAAGACTACATAGACTTCCCGGGTAGGCGATTGAAGGCATCGTACGAGCGTGGCTGTACCCTTGGGGATCGAGAAAAGATTCACGCTAAATTGGGGCTTCTTTTTTCTGGGGCTAAGCGCTGTGAGTGAAGATTCCTAAAGCCTGAAGTATTTACGTTTTGGTGTTGAACACATGGTGTCCTCGTATGGTCGAGGAGGTGCGCACGCCTTGCGGAAATACGTCAGTAGGGAAAGTGACGGTTATGCGCGATACCAGCAGCAGTTTGTGTCTTATGTCTTATGTCTTATTATAAAAAAAATGAAAAACTAAGAAAGGTGTAAAAGTATAACTACACACAAATTTCATTGTCTCCTTTAAAAATGTGGGTTTCCTTTTGGAATAAAAATATTATTATAAATAAAAAAAGGAAATATTTCGAAAAGATGCTTTAAAATTCAATAAACTGGTGAAAAATTGTGACGTTAAACTATTTCACAGAGTGTTCAAAAATTTGGGTCAAAATGCAACATTTGGCTCTTCCCTGTATATCACCTAAACCTATAAAAAAGTCTGCAATTTTCATGTTAAATAATCATCTTGATGTAAGAAGCTTTTTACGAGAAGATAATTAAAATTGTTCAAGACAAAAAAATATATTTAAGATTGAATTTTAGCCAATTTTTTTGTTCGGTTTTTGTTCAGAAGTGTATCCTAATGGGGTAAAAAATTTATTTTTCCTTTACAAAAACAATAAAAACCAACCAAATCAATATTAAGAAATAAAGATAATTTCAGTACTTTAGTAATTTAAGCTTGTGTCAAAAGTTAAAACAAAACTATAGGTTAATAAAATACCACTTTATTTTGACATAAGTATAATGGTTATAAAGCAATTTTGCAGTGGCCCCAAGACCCGTATCAATATAATTGCATTAGTCAAAATCAGCCTTTGTTTATCCATCAACCCTATGTCTTTGTAACTAACAGACCCCTTGCCCTGCTGAATATTAATGTTCTGCTTTATCTGTGCTTCTGACCGAAAAAGCACCAAGTGGGGATATACCGTGCCCTTACCAAGTTTTTTTACCATTGAGATTAGTATAAAATGCCAGGACTTGTATAAAATTGACCAACTTCTAAAATCCTAAATGGGAAATCAAAAAGAGTAACTTTTAAGATATTAAAAGCTGCAATTAAATATATGTAAAGTTATAAAAAATACTAAAGCCCAAGGGTTTTTGAATAGTTAAATATTTTTAAATTAATTAAAAAAGGTTTTAACTCTTAAACGACAACATACACGTTTTCCTACTTAAACGATAATATGTTTATGTCGTGTTTCACTCTTCTTTAGTTCTTTTTTACTTTATTATTTTCTTTCAATAGACATGTTTTTTTATTACGAAAAACAACAACAGGGTCGCCGGCGACCCCAAACACCTATAACCCAGGCAATAAACTTCTGCGGCATACGTAATTTGCTGTGGTAATAGTAACAGCCAAGTTACAAAGGTAGGTGTAGCAGCAAGATTATAATACAATTTTTCCAAAAATATCCCTCTCTCTCTCTCTCTCTATTTTAATTTTCTTGGTTTTGGTCCCTTCAGGTCCAATCCACCACTCTCCCCTTCCGGACTATGCTTTCCAGAGCTTCGTCGGCGGAAAATCTGGATAATCGAGCTCGTAGCTCCCAGAAATTCCAAAAGAAAACAAAAATAATTCTGCAATCGATGCAAATGCAGTCAAACCAAGACCTGCTACTGGTGTTACGTATAACCTTCACTTTCACTACTGACAGTTCCCATGGCACGCCCATCTATTTCCCGCCATTTGAAAAATACCTCGTGTTCACCACCAAACAGGATACCATCAGCTTATAGGAATCTTCGCTCACAGAGCTTAGATCCAGAAGAAAGATGCCGTCAATTTAGCGTGAATCTTTCTTTGATCCCCGAAGGTAAAAAACGTTCGTAAGACACCTCTAACCGCCACTCCGGGAAGAACTCTCGGAGGTTAAACAAAGAGTCCAAAAAATATGTCTAAAATATTATTCGGTGGGGTCACGGGTGACCCCGTGTTGTCATTTAAGGGTTAATGTACCGCCATTTTGTACTAGGGGAAGTTACTTACTTTATATTCTAGGATTTAAGGTACTCGTTAGGAGCTTTAAAATATTATGCCACAAGACCCCCTTTTCTAATAAATTTTTTTCGCAAGATGGTGCCTAGCCTCTGTATGAAGTACTTACATTATTTTGGCTCACTCCTTTACCCCTATCATTTATGAACTAACCTTTCCGTACTCTCTGTATTTCTAATATCTATTAAACTTATCTTGGTAACTTTATAGCTATATCATCTAGAAGAGCTTACGGTTATCTACTTTCGTCTAAGATAGAGATTAAATTAATTTTCGTCACACATTAGTATTCAGGAAAGTAGCAGATTAGTTGATTTAATAGAGAATTTGCACTTTAAACTGATTTATGTGCATTTTAAAATGCTTTACTAGGTAAGGTTTAATAGCATAGGATTTTGTCCTACATAATTTTGGTTAAATCAGAGACAAGAATGAGACGAGCAACTAAATGTAAATAAATTATCCCAAAGAGAAATAGCTGCTGGGCCTTCCTTGTCTGTCTTCAAGGAAGGTAAACGCAGATGGCGCGTGGGTCGACTTTATCTTTTGCCCGCCAAATTCAAATTATATAGCTGTGCCATTTTTGCCCTTAATATTAGGTACTTGTTTTTGTTTCCTATTAATATAAAATATTAGGGTTTAGTTCAATAATTACACACATCTAATTAAAAATGTAATTTTTTGGTTTTTAAAGATTTTCTCTTACAGGTAACCATGTCAATATTACCTTAAATTATCTGTTGAAAAGCACAAATTAAATATATACACTGTGATCACTAATAAAAGTCAATATTCAAAGTCCAATTAAAGGTAAAAAACCACGAAAAACACAATAAATTACAAAAAATGTAAACAAACTGTCCAAACAAATCGGCCATTAAAAGATATCAAACACAAATATCGAATAACATTTCGGCGTGACTATGACTACCTGCAGCAGTGTTGTCAAGTTAAAAATATTCGATTCTTGGTATATAGTATATTCAGGTTTTAGCCAAAGAAAGACATTAAAGTTTACATGCAGAAATTGTAAACAACTTGGCAACCATGAAAAGGCGATGACTGCACCCTCTGCGATTACCTCCCATGATAAATGACAGAGACATAGTTATAGGAACTTGCGTTAAACCAGAGAGAGATAAAACGTAATGGACAAAGGACTAGTAACGCGTCCCATTCTTGTCTCTGGTTAAGTGTTATTTATGTAAGTATAACGACTGACTCAGGATGCTGTCACCCCATTTCTTCTCTTTGTTTTTCAAAAAACTTTTAAACATTTTAAGCTATACGCATAAATTGACAGGTTTCTGATTTATAACAACCTCCAAAATTGATTTTTAATAAATTGGAGGAACCGTTTAGTTATTTTAAATAAAAGTGTCTCTTTTCAATTTTTTTTTATACAGGGTGTCCGAAAAGGTGATAGAGTCAATAAAAATATTATTAGTACTTTCAATCTAAATTCATTGAAAAAAGACCACAATTGTGATATCTTTTATTTTTGTGTCCCTGAATCCGTATCCGGCTGCAGCCTAACCCCATCACGTCATGGTCAATTTTATTTTAATGTCAAATCATCAAATTTTATCGAAAATTGACCATAATGTGTTTGTTTTTAGGGTCGCTGAATCTGAACTAAAAATTCGAAATTAAATTAACCTCATTAGGTTAAGATCAAGGTTATATTAAGGTAAAATTATCAGAAGTTATCGAATTTAGACCACGTTCATGATATCTTGAGGTTTGTAAATCGCTGACTTTAAAATTACTTTGACCATGACTTAATTGAGTCAAACTGACCCCGTATTCGGATTCAGATTTAGCGACCCCAAAAACATTAAATAAACCGTTGTCTAGTTCTTCTGACCTTTACCTTTCTTTGTGGGGCTGAAATTGACCTTGAAATGACCTAATGGGGTTAAACTGACCCCAGATTTAATTTTAGCAACCCTATTAACATAGAGATATCCTGGTCTGTCTTTCGAAGCAACTACTTTTTTTTGTGGGGCTGTGTAGTTTTTCAAAGCAGTAAAATGGTTATTTTTAAATTTTAATAAAGGAATTTAGCTGTCATTTTTAAAATTATTAAATTGTTTTAAAACACCAATATACTACACCATTAATTTTTTATTAGTGTTTCTTGAAAACCACGAAAATGAATTTGGAGGGGTAACAACATTCTAGGTCACACGGTATAGCGTATCTGCTATTTTTATAGGTATATCAGCCAGTAATGCAATAACAAAACAAGCACTTTTAAACACCCAAATGTGTTCATGCCGGCATTCGCGTAAGACTGTCCCCGTTGCACACATTGCCTATGAACGACTTCATTTAGCTGATTCTGTATACTTTCTTTAATAAAAATTTAAATCTGATCAACGATGTATTTTGGGACATTTTCCTTAAAGTTATTTGTGATAAATGGTAAATTCTTAGTCAGCTGTTAGGTGATGTGTAATATCGGTTCCTTACATATGTAACAAATTAGTTACAAAGTCATTAGTGTCACGAGATAGGCCATTAAATTTTAAAACCTTTTCTAAGACAACTTAAAATTAAGTTGAATTGAGTGTTTTTTTAGTCTTTATTGTATACGTTTGTCAATACCAGCATATACAAGGTGTCTCTAAAAGGTTTGTACATATTGTCACCACAGATTTCTTGGGCCAAAATACAATGATCTAACCCAATTTACGTTGTCTTATTTTTATTTAATTAAAAAAAATTAAATACCTTTTTTATAAGAAACTTTTTTATAGAATTAGGTATAAGAGGGTTTGTCAGGTTAACAGCAGTTGCATGTGCTAATAAGCTCTTAAACAACATTTTTTTAGACGTAATTTCGAATTAAATGAGCAACTGCTTATATTTTTAGAAGCTTTATTGTTATTTAACAGATTTTTAAGCTTGTTGACTAAATTAACAGTTAAGCTCTAGTAGAAGGCATTAACTAACAACAAATTGCAGCCAGAGACATAGCAGCTTAAAAGAGCTTAGCTTCTTCGTTTGGTCGACAAGGGTGTCCTTTAAAACAAACTTAGATTTTTCTTTAGGCCAGAAATATTTATTTTTCTAGTTTGTCCTACTTAAAATCTTTTTTCTATATCTATGAAATGTCTACTACAGCTCTTACTAGGTTTTTTCTTGCTCACAAGGCTATCGCTTTTTCTAAGCTGTTCTTACGGCTTTTTATTAAAACAAAACTGTATTTAAACAGGGTGTCCGGTAATTATTGGTACCCAAAGAAACTATAGATCCCGAGAGACCTTCGTAGAAAATCGTATCTTTTCCACTGGGCTACCTACAGCAGCCTTTATTTGAGAATTGGCGACCACACTACCATAATATTTTATAATGACATAATACATAATCATGAGACTTTGGTTTGCTTTTAAATTACGCTTTAAAATTTTGGTTTTTATTTAGCTTAAAACCCAGCAATAATTGACGTATAGTGTGTTATACAGTGTGTCTCAGGATAGGTGTTATATAGACAAATGAACTCCAAATTTTTGAATTTTTAAACGTCATTTTGGGAAAAGGGGTCGCATAGTCTAAACTACGAAATACAAAATTTTTCTTCGATTGGTCATATACAGGGTGAGTTGACACTAAAAATGTAAAAAATGCCCACGAGTTAAGTTCTTTTAAAATAGAACAAAATTTTATAGTTAAATTTTGTAGAGAATTAATTTTTTTATGTCAAAATATTACGTTAAAGCATTAAATAAAAAAAAACAATAATTTTTTAAATTTACAGAATGTTTTTGTAAAAAATCTAATTGCCGATAAAAATTCTGTTTTGAGATACCTTGTATATTTTTTTCCATAAAATAAGTTTATTTAAATAAACATTTTTTATATTAGGTTTATTTTTGTATCTTGAAGGTATTTCATGTATTTTGCAGGAAAATGTTTATTTTTGGGAAAATGGCTTCTGCCTGGGCAAATGGTGTATTTTCAGTTTGAAATGCTATTTGCCTAGAAAACAAGCATTTAATTCTATTTGCCTAAACAAATTTTAGACAAATGAAAATAGAAATATTTGCATAATTAGAAGGTCAAGCAAAACTGTTATATTGGGGGAGTCATGGTTAGATTTGGTTAGTTAAATATATATTTTTTAATTTCTTTATAAAGCAAATTAAAAAACTGACCAAAACTAACCATGACCGCCTCAATGTGAGAGTTTTGCATAACCGTCTATAGCGCTTCGAACCAATCAAATTACACGTGCTTTTGCTTTTTACTGTAGTCTGTAAAATACACTGTACTGCAAAAACAAATACCGGCAACTTCAGTATTTAAACACAAAACAATTTTCAAAATTAGGCAGTAGAAACCTGACTCCAAAAATACTGGCTGTTCCCATTGTCCACCAAATTAAGGTAAAAAGGGGGATGTTTATCCTACGAGTTATAAGCTGGTAAAATTTTATTTTTATTTGGTGCCATATATATTTTTGTATTTATTTCTTTAAAGTAATTTTAAAGTGCCCAGTGCCTCATACGCCATCAGCTTAATGCACCCCTGGTGACGTGTTTGGTCAAAAAAATACGTTGGCACAATATCACAGTCATTTGCCTAACATGGACCACGGCAAATGCATTTACCTAGGCAAATGGCTTAAAAAAATATTTTTATAAACTCATTTGCGCAGGCTAAAGAAATTTGCCTAGGCATAAGCCATTTGCCTAAAATACCCATTTGCCTGCAACATTTGTGGCGAGCAGTGGTGCAAAGGCTAGCGTGTCAGACTCTTACCGCAGCGATCCGGGTTCGAATCTCGGAGTCGGACATCGGATTTTTAATAGCTCGTCACCTCACAGTTGGCAATGGCAAACCACTGTGTAGTATTCTGCCATTTCTAGGTAGTAGTTATTTAAAAATAACGTCCGTAGTAGCACTACCGCGTTGTCTAAAAGGTGCTGTGAAATGCAACTGCATGTTTCAGTGCTTGGATAACGTTGACGGAACACGACAATATTGAGTTAAACATCCAGTAACCCGGCACTCACGGTACACTGGTATTTAGGCATAAGCTTTCGGGAGATGTCATGAAGATAAAAAAAACATATAAATAGAGTTTTGACACCCCGCATTTTTTTTACAATAATTACCTGCTGCATTTTTTATTATTTAAGGAACTTGTCTAAAACTGATTTTCAACTTCTAAGCAAAATAAGTCAGTTTAAAAAGTTTGCATAAAACTAAGTAAGTTTTTAAATAATTAGAGTTTTCCATTAGCGCAAATTCTATTTTAAAATTTTATTTAATTTAATAAACTTTAGAGATTCCGTCATCCACAAACTAATATATTCACTATGCATCCTACATAGTTTTGGGATAAGTAATTTAATTATAGTAAAATACGGTAATTAATCCGACGCAAAATTAATACTCAATAATTAAATAATTAATAATATGCTTATTAGAGCAGCTTAGCATATATATATATATATATAAGAAATAAACATTATTATTATTAGAAATAAAAATAATTCCCTATAGTAAAATAGTAATTTATGTAACAAGTGGATAAGGTGATACTTTTTTACGAATGAGAAGTTTGATAGCACGAGCCGTAAATGTTTTATTTATCAAAACTTATTAGTTTTAATTTTTGCACCAAAGCCATTATAGTGTAACAAAAAATCATAGCCTTCTTATTTTTAAAAAGACAATTATCCTTCATAACTATACATTTATTATTTAATTTTAGAAAATTGTATGTACTTACTTTTTGTAGAAATAATACTAAAACAGTATAAATTCCTTTTCACTTTCTTAGTCATCCAAATTCATTGTTACTATTAATTTTCAATAATTTCTAATAAATTAATTTGCAAACTCTCAAACTTTAAAACTACTGACACGTAAACTAAAAGAAATAATGACTAAATCAAAGGTAACTTGACCGTTTGGTTCAGTTGATGTCGCGCTTACTGTTACATTGCATACTTTGATATATTTAGGGTTATTGTAGTAGACATTAAAACAAAACACTAATTTAAAGTGTGAAAATAAGCTTTGAAGCAGAGACAAGACTGAGGCGAGTAAGTGGTCCTAACAATTTGTCTATTGTATTTATCTCTTTCTGGTTTAACGCAAGTTCCAATAAATATGTCTTAGTCTTTCATCATGGCAGGCTATCGTAGATGGAGCAATCATCGCTTTGCCCTGGTTGCCAAGTTAATTACAATTTTTGCATGTAAACTTTAATGTCCTTTTTTGGTTCACATCTAATTAGGAGAAAGAAAATATACCATAAATCGAATATTTTTAACTTGACAAACGTTGCCGCAGGCAGTCACGCCAAAATGTTAATCGATATTTGTGTTTGATATTTTTCAATGGCCGATTTGTTTGGACAGTTTGTTTACATTTTCTGTGATTTATTGTGTGTTTCGTGGTTTTTACCTTTAATTGGACTTTGAATATTGACTTTTATTAGTGATCACAGTGTATATTTTAAATTTGTGCTTTTCAACAGATAATTTAAGGTAATATTGACATGGTTATCTGTAGGAAAAAATCTTTATAAAAACCAAATAAAGGACATTTTTAATAAGGGGTGTGTAATTATTAAAGTGATGATTGAGATTTTATATTTATAGGAAACAAAAACAAGTACCTAACATTAAGGGTAAAAATAGCACAGCTATATAATTTGAATAGCAAACGATAAAGTCCACTCACGCGCCATCTGCGTTTGCCTTCCTTGAAGAGAGACAAGGAAGGCCCAGCAGCTATCTCTCTCTCTTGGATAATTTATTTACATTTAGTTGCTCGTCTTATGTTGTCTCTGTTTGAAGTGTAAAAGTTACTTACTTGCGTACTACAGTAGTTCGCAAGTAGTCTACTAGGAACCTTCTGAGGATGCCAACCACTTGCGTTGGCGAAACGTCAAGGATACAAAATCTACAACGACGGCCGAATAGCCCAAAAACTTAAGTTAAGCAATTTAGGACGCCATTTTAGAGATATCTGGATTTAAAAAATATCTGTATGGCTAAGTCTTAATTAAACAGGGTGTTTCAGAATGGGTTGCTTATCTTTAAACGTGTAAAACCTTAGGTAGTTTTAAGAAGAAAAGTCTAAATGAACGAATGAACATATGCCCTCACTGCCATAACTTTTGAGATAACCAGTATTAAAAAAAAGGCTATTTTTTTTTAACTTTACCACCCTGTTCCTTAAAAGTTAAGCGATTGAGGATATAGGTTAATTTAATCTTTTAAAAATTCGCACTCTTAAAAATAAGCAACCTATTTTAAAGAACCCTGTATAGCTTAGGCCTGGCCATGCAGGATTTTTTTTTAAATCTAGATATCTCAACAACGGCTGCTTAAATTAACTTTTACCAGGTATACATTTTCCTATGTAAAATTTGTAAAAGAATGGAAATTTGTATCAAGAAGTTACGTTCAGGGTTCAAGTTACTTTGGTTTAAATTTTTGCAAGCTACCGTAGTTGGCCTCCTTTAGAGATTTCAATAAAATTAAGACAAGATTTTAATTTCTTATCTTTCAAAATGCCCTTAACCACATATTGTGACAATACACCTATTATTTACAAAATTATTTTTAAAAAACCTAATTTAGAATACATATTTGACACCCCCAAAACCATCTACCTTTGGACTAACGTAAGTTGGGTTAAGTCGTCATGTTTTACCTTGAGAAATTGTGAGGTATTATTTTTTTCCGTTTTTTTATGTCTGTCATGAGGTATAGTAATAAATAATATATATGTCACATCAAGTGGCTGATGGACGAAAAATTGCTCTTATTAACCCTTTTTCACCCTAAATCGTAATGTAATGAAAAATGTGTTTTCTTTATAACTGTTAAAATTTCTGTATAAAATAAGGGCCATGGTATTTGTTCACCATTTAATTTTTTATAATTTAAGCCCCAAAGTAAAAAAAAAATATTGAATTATTAGCTTATTTTACAAGTCAAAGTCATTTATAAAAAGAGTCTTTGAGATACAATACAAATATATTATACAAGGTAGTCCGAAATATATGCATTACATTTAAATAGCATATTCTACATTAAAAATAAGCCCTAGTTTCCTATACCAGGTTATGCATCGCCGGGCGGGACATAGGAAATCCCATGTAATTTTTAATGGGGTCAATTATTGGTGATAAATCACTGCAGATGTGAAGCTAGGGAGTATCAAAGAGAAGAAAATGTAAGAGATGATAGAGACTTGGAAATTTTATTGCACGTGGAAGAAAATGAAGGAAAGGTGAGTACAAGAAAACTTCAGGATATCATAGAAAGAGATCAATCAACAGTGCTCCGGATTTTGAAAAGGCATAAATACATTTTATACAAATATGAAAGACATCAAGAGCCAAGGGATGGGTATCAAATACGAAGGCAGGAATTTTATTTTGACATGATAGAAAGGGCAAACATGGACAGGGGATTTTTAAGAAATAATTGTTTTACTGATAAGTCCACATTTACGTTAAACAATGAACCCAATCATCAAAATTACCAATACTGGAGCAAAGAAAACCAACACAGATTTGTGGAAATAAGGACGCAATATCCACAGAAAGTAAATGTTTGGGCGGGGATTTTCGGACAACATAATATTGGTTCATTTTTTCTTAATCAAAATTTGAATGCAGAATTTTATTTGGAACTACTTGAAGAACAAATTTTACCCGCTTTAAATGATGTATCCAGGGAAAATCAGGAAATTTGGTACCAAATGGATGGTTGCCCGGCACATAATACCCTGGCCGTTCGGGAATATTTACACAATGCTTTTAATGGAAATGTTATTGGCCTACATCACACCATAAATTGGCCAGCCAGGTCTCCTGATATTTCTCCAAATGACTTCTTCCCCTGGGGCATGATAGCATAATATACAAGGATAAAAATTACTCTAATCTAGATGAGTTAAAAAATGCTATTTCTGCAGAATGCAATAAAATTTCAATTTACCAGTTAGCCAATGACACCCTGTATTTTTAAAAGGATGCGTATGTTTTTAGAGAAAACTAGAGCTTATTTTTGACGTAGAATATGTCATTAAAATTTGATGCATGAATTTCGGAACACCCTGTATATTACTTTAAAACATAACGTTTTTAAAATTATGTAACATAAAGTTTAAAAGAGTAAATTTTAAATAAAAATTTTAAATTTAATTTTTGCCAGTTACATATTTCTGTTAGAACATATGCAAATAAATAAATTTAGGCAAAAGCCAGAATTAATTTTACAAAAAGCGTTTTATGCATGTGTTATTTTGTAAAAGGATTTAATTTTATTGAAATTAAATTGAGCAAATTATTTTACGATAAGGAGTAAATGGTGCAACAAATATTAACACAATAGTAAAAAGTTTTAAATTAGTATAGTTTATTTTATTAATTAATAAAGTTTTCAACAAACAACTATTTGTTTTGTATTTTGCACGTTTCGAACAACATGAATAAGTTTAATTTTCCAATAAAACAAATACGTTTTGCTTAAAATAAGTTTTAGATTGTGAAACTTGTTGCCAATAAAGGTGTTTTTCCTTGGTCAAAATTTTATATCTTTATCTTTAATTTACATTTTGCTGGTTTTTGAGCGTGGCAGCTTGTGACATTTTTCAGTGGGAGGGAACAAGAAATGATAATAAAATGTACGAAAGCTTACCCCATTTTTAAGAGAAAAGGTTATTTTTTAGTACCTGTTTACCTATCGGACACTAGGGCGATTTTAATGATCTTTGGCATACGGGGATTTTTTGAGGCGCTGATTATAAATTTAAAATAGTTTTTAATCGGACACGTTTTGTTTAAGATATACATCATCAAACTTAAGTAGAAATTCAACCTTAATTTACATTCCCCTTTCTTTTGCACGCAATTCTTCAGTTATTTTGCTAAATTTGCACTAAATATTTGATTTTTACCACTTGAAAACCCAATATTTTACTTATTTTACCCTTTTTTTTCATAAAATTGCAAAGCTTTACTTTCAATCATAGTAGCTATAGCGCGGCCTTTTTACGTCTGATGATGAATGGATCTCTTACAAATAGACCGTTGTTGACCTAAAATTCTTTTAGATTCGTAATCAGCGCCCTAAAAAACCCCTTATGACAAAAACATCCCAATCGGTGTGGTGTCCAATAAGTAAAAAATTACTAATCTTTTCATCGATACTTTGATCACTTTGGTATTGAAATCAGAAATGCACTGTATATAATGTTTTTTGTTTGATTCTGCTCTATGTTTTAGATCGTTTACCCTATGTTTAGTCCACGCTGTCATTTATTTATTAAATAAATAAATAATATATATATATATATATATATATATATATATATATATATATATATATATATATATATTTATTTATTATTTTTTTAAAACCAGTATCACCCAGTGTACACTCGGCATGCAATTGGAATTATAAATGTTCTTCTGGGAAATATACTCATTTCTGGTTGTTTTAAATTCTAAAACTTCGTGTTGTCTTAAAGTCACGGTGAAATTCGTTTATGTGCTTAAACATCATTTGTAAAAGCTATTTAAATCTTCTCGAGAAAAGAGATGTACACGTAGACGCTTGGCATTGCGACGCCTTTATGTACAATGACTGTTACTTATTAAAAGAGGTAGACAATTAGGCGGTTCGTTAGCCAAAAACATTATGTTACTATAGTGGGTTGGTAAAAAGTTCTGCAGATCTTAATTACTCAGATTCACAAAATAAAAAAAGTGGTCTGTGCTGGGTGTTGGACAAAGATTTTCTCACTTTTTTTTCCGTTAAACACGAATCTAAAGTCAAAACTGGGGGTTAAACTGCAAAACCCCGAATTGCTGGTGCTAAGAAGTACTAGCATTATTTTGTTTTTAAATTGAAAGGGGGTTATGTGACACCTTGTTTTAAAGAGCATTTAATATTCTACTCACTCAGCACTACTATGTTTTTGAAAATCGGTGTAGTCGTTCCAACTTACAAGCCAAAACCATAAAACCGCACTGTTTGTACTGTATTAAACCCAAATTTTAAATGGTTCTGAGCCAGGAACAGCTGAGCTAATTTTTAAAAACAAAGTGGCGGTAAGCAGAAAATCAAAGGGGTTTTTAGAACGAGGTGCCACATAACCCATATTTATTTCTATTTATCTATAATATAAAATTGCTAGTGCTCCTTTGGCACCAGCAAAGCTTAACCCCTATTTTTAACTTTAGATTCGTGTTTAACAGGAAAAAGTATGTAGGAAATTATTTGTCCGATACCTACCACAAACTACTTCTTTATTTAATAGACCTATGGTATCTTATAAGCCGCATAACCTACATTTACGAAATCGGTACCTAAAAATATTTGACCATGAAGAATTTAAAAGTTATATCAGCATCGTTGAAAAATTCCCGTTTTGCGCTCGTAGAAATCATAGGTGGGGAGAAAGCCAAAGCCGTTTTGTTAACATGGCACAAAATAGCATTCGCGCATGGTAACATGGCGCAAGAGCAATATGTATTTTTTTAATATAGATTTTAATGTAAAGGTTCGCCATCTAGCGTATTCGACAAAACAAGTTAATAATACTCCTGCAATGTAGGTAACTTTAAAAAAAGAGACCATTTGCCGCCCGCATTCGCCAAAACTTGGTAATTATACGAAATATTTTTAATAAATGTTGCGCCATCTAGCGCTTTTGGCAATACAATTCAATAATGTGGGTAACTTTTTAAAATAAGAGGTCTTTTGCGGAGCGCATTCATCAAAACATGCTAATTTTCCGAATGTACGATAAACGTGACCACCACGAAGCCTTATTTGCGCATGACTCAAATCGCCGTTCGGGTCCGTTGCTCATACTTTTTTAAACGCATTTTTCGGCCATTTGCAACTGCGCAACTCATATGTAATATTCCTCTCCCCTAAAACCTCTTTGTTTGCGCTACACTAATCTTCTTCGTGTTTTTAAATGTTATGCCATATTTTTTGTTATCGCAACAATTTGCGAAATCACAAGTTCGCAAATTTTAAAAAAATATCACTAGTTGCTAAGATACCAAAATATCACATTTTTTATAAAAAAATAGAGGCTTCTGGGTAAGTAGAATTAAACAGTGATATGGGCATTGTTGCTACATTTTGAGTTTTTTGTTGGACTTAATAGTTTTGTTATTTTAAATAAAATACCCTGCCCATTTTGATTGCAATGAAATGAGCGTGACAACTACAGTAAGATTCAAAATTTTTAAAAATTAGTATTTACCAGTTGCGAGATATAACGACATTATGATTTGTAGAAATTTGGCCGCAGTGCTAATAATGCTGTTTTATTAGGCATGCCTAAAAACCCTAAATACTGAATGTTGTAAACACAGCTTTAGCAGTTTTAAAGATATTTAGGCGCTAACGTACTTTTTTTTCAGTTTCCGTTCGTTCTCGGTCGTGGCAGGACGTTGGATCGTGCATGGAGGATGTGGGGTCAGCACTGAAAGAAACCGGTTATGCGCGATACCAGTAGCAGTTCCAGGAAAGATGGCCGAAATTCATGTCACTTCATGAGTTTAAGATTGAATAAATAGTGAAAGAATCCAGAATTTCTGGGAGCTATAGAGCTCGACCATCCAGATTTTTCCCAGAATGTGCTGGTAAATTGGACCAAAAGGGACCAGAGCCAAGAAATAAACCAACGTACTTTTTGCTAAGATTGTAATGAGTCATATTTAAGCAACTAATTGATTTATAAAATTTAGGGACCAACTTAAATTCACCCGCCCAATTAATATAATAAAAATAAAAAGAACATTCCATTTAGATAAAAAAATATGTGTAGCACAAAAACTGGGAAATCTGGCAACAGTACCGATACTACTTTTTAGTTTTACATGCCAAAAACATCTTAGATACCAAATTTGATAAAGATAGATTTAGCGATTTTAAAGATATTTAGGAGTTCTTTCTACTAACCTAGTACATCAGGTTACTTTATAATAAAATGTTTTGGAACCATCTCTTTCTTATTTTTTATATTTAAAAAAACATATACAGGGTGGCCCACCATATTCGACAAGGTCTGTAGCTGGATAACCATGGGGTTTAAAAAAATTAAATACTGGAACATATGCAGGTCGGATAAGACGTAATAAATGTTTTATAGAAAAATATTTATTGGTAAATGCTTTTTATATATTTTTTAGGTACATACAATTCTTCCAGAAAACCTTGAAAAAATATTGTAACAGTAATTTATAAATTGTTTAATAAATAAAAAAATAGGTTACTACACCATCCTAGAAGCGAACGTAAAATAATTCCTAAGAGAACAAACTTTTTCTGTCATTTGATGACTCAGTACAAAACTACTAGGCTACATTTAAACTTTAGAAAACTATTTAAAAGTTTTAATACTAAAGAGAAACGTTTTTGAAACTAAGCACTTTATGATGGAATTCTATTTTTGCAAGGGACCAAGAATAAATCCCGAGATATATATGTTTCTTGACCTTATAGCATTAAAACTTTACTTTTTGAAAGTCTAAAAATTAAATTTTAAAGTTGTACTTTGCTTACAGGGTGTCTCTGAAAAGTCTATACAAAATGCTACTACGAACTCAATGGGCCCAAATAAAACTGACGCCATTACGACGTAATTTTTAAGATATTTTTGGTCATAAGACGTCATTAGACCAAAATTATGACGTAATTTTAACGTCATTTTACTGGCGTTTTTTGACGTCGTTAAAGTGACGTCTTTTTGACGTAATTTTTTCGTCCTACTAGCTCATAACAATCTAAAGACGTCATGTTTAAATACTACATCCCCCATGCACGATACCACGTGAGATCCAACGTTTAATCACAACCGAGAACGAACAGAAACTGTTTGTGACATGATTCGTGTCAAAATTCAACCAAAATATGATATGACAGAAAAACAAGACTTATTATTTTCCAAAAATGAAATGTGTATTAGTCAAAAAGTTGTTGTTTACCTTGATCGAAAAGCTGATCGTTAAGGAGATACAGAGTTTTAAGGTTTTTATCTTTTTCTGTGACACCCTGTATTTCGCAAAGCATCAACTTTTAAATTAAAGTTATTTGCATTAGATCGTAGAATTTTGTTGCAAAGTACTTGTCGTAGTATTGTGTACACACCTTTTGGAAAAATTCGGGTGGCCTAAATAAAGCGTGAAAAAAAAACAAAATATATATTTTTAGGTGGAATTACACGTTTAATCTGGAATATCTTAGAAACGGTTTCTTTCTGCGTTAAAGCTATAATATCTCTACAATATCTATAAAATCTGATCGACGTATATCAGTTATTGTGGACAGCCATTCTTCAAGCTTTCACCAAGTAAATGCTGGAGTCCCTCAGGGCTCAGTTCTGGCACAAACATTGTTTCTTCTTCACATCAACGACCTTCTCTCGTCCACAACTAATTCCATTCATAGTTTCGCCGACGATAGTACCCTTCATTCCAGTTTTTAGGTTCCTAAACCCATCACTAAACCTGACTTGGAAAACAAACGCAGAGCGATGCAGATATCTCTTTTGCAGGATCTTAATTTAATATTGGATTGGGGCGCCAAAAATCTCGTCCATTTTAATGCATCCAAAACACAATCATGTTCCTTGTCGCGAAAAGAGTCATCAAATACTCATCCTTTACTTATGAGCGGCCAAGTCTTACAGAGCAAAGACACCTTCAATCTTGTGGGCGTCACATTTGAAAGTAACCTTAACTGGCATAAACACATTGTATCTATAGCCACGGCAGCTTCAAAAAAGCTTGGATTTCTCTTTCGAGCCAAAAAGTATTTTTCCGCTTCTAATCTATACACTTTATATGTGTCCCAAATCCGAGCTCCCTTGGAATATTGTTCCTTTATCTGGGGCATGGCGTCCCCCACAACCCTTAGCATTCTTGATTCTATTTAAAGAAGAGCTATTCGTCTCATTAATGATCCTCTACTTACAGAAATGCTTTCCTCTCTTGCCCATCGTCGGGCTGTGGGGGATTTATCACTTTTTTTATAGGTACTTCCATGGCTTCTGCTCTGAAGAATTGTCCAATATAGTTCCTCCACTCACGGTTCCCAATAGAGAAACTCGTGGTTCCGCGCGTATGCATCCTTATACGGTCCAACTGGACAGGCCCCGAACTTCTCACTTTGTTCGTTCTTTTATCCCTAGAGTTTCTAGATTGTGGAACCTGCTGCCCACGGAGGTCTTTCCTTTCCCCCAAATCTTCAAGTATTTAAGTCCCGTGTCAACAAACTGCCTCGCTTTAAACACCCACGGTACGTTAGTATTTAGGCTTTGAGCCTTCGTGGTTTGTCCAAAGATAAAAAAATAATATACAGAGGCACAAAAAAGTTATAAAATTTGATTTTGTACATAAGCAAAGGACTGCAGATGGCCCCATGTATACTTTACCACAAAAATATGGGCAGATTTGAGTTTCATATCATAGAAAAATTCCTATTACCTTATTTAATGGAAAAGTTTTTAATATATAAAAATATAATTAAATAGAACTAAAATAAAATTTAAACTTTGACACCCAGTATCTCGCAAACAATTAACTGTTCGACTAGATTAGATCGTTGCATTTTGGGCCAAGAAAGGTGTAATAACATTTTGTCCAGACCTTTTAGAGATACCGGGTATTTTTACGTAAACATTTTTTTTATTTGTTGTTATTAATGCCTGTATTTCAAAAATACTTAGCTATTATTTGATACTAACAACGTAGATTAGGGAAAAAACTAAATAAGCTAATGATAACCCAGCGCGATGTAGCTATGTTAAGAAATACAAATTTGGTTTATTTAGCTTTGTAAAATAAATAAATAATCTTTCTGTCCGCATAGTTTTATCAAAGAATAGCTGACCTTATTTGAAAACCAACCCTGCTCTGAAAACTGGATCCCTTGCGGTTTTTCATATAGGTGGACTCGCGTGTCGCATACTAACCTCGTCCATCGGGGACCGACTGCTGCCGCCAGCGAAAGTCACACGTCATTTTCTGTTTTGTTATTGTCTGCGTAGTTAATAAATGCGGTTGTTTTACGGCCATCGCCAATTTTATTACTGGGATGAAATAAAAGAAGTACTTTCACGTGCTGGCAATATATTTTTGAAAAGACAGAAAGTGTGCGTAAGCGTGTGCTTCGAATTTATGCGTTCCGTAAATAAATATGTTTTGGGGCTTTCTAAATTCTCTTTTTTTTAATTATAAAAGGCACTTTAAAAGTAAATTTCACCTACACCTATTGAAAATAGCGGGTGCAATAGAATGTTTTTATCCCCCTAAATTTTGTTTAGTTTTTTTATGTACTTTTACGTTCTTCTGCATTATTTTGACCTTAAATTTACTTTTTATCTTACTGAAGGTACCACTAATAGTCTTATTATAAAATACTGTTGCTCACGCCTTTTCTTAACACATTTATAACAAATATAAACGTCAATTTTTCGGACTGGACGCCATAAAGGAAAAAATTGAATGTAGCACAATATTTTAAAGCTCCTGACAAGTACTTTACCCTAGGTTCGTCGGATATCTAAAATACTTTTCAAAATTAAAATATAAATGGCATAGTGTCCCAAGCAGCAGGCTGACGCCATTGTGACGTAATTTTTAAGTTTTTTTAGTCATAAGACATCATCAGACCAAAATTATGACGTCATTTTACTGACGTGTTTTTGACGTCGTTAAAGTGACGTCTGATTAACGTCATTTTTTTGGCATACTTGCTCATAACAATCTAATGACGTTATGTTTAGAAAACCCGCCAGAAAAATTTTGTGACATAAGTTGGTTGGTTGGTTTATTTATTCTTGGTTCTGGTCCCTTTCGGCTCCAATTAACCAGCACATTTGGGGAAAATCTGGATAGTCGTGCTCTTTGGCTCCCAGAAAAATCGGAATTTCTTACTATATATTTAATATTTGAACTTATGAAGGGTATAAATTTCGGCCATCTTCCCAAGAACTGCTACTGGTATTGCGCATAACCGGTTTCTTTCAGTACTGACGCCCCCGCGGCGCCCGCCTCCATTTTCCGCTATTGGAAAATACCTCGTGCAGTACGCCAAACAGGAAAGTACTCAGGTTATAGGAATGTTCACTTACAGCACCTAGCTCCAGAAAAAGATGCCTTTTCAATTTAGCAGTGAGTTTCCTATCTTCCTCGGGGCACCAGAACGTTATCTACATCCTCTCACGTTATCTACGATACCACGTGAGAGCCGTATGAACTTTCTTTCCAACGTCTAATCACAACCCAGAACGAACGGCAACTGTTTGTGACATTTTATGATTCGTGTCAAAATCCAACCGAAATATCATATGACAGAAAAATAAGACTAATAATTTTACAAAATTAAAATAGGAAAAAACTCCACCGATAGATGGCGCAATGAACAATAAACTACTACGTTTATTCAACATATTCGCTTCTTATAGGAATTTTTTGGAGCTTGTTATAGCCTACACCGATCACAACCAAAATAGTTCGAGGCCGGTCTGCGGTTGGTGATCTTATTTAGCTTTGAAAGAAATACCTTTAACTAGTGTAAAATCTGCATCTCCAGGTTGGACAGTGTCCCGAGAGATGCGACCTTGCAGTTTTAGGAAATTCCAAGCAGTAAGGAGTTTTTTCCTGATTTCATTTTAATAAATGAATTCGACTGCTTGTTAAGATTACTTTCTAGTTAAGTACTAATAGCTTTGTTCGCGGGTCTAGTAATGAACTGATTCTGAACCAGAACCGAACTGGTTTAGAAATGTTTTAAAGCGCATGTCTAGTTATTTATTAGTTCGGAATTTTTATTTACCGCGAACGATTTTCTATACAGCTGAGGATGTATTCTAACCTAGCCTTTTGGTTAGGATTTTTCATGGTTAAATGGGATACTACACAAAAAAAATTAAATTCAAACAAAAAGGTAAATTGTTATACTGTCGAAAGCCACTCGAGGTCTCTCGGCGGAAAACGAGGGATTCCCTGCCTCCTCTCGTTTTTAACATAAGTATGTGTATTTAACTAAAGATAAAATTCAAACAAGAAGAAATGGTAAAATCTTGTAATATTGTCTATATTTTTTATTTAAATCTTTATTTATTTTATTGCTTACATACATTCATACGGACTACAATTAAAAATCCTTTGTTTATATACGCTCAGAATCACAAAAATATAAGAAAAAGTATTCAACAGGTATATTAACCCGCATAAAAAGTGGCAGAAACAAATAAACTGTAATACAACGGTCTATTTCTGTACCACAAAAACAGAAAACAGCTGACCATGTCGACAATGCGCATGAAATTCCGAACTGAACTTTTAGTTCCAACAAAAATCCAGGACTGCATAATCAGGTTACGAACCGGTAACGAACTGATTCGATTGAAACCCGCGAACACAGAACTGTTACTAAAAATTCAGGATTTTACTAACCGCGAACGCTGCTTTTTTACTGCGCACGCGAATAGTCCCAGAACCGGTTCAGAACCGAACCCGCGAACAAAGCTGATAATTTTAGTTGTCATCACGTGACATAACACATCCATCGAACACCGTCTTTATAGAAAGCCTATCAACTTTCAGGTGTGCTTACTTCATAATCAGAAATATAATTTCACTAAATAAAATATTGAATCATTTTAGCTTTTGAAAAAAGTATATGCGTCAATTGTTTGTCATCTTAAAGACGTCATTATGACGTCATTAACGGGACGTCTTTTGTCTGTGACTTAGGGAGGTCATTTTAACGTTATCTTTTGACGTCTTTGCTTACAAATATGACTAAAAAAAGACGTCAGTAAGACGTCAGCTTGCTGCTTGAGGTGTGTACACTGTCATTATTCTTGGTGAATGATTGCGACCAATCGTTATCATAATTCCAACCTCAGTCGACCAAGTTTTGTAAATGAGAGTGGTTGTCTTTGGTGGTGTCTGTCGAATAACCTGCAGAAATAGGTTGGTAATTAATATTTTTCCATAGATTATCCTGCTTAAAAAAATTTAATTGCACATGGGATATGGTAATATAACTTAATGATTGGCAAGATAGTTAGGTCTGTTGGGAGTGGCCCTGCGTTTTGATCCTGGTATTGTGGGTTTAAATTATGTGTACATGAGATGTACATAATAAAGATATTTCTGGTTTTATCGTTAAAACTTTTTAAAATTCGTTTTTTCGTTGCAGAATATATTTAAGTGTGTAATTGCTTATTATGTAAAAAAAAAATATTACAAAAAAATTCATAAAAATATAAAAAAATTTAAACCTGGCCAAAAAAGTAAGTGGTTGGCAACAATAAAAATCAGGTATTTTAACCTATATTTAGTAAATGCTGCTCAATTATAATGAGTCGACTAATTAATAGAAACCTCGGACTGATAAATAGGACAGCTTTATATACCAATTAGGTTGGCGAAATTTGCTGCTAATTTAATTATATTTTGCAAATTCATTTAATTAAATATTAATGGTAATTAAATCGATGTACCTTGGGACTTATTATAAAATTAGTTGCATAAGACATTTTTAAAAATTGATCTCGGGTTAACCCGATCCATGCAATCCCGTTAAAAAAGGATCAGTTATTACCTACCCCGTGTCCACAAATTAATCGGATCCTTAACTCCGGGTAAGATCCTGCTGACCCAGGTGAAGCCATGGTTAGTCGGGTTAAGCAGTGTCAAAAATCAGCTGTTTCGTTTTTAAGGGTTTTAAAAATTTATGTCGTGTTTATTACAAAAAAAATATTAAAACAATAATTTAATATACCTATATTGATTATTTTACAGCTTAAATATTGTAAAAATCTATAAAAATAACTGGACGACCAAGAAAAAGAAAAAGGGTTATGTTTTGTTTTGACAAGATGAATGAAGGCATACGTGTTCAGAAAAAAAAAACAAAAACCCAGTGAATCTTAAAAACAGCTGATAATTAAATATGCAAAAAAACAGTATCCCGTTATCCTGATTAGGATCGCCAGGATAAATAAATTTCTTTATAGATTTTCTGTAGGAGAGTAACAGAGAAAGAGCTAGTGCGCGATCTGCGCATGCGTGCAGTTTCGACGTACTCTCAGCATAAGGCTGACAGAAACTTGTTCGGAGTAGTTGCGTTCTGAAACCCCATGCAACAGTGAAGCTTTAAATGAAATGATTAGATTACGAAATAGTTCGTGAAACATTTCAATATCACATGTCCGCAGAAAAATAATTGATATATCGAACTAAAAATGAAAAATAATAATAGTTTAAAAAACTAAAAATCACGCTTTTATATGCAACCGAACTAAAAATTAGAAAATAATTTTTCATTACAAAGAGTTTGTATTACAGTAATAAAAGGTCAAACAATGAATCATAATTATATACCTCAAAATAGAATTAGTAATAAAATTTAAGATAAATAACAGAATAATTCACTTTAGAATAAAAGCGTGGGGTGCTTAATATAATAAATGTTCATAATTATTTCATTTGTAAATATTTATGAGGGAAAAGTTATGAAAAAATAGTAAAATGCACCCCACGCTTTTTACTCTGAAGTGAATTATTCTGTTATTATCTTAAATTTTATTATAATTCTATTTTGAGGTATATAATTATGATTCATTGTTTGACCTTTTATTACTGTAATAAAAACTCTTTGTAATGAAAAATTATTTTCTAATTTTTAGTTCGGTTGCATATAAAAGCGTGTTTTTTAGTTTTTTTAAACTATTATTTATTTATAAAGAGTTTTGTTAATATTAGGTGTATCACCATATAGTTCGGCTAGAGGGCGCCACGTGCGATATCATGCAGGCACTAGCGTTCCGGGGGACCACCCAAGGCCCCCGATAAGAAGGGGCCCTAGGTGTTTCAGAAGAACGTACTCCCCCTTTTTAATTTCTTTTAATGTGTAGACCTTTTTGCAACAATTTATTATGCACGAAAAGTAAAAATTGTAAAGTAAGAGGACCCAGTGACAGTTTACTTCGCTGTCGTTTACTTAAAGAACTTTTTTTTGTTGTCAAAATAATTAGGAGCCCCTTAAATTTTCGCCTCCATAGCTGTAGGTGCGCCACTGCATGCAGAAGTTTAAAATAATATCTTGTTCGAGCCACTATGTATTTAACTGATCTTTGTGTAAATGTTCAAATATTGTAAACACTAATATACAGGGTGTTCGTAAAGTTCAGAATAATACTGAAAGCGTAAATGAAACAACCCATAAGCATAAAATGGTCTAAATAAGAAATTGTTTTTAAAATATTCGCACTTGAAAACCGTCGTCATAAATCAGATTGTTGACTGTCACAAAATTAAAATATTAATTTTTTATTTTAGTTTTGCAACCTTCTTTTTTTAATTAAACCAAAAGTTTTTACTAAAAAAATCTACAAAGTGTTCAACGAATCTACAATATTTTTGATATTTAAAAAATAAAAATTTATAATTTTTTTGCATTATCTAAAATAGCAAAAGCGTTATTAAAAACGGCCATATAATATATAAATATTTTATTTAAGTGCTACTGTCTCGAAACCATCGATTTTTTATTTTATGTATTTTTGGTTGCTTTTGCAGTTGTGCCATCAACCCTTTTAATAATATCGTTGACTTTTTGGACTTCCTGTGTGAGTTAAAAAACACATATATTTTTTTAAATTTTATAATCCTGTATTTTACAAGTTGACATTTAGAAGAAAGATTTATTTAAAATTTTCTTTTAAAAATAATTTAGAAATTCTTAATAATTTTCTCATAATAAAAACAAACTAAGTAAAAAATATTTTTTAATACGACACGATACATTTATATTATTTTCTTATATTAGAAAGAAGAATGTATATCTATTTCTCTAAGGTATTTTCCCGTGCTAGCTTTTATTTTTAGACGACAAGTTTAGTATGTAGAAGACAAAAATAGGTTTTGACAGTTTTATGTTATATTATAAAATCTTTAAGTACAGTGCTAGTTGTCTTTAAAACAAACATATGTGGCGCTAACAAATATTTGGAAATAAGTTAACTAGAGGGAAAAAATATACAGGGTGTTTTAAATTTAACTGAAATAATAAATATTAATAACAAAATTTTAAAAGCCTAACGAAATAAAAAATCTGTTTAATAAAATTATACAATACAGTGAAACTTTTTATATATTTTTAAATATCAGCTAAAACAAAAACGATGTTTAAAGCAATTTTAAAATTGGAAATATTACTTTTATTTTCATGAACATACGTACATGTGGCCAAGTTATTTTCTAAGAATATCTTTATAGGTTTAAAGTATATTGTGTAAAGCAACTTAAAAAATCTTTTGTGATACTTTAAATAGCTTAGCTAGTAAATTTAAAATGCAAATACCTTAAATAAATGAAACCATTTTATATTTAAAATTAGGTTCAGTTTAAACTGTTTTTTTATGTTGGGAATATCTTATGTCAGCTTTCTTTATAAGTTCTTGGTTTAGAAATATCGAATGCTACTTATTTAAAATTAATAGTTTAAAAAACTAAAAAACACGCTTTTATATGCAACCGAACTAAAAATTAGAAAATAATTTTTCATTACAAAGAGTTTGTCACTTCAGAATAAAAGCGTGGGGTGCTTAATATATTAAATGTTATAATTATTCTATTTGCAAATATCTATGAGGGAAAAGTTATGAAAAAATAGTTAAATGCACCCCACGCTTTTATTCTGAAGTGACAAACTCTTTGTAATGAAAAATTATTTTCTAATTTTTAGTTCGGTTGCATATAAAAGCGTGTTTTTTAGTTTTTTAAACTATTAATTATTTTTCATTTTTTAGTTTCTGCTACTCTTGACAAAATGGCGAAAAAATTTTTTAATGAACAAGAGTGGCACATTTTAAAATTTTTCCAACAGATTGCAACTCACTTAAAAATTTCTTCTTCATTAAGTAGCAAAGTTTGAAATTTTGCCAACAGGTGGCAACCTAGGTGTTGTTTTTATATTTTTATAATATAAAGGAAAAAATTTTTTCCTGGCGATCCAAAAAAGAATGTTAATTTTTATTAATTGCACATTATGTATTATGTATACATTACACATAATGTAATTTTTATTATTTAATCCTTGAACTAATGGTGCAACTAACCCTATATTTTTATTTTTCATAAAAATTAAACACTCATGGTGCAACTAACCAAATTGTGTAAAAACTAAAAAATTTCTTCTTCATTTAATAGCAAAGTTTGAAATGTTGCCAACAGATGGCATCCTAGGTGTTGTTTTTATAATATAATGGAATTTTTTTCCTGGCGATTTAAAAAAGATAACGGGATACTGTTTTTAAATTATTGCACCTTCATCGGTCCTTGACACGTGTGCAAAGTTTCAAAGAAATCGAATAGCTGGAAGTTGGTTAAAATTAGGCTCAAAGATTCCGTTACATAGATAGATAGATAGATAGATGGATAGTTACAACCCAAGTTAATAAAAGCGTGTTAAAAATAAAAAAACTTACCTGGCAATAAATTACTGTAAAATAAATATCATAAAAATTCCTACTTATTAATTAAATTTTAAAGATGCTGTGCTAAAAAGTTGTGCAATAAAGGGCTTTAACATAACTATACTGTCTACTGTTTGTATTAAATTGTTTTTTAACCCAAATTCTCTTGTTTACAAATTTACAGTGTATATTTTTAAGTTTTTTCTTCACTTGTTTATAGGAACTTTTTTCATAAAATAACATAAGGAATCCCACCTTGAAGTTTGATCCCATAGTTCTGAAACACCCTGTAAAAACTTACAAATTTCTAATTTTCATAGGTTTGGATTTGCCTCTTTATTAAAGTGCAATTTTTGTAGGCAAATTGGCATTAAAATAAAATATAGCAAATATCGTCAAAAGCAGCCCGGCACCAACCAAGCTTACATTTAAAAAGTAAAGCATTTAAATTTGGAATTTATATAAAATATATTTCATGTTTTATTTATTATCTAGTTCAATATATTTATGTTATTAGTTTTAGAAACTTTAAAATGTTAGGTTTCATTAAAAGCAGTACGTATACTATGCCAAATCAATTAACTATTTATGAAACTGTTAAGTCGGCCGTACTCTAAAAACGTTTTAATATTTTGAGTTCTTCATATACGAAGTGTTTATTGGCGTCACCTGGAACCTCTTCTGCCATGTAATTAGATAAATGTCAAAACCAGTGCCAGAATAAATTTTTGACACCCTGTATCTCTGGAATCATCCACTTTAGGACTAAGGTAAGATGGGTTTAATCGCTATATTTTAGCATCAGGAATTTGTTGTATTTTTTCCGAACCTTACAGAGATAAAACGCAGTTTTTAATAAAACATAATTTTTGGAATATCCTAAAATTTTTAGCGCGCGTTTTTATTTATAAACTTAATTTTTTTTAAAATCAAAATCTGTTATTATAAAAAATTAATTTATATTTTTATAATACAAAATATTTCGATTTAAAAACGTTAACATAAATAATAAAACAAGGAGTAAAAATTGTGATACGCTTACGAAATTGTGTTTTATTAAAAAGTGCGTTTTGATTGGAATCTCCTCATATATTTTTGAAATATTTTTACTTTATATTTGTAACCAGCGATCTCTGAAACCCCAAAGTACGTAATGTGTCAAGAATTTGTTGATTTTTTTCGCCATATTTAGTTCACCGTTTTTTTTTACTATGGACAATCCACGAAGGCTAAAAGCCTCAATACCAACGTACCGTTGGTGTCTTAAACAAGGAAAGAGAAAGTTTGTTAACACGGGACTTAAATACTTGAAAATTTGGGGAGAAGAAAACAATAATGGGTTGATTTTTGAAAAAGTGATGATTTCTTAAATTATTTTTTAATTTAGAAAAAAGAAATCACGTAATACAACAATTCTAAGTATAGATTTTTGCGATTTACTTATTACTTTTATTATAAATTGATGTATGTTTATAAATTAAAATATGGAATGGTAAAATTTTTCGAACCTATAAGCACTATTTAATTTAACTATTCAAAATTAATTAATCATTTAATTACTATATTATTTTGCCTAAATAACAGGCCATAGCCTAAAATCTATCTACCCTTTTAAAATATTTTATTCCATTTATAATGCCTTATCCATCGGGATTCGACCCTTGTAATAAACCACCCTTTTGTTCTCTGAATATTAATGTTTACCTACGAGCAGCAGACCAAGAAACTCGAAATACCTTAAGGTCTTCGCTTTTATTAGAAAATTATTTACCGAAACAGCACGTTTACCTTAAACGCTGTTGCAATATAGCAAGAATGAAAGAAAGTAGCCAGTAATAATTGAAATGATGTTTAAATCTAAAAATAGCTACATATCTCTATAAGAAGAAATGGGTAATTACCGTCTCAAGCAAAATTGTAATGTAGAGTTCAAACTCTGTTAGGTTAACACCGCTGCGTCATACTTTGTTAGCATCAAAATGCCCCAAACACACATCTTACCGTATAGGAAAGAACGGGGAGGGTTTGGACACTGGGAGCATATGGACCAATTCAAATTTACCGCCAAATCTATTCAAATATTCTTGGCGCGTTGTCCGGTAGTCAAGAAGAAAGTGCCTTTAGTGCTTATAGTTAATTTAACAGCGAAGGTACGTTATAGTCGAGGTAAATTCAAAAATACGTTTTTTTTTAATTTCGAAGTAATATTTTGCCAGAGAATAGGTTGCAATTTCTTCGTATTTTTACGTCATACATTTAGAATTTTAAAAATAGTTATTTAGGGTTTTATCGTTAACAGTATTTTAACGAACCTATAAATTCGCCATTCTGTCAAATTTTACCATGGGAGGGGACAATCGTCCAACCCCTACCTATATGTCCAGAGCCTCCCATAATTAATTTATAAACTAACCTTTTTCTTTTTCTTTCCTATTAAAAATGCCCCAAATGTACAACAAAAAACAAACTGAACTTTTATTCTGAATCTGTACAGCAAGCTGTAATCGATGTTACTGATAATAAGCTAAGTTACCTATCGAAAAAGTCCCTAGAAGCACAGAATCACAAAGTCAGCTTTAGGCACCTATGTAACTAAGCAAAGCTTGAAGGGATTATTAATTAATGTAACTTTTTATCCAAAGTACGTCACCACCCAAAAATTTTCCACGGAAACAGAGAACAAGTTAGCAGAATATTTAAATGTTCTAATATGTATTGTATTTGAGTATCCATTAAAAAATAATATGAAGTACCCAAAATCATGACAAATCAATGAAATGGCTGGCCAAAATTCAACCCCCACATTTTTGCTAATTTTCAAAAATAAATAACTCTTTTAAGTATTGTGTTAAAATTTGATGTTTATATATCCAGATCCTCCCCGTATAGGGGGTCGATCTTGGCACTTCACATGTAGTCATTTTTCTTGTTAAAATACCGATCATATTTCATGAGAAATATTTTGCATTTATTAACTGTTAAGATATATTACTAAGCGTTACTTATACACAAAAAACATTTTAAATTGTAGACGAAAAATAGTATTGATCAAAAAGTGTCCAGACACTCACCGCTCTCCCCTATCTCCATTTTGCGGTAGTTAGTTATTCTGTGCTACAATTTAGTGATGCCTATAGTAAAAAAATACATGGTAAGTCGATGACAGCTTTAAGATATATGCCGTAAATACAATGAATAGTGTATTTCTATTTTTAGATTTAAATTGCCATATTTCTAAAACTATAAAAAATAGACATATCAAATGCGGCATTTTTTCAAAGCTTTTAGGGGATCTATAAAATCCAAATATTTATGGTACTTTGTTTAAAAACGCGATGCTCTTTAACCTTAAAGCACAATTGTCATTTTTTTTCAATGTTATATATATATATATATATATATATATATATATATATAGCAACTAAAAATACCACCTTTACTGTGGTAAATTTGTGACGTGGTCACGTGGTCACAAATTTACCACAGTAAAAAGTGGTATTTTTAGTTGCTTTATATAATATATATATATATATATATATATATATATATATATATATATATATATATATATATATATATATATATATATATATATATATATATATATATCAGATTAATTATCTTGGGGTATCGGTCCTAGAGGGCTAGTTGAATAAAACTACTTTTGTGCTACTCCAAGCTTTCGAAAATTTTTATTTTCTTCATCAGGGCTACAATAATGGAATTAAATAAGTTTAACGAGCTTTTAAGATAACTTAAAATTGTAATTAAAAAAAAATTAATTAAAGAAAGAAATTATTACTTACTGTTACATGTAATTAAATTGAAGATATTTCTTACAAAGAACAGTTGGCATTTTCACAAAATCAATACCAATTATTAACCATACTGATTAATTTTTAAATTTTTTTAATTTATGCAGAATGTGTATGTTCTTTGGATGGTATTTGATACCTATAAGATGGCGTGAATGCGTTTTTTAAGGATCTTTTTTACAGGATTATTTGTTGAACTATTGCTAAGGTTATCTTAATTCTAGTCTTAGTTAAGTTAGGGTTATATATTATATATATAGGGTTATATATATATATATATATATATATATATATATATATATATATATATAAACTACATAAAAAGTCAGTGGCGTACATGCTCCTCCAAATAATATTGGCTGTGGTGCTTTACTAGTGCTTCAATACATCAAACAAATGCACCAAATTTTAACCAAATCGGTTAAAGGGTATTTAAACTATTTATAGGATACTGACTTTTAAGAAACTTTAACACCCTGTATCTCAAAAACGAAGCAACTCCGGATATGTATTTATAAAAACTTTTTGTATAAAATAACATAAGAAATCGAAATAAGTTTTTGAGCTAAGACAAAAAACTTAAAATATAAAATATAGAGCATTAAGCATTAAATTAAAAAAGTGTAAAAAGATAAAAACAAATTTGTATTTTACGGCAAGTAAGTTAAGTAAAAAAGGTAATTTTAGAATGACCCTTGCACTCTAAAGCAAAAAATTGATTTAAAAATAAAATTTGACTAAAATTGGTTTTAAAATATGGTATTTCAATGTAAAATGGTCTGTAAAATCCAAAAACAAACAGGGAGTCTCATTTCAAAATCAAAATTTCCAATCATTTTCGGCAAAACCGTAAGTCGTATAAGCTAATCCTATACAAAATAAAAATTACTTTTTATTGTTCTAACAACTCTACCAAGTTTCGTCAGTATCGATAAAGATACAAAAAAAATGGCAGCCGGAAAGTAATCTTGTATAAAACCATTTATTTAATATTACAATAATAATAAATTGATGTGCAATGCATTTGCAAAGTTCTTATTTGAAAAGTAAAGTTTTGTTTCGTTTCGTCTGACGTAAATTTTTATTAAGTTTTTATAGAAATCGAAGTAACGAAAATGGCTTTTATTTGTCAATTTCACGAAAATGCTTTTGCAGCTATTCTTGCCAAAGGCGTTGATCACAAGTTTATTGTTTTATAGAATATTTCTTAATTGATTTTAAATTAAGTGTCAAAATCGCACGGTGCAAATAAATATTAATAAAGCAAAATATATTTTCACATCATTCTTACATGTCTTTTTTATTGCTACTGATTCTATTCAAAGAAGAGCTATCCGTCTCATTAATGATCCTTCATTTACAGAAAGGCTTTCCTCTCTTGCCCATCGTCGGGCTGTGGGGAATTTATCGCTTTTTATAGGTACTTCCATTGCTTCTGCTCTGAAGAATTGTCCAGTATAGTTCCTCCACTCACGGTTCCCAACAGAGAAACTCGTGGTGCCGCTCGTATGCATCCCTATTCGGTCCAACTGGACAGGCCCCGAACTTCCCAATTTGTTCGTTCTTTTATCCCTAGAGTTTCGAGAATGTGGAACCTGCTGTCCGCGGAGGTCTTTCCTTTCCCCCCAAATCTTTATGTATTTAAGTCCCGTTTCAACAAACTTCCTCTTACCTCGCTTAAAACACCCACGGTACGGTATGTAGACTTTTAGCCTTCGTGGTTTGTCCACAAGGTGAAAAAAATATTTTAAAACAAATACGGCAATGCTGCATCATTTAGTTATTAAAACAACTAGGTACTACATAGGAAAAATTATAAAGAAACATACTCTTTATTTTTAAAAATTTTTTTTGTGTATACCATAATTTTTAGGAAACTAAAAAAATCACTTGCAGAAGAAAATCCTTTATATGTAGTAAATTTGCAGAGAAACAAGAAAGAATGCAACTCATGCGGCAAAAATTTATGCTGAAAATTTTTCCAGTTGTCCCTTTTTACCAGCTTTTATTTTCTAAACTGAAACAAAAATATGAAGTGAGCTAAATAAAAATGCAAATTACTTTATTGTCCCTAAATGGTAAGAAACATGTATACGCCTGTATTGTAGGTAGAGCTTGAATTTTGGGATAGGCCTTTAGGATATTAAAAACATCTTAAACCTTTATTTTTACAAATAATATTATTTAAGTTAATGTATAATCTTATCATACCAAAACCTATACTTGTGCCCAAAGTTGGACATATTGCTGTTGGTTTTAAAATAAATGAAAAAAAAGTGTTTTATTAACTTTAACATTTTTTATTCCCATAAGTGGATTTACTACCCATAGTTTTAAAAAAACATATATAAAACTGATAAATATAAAATTACATCTGATACCAAAGGATGACCTTTTTATTTCTATTTTTTTAGGTAAAAATCAAAAAGGTGATTGGTACTACCTCTAAGTTAAATTTATTATTTTTGATACCTGTTGTGGTTGGTTGGTCGGTCATTCGACCATGTTTGCACTGCAGTCAATTGGCTTATTATGCATCCCTCACTTGTTACAGAAGTCCACTGCCCTTTATCAGGTTTAGTAGATTTCTGCCAACATGTTTCTGCGGGAGAGAGTTTCCGCTATGTATGTTCCCAAATAGACTGTGTCTTTTGCGTGTCAGTGCAATACAGTTGAATATTATATGTGATGCTGTTTCCTCCTCTTCCCTGCAAAGCCTGCATGTTATGGGTCCATTGTAACTGCCTATTTTTTTCAAGTGTTTCCTTAGATGACAGTGTCCTGTCAGAAGTCCTACTACTTGTCTTAGCTGAGTGCGCTCCAGCTGAAGGACCTCAGTTTTTAGATCCTTCGCATGTCTTTGGCCAGGTGATGTATGCCAACGAGCAAGATGTTGTTGTTGAGACCATCTGCTTATCGTTGTCTTCGTCACCTTTTAGACAGTCCGAGTACTGGCTCTGGACATTTGAACCTTCTAGACGACCCAGCTCTCGCTAGTTCATCTGCTTTTCATTGCTTTCTATTCCCGAGTATCCAGGAACCCACATAAGTTCTATCCTGTTGTTCCTGGCGGCGGAGCTCTTTGAGGCTATTTAGGCATTCCATCGTGATTTTGGATGTTATACGATGGGCATCTAAGGCTTTTAGAGCAGCCTGGCTATCTGAAAAAATGTGAATGATGTGGTTGTGATACCCTCTTCTCATATTCTCTTGAACGCATGCTAGAATAGCATATAGTTCTGCCTGGTATACAGTGGGTTGCTTGCCCAATGGAAGGCTAAAAGTCGCCATGTTCAATACACCAGCACCTACTCTATCATCCGTCTTTGAGCAATCGGTGTACCAAACCAAGCCTTTGTCAAGTGATGGAGGTGTTCCATTTGTTCATATGTCAGGATTCCAGCTGACCTTATATGATTTTTCGAAGTTGTAGACCCCAGTCATGTCGCCTGATCTTACGTTCATATCGGCTATAGGTCGATAATTCCCATAACCTTAGTGTGACCGTGTCCTCAGGATGTTGTTTCCACGTCCCAGTATTTATCATTCTATAGGCGCTATTTATAGCCCCGTCTGTCTTGATTGGCTTATTAGAAACTAAAGAAGTTAAGTGTATAAATAAAAGTTGGAACACCTTGTATTAAACAAAAAAAGAATAGGATATAAGTGTTAGATTTATATTTGAGGCTTAAGGTAGTGGTTTCCATTTAAATTATTCAAGTTCTTTACTGCTGAGAGTAGATTTTTTGTGGCTTTTCTGGTAAAACCAGAATTTATTTTTACAGTGATAGAATATGACGCTTATTAAATATGTGTAAAAAAACATTACCCCTTTTTGTTCCATCATTTGCTTTTTAACAAATCGATAAAAATGGCGATTAACATGAACGTCTTAACGTTTTAAACGTCTTTTTCCCAAAATCTAATTAAGAGAGGTATAATTTCTGGTACGTGCATTTTGTTGGAATTGCCTGTAGAATTGATTTTGGAAAAATATATAGGGTATGTCATTTAAAACATCAAAGAAAAGAGCAGTTTCGGTTAAACTGGATGTGCCAGATAAAATCCTAAACATTAAAAATCTGCATCTTATTTAACCATACTTTTGACCAAAATTTTAAAATCGTGGCACCCAGTATAGCTACTACTAGACTAATTTTCATAAATTTTGTAAAAATTATTTGTTTAAATACATTGCGGTCCTTATGTTAAAAGTTGGAGAGTCTCAATAGTGTTATTGCCAAATCAAATAAGAGGGTCAGCAGGACCCGTTGGCTCTTACTCGTAAGTGAGTCTCCTATAGGAAAACAACGAAGGATCTTGACTAATACAATAATGAGGAATGAGACGGGTCTCCAAAGGAATTGCAGGAATGATGTAATCGAGGTTTGCCGCGTACGGGCTGCTCGTTCTAGCTGTAATTAATCAGTGGAGAAATGCGTGAGGGCGCGCGCTTTTCGTCTCTCCTCTCTCCCTATGACGTCTGCTGGCTGTAAAGTTTGCTTTCCGGGGGTAAGTGCATCGTTTCTTCTGCTGCTGCCGTTTCGTTAAAACTCCACTACTGCTGCGGCTGTTATCCACGTTGTGCCGCTTATTCCTGTTCGCCTTCTGTCTTCAACTGAATGTGGAAACTCGCGGCTTGCCATTCGCGATTCGGCTTTGTTCCACACTGGACCTTTGGAAAACGTGCCTGAAAAACATCGTAATTTTGTGTTTATTTTTAGTGGTGTTATGTGTCGTGATGCACTTGAACTTTCTATGCATTTTAGAAAACCGAGCCATGTAAATATTCGAAAGTTTCAGGTAAACACGTCCTTTTCCTTTAGAGTGTTTTTAAAAGTTTAATTTGTTGATGGTTGTGTTACTATAAAAATTCCTATTTTAGCATTTACGCAAATTCTTGTTGTTATACATTGTATTTATAATTTTGCCGGTATTCTAAATTTAATATATAGTTCACTTATAAAGTAATATTAAAACTAACAGTTATGTTAACATTTAGAAATAATAATTTTTTACTAATTTGTGTAAAAATGTCTTTGATATTATAATTTAATAAATGCAAATTAATAAATTGTCTTGCATTTTAAAAAGTATAAAAAAGCTTACGTCTTCGGATGTTCGAACCAAATGGAAAACTTTTTTATTATTAATTTTACGAAAAAAGTGCCTTTTTATAAAAGTCCTGATTGATAAAAAACTACATTTCCACAAAAATAACTGTCTGTTGAATGTACAGGGTGGCCTAAAATGACTTGCTTTGAAATTACCATACAGGGTATTTCCTAACTTCAGTAGGAAACATTAAAGAGTAATTTATTATGTCATTTCGTGAAGAAAAGATCCTATAAATACAGGGCGTTAAAAATTTTAAATAGGTCAGTATTTTATAAATATCCTCAATACTTTTAAACCGATTTGGTTTAAATTTGGTATGTTTGTTTGACGCGATAAAGCGCTTGTAAAGCTTTAACTACATTAACTTTATTGGGTCCAGTGGCGTCTCAGTGGGCACCACAGATAACATTATTAGGATAAAAATGTACGCCACTGGCTTCGTATTTTGGATATTTATAAAATACTGACTTTTTAAAAAAATTAAAGCCTTGTATCTTAGAAACAGAAGCAACCCCGGGCATATGTTTATAAAAACCTTTTTTTATAAAATGACATAAGAAATTACTCTTTAAAGTTTCGTTACCATAATTAAAAAATACCCTGTATTTTAACTGTATTTTAATTTGGAAACGAGTCTGTTTTGGGCCACCCTGTACACAAAACATACAAATATTTTTATAGAAATATATATTTTCATCAAGAAGGACTTTTTTTTGTTAAGTTAATAATTAAAAAATGTCCCATTTGATAAAAACTTCCGAAGACACGCTGTATATTAAGCAATAGTATTCATTAAAAATTTGTATGCTTTATGAATAAACTGTACAATATTTTTTGCAAATTTTAATTGTATTGCTCTTTTACGGCATATTAAATTTTAAAAGCTACTCTACTCGTAAATAATAATGAAGCTAAAATTATAAACAAAATAATAGCATTAAAATTGACTAAATATTTATAACCATTTTTAGCTAGTGTTTTTGAAAAAAGTTGAATTAAAAGAAATTATACAAGTTAGTTTATAATTTAAAACCAGTCAATTATTATTAAAAATAAAAAAAATACCGGATCCAGCTGGAAAAAAATATAGATGAATTTTTTACTTACACACATTTACAATAAAATGCTTTTTAAATCTTGTTTGTAGTATGTTTTAATAATACAGGGTGTTCCGAAATGCATGCATCAAATTTCAATTGCATATTCTACGTCAAAAATAGCCCTAGTTCTCTAGATAGTCATATGTCCGAAAATGTTTCCTTTTAGAGATACAGGGAGCTAAAACTGTAAAATAAAAAACATTTTTTGTCATAATTTTTAAATCGCGATTGATATTTATTTAATATTTAGTACATTGCTTAACAGCAGCGAAAGATATTTCTTTTTATGTAAAATATGAAAATAAAAATACCAGTGACGTCCGTGCCACATTTGTATGGACTATTTTTTAAGGAAAAAAATTGTGCTACACTGTCTTCTTTCTTTAATTTTTTAAATCCTCATTAAATTTGGAACAAATTTGATCCTTTGACTTTTCCTCGACCGATGCACCGTTTTCAAAGAAAAAAACCCACTTTGATGCATGACGAATTTGCAAAAATAATGACAAACATAATAAAAATTTTAAAACCCAAAATATAATTATTTTTGTAAAGTTTTTATTAACAAAATGTCGTGCATCAAAGTGGTGTTTATTTTTTCTTTAAAAACTCGTGTATCTGCCAAAAAAGTCATGAAACCAAATTTGTTTTAAATTCAATGAGGGTTTTGATAATTATTTTTATTTTAAAAGAAAGCAGTGCCACACCATTTTATCCTTGAAAAATTGTCCATACAAATATGGTTCGAGACGGTAATGGTATTTTTATATTTTTTACATAAAAAAAGAATATTTGGCTGCCGTTAAGCAAATACCAATTAAATATCAAGAGCAGGTTATAAATTATGATAAAATGTTTTATTTCCTAAAATTTTAACATCCTGTATCTCTAAAGGGAAGCGTATCCGGACATATGTTAATATAGGAAACTAACGATTTCTTTTGACGTAGAATATACCATTAAAATTTAATGCATGAGTTTCGGAACACCATGTACAGAAAATGTAAATATACAATATAGTATTTTTGCAGCAGATGAAAAAATACCATCTATTTAAGGGCAGCAATGGTCATATTATCGATGCTTAAGAACAGGTACAGGAAAACATATTCGTCACAAATTTGCGTAGTTTCTTGCAAAATAGGTTATCCTGTGCCAAAGAAGCTTTAAAACGTGCATTATCTAAAATTATTTAAAATTTACAAATACCTTCTTAAGTATTTATTTAAGAAAAATTCCTTTTGTGCTACTTATTTGCAGATTTTCTTGCTGCTGCTAAGGTAACACCCAAAAAGAAAACCTGTTTAAACTATGTGATACTTCACTGGTAAACAAGTATCTAGTTTATTAGTGGGATACTAAGCCGGCTGGTGGGTGGTAAAGGAACTTACTTAAGATAAAGTATCTGGTTTCACTGCTTTTGAAACTATTTTTAGTTTAGTTAGAAGATATTTAGTATTAAACTATTTAATAGAAATTTGGTAAACATTGCTTAAACAAAGGATAAATTTAAAGGTATTTACTAAATGACATTCCGCGGTTTTATTTAGCTTATTTATTTGAGAATAAATAATGTACGTAATATCTTGAACAGCGACAATTTCCATTAAAATTGTGTACCTATGCAGAGGAAGCTGTGGGCGAAAATAGGCGTAACTAGCCGTTAAACCTAGAGGGGGCCTAAGGGGAGCCTGGCAATACCCTGGGAGGGGCCCGAACGCCGCTAAAACTTAATAAGTACACATATACCATATATGTTCATTTTCGTCTGGGGAGGGGGGCTGATACATGGTGGGGGCCCGCCCCACCAAGCCCCTTCATAGTAACGCCGATGTTTGTATATAATATTTATAAATTTATTGGTTTTAAGATACAAAGTGTTAAACACAATAAAAACTGCAATGTTTCTTTTATGGTCTTTTGGAATATGCATTTATTAGGTGGATTGTATTATTGCCTTTAAAATTAAACAAGATAAGTACAAAAATAAAATTTAGAGATATAAAAGCTTATTTTATTTGCTTATTTTAAAGAAAATATAAGAAATTTTACACACATTTTTACAGGCAGTGGCGTACCGTTTTTTAGTTGGAAATATTTATTAACCAAATAAATTCACAAATTAGGTTATTGCTAGGTTAGCTTCTTAATGCCATGAATAGCTTTGCCAAATTAAAACAAAATTGGGTTAGGCATATATGGAATATTTACAAAAACCATTTCTTTTACAATTTTAATCCTTAACCACATTTTTAATAAAACAGCAGTTAACATTAATAAAATAATTTTTGTTTTTATATTTTTGTCATATGCAACAAAAACAAATATAGACATAAAATAGAAACTACAGCACGCCGTTCTTAATCACAGAAAGAATAATTAAACCATTTTAAACAAAATAAATTTAAAAGTTATAAAAAAATGGTTAATAAGAGTTGCTGTGCTAGTATGTTTTAAAGTAAGTGTATTATTAGGAAATAACCTTTTTGACCATTTGTGAAGACTTTTCCCCTTTAGGAAGTTGCAATCGCAAATATTTTTGACTTCAATTTATTTTTATTTGTCTTATTCGTTGAGCTCGATCTCTGAGTCAGTGGCATAATCCAATGGTATATAGTCAACATCTTATTTGATACTGCTACCATCAGAATTCACTTCTTTGGTCTAGTTAAGCAAAGTATTCTCATAATGGTATTTCAAATATTTTCCCATTTTTAAAGGGCTTTAGATTACAACCCATATGCAATTAATAACTTTAAAAATGTCAGAAATAAAAAAATATATTTCATAATCAAATTTAAAAATTAGGGTATTGCTAGGTGAACTTCTTAATGCCATAAACAGCTTTGCCAAATTAAAACAAAATTAGGTAAACAGAGTACCGGTAACTTTGACCGGAGTCGTACTTTAGATTTCAATATTTTTCTTGCTTTAAGACATACACATTTCACGACTATAATTGCATGATACTAAGTCCCAGAAAGATATACACACGCATATAAGCGCAAATGGAGATGCCATGATCTTGACCAATCCGTAAGCCCTGTTGGTCAAAATAATCTTCGTGGGTAAAAATTAACAACCTGTATCTTGAGAATAAAAAAGTTGCGTGCGCATGTTTATATGAACTTTTTTTTATTTTCATGCAGTTTGGTGCTACAGTTTACTGTACATTATTTCTCAAAAGTAATTTTTTTAAATGTTTAAAATATAATAAAATCATACCAGGCAAGTACTTTCCAATAATTACTATACGATATCAGAAACTTTAATAGGTAACTTTTTAAGAAGCACATTTTCAGTTGGGGTTGCCAGATGTGCTGCACAAAAAAACCGACATAAAAAAATGATTTTAGACCTATTTATTTGGAGAAAAATATTTATTTTTATTTTATACCGGTAAGGAAACCAGACCATTGATCACAGAGAGATCATGCATTGAATCCCTTTCACCAATTTGCTTTGTTCCCCCTTCTAATATTTACTGCTGCAACAAGCCCGCATATTCGAGTAAAACGAAATCAGGGGCTTCTGGCTTACACCGCTTCCGTCTTTTGTCGGACGGCGACGGGATCCTACCTCGAACAATTCCTATGCTTTTAATTCCCCATGGTTGGCCAGTTGTTTTCCACACCTGTATGTTTATACCACGTGCATCAAAAAACAGGACTGGCCAGTAAGAAACCGAACATCTGGCAACTCTGTGAAGTTTACCTAATAATATGTACATACCAGGGTAGCTAAGCAGAGTTAAGAAAACTAGAAATGTTTTCTTTTTGCAAAATAGCAGTATTAATGTCCTGATTTACTGGTTTTAAGATGCAACCTTTAGTTTCTTAAAGCTTTTGTTTTCGAGGATATATGATATTTTAAAAAATATAGCTTGCTAGTGGCATATCGTCGGTAATACAGCAAAACCACGTAACCTGAAAAAACAAATCAATAAGGAGGTTTAAGTGCAAATAGTTTAAGTCCAATTTATTGTGCAACTCGCAATTTATTTTTTTATATATATTTTTTGACTATTTTAACAAAATATAGTACCTACCCAATATTTTTAAATAAATAATGTTATTGCAAAACTAAGCATATCAAATTTACAATACACAATACTATCTGGCCTTGCTATATACTATATTTTAATTAGCAATAAACTCTAAACATTAAAGTTATCATATACTTAGACCTGAAAGATTAAATAACCCAGCCCCATAATGTTTTTAGAGCCTCCTGTAAAATTTGGTTTTGCGGTATCGCCGATGATTTTTATTTAAGCCTGAGTTCTTATTATTTACTTATATTTTACAAAATATATGTTTAAAAAATTATTTAAATTATAACTTTTCTTGAGTTTTTACATACACATATGTCTGAAAAATGTGTATACTGGGACAGACATTTAATTTACATGTAAAAATTTTTCCCCGGTGATTTTAAAACCGTATATAAATTTCCTGTATAAATTTTAGCTAAAACCATCAATGTTTAGCATCAATATGCATACACATGGTCTCGCACACGGTAAGGCATGCCTTCAGAGACTACCTGAAGGTGGGCTTAAGGGCAAATCTGCGAGTAAGACTGATATTATGAATTTGCGTAGAAACGCGCCGTCATCGTCAGTTCAGTATACACACGATCGCACTTACCTGCGAGCTTCCTTTCAGTTCAGGTAGGCTCGATGGCCTGACTGACCGTATATGTATGCCTATTTACTATTTAAAATCAAAATCACTGATTTAAATAAGTCATGGGTAATATTAGGCAATTTCGGCCCGTTTTGGTACTTCCCCTTTGGTAAGTAACAATTGGTATATTTCACGTCACAACCGTGACGTCCATGTATGATTGCATCCGAATTCGTTTGGTACATTTTTGGTTATAGAAGAAGACTCTTACCTAACACTTTATTGGTTTTAAAAACATTGGGTGTTTAGCAGCAATATTTAAATTAAAATATTTAAAATTATTAATTAATGTTAGGCTATGTTTAATTATTGGAAAAAATAAATATAGTAATACTTTAGAAAAGGATGAGAGCATACCAAACCCATCTATTGACCCACAAGCCATGGTATAGCATTTGACAAACCAAAAAGGGTGTCGTGACCTCACTATTTTGACATTTGAAATTGGTTGGTAGACCAACCAACCAAATAAACTTGGGTACCAACACGAGCCGAAATCGCCTATTATTTTTATTTGATATATTTAAATAAACAAAATTAATTGACTGTGCTATTTAATTTTTTTATTTTTTTTTTTAAGGCAGCTGACAAATGCTTCCATAAAACCGACGTATTAAGTTTTATGGTTTTTTTTGGCACCTTCTTAGACAACATGATAGTGTTACCATAAACTTTGTATAAATATAATAAGATATCTTAACAAATCCCAGTAGGGTCTAACTATACAGACCCCGAACTTCCTACTTTGTTTGTTTTTTTATCCCTAGAGTTTCAAGAATGCGGAGCCTGCTGCCCGCGGAGGTCTTTTTCCTCTCCAAATATTCAATTATTCAGGTCCTGTGTCAATAAACCTTGTCTTACCTCGTTTTTACTTTAGCACCCTTTCGGGGTGACCCCACCAGGTTTCGACTGTCGCTTCCCCTAGTTGGTGCACTGTAGCCTGAAGGCTTATTCTGCCCTCACCTCTACTCCTTCTCATTTACACACCAATCATTCCATAACTTGGATGATTGCTGCTCGGTCGTTTACGCCCGAGCAGAACACTGCGTGCCCGGTCACCCATCAAGTTATGGTCGCGCTCCTCGCTGCTTTACTCTGGTGATCGACAAGGCCGACCCCGCCGGAGCAAGCCACAAGCGCGGCCTTACCTGGCTTAAAACACCCACGGTACGATAGTATTTAGGCTTTAAGCCTTTGTGGATTGTCCAATGATTAAAAAAAAACATTTACGTCAAATTTAACGTTAAATGCCTCCTTGACTATGACTATGACTATGACTACTTTTTAGAATAGGATCTCTTGCATTAGTAAATTCTATTGTGGCTTAACCGCGTTATTTTACAGGTAGCTAAAAATACTTTTTGATAGTTGGACATAGAAACATTCGGCTCCCACTGTAGCAACTACTAAAGCTTTACAGAAGCCCTTGTGCCGTAAGTGAAAAGATAAAAAATAAAAGGTAGTGATTCTAAGCGGCAAACACTGTTGGGCCGCATGTCTTTATTAAAGGGATTCTACCAGAGAATTTTGTGTAAACTGCAGAATTTTCATTGTGTCAAATAAAATTTGAGACCACATTTGTATTGCTATGAACTTGTTTCATTACTTTAACGCAAATAAAACCTAAATAAGCTATAAAATAAACATAAACCGAACTATAAAATTATTATGACAGGCACACTTTACTATAGTAAGCAATAGAAAAGAAAAATGATCTACTGTATGTATAAAGAAGAACGAATAAAAGAGTTTTGCGTTCCTAGGACAAACATTTATTTTGACAACAAAAAATTTAAGTAACTAAATAAAATAAATTATTTAATAATAAAAACATTAGAAACATATTAGAAATCATTTAAAATTCAATGGTTTACTTATTGAAAACCCGCTAGCATATTTTTGTTTACTTTTATTTATTACTGCCATATATTACGGTGCCGGTGGTAGGAAACTAACAGCATGTATGTATATGCACAAAATGTTTAGATAATTAATTATAATCAGCTTTACCATCAATATTAATTATTACACAATTTAATGTGTTCTGATTTTAAAGTAAACAAAAACATAGAGTATAGACACAATTTAAAATAGTACTTATAAATTAAGTATATTACTTAGAAAATAAATTTTCTTTTGGAAAAAAAAGAAAAAAATATTAGTAGTATCTAAATTGCATCAATGTTTTTGTTTTGGTAATTTTTTATTACCATTCATTTACCTCTTTTAGTATTTCATTAGTAACATTTAATTGGTGACTGTTTACTAAAAAACAGTAATAGTACCTTTTCTCTCACGTAAACTCGTTGCACAGAACGGCCGGCAATAGGTATAAGTTGGATATAAACGAAAACAACTGACCCACAAAAATAAAATACGCGCAACTACACAAAAAATTGTGAAAAACTTTTATAAAAAATTACTGTTGATCTGGATAAAAATGTAAATTTTAAATATTTTTATTTTCTTTCCTGGTTATGATACTTTAAAGCGTATCTTTTACCAGTCAATTAATTTTTATAAGTGATGTCAAGATCATACCTTTAGCCATTTTCAATAAAGAATTCTTTACATGTTTATTTAGAATAGCAATTTTTTACAAAAAAATTTCACACTTTTGAGAAGCGATTAAGGGACTAGTTTACGTCTGGCAGTCCCGTTAAGAACTTATTTTATTGGATTATGATAAAATGTATATAGGCCCTTAAGCCTATGTTAAGGGGTTGCAACTTTTTCAGTATAGTAAGTCATTTTTTTAAATAACCTTAATAAAAATAATTATTAAATAATAAATCATTTATTTATTTATTTATTTATTTATTTATTTATTTATTTATTTATTATTTATTTATTTATTTATTTATTTATTTATTTATTTATTTATTTATTTATTTATTTATTTATTTATTTATTTATTTATTTATTTATTTATTTATTTATTTATTTATTTATTTATTTATTTATTTATTTATTTATAAGCAATCCTAACTTTTATTATATTATGCAAGGGCAGAGATAGTACCTCATAATATATAAAGAGTTTTATTATTTAAAAATTTATTCTGGAAAAAGCCAATAATATTTTGTTTAACTAACACCTTGTTATTTTTAAACAAAAAGTTATAAAAATAGAAAAATAGAGCATTTTTACGATATAAGTAACGGTCCTAAATTAAAGTGAGCTCAGCAAAGATTGAGAAGATAAAAGTGAAATGACCTATAAAATCAGATTACGTTAAAGGCATAGGATATCGACAGAATTGATAAAAAACAAAATGCGTAACGTACTGATGTATATGAACGTAGGAAAATTGACATACAGTTATATTAATAAAAAGACTACAAGAATTAAAAAGAAAGGTAGCCTTATTTTTACGTAAAAAGGCTTCTTAAAACTACTCTTTAAAAAGGTTCTCTTATGTCATAGGTTTTCAAAAATTTAAAATAATAGCATTGGGCTTCAACTTAATGTAAATAAATCAAATTAAAATAGGTAAAAACTGTGGGTAAATAATAATTTTTCTTTTGTTTTTTAAACAACATAAGACCTTTTAATTTTAAATAATTTGTGTGGCATTTTTACAGAACAAATTTAAAATTTGTTAAAAATCAGTTACAAAGGCCAGTTTGACGCAAAAATATTGCTTTACTTACTATGTAGGTATAATTGGCATGTATACTGTAAAAAGTTACTTTTTAAGAATTAAATTAAATAATTAAATTTACTAATAATACTTCTAACAAAAATTACCTTCGTCATTTTAAAAAGTCTTTTTAGAAAAAAGCAGCCTAAATAGCGTAATTTTAGCAACTACTGCGTATGTTTTCTTTATCTGAGGTTCGAAATGCAATTTTTCTATTTTAAAAACTAAAAAAAATTGTATTTAAACTACCAAGTAAAATCGAATAAAGAAATATTACATATGCCTTAAGAGGTCACAGCAGATAATTAGATTTTTATATAAAATACATTTTTCCGTTCTGATCTGTTATAATTTACATTATATTTTTTGTTTAAAAATTGCAACCTAATAAAAAAAACAGACAATGTAAGGAAAAGAGACGATATCCCAATACCTATTTGCTTAACAAGTATATGCGCATATTTTTGTTGAGTTTGGGTGCATATATTCCGCTCTTGAGTCATCACTCAGGCCTTAAGAGTACTTTAACATCTGACATTTATTGCTTGATATTTATGTCAGATGGAAATTTAGACTAATGTAAACGGTCAAAAATTTATATTAACATAAATTTTTGACCGTTTACATTAGCCAGAATTTGTCTGACATAAATAATATGCAATAAATGTCAGATATAAACGTACCTTCGCAACAATTAAAAAAACTTTGTATACGTTTTTGTGTCACTAACAATATTATTTATAGAATGATAAATTGCGGCAAAATATGCTTTTAGCTTTTCTTTCGAGAATACTAAAACAGTTCTCGTAAATCATTTACAATAACTTAGCTTAACAGTTTCTACACGAAAGAAATAAAAAAACATAGCATTTTGTTAACTTGTCTTGGTTGCAGAGCCGCAGACTTTATAAGAAGATATATTAGCCATTTAATTTAACGCCATCTTTCTTCTTGCCTTCCTCAAATTGTTATCAAGCACCTTTTATTGACAATGTTTAAAACCCGCCACCGAGTTAAGAGATATGGTGCGCTATAACTCAGTAAAATAAAACATACAATAAAATTACAAGGCTTTTTATCTGTAAATGTATAATTAAATTCAATTTAGTAAAGGGTTAACAAATAAGAGCGTCAGAACTTTAAAATGACACAAAGTAACAATTACAAGTAAAATATTTAAGTTATTTGTATTTTATTGGAGAAAGAAATTTATGACATTAAGTTTTGAAAATATTATTATTTATATTTTTTTCTTTACTTTGTTTAGTAAAATAAATTCTTGTGGCCCTTTCTAAATAATTTTTTTGTGATAACCAGCGTTTCTGGTGCTGTTTTGACAGTTCTTTAGCTTTCTTTAAAAATTACATTTAAAAATTAGTATGCATTAATGTATAAACTTAAGTTTTAGCCGTCAACGAATAAAAATAAATATATACATATAATAAACAAGTTTGCATATTTGAATGTTATTTGTAATACTTAACAGTTTTCTTTAAAAAAATGTTTAATATTATGAAAAACAAACGTACCTTTCTTTAATATATATATATATATATATATATATATATATATATATATATATATATATATATATATATATATATATATTAATATATATATAATTCTTGAGCACGAAATTTTGACATAAAATTTAATTCTCTACAACATTTACTTATAATTTTTTTCATATTTTTAAAAATAAAGGTGCTTTACTGTTGGTCATTTTCATATTTTTATTTATAACTCGCCTTGTATAGTACTAATCGGAGTAAATTTTTGTATTTATCAGTTTTGAGACATGCGACCAGTTTTTCCAAAAGACGTTTAAAAATTCCAAAATTTTGGGTCCATTTGTCCCCTTGTAACACCTTTCTTGGGACACAATGTATATCCAATTTGTAGCTTTTAATAATAATTTAGGTAATACCATCACAAAAAGTAAAATAGTAGCAAGTGAAAAAATTAAAGCAAAATATTTTTAATATATTTAAACCTTTTTATACCAATTTGGCAACAGAGATTCTGCGAGGGGAGAAAACATGGCTTAAAATATCTAGGCGCTTTATTGACGGAGCATTAACCAAAAAATTAATTTAGCTTTTGAACGCCGAGCTTAAATCTTTCTTTAATAGAGCTACTTTTAAAACCTAACAAAGAGCAACCAAATGTGTATACGTTTGAATACAGATTTAAAAAGTTAATAAAATAGGTCTTAGTCTTTTTAAATGGTATACATTTAGAAGGTGTAGCTTTAAAAATATATTTAGGATAAATCTTTTGCAGCAAATATAGATATTTATACCAATGCTATCTGAGCAAAAGAATGCAGAGGCTTGTTTTAAAACAACCGTTTTCTAGATATTCAAGTTAAAGCTGTTTAGTTTAACTTAAAATGCCTTTAAAAAGTCATAACTTAAATTGTCTTTTTATATACGAAAAAATTTAGAGTCCTTTCATTGACTTTTTCGTCGCACTTAACAACTTAAATGCAACTATTTTGAAAACGGTTGCTCAACATCTACCTTTTTTGTTTTAAAAGCATAGTAGTGTTTACTTAGATAGTACATACAGGATAACAGAAAAAAATTGAAAAGATTTAGAGAAACTAATAGTCTAGGTAGCGTCCCCTAGATAACACATAAAAATTACTCCTAAATACCAAGTTTTTATTAAAAAGTGTTGTCTAAAAATCTCCTAAGTAATAATAAAGCTTGTTTACGTACTTGATACACATTTAGATAAATTGGAGAAAAAGCTAAAGCTGTGTACATTCTTTTACCTTTCATAACTTATTCGCTTACGATTATTCAAATAAAAATATTTAAAATAGGTATTAAATATAGGATCGTTTTATTATCTTAATAAAAAAAAGGAAAAATAAAAATATTTGCTCTACCTAGGCCTTTTACCAGGGGCGCATTCAGATTAGACAAAATTGGGGTAAACGTTACCCCAACATTAACCTTGGCAAACGAATTTGTTGGGTAATGGGCCAAAATTTAACTGGAGAATTATAAACGTAAAATATTGCGATTTAACCAATTCCAGTTTCGGGCGGGACATAGGAAATCCCATGTAATTTTTAATGGGGTCAATTATTGGCTTCCCTAATTATTTTAGAGAAAAATTCTATTGAAGTTTATTGAAGAGCATGCAAATCTACGTCCCTGGTAAAAACTTTAGATTTTTTGGTTAACTTGTTTGCTAGTTAGATGCTAATATATTTTTAAAAATTGTTACATTATTATCGCCTCATATTTATGAACAACAATAAAAATACCAGTTAGCGTGACATAACGTTGTTATTATGAAAGTTGGTGCTTTATTATTATCAAAAAATCATACAGTGAAAAGATTAACGTTGTATTTATACAAACGAATTAAGTTAAGTTAAACTAAACTAGAGTAACAAATTTCAAGAACTTATGACATTTATGTTTTGTTTATTGCGCATGTCTTCATATGCGCAGATCGGGCCTTTACTGGGCGTTGATTCTGAATGCACCCCAGTTGGATAAAACATAAAAGCACTTGTACTAATGTTTAAGCTGAGGTAATAACAACAACTAATAAAAGAAGAAAAACACTTTTCTTTTAAACCACTTTGCATGTTTTAAAAATACCATCGTTATCTATTGCTCTTACTCAGCGGTTTTATTTATGCTCTCATTATGTAACCCCTTTTAAAATGTTTATGAAGACATTTTATGATTCTGTTTTACTTATAAAAAATCCATAAAGTGCCTGTAATATCTTTAGAATAATAAAAGATAAAATCGTTGTAAAGTCGCTAGGGGAATAAAAATTTTGAATATCGTAGAAAGTTCATACATTTACATGGTGTTAAGTCACTTTCACATCCAGAATATATCGTCGTCAATATCACGAAGTGGCGTATCTATTTTTTTCAATTTCGCAAGAGTAGGTAGTGTACTTTTAACGTATTTCTTTGCGCGACTATTTTTTCTTAGTAAAATAAAGAAAAAAATATCGTATTTCTATACCTTTTAAGCTATCAAAATCTAACTTGTGCAAATCCGTTTGCTACGCAATAATATTAGCTCTAGTCAATTTTTCCATCTTTGGAGATACCCATTTTTGTGTATTGCCGACGACATACAGGGTAATTCCTTACCTATACGCATCAAACTCGGAAATAATTGCTGAGGACAAACAATGCATGATATTAAAAATTAAAGAATAATTAGTAAAATGTTTGTAGTAATAAAAATAACCAGTTATTTTTTAAAAACTGTCATTGCGCCCATTTTATAAACTTGTTTAAAAACAATGCTAAATTATTTATGAAACAAAGGGTTGTTTACTACTTATTATGTGTATTTAAATTTGCCCTATTTTATTTTATTTAAAATAATTAATTACCTTACTAAGAAAAATGTTTTACTAATTTTTTTCAAATATTACCTATTGTTTGTCTTAAACAATAATTTAAGTTTATGCTTATAGATAAAAAAAAATCACCTTGTTTAGGCCGAGACAACCAAAATGCAGTTAACCGATAAAGTGCTAAACAAATCGGTAAACCTAAAGTAGTTTTAGGTTCTTCGCACATGAGTCGGTGTACAAGCAACAAAAACGATATTTGACAACTTTTCGACAGGATGTATGCATATTCGCGTTTCGAGCCGCGACATTCGTCTAGGGATGTAAGTTTGTGACTTACGGAGTGTACAAAAAATTGTTACTTAATGATATTTATATTTGATAATAAGTTAACTGATGGGAAAGATAATGCGTTATTTTTTATTTGAATCGTTGCCGTCGGATAAAAAGAGCAAAAACTCTTTGTACATCCATGTTCCGTTTGCTTTTTTATTAACAAACAAATTACTTTCATAACTTGCCCGTAGCGCAAAAACTTAAATGTTGCCCCAGTGATATTTTTATAAAAGAATCAATGCTTCCCAAAATTCTTTAAGATATGACGATGGAGCGCTCGGAAGAAGTAAAAACAATTTTAAATATTATAATTTTTGTTGTTTGTAGAAGTTTGCAGAAATAATTGTTTGGTTAAATTAAATTTCAATTGATTACAAACGTTATTGTTACTAAATTTTCTTAATGACTACCCGTCAAAAATAAAATGAATACAGCAAAAGTCAAAATAATGGGCAGTAATATTTTCCAGACCCGAAAATATTTAATATTTTTAAAGGCTGTTTGACAGCGAGCTCTCTACAGTGTTACCAGGTGTGTTAGGATAAATATCCTCTGCGTCGTTCTAAAATTCCTTTCATGTATTTTGAAAAAATCTTTGTTTCGTAGTTTTTTTTGGTCTTTTGTTTGTTGAAAAAAATATATATGTATGTATATATATATATATATATATATATATATATATATATATATATATATATATATATATATATATATATTTATATAAGTTTTTAAATAAAATTATTGCATTAGTTTTTTTATTTATTTGGTATCTTAGAGCATTTACTTATTAGGGGTATTGAAGCCAAAATTCTCATCAGTATACATTTTAAATCATGATATTCAAATTTTTTTGTTGATTACCTAAATATTTTCTTACAATAATACTTTTAAGAGTAAATATATTTTTTGGGTAACACAATAAAATACTAAAGAAATTTCAAAGAGCGTGAAATATGCCGTAAAGTCCATCAAAATAATTTACAGTATAGTGAAAATTGGCTTTGCATTAGTAATTTAAAATATATATGTATTTTTTACGTGTATTTTAAATGGGGGAAATTAAAATATACTTAAAATAAATATTAAGGGCTTAAACTTAGTGATTTTTCTTTCTACATGTAGATCAAAATGTTGCTTAGGCTTGAAGAAAAAGAAAAACTTTTGCGGAAATTAATTACTCAAATACAGAACCTATTTATGAATTATACTTTAATAATATATTGATTAAGGCAAAAATTCCACCGTCCAGATAAACCAGAAACCTTAAAATTTAAAAAGTAATTTTATTTTTCTTCCAGTTTACCCTTGTTTACTGGAAATATACTGGCCGAGCGTCACGAGAGAATCGTATTAAACCACTAATTAGTACTTGACAACCATGGATTTATTGGTAACAGGTTTAACATTGTCCTCGAACTGCCGCAAACTTTGGGAGATATATTAGCAATTAAAACTACCACCACCGGTCGTCTTGTCGGTCCCAAAAGTTATTAAATGGGTACCCTTTACTGACGTGTTAAAGTGACCGACTATTTATTTATTTTTATTTATATTTTTACAAATAAACGGAATATAAAAAAGATTTTTCCACGAGTACCAGTGAATTTGAATTGAAACACAATCTTTGATTCTAAATATTTTTTAACTCTAGAGTTGAAAATTACTTTTGACATTAACAATGACAGGTATTGGTGCTTACATTTTGTTAAAAGTTGATTTAAATCTATTTGTTTCCTATTTAAATTACATAATAATTATTTTAGTATTGTTTATTTATGTAAAGTTTATATGTCTTTTTTTAAATTTATTAACTCTTATATCGGCACCGCTCGAGCGATGCCGCTTGAGCTGTCAAAAACTGACTCCAACAACAGATTTTAAATAAAAACATTTATATTCACGAACGGAGTTTCGCGACGTGGCGCATTGCAAAGCATCGCGCCGCTCAAGCTTAAAAATTGTTTGTTTTTAACCGGCATCGCTACAGAGGTACACTGACTTTAGGACATAGCAGGGTACGGAAAATTACAATGACTCATGATCTCAAACTAAAATATTATATCGTAAATTATTGTCTCTGAGATACAAACAAGACCAGTCTTCTGGAATATTAGATATTGGTTTTACATAGACAGGCAAATTGTTTCAAAATTAAGGGGAGAAATTGTAAAGGTTTTATGAGTTTAAGGTAATTAAACAAAAACATATAGGTAGGATATTTTTATATTTTTAATATAATTAATATTACTTTATTTATTTAAAAACTGAAAGAAACGTACTGATGACCACGAAGTTGTCAATGAAGATGGTGATATTCGCCTTAAGTGACACTATATTAATTAAGGTTATAAACACCTTGTTTTTTTCTTTTTATAAACCATTGTAGCCTTGGATTAACCATAAGTAGCAACTGCATTGTCACCGAATTTATCAGTTCTAATTTGGAAGAAACCGGAAAAACACCTTAAATAGCTATTTCCCAATATGAACACAACGACACGCGCGATGATAAAGCTCAAGCGGCATCGCTCGAGCGGTGCCAATATGAACGCACCTAACACACATCACATTTACTTTTTCACACTAATATTGAAACTAGTACCATAAAAAATAAGTTTAGACAAGATTTTTGGTAAATATTTTTAGTTCTAGAAAAATGTTGTATATGACTCGTGTCGAAAATGATTTTCAAACTCGGGATATTGTCGCACAAGGCCATTACCTAGTTTTTTTATCTTTATGACATCTTACGAAGGCTTATGCCTAAATACCAGTGTACCGTGAGTGCCGGGTTACTGGATGTTTAACCCATTATTGTCGTGTTCCGTCAACGTTATCCAAGCACTGAAACATGCAGTTTTGCATTTCACAACACCTTTTAGACAACGCGGTAGTGCCACCACGGACGTTATTTTTAAATAACTACTGCCTAGGAATGGCAGAATACTACACAGTGGTTTGCCATTGCCAACTGTGAGGTGACGAGCAATGAAAAATCCGATGTCCGACACCGAGATTCGAACCGGATCGCTGCGGTGAGAGGCTGACACGTTAGCCTTTCACCACTGCTCCTACAAGTAGTACGACAACATTCTCACTCTTGTAAAATATATTGCTTCTGACGGCTTGTAACATATAATATAATAATTTATCTTAGACTAAACTGTATTTTACAAAAGCATTTATTGTTTGTTTTTTAGGTTTGCAGTAAAAATAACCACGTGCACTAGTTTATCGTGGGCAAGAATCGATGGATTGGCTAACATAACATTGAATAATTATCTAAGCATTACCTAACCTATTATTTATTTACCATAGAATTGTTATTCCAATTAATACAGTAGCATCATTTTGGTATAAACAATTTTTAATCCTACAAAAATTGTTTGGTATTGTTATATAAATAAAAATTAAAATCTGTTACATTCTAGCAAGAAAGAATTTATTTAAAGGTCTAGCATCCATTTTTTTTAAAGGGTAACTATTAGCATAAATAATAAAATAATTATAATATTATGGGCAAAGCACTAATGATCCACAAAAGTTTTTATTTTGTTGAAGACCTAAAACTTTTGAGTTAATATGGGTTTTACAAGGTGGGTTATAAAAATATCGTAATTTTACTTTTGTTTACATGGCGTAAAGACTTATACATACATTACTAACAACGTTAAGTTAGATATTGATATATCAAACCTTATACTTTTTTAATAAAGAAAAATGCCCAAGGGATGGTAATTTGGTAAGACTTAATCTCTAATAGAATTCTATATTTATAGTGATTCATCACCTATATGTAGACCTAATGGACCCATGCATTTTAAGGTACACGTTGTTATTGTCACTAGGATTTAATAGATTTATGCAGTTTAGGCAAAATTATGTTTTAAGGTTCGGTTTTAACGCTTCCATAGACTTAGAATTGTGAACCGGTGTGTAACATTTTTAAAAAGTCAGATATTGATATATTGTAATTTTACATAGTATAGAGGATACCAATATACAACGTAATTTTTAACCTAACGGGTGTTTCTTACAGGTGGTTTCCCTCTATAGCTTTTATCTTTTAAGATAGAAAAATAAAATTTGGATATATTGTTATTTGATATAGTTGTGGATTATTTGATTTATTTACTTGTATTATATTACTTCTTTTAATTTTAATCGGAACTGACTGCTACTTTAAAATTTTAAATGGCACCATCCGTATATTTTACCTTATATTGATAGAATATGGCATTCCGAGTACAACGAGACCTGACATAATCATTTTTTGACATTTTTGCTGTCAAAAATGTATTTTTAAAATTCCAATTTAAAGGGCCATGATTAAGCTAAACTGGTTTCTTTTAAATCAAGTAGCCATAAAAAAATAAATGTATTCATCTTTTGTTTTTACGACTTTTTAGCGAGAAGTCAATGTTTGCAAAATCCTATTTATGGTCATAACTCCTTTTAAATAGAACGAGGGTGGATCGTTAGCATATCCTAAAAGAGCATATTATTAAAAAAGCAACAATTACCAAAAGTAAAAACAAAAGTAAGTTAAATATTTTTGTTAGTTAGATAATCAGTTATTTTAATTTAAATTTAATTATTAATAATTATTATTTGTTTCTTAAATTATACTTCTTTTGTTTATTTTAAATACATAGTTGTTTTCACAACTAAAAACGTTTTACTATCATCTTTTTTTCATTTTCGATCATTGTTTGTCCTTAGCAATAGTTTTCTAAGTTTATGCGTATAGGTTAAGAATCACCCTGTATGTTCATTTTATAACGTAGTCATAAAATAAAATTACCCAAAGATATAATATTTCTCTTTTTGCTGTCATTATTGTATTTTATTTTTAAAATAAAAAGTACGCTTACAACTAACCCATATTTAGTTGTTTAACTGTTTTTTAAAGATACCCTTTTTTAAAATAATTTTACTAAAGTTTAACCATAGTACCCCGACTTTAATTAACTATACTTTGTATAAAACTTAAATTTTACTAAAACGTATTGATTTTCTTTTGAGCCAACTTTTATCTGAAAAACCTTTTAGATAAAGATTTTGGCTTGTAGCAGAGAAATCTTATTTAACTAAACAGTGAATTTAAATTGGTTGATTTTAATAGATAAAGCGCGCATTTTTACAACACGAACTAAGTCAAATATTGTCCATTTTTGAAATTTTTAAAAATATTTATTTTGTTTAATAAATTACAACGTTTCACAAAGATACATTTTCTAATTAAATAAATTTTATTAAAAAAAATATAAATAAAATTTAAAATTCAACAATAAAATTTTAGGCACTGAAAACCATTAAAAACCGCCAAACAATAGTTAAAGTTAACCTAATATTAAGAATTATTTTTTTATTGGTAAAATTTGTTTTTTAATTGATCAAAGATAAAAATAAAACTGGGATACGTTTGAAACCAATCCCCAATAAATTTGTTCTAAAGTTTTTATTTACCAATTTTTGGTTATTATTTTATATATAAAAAATATATATAAAATTATTTAAGTAGTGATACACGTTTATTCGTACAAACGTAATCATACAACCTATAATTATCATTTTGTATAAATGCAAAATTATTATTTTTAAAAACTGAAGTTACGCCTATAATAACTTGGTTTTAGTTAAATATTTGAAAACAAAATTATTTATTATTTAAATAAAAACCATAAACCTAGAAAAACTAGAAGCGATGTGTGTTTTATTGCCATTATTGTGACTTCTTATTCCCCAAATTTTGGCTACAAAAAATATATGTTTTTAGGTTACTTATCTTAACATTTGACTGGTGGGCGTTGAGGGGCCGAAATAAATTGTGAATATATACATATTTTTATTAAATATTGTAAGTTTAAATTAAAATTAAAGAAAAAAAATAAATGTATATTAAATATTACGGAAAAAATTGAACCACTTTGTTAAAAATTTTCAGAAAACATAGAGGGTGTCCGAAAATTTTTATATGAATATGTGTCTGGAAATGCGTTATAGCCCTTTGAAGATGGTCTTCAAAAACTGGTTTTTAGTTTTTATCTCGGAACCCTGTTAGATAGAGCTATGACATTTGGTATGCGAGTTACACTCAATAAAAGCAATAATCGACATACTTTCTAATAAAACACACTTTAGACAAATGTAGTTATATTTTCATCGAATAGCTCTCTAACTCGAGAACTGTTAGTCTGGCAAAATTTTCCAAGAATACCTTTTATGTAAGAAATATCAGGCTATCCTAATTCAGAAATTAGAAAGTCAAAAAAGTCTAACAAAAAAAATAGGGCTAAATTAAATTAGGTATGCCCCTGATCGCGCACCACTGCTTAAAATTTCAGTTATGCAGTTGGTGTCGATTATTGCTTTTATCGAGAGTAACTCGTATTTTAAATATAATAGCTCTATTTAACAGAGTTCCCGAGATGAAAAATTAAAACCAGTTTTTGCAAGACCATCTTTAAAGGGCCATAAGTTCTTAGGAAGGCATTTCCAAACATATGTTCATATGAACTTCTGTTCATATATGTTTGTTTAGAATCACCCTTTAAAATATACGAACGGAATTTCCGGACATCCTGTATATGTTTAAATCGCTAAAAATGTAAAAAAGGTAAAAAAATACGTTATACAATCATTATCTCATTTTTTGTTTAAAATTTTGACCTAATATTTATTAATGTCAATTGTTAATATATAAAGTTAGTAGGGAAAATGTATAGACTTAACTGTTTTGTCAGTAAAATAATTTTATAAATTAAATTTATTTTTTATTTATTGATTTAAAAATGTATGTGTGTTTTGTATATTTTATTAATTTTGTTCGTGAAAAAGTTAACAACAAATCTAAAGTTTAAACAAATATATTGTTTCAAATTTTTTTGGGCTTTTGTCGAGCTAAAAAGTGGCTTTTATTATTTTAACGTGAAACAAAAAAGGAAATATGTTTAGTATTAATTAATTTTGTTTAAAAAAAGTTAAAAAAGAAACCTAATTTAAACAAATATGTTTTAATTTTTTGGGCCTAAAAGTGGGTTTTATTATTTTAACTAGAAAGAGAAATATAAATATGTACAATTTTTCAATACATTTTATAGAGAGGGTCAACGGACGAGTAAGCAATATTATATTAATATAATTATTAGTTTATAGTAAAATTATAATAAGTATATTTAAAAACATCTTAATACATTCCTAACCAAAATAAATAAGTAAAAATAAATAGCGTTAAAAAAATAAATTGGTTATTTATCAAAAATATGTAAAGGTATACACAACACGTAACAAAATCGAAACACGCGAAACCAATGTTGTGAAAATAATATAGAGTATAAGGTTATCGCGCTGTTGTAGATTTTTTATTACTCTAAATGCTTTTGCAAAAACAAAACGTTAAAAAAACGGAAAATACAGAAAGCTACGTTTTATATTTAGGATTAGGTTATTTAAATTATTTTAGGTTGAGATTTTCCTAAGTTTTCTTGCATATTATTTAAAAAAATTTTGGTATGCAAATAAAAGTAAAATAATGCTTAATTTATTGACGTGTAAGTATGCTTCTATAACTTATTATTGGGTGGTAATATAAAATACTTTTCCTATTTACGTATTAAATAAATGCATAAGTAACTAGCCTGTACCCACTTGGTTTGGCGTTAATTATTATTTTTCCGCTGACTAGATGTACTGGGTGTCAAGAAATAAATTTACAAATGAAGTCGGATTTGGGACACATATAAAGTGTATGAATTAGACGGGGGAAAATACATTTTGGCTTGAAAGAGAAATCCAAGCTTTTTTAAAGTGGCTATGGATATAATGTGTTTATGCCAGTTAAGGTTATTTTCAAATGTGACGCCCACAAGATCGAAGGTGTCTTTGCTCTTTAAAACTTGACCGCTCATAAGTAGAGGATTTGATGACTCTTTTCGCGACAAGAACCATGATTGTGTTTTGGATGCATTAAAATGGACGAGATTTTTGGCGCCCCAGTCCAATATTAAATTAAGATCCTGCGAAAAAGATATCTGCATCGCTCTGCGTTTGTTTTCCAAATCAGGGTTAGTGATGGGTTAAGGAACCTGAAAACTGGAGTGAAGGGTACTATCGTCGGCGAAACTATAAATGGAATTAGTTGTGGACGAGAGAAGGTCGTTGATGTGAAGAAGAAACAATGTTGGTGCCAGAACTGAGCCCTGAGGCACTTAGTTGGTGATAGCTTGAAGATTGACCGTCCATAATAACTGATATACGTCGATTAGATAGATAACTAGAAAGCCAAGTTTAGAGTTTAGTAAAAAGACCATCAGAGGGAAGTTTATTAAGAAGTGCGGCATGCCAGGCCTGGTCAAAAGCTTTGGATGTAGCAAGAGCAACGATCTGGGACTCATCTAGAAACTCAAGGGACTTATTCCATCAGGAATACGAAGAAGGAAAGAAGATCTGCTGTAGATCTTTTATGGCGAAGTCCATACTGCCTGTCATGCAAAATTTTGTGTTTTTCTAAATACTTAAGGATTTGTAAATTATTGAATTTTTTCATTACTATTCAAAAAATAATTAAATAATATTTAATTTAATTCTAAAAATCAAAAACCAAAATTTAACCTTTAAATATTTTTTAAACTATAAACTTTTATCTCCTTGTACATTCGTCTTTATAAATGTATTACACAAATTTTTCTTTTGTAACAATTTGTGTTTGCGTATTAAAGTATAAATTTAAAAACGTTATCTAGTAAGTTAGGATAGTAACTTGTATAGGTTTTGCAGAAACTTATACTTAGCCTTTCAGGATAACTCTTTGATAAGAAGTCTCCTGTGGGATCAAGCCGCTGTAATAGAGAATGGGCCGTAGGGGCTTACCCAGTTTTCCGGATACGTGATACCCAAGTTTCCTGATATTTGACACTTCTGAAATAGTGTAAAATACACAAAATATATAAAAGAAATATAACTAGAATATTATTATTTAACATATTAAAACCAGGTTGTTAAATTTAAAATTCTTTAGCAAATAACCTTCTGTAAAATTACTTGTTTTTTATAAGGAAAGGCAATAATAATATGTAATTTTTTTATAACGTATTTATTTAGTCTAAAATAAAAAAATATATGTCAATTTGTCAAAAACAGTAACTTATATAAAATAGGAATTGTAATCACATAAAAGCGAATAAAAATATGTTCTTTTTATTTATAAGAAAAATTAAATTTAAATTTTGGTTTTTTCCTTTAATGGTTTTTTGTATTTTAAGGATTATAAAACAGGTCCAAAGAAATCGTAGGTAATAATTTACGAAACCATTACTTGTGTCTTGTGTGTTTAATTAAATATTAATATAAAGTCATATGTTACTTTATAGGCTACATGATAAATCAAAGAATTTAAACTTTTTATTATATTATTGTTAGTTTAAAAGATATAGATTTTTTTAATCAGTTTAATTTTAAAAGCGTACAGTTTATTTTTTTTTAAATAATATTTTGCAGCTTTTTTATTAAACTCTTGTACAGGTAAAACAAGAGTGTACATCGAGTTGTTTCCTTACGATGATGCCCAAAGTTGTCCATCCAAACTGATTAAGACCTAAAAGGGGATAATGTAAACTTATAAAGACACATTTATTGTTAATACATTTATGAAAATTCAATATTAGCTAAGTAGGTGACGAAAAAGTTTGGAACTATGATCTAATAAAATTTGATATTCCACTGCATTCTTTAGAGCGAAAAATACATACACCTCTAATAAATTGGTTTTAACATATTCTAGACACTTTAACACTTTAAAAATGTAACCATCAGGTCAGCGAACCTTAAAAGTATAGGGTGATGGATTCGGTTGGAATTCTCCTTTACACCTTAGACCAGTGTCCACACCCATATTATGCAGACGTTAGTTCGATCATCCTCACTTTTGTTAAATATGTATAGTAGAAAAATTGTTAATTGTATTAGTCTGTACATTTCTTTAACCTAGTAATTTTTTTGCGATAAATTACTTAAAATAAAAGGCCTTAATAAAATTTCAGAACATTATTTGACTATGTCAAGGGTATTGACTTACCAAATGGTCATTTACAATTTTAATGGTATTGCTAAATATAGCAAACATTTATTTAGATTTATAAGTATTAGATTTTATAAACCTTTTTACAAACCTATTAAACAAAAAATTTAATAGTAAAGTTTATTTTTTTTCTTTTACAGCCGTATTTACTTAACCTTTACTGCCTAAACGTTTAGCAGTTGACTACACAGTGTGTACAAAAAGTCTGAAAACGCCCAAATATCTCAGATGTTAAATCAAACTGTACGAAATTTGGTACTACAGGGTAAAACTTTAAACTTACTCTTGATATCGGCAAAGTTGCCAGATCTTCAGTTTTGCAGAAAAGTTTTAAAATTTAAATTAGATACCTTTTTTTATTATTATTAGATTTGCACTGCTTTTTGATATACAACAGTATGAAGGTCCAATTTTTTTCTTTAAGTATTAGTGATTCAAAAAATGTTTAATTTAGTCAAAATATTAGGTGTAAAGTGCGTAAGTACTATTGTTTATACCCTTCAAATTTTAAACTAGTGGCTTGACAGTTTCGACATAAATCGAATTTTTTGATAATAATAATATTTATTATTGACAAAATTTAAAAACATGAAAGATATAAACAAAAATATTTTTTAACTAAATGTTCATTTTTATTTAAACAGAACATTTTATTATTTAAAAACCTAAACTAAACCAGGTATTTCTTATGTAAAAACTTACGAGGCACCACTTTAAAAAGGTATAAACGGTAGGTAATACAAAGACAATTGTAGTTTCACCATAGACTCCCAGAACAATGCTAAATTTTTGGTCATCAGTTTGGACGCTGGCTTGGTTAAATTTATGAAGCGGCAAATTATACGTACTGTTTACGTGTGTACTCGATGGATACCCGCTTCATAAATTCCACGAAGCGAGCGTCCAAGCTGATGACCAAAAATTTAGCATTGTTTTGGATGTCTATAGTGAAACTACAATTGTCTTTGGTAAAACCTACGTAGTTTAGGCGTACTATTTTTATTAAATTAAACATCTTCTCTGCTAATAATATTTTAAGGACTTTGATACCATTGCACAGTTAAAACAAACTGAAATCCAATATCAAAATAAAAACAAACATTGAATTATTAATTCCTGTTAAACTAAAAATCTGACAATATCGCCAATACAAACAATGATTTTAGAGTATGGTTCGACCCTAGAGCACCCAATTTCTATACCGGGTGTCAATTTGAAAACTCTCCACCTAATATCTTCTTGGAGTTAAAATATGACAAATCGGAAGATCCGTCAATCTTATTGTAAGGGCGACACTTAAGAACCAATATTTTTAGCCTTCTTGTTCAACCACCTAGGAGGTAGATGTCACCCTCATAAAATTAAATGGGAATGGGGTCAAGTGATACATCATTTAAAGCTTCCTGACAAGTACTTTATAATCCTAGAATATGAAGTCAATATCTCACCTATCAAATGGCGGTACTTTAAAAATTACCTAAATACCTGATTTGGATGTAGCCTAATGTGGTGTTTCTTAAAGCTCTTTTAAAGGTCTTTTAATGGTAAAATAATATACAGGATTCTTAAATAAAAAAATATGTATTTTTTCTTCTACCCTGTTTATTACTACCAGTATCACCATTAAAAGACCTTTAAAAGAGCTTTAAGAAAACACCACCTTAGGTACATCTAACTTTATTAGTTTCGGAAATATGGCCATCCAAATCAGGTATTTAGGTAATTTTTAAAGTACCGCCATTTTGTAATAGGTGAAGATATTGACTTCATATTCTAGGGTTATAAAGTACTCGTCAGGAGCTTTAAAATGATGTATCACTTGACCCCCATTCCCATTTAATATTCTAAGGGTGACATCTACCCCTCCTAGGGGTTGAAACAAGAAGGCTAAAAATATTCATTTTAAGTGTCCCCCCTTACAAATAAAATTGACGGGTCTTTCCGATTTGTCATATTTTTAACTCCAAGAAAGATATTAAGGGTGGGAAGTTTTCAAATTGACACCTGGTATATCTCGGAAAGTTTTGAACCAAATTGGATTGGGTTCAAAACTCTCCAAGATATATAGGCGTATACAGACTTTTTGGACACACTGTATGGCACAATTATTGTTTAACCAATGCAAGGTTTAGGTTGTTGGTATTATTTTTACTTACGTAAGAAAGAAAGTAAAAGTTACATCATTAATTACTACTTTAGTGTACAGTTTTAGGTTTTTAGGTGTTTTTTGACTTAAAAACCATAACGACCATACTTTTGATATGAATATCAACAAGGCGCGGTTGATTTATAATTTTGTATACCTTTTGTAATAAACTTCATACTTTTTCTACTATAGAAAATCCAATGATATAATGTTAAAATTTAAATTTCATGAAAGGGGTTTTAAATTAAAATTATTGATGAACTTTTAGTGTAAGATTGGGTTATTTGTTTTGAGATAAAATATGTAAAAAGATGATTACCCTTTGTTGTTTCAAGTAAACATAGTTTATCAGGCGGTATGATTACCCAACATGATAGGAAAGTGGTTTCATAAAATGTTGCGTTAAATGTCAGAGAATGGTGAGTTTTCCCCTAAACGATAATGTCGAAGGCAATTATATCTTTGATCTAAATTTAAATGGAGTTAGGGAAGTAAAACCACTTTAGAATACGGAATTTAGGCAGCAGTTATAAAAGATGATAAGAAAAAATAAGATTAGAAAAACCTATTTATGCCCGTATAAGAATAAATCATTAAACCTTAAAAATGTTCTATATTCATTTCCTTTCTATGTGTAACACGTTTGTCGTATTGTTTAACTTAAACTTAAACCTAAACGATACTTTTAAAACTTTCTGTACCGTTGTATTTTGAAATTCCGGCCACTTACAAATTGAAAATCAAAAGAAAAAGTTTTTGGTCTTAAGTCTTATTATTTTGTACTAAAGGTTAACCTTGATACGTATTTTTATGTATGGAGGAATGCATGTATTCTTTGTCTAATCTTTACTGCTGTTTAATACAATAAAACTTAATTGATAGAATTAAGCGGGTACGACGTGCATAGTTAATATAGAGGGTGTTTTATTTAGAGAGCTTTTTAAAATACCTTTTTAATGGTGACATATTACACAAACACAAAAAATCAAAAATAATAGCAAGCAATTAATCCCAACATCCTAACAAACAAAAAGTTCAAATCTATTACTATGGGAAAACTCCCTAACAATCAATTCAAAGAAAGAAAATGCGAAAACTCCCTAATAATTAATTCAAAAACGAAAATTTCACACGGTCAGTCAAAATATGACCGGATTATCTGAATGAAAATGCAAGATGGCTTAAGCCAAAGAGAAGAAGAACGAATACGCAAAATACAATAGTAAAGGGTCAACGCCTAGCCGTAGCCGCCTAGCGGCAACTAAACAAACCATTTCATCTCCGGCGAACTTTATTAGTTATACTAGGCGATCGCGACAGGAAGGATTCCTTTGGTGGCGCACCTAGCAGCTGATTGCAAAAGTATTGAATTAAAACTTTTAAGGCTTTAAGGTTATGTTTTCTTGTCTTCGTAATAATTGAAATCTTTGTTTTAATTGGTTTTAATGAATAATAAAGACGAAAAGTAAAAAGACATTATTATCAAATATTATCATAAATAAAAATAGTGGAAAAATGGGGTCAGATTGTCATAATTGTAATAAAAGCGTTTCTACAGTGTTTAATTTGAATAAACATTTAAGAATAATGCACCAACTGGAACCAAATAGTAACAGAAATAGCTCTTTAGTATGCCCTGTTTGATTTGTGATGTAAGCCATATACTCTGACATTTGTTCTATTCTATTTATATTTTTTTTTCTTGGTTTTGGTCCCTTCAGGTCCAATCCACCACTCTCCCCTTCCGGACTATGCTTTCCAGGGCTTCGTCGGCGGAAAATCTGGATAATACGAGCTCGATTAATAATTCAACAATCGATGCAATGCCTAAATTGTCGGCTGTCAAACCAAGATCTGCTACTGGTGTTACGTATAACCTTCACTTTGACTACTGACAGTTCCCAAGGCACGCCCATCTATTTCCCGCCATTTGAGAAATACCTCGTGTTCACCACCAAACAGGATACCATCAGCTTGTAGGAATCTTCGCTCATAGCGCTTAGATCCAGAAGAAAGATGCCGTCAATTTAGCGTGAATCTTTCCTTGATCCCCGAAGGTAAAAACGTTCGTACGACACCTCTAGCCGCCACTCCGGGAAGAACTTGTAGTCCTCTACGCACGTCCGCACTGTCCGGAGGTCAAACAAAAAATTTTGTGACATTTGTTATGAATTCATAAAGTTGAAATATACCAGTTACAGAAACTGTTTGTTAATTATGCAGGTAATATTTTATATTAAGTTTTATATGATATAATTACCCTGAGTTTGAATTGTTGTTACTACTAAAAATATCAATCCTTAAATAAATTTAATTAAAGAAAACTTATTATCCCACAAAAAGGTATCCTAACAGTTTTTAATAAATTCACCCCTACAAAAGTTATTCTACGTTTAAGTTGAATCTAAAAATAATCAAGTCGTTTCATATTCCTTTACATACTAAGGGGTACTTTTTTAGTAAGTATCTTTGGATAGATGAGAGGGTTCAAATTTCAAACTGTTATGGTATTTGTGTTCAGTACTGTTTAACAATTTATCCTTGTAAGACTTAGCCCTCGGCACAGCGTCTAAAACTTGTTCAACTGTATTATGAAAATCATCATTCTCCGAGAATGTGTTTCGTGCGCTTCGGGAAACTTATGGTTCACGCATAATCAGCGTTTTGAGCCGACTATTGGCTGTACCATCACAACAATTTGAGCTCCAGTTTTCATACTTGAATAATTCTTGCCCAAATGAGCCACATCCAGCACGTAGTGCAGAAGATATAGCGGCAGTAGCTGCGAGTGTACGTGAGATTCTAACGAATTAATTAAGGCCAACATTTAAAAGCCATAATATTCAAAAAATAAATGTAAGATACAGTTCTTCCGTATGAATATTATATTATTTAATAAAGTTATTTTTTTATATTTTTTAAATTTGTTTTAAAAAGTACCTCGTAATGAATCACCCCTTATAAAGAATTATCACAAACGCACCTAAAGGATCCTGTTTAAACAAATTAACATATAAGTCAACAAACACTGACATTAAATCATAGTAGAACATAAAAACCATAACGTTAAAGATTTATAAACATGCAAGGGTACGGAACAAATATTTGACACTTTCCATTTACATGCCAAAGACATGTTCCTGCATAATCTCCAAGCATCTTTTATGTTTATATATGCACCCGTTATTTCTTAAAGGAAGGGTGGACAAATGTCATATAAATGTGCCTTACAAATTGATTAACTATTCCCTGGAGTAAGACACACCCTTACTGATGCATCTTCTCTTGCCACTTTCTACCCTCGACTGAATATATACACGAGAATTTCTCTGTTTGCGTTCTCTTATCTTATTCTCTAATAAAATTGCATTTTTAGTGGTTTTCTTTTAATTTGGTTTTCTTGTTTCCCTCTTTTGAGATTTTATGGGCACATATTTAACGGGGGCGTATCTTGTAATATTATACAGTCTCGGGTTTGAGTCATAAAAATCCAATACTTAGGGTTTAAATGACTTTAACACGAGAAAAGTTAGACAATTCGCTTAAGCTTAAACACATAAAATACGAAAATAGACAATACAAAAATATAAACTACATATTGTGGTCAAGTGTAATGATATAAGTTTATTTCAAAACAAAAGTAAAGCTGCCTTTGTAAAGTGAATTTAAAAGTAATAAAATCCTTGGTAAAATCAGTTACATTTTCTGGGAACAAAAACAATAATAGTATAAACTTTGCTGTTTTTTTAAGCGGTACTATTTGGGTTATTATAAAGTTATTATAAACTACTTTTCTGGTAGATAATATTTTTTTTAATTAAATGTTAATACTGAATACAATAAAATATGTCACGCCACTTCCGGGTAATTCAAAATAGCGTACTTTTTGATAATTTAAATGAAACACCCTGTATATTTTAATAAATTTAGTGCCCTTAAAATTTTTAAATTTACATAATAAGAACCTTTACCATTTCCATGAGTCGGAAATAATATTTAAGGGCCTTAAAGAAGAAACTCTTTAAAAGAATTAAATTAAAAATACTAAAGTTCGAATATTTTTAGTTGCATTTTCACTAAAATAAAAAGTTTTATATTTTATATGCCGGCTGAACCGAAAGAAATAGGCACATGTTATTATTTATATATTATACACTAGTGGAAGAAATTTAAGGATACAAAAAGTTTAAATTTTTTGAAGTTTTTCCAAATTTTCAAAAAGTATTTTAAAGGTTCAAGTTCTCTTGTTTTTTTTTTTGACTAAGAACTAGAAAAAACATTTAAATCAACCACAATATGAATTGGATAACTGTTTTCTATGCTATTCACCACGACTCGATACAGCCTCACTGATGAGTTCCTGTAAGGCAGGCGAAACCGGTCTGGGAAGAGAGTCGTGGTGGATAGCATAGAAAAGCAGGATGTTTTCTTTTGACTGTCTTTAAAGGGAGTAGAATATTTTATATAATACACCAAGATAGTAGGAATTTTTTCCTTGTGCTTCATAACATATATAGCCACCTCGCTACAATTGATGCTCGTATTTACCGAATGCGATTTCAGTAGGGCATCAACGACAGGATTTAATATCCTACCGCTAGACAATAAAACTTGTCTAATAAGTAGACGCTTGTTTTCTATGCTATTCACCACGACTCGATACAGCCTCACTGATGAGTTCCTGTAAAGCAGGCGAAACCGGTCTGGAGAGAGAGTCGTGGTGGATAGCATAGAAAGGCAGGATGTTTTCTTTTGACTGTCTTTAAAGGGAGTAGAATATTTTATATAAAATATATATATATATATATATATATATATATATAAATTATTCTTTATAGAAATCGGCTATGCGTTTTTATTGTCAAAACTTTTAAAATTTATGAGAAAAAAAAACTTAAAATATGAGTGTTTAAAAAATATATATATTTTTTTAATTTAATTTAAAGACTTTTATTTATAAAAATGCATTAGAAAACTTAAAAACATTTGTTTAAATTTTATTAAACATTATGATAATTTAAATTAAAAATGGTTATCATTAAATTCTTGTTCAAATATTCGATCAAATAAGACAAAAAAACGGCTCGATGGATTGAGTCAAAACTTTTTGGGGTTCTGCAGGCATATTGAATTGTAAAGGGAATAGTTAACATTACATGTTTTCTCGATATTTTTAATTTATCCCTTGATTATTCCAAAAGCAACAATGGGCCCTTTTTTTAGTTTTTCAAATTATTAAAAATAATTTAAAAAAATCAAAAATCGTAGCCGATTATTGTAAAGAATTTATCAAGATTTTAAAACCTTTTCTAATTTTCTTGTACCATTAGTCGTTGCTGAGATATTGATGATAAAAGGTAAAAACATCATTTTTCATTCAAAGTTTAATATCTCCTTAAAAATAGTCGTATTAAACTTGCTAAAAAAGCACATTAAAGATAAATGGACAAGCTATCCGATCCATATAGTGGTCATAATAAAAGAAAAATGTGTAAGTAGTTCTTGGACTAAAAATATATATTACATTCCAGGGGTATATCCGTTGGTCGTTCGTATTCCCGCAAGGAATTTTGCAACTTCCTTGTGCTTCGTAACATATATAGCCCACCTCGCTACAATTGATGCTCGTATTTACTGAATGCGATTTCAGTAGGGCATCAACGGCAGGATTTAATATCCTACCGCTAGACAATGAAACTTGTCTAATAAGTAGACGCTTGTTTTCTATGCTATTCACCACGACTCGATACAGCCTCACTGATGAGTTCCTGTAAGGCAGGCGAAACCGGTCTGGGGAGAGAGTCGTGGTGGATAGCATAGAAAAGCAGGATGTTTTCTTTTGACTGTCTTTAAAGGGAGTAGAATATTTTATATAATATATATATATTCCATACATTCCGGGAATATATCCGTTGGTCGTTTGTATTGTATGTAACAAATAGGTTACTGTTAACACTTACCATCTACCAAAAACCTATTTTACTATAGTTTTTAATGGAACCCGTTTTTAATTAAGAGTTGTGAATTTTAAAGTTTAATTAAAATTTATATAACAGAATATTTTTAATTTTAAGCTAGCGGCAAAGCGTCTACGCGTTAATGGATGGATCGACGTCCGGTCCACAATTTGATTCGCTGCAGGTATGGATTTAAAATTTAGGCAGTTTATAATGCGATAAGTTATCTTTTAAATGAGTTTTTAAATACTTTATACAGAATAATAAATCACATAGGCATTATATAAAGTTTTAAAATGTGACAAGTAAAGAGGACTTTATTTAAAATAGGAAAAGTAAAGTAAATTATGCCAAACTAATGCTTTTAATTGCATCATATTCTGACTTATTTAATTAACAACAACTAATATCAATTTTCTTTTTAAGTTGTTAAGTTTTTAAGTAACCACACGGTAAAGACATAAGCTGTGCGCAAGACTTTATCAAACCTAAACATAGGGAACAAATTTGTTTGGCGACGTCAAAAATGGATAAATTTTACCCCGACGAATCTAAATGCGCCCGAAGATTAAAATTTTAAAGAAAATAATATTTGGCTTATCTCCAAAAAAAAAAGTTTATTAGACACTCTAATCACTTGCATAATATAATAAAAGTTAAGATGACTTTAAACGAAATAAATTAATAAAATATTTATTACAAAATTACTTACAATACAGAGAAGATTTTAAACTCTAAACAAAGGATCATAAGCTTTCGTTAATATTATTTTAATTCAATAAAATAAAATCTTACCAAAACGCCAGAACATTAACTAAGCTTATGGTGGCGTCTCAAAAATGTGTACACAGTTTATTAAAAAACTTCCTGCTAAACTGGCTAAAAATGCGAAAAACTTTTTATTAGAAAATAAAGTGTTTTTGTGGTAAACTGTTTATTATATTTTTTGACGCGACCATAAGCTTTATAGTATATATATATATATATATATATATATATATATATATATATATATATATATATATATATATATATACTATATATAAATATATTATATATATTATATATAAATATTATTTTGTGTAATTGTAATCTCCCATAAAACAAATAGACTACAATATACCTGATAAAAATTTTGTAACCATAAAAATATACACAGTTTGTCATACTATATGCATGCACTTAAACTTTGAACATATGACAGTTTCGTACCTATAAGACTAATGGAAATAATTTTCTATTGTCTTAATGAGATACGAAAAATAATATAGGTTTATTGAGTCATTTTCATGTTATTCATCAGAGTCCTCTTCACTGACGCGTTTCGCTTGCCTCTCAGAAACTTATCAAAATGGCCGTACCAGATCCATGGTAAAAAGACAGGAAGCAAGAGTCTTCTTATTGAACAAAACTATCGTTGTTCTACCCGCTAAGGTGGCCGTACCGGATCCATGGTAACAATATGTTGTGCAGTGGCATAGCTACTAAGGGGCCAGGCGGGGCAGCGCCCCGGGGCCCCAACCTCAGGGGGCCCTTGGATTGTGACATATGAAGTATAAATACTAGGAGTAATATTTTTCCCTCGTGCGGGTACAAAGCATTTTAAAATGTAGTGTTAGTTGAGGCCCTTCTATTTTTCTGCTGTAGCGCCTTTGCCTACCCACGGAACTTCTTAGTATGTTTTATTCTAGGAAGGTGAAGATATTTTTACCTTTTTTTGATTGCTTGAAATACAACCAAATATAAAATAATTTACTTGGGGCTCTACTTTATTTTTAATTATTTTCACCCCGTTTCAGGAACTCCTATCTCTGTCCGTTTTCGGGTGGTACTGTATATACTTGAAAACAGACAGAGATAGGACCTTCCGAAACGTTGGGTAAACAATTTAAAATAAACACAATGGAAGTCCTATTTTTTTAAATATAAAATTTAAATGTTCCAAAATAATAAATTAATTATTTTATTAAGCCGATAAATACTTACAAGCGATACAAAAAGTCAAGCATTGAAAGAAATAATTTAAAGTAGAATAAATAGGTTTTTAAAGTAAACAAGACAGTTGATAAAAGAACTTACATAAAAAAGTATATGTATAAATAATTAATAGTTTAAAAAAACTAAAAAAACACGCTTTTATATGCAACCGAACTAAAAATTAGAAAATAATTTTTCATTAAAAAAATTTTGTCATTTCATAGTAAAAAGCGTGGGGTGCATTTTACTATTTTTTCATAACTTTTCCATCATAGATATTTGCAAATATAATAATTATAACATTTAATATATTTATCACCCCACGCTTTTTACTATGAAATGACAATATTTTTTTTTAATGAAAAATTATTTTCTAATTTTTAGTTCGGTTGCCGTGTTTTTTTAGTTTTTTAAACTATTAATTATTTTTCATTTTTTAGTTTCTGCTACTCTGGTGCAACTAACCCTATATTTTTATTGTTCATAAAAATTGAACACCAATGGTGCAACTAACCAAATTGTGTAAAAACTCAAAAATTTCTTCTTCATTTAATAGCGAAGTTTGAAATGTTGCCAACAGATGGCATCCTAGGTGTTGTTTTTATAATATAATGGAATTTTTTTCCTGGCGATTCAAAGAGATAACGGGATACTGTTTTTAAATTATTGCATCTTCATCGGTCCTTGACACGTGTGCAAAGTTTCAAAGAAATCGAATAGCTGGAAGTTGGTTAAAATTAGGCTCAAAAGATTCCGTTACATAGATAGACAGATGGATAGATTGTTACAACCCAAGTTAATAAAAGCGTGTTAAAAAGGTGATGTAAACGACCAGGATTATAATATTATGACGTATAATTCTGTGGACAGGCTTAAGAAAGTAAAGTAAGTAGTTAGAAACGTCTGTTAGAACTGAAGTTAAGATTAAACGGAAGAAAATAGCATAGACGTAAATAAAATATTTTTCTTTTTGCCCCAATGAGCCTTTCCTATTACTTAAAATATTATTATGGTAAACCCTTTTTTCTCTTTGTAATTTAATACCCTATGTTTTACGTGTAAATAAAATTAAAAATTTATTAGAGTAAACACAGTCTATTTAATCCTAGCTTTTAAAAAGCTATGAATATATAAGGGCTTAAACCTATAATATTGTGTTTCTTTATGCACAACTTTAACTAACACAATATTTTAAAATTTAATGCTTTTTTGAATTTTTGTTTTACAGTTAAATAACACATTTAAAATATTATAGTGCATCAACAGACACTCAAGGACGGGTAATGAAAATGCTTTATTACCAACTTTACGACAAAATATACACATAAAGAGTTTTCGAAATTTTGTATTACTGAATAAAATCTGTTTTTGTGTACTAGGTATTGCTGAAAACATGTATTTATCTGTAACATATATTACAATTTTTGGTAAATAAATTTGTATTTTGTTGTACTACCCAATAAAGTCTATTTTATTCTATTTTCTATTTCATTTCAAAGGTCACTACACACATCGTTTAAGCTTGAGAATTATTACACACGCCGATCATCTTATGCTTAATCTGGTTTAAGTACCACTAGTACTAGTTTATCTGTACCAGCAAATTAGAAATATCCCATAAATGTCATTAAGTGTTTATGGCAATAGCATATGTTAGTCGGTTTCCCTAAGTCACTAAAGATTATTTTTAATAGGTTTAAGAAATACAAAACGAAGGGGCCTATTTATGGTTTTCTGTAAATATTATCGTCCAGATGACAAATATATCACCCTCAGATAAATACACCCTAAAATGTTTATAGAATCTAGACAAGGGTTCTCAAACTAGAGAAGACCCATATTATGTTACCCATTAAAATTTGTTATGATTAAAACAGAATTGTCAAATAAAAGGAAACAAAGAAAATAATTTTTAATATAATATGTACTGTTTATAATATTTTTAATGGTATTTACAATAATTATAATGCAGAAAGACATAGAAAAGAGACTAGAAACATTAAAATACACCTGTAACTATAAATCGTAGACTTAAGAATGTTTTTATCTTAAAATCAAAGACCAAGTTCATTTTTGTTTATATTTTTATGTTCATATCATAAGTTTTGAAGATTAAGGTCGGACTGACCAGTTGTTTTATTAAAAGTTTTGTTTATTGTGAATTAAAAGGGAAATTCTTATTTTATTCTAAAACCAGGAAGGTAACGCCATCTAGAGCTTTAAACTTAAACTATAGAAAAGACTACCCGTATGTCGGTAACACCCTAGCCAATAGAATTAAGGTAATGTTTATTAAAGGGATGCTGCCTAGACCGTAATACAAACCCTAATTGGTCTTGTGTTTTTATGTTACAGTGGGTTCAATATTTTATTGGAACCTTTGAGAATTTTAAGTAATTTTATGACAATATTGGGGGTGGCTTTTGAAGGACAGCCCTTGTCCAGAAGTCACAATAGGAAGTTTCATGTAAATTGAAAAGTCAGTCTGTCTATAATGTTGGTTAGTTGAAAGTCTGTCTATAATGTTGGTTAGTTAAAAGTCTGCCTCTACTTTTCTAGTAGTTTAAAAGTCTGTCTATAATGTTGGTTAGTTAAAAGTCTGCCTCTAATTTTCTTTACTTTTAAGTCTGTCTATAGTTTTCAATAGAGTAAGTTTTGTTAATAAGTTAAATAATAGTCTCACTATGTCTTTCTTTGATTTCGGTTAAGTCTTGCTTTAACCTTTTTTAAGTGAAAATTTAAGCCTTCTTATAGTTTTTATGTTAACCCGCACAATGCTTTTCTTTAGATTTCGGTTGATTTTCTAAGTTATCATTTAGCTTTATACTTTTATTTTTATTTTATATCATTCTCATATTTTTATACATTTTTTAGTTATTTTTAATTATTAAAATTCTAGTTAATTTTGTTTAAACATTTCTTTTAATTTAACATTCATCTCCTATTACTAACCTTGAAAAGACAGCTTTTGTGTAAATTGTGTGGCAAAACGTTAAAAGAAGCAGTACAAGTTAGCAACAGAGAAATTAGGTAAGTGTAACTTGGAATAAGCTAACATGTACTAACTAAGTATTGTTCTACAAGATCTTCATGCTACCAGAGTGTCTTCATCAAATTATATTTTTGTTCTTCTTAATTTTGTTGTATCATGACTTGGACACTGTTTGCTAGTTGCCGCGCTACCACTTATTTTATAGGACTAGCTCACTGTCTAAGTAATATATTAGTAACAGGGAATACGTCATTCTGTTAATTATATTGGAAAATTTATTTTTGGTAAGTTTTGAATGTTGTAATAAAACTTGGTAACTAAGGGTTTTTAACACAAACTTTTTTAATCTGATATAAACTTTTTTATGCAAACCAGGGGGAGCTACCTAAACGATTTTGAATTTCTATTACACGTCGCAACTTTTTGTGCTCCTCCGTATATTTGAATCTACGTATTCCAGTAAACTGTCCGTTGCTTTCTGCTAGGGCTGGCAACCGAAACCGGTTTTTCAGTTAACCTGCGGTTGGCTAAGGAAAACCGGTTGTTGAAACCGGTCTCGAATACCAGGATAACCGGTATTTGAAATCCGGTTTTCGAATGCCGGTTAACCGGCATTTGAAAAACCGGTTTTCGAGAATACCCGGTTAACCGGTTTCGGAAAAAGCTGGCTTTCGAATATTGGTTAACCCGGTTTTTAAAAAAGCGGTTTTCCCGGATAATCGGACCAAAATCGAAAAGCGGTTCTTCGAATATCAACCAATAGGTTTTAGTTGATTGCGGTTTATATAAAAACTACAGCTTACTATAATAATACACTAAATTAAAATTTAAAAATCACCACTTTTCCTTTTCTGTTTTTTATTAACCAATAAACCAAGAAAAAACACCGAAAATAGAATACCAATTTAAATAAGAAGAAAAATAAATTATGTATGTATGTATGGAATTTTTACATCACCTTTTAGAATCTTGCATTTTATTAACAGGGATGTTATATATTTATTCTTATTTATATTTAACCAATTTCTTTTGAAGAATATTCCTAGGATGAATAATGATTATCACTTAACACCACAGCTCATGGGTAAATCCGGCAGCAAGTGAGGGATTTTAACCAATGTGCATGAAAAGAAAAGAATTAATAAAATAAAATACAAAATGAAAAAGGAAAAAAAAACTTTCCACATGCTACTGTGGTGCCATCTTACTGCCTTTTCACATAGGCGGGAGCCGGGCGATGGACCGACGTTATTGAAGACCTTTTACACGTTAAGAATCCAGAAAATCTGCAAACTCAAAGGCTCCATATTATTGTTTATCACATGAATGGTGTGTGAATAAGAAGGAGTAGGGTTCACGGCACAATAAGCATTAAGGCTGCAGTCCATCACCTAGGGCGACAGTCGAAACCTGGGTGGGACGACCCCGAAAGGGTGACAACAACCAACCAACCTTTAGACAATTCGGAATCCCATTCTAAATATAGACATGTGACTTCTTTAAAAAGTTGGACAAATTATTGTTACATAACCAACCTTCATCTAACATAGGTAATTTCTATTTTTAAACGATTTTGTCCATGCTGGTATTTTTGTTTCTTGATAAATTTAAGGGTAGCTTGGAAATAAAATACCATTTTTTTTAAGAAATAAATTTTATATAAAGTATTTTCTTTTAAGACCAGATAACTAAATAAAGTGGGTGTAGTAAAAAAGCTAGATGACATTCTTTTAAATGTTGTAGGATTAATTCCATTCTGTATTCAGGTGATATAGGTAATCATAAAAATTATTAGGAATTTTGTTTCTTTTAATTCTAATGTAATATTAGTTTTTTTGAATTTTTCTGTGTATGTGTGTAAAATTCATCTTTCAAGTAACCAGGTTCACTTGGATGTGATGAAAGTGATATATGTGTGTACAAGGTAATTCTTAACCTACATGCATGTACCTTAAAAGTTATTGCCAGGGTAAAAAGTCATCCTGGAAGGTCATTAACAATATATGATATTGAAGGACTACTAGGAAATGCCTATCCAAAAGCTATGACTCCTACGAACATTATTAGTGAATTTAGAGTGACTGGAATTGCGCCCCTTAATTCTACAATTTTTACTGACGAGAAATTTCTTACGAGCTTTGTCATAGATCGACCTGAACCAGAGGAAAATAAACCTGTAAATAAAGTGGTAAATATTTCTAAGGCTATTTCTTTTACGTCATCTGTAAGTCCTACGCAAGTTGGTAATATTCCGAGTGCTTCTCAATATTTTTCCCTTGATGATATTTTACAGTTCCCCAAGGCCCCCCAAAGAGTGCCAATCCAACAGTATGCGGTAGAAAGCGAGCAAAGAGTAGAATATTAACAGAAACACCAGAGAAAGCTTTAATAGAAGAAGAATATAATAAATGACAAGAAAACAATAAGAGAAAAGAGAATTTTAAGGAAAAAGAGAAAAAAAAGATTAAAGCTGTAAAACGAGTGATGGTAATTTCCAGTAATGAGTCAGAAGAATTAATTCTTCATGATAGCAGCGACGCATTAAACTTTGTAGAATCATCCCCAGAAAACAAAAAAATATTTTATTGGAAAAATTGAAGGAATAAGCGGCGATGAATTGGATATTAACTTAAAAAAAAAAAAGGAAAAAAGTGTTTTATTTTATTACCCTCCCCTACTCGATAAGAGCTGTGTTCGAAGAGACTGCATTATAAAGTTGCCCCAGCCATCAACCACTCTGGGAACAGTTCGCACTGCAGAATTTCTAAGTTTTCCGTTATATTTTTTCCAAATATTCTTAATTTATAACAATACCTAATATAAAAAAGTATGTTAACGTCTTTTGTATATGTGTACTTTATAATTATCTTACAAAACACTCAGACATACAATGGGTTCAAGTCTCCTTACTAGTAGGGAGAATTGATCCTTTTGTGGGGTTATAAATAAACCTAAACTATTATCGTAGGATTTTTAAAATTTGCTCTTTATTTCCCAATTATTATGTTCAATAAACAATATGCGATCATATATTACCATGTTTTATTTAAAAAGAAACAGGAATACAAAAATTATACATAATTAATAAAAGTGGGAACCAAGTGTCCTCACTCTCCCCTACTCGGAGACCTAGTATAAAAAAGTATACATTTTGGGAATTTAAAAAATATACATTTTTGGGAATTTTAAAATAAGTATACATTTTAATTAGGTTACTTAACATTGGGAATTTTGCTAAATAAAGATATACGTGAGGTATTAAGGTTTTAAAAGTATAAATTAAACAATTTTCTAGGTTACTCCTATAATAATAAAATAAAAACATTAAACAAACTGGGTCGCGTAGAAATGCAAAACAAACACTGGAAAACTTAATATTTAAAAGGGAGAGAAAGAAGTTAGAAAAAATATGAAATAAGAAGTAGTTAAGCCCCGTACGGGCTACCCCTAGTGGGAGGTATGCCCGTACTAAATTAAGTTACTCAAACAGGTTAAGTTGGTTTTTAAAAAATGCAAAGTTAGTTTTAATGGTTCACCGGTCTCATTGTCCCAAGAAGATAGTTCCATATGGGTTATTTGCCCCAAGTGACGTCAAGTAGTATTTCAAAATGTTAACGTCACAATATTACTTTCGTAGTGGCACTTTCGCATTTAAGAAAGATGTATAATTTAAATTTTTGCATTTTGTTTTTTTCAGTCAGCAAAACTAGCTTTATTACAAGAATATTTACCAAGTGTCGGTTGATTTAGTAGAAGAGGTGTTTAAAAAAACCAACATAGCTGCCTAACCTAACTAAAACAATGTAAAGTAGTTAGTGGCAATCCAAATTTCGGGCATTTGCATTTAGCTTAACTGCAGTGGTAATCAAGGGAATTGCCAGTGTTAATTATTAAAATATTTGTTTATAAAATTAGTTTGCAGCTAATAAAACCAGTCCAATTTAATTGCTAATAAATTTTGTAAATAGTTAAATACTGCTAATTGACTTTAATTTCAGGAAATATTTGGGCCATTTATTTATCACATCATATTGTAGTATAAATTTAAAAACAGTAATAATTTATGTCTTTAAAATTCTAAAAGCTGTAATAATTTTTTTTAAAGTATTAATAGTTTAAAATTAAATAAAATTAAACATTTTATTTTTTTATACAAAATCCTAAAAGTTTAATAAATAATTTCCAAAAACGCAGCTTTTTAAAGCCCTTAAGTCGTAATATCTTTTTTACATATTTTCTTTGTAAAAATATTTTAGGGTAGGTAAAAGCACATTTTATTAAAGCAAAACCCAAACATTTTACAATCAATTTCTTTAAAATATATACCATTTTATACACATTTTTACCACTTTTAATGTATTTTTTATTTAGCAATACTGCATTTTACTACATATTAACATATTTAAACCCCACTGCGATGACAAAGACTTTTTAAATTACTATATATAATTAATTTTCTGAAAGTAATCAAACCAATCAAGCAATAATAATTTGCAACAAAGTTTAACAGTTCATTTAAATGCATACTACTTAAAACCTACATCCTATGTGATTGCTCTTTTCTTGTGCCACAAACCTATTATAACACAAATAATTTTTTGCACCCAACGGTTTTATTTTATATTATTCTCCCTGCTGCTTATTAAACATATTTAAAAATACTTTTATTTGAAGCTTTAGGCCGGCTACTCACTATGCGGTACTTGCCAAGTACTTGGTAAGTAGCAAGTAGTGTATACGACGACTCGTTTGGACTTGGCAAGTTACTTGCACTTCCCGAGTGTAGCGGAAAACTGTGGTTGTATCTTTACACGTTTTTTTTTTAAGACTTCGAACTTTGGTGTAATTGGCAATAGTGGTATTATATTGGGTACTAGCTATTTGATGGTGCTATTATTTTAGTATTGGCAAAAACAGACTGACCGTTATTTGCCGCCACCCTTCAATTGTTGTGTTTATGTGAAAAGTTTTCTTTTTGGTGTGGTATTTACAATGGACTCATCCAATAATTTACCTTTGCAGTTCTTAGATTTTTATGAAAAGAACCTGTTAATTGAGTTGCATCCCATAAACTCCACAGTAACCGCAATGAAGTGTATGACGCTTGGAAACGTATACAAGGAGAATTTTTTCAAGACAACACGTTTCCATATGCAAAAAGCTGGCTCTAGTCGAGTGGCGCAGCAACCCCACTTTATATACAAAAAAAAATACCCACCCATCTTTAGTATTTTTAAAAGATGTACACCCACCACCTTCTACGTTTGCACTTCTTCTCTTATTTTTTAATAAAATATAACCACAACTGATTGTTACAAAAGTAACTAAAACTGTCGTTTCACTTTTGTTCATCTTTAAAAACTACTTGTTGTTTTTTTACTTGTACTTTCCAAAAAGTTGCAATTCAATAAGTAGACGCGTAATAAAGATAGCCTACTTGGTACCGCGTAATGAGTAGCCGGCTTTAGTTCTTGAAGCAAACATCTTTAACAAAGGAGAACGAAATGTGGAAACAACTTCCTTTAACAAGGATTATTCCTTTTTAAAAGAACTTACAGAAAAGCTTTTTAATAACAAGAGCCCCATACAGACCCAAGTAATGATTAATTAAAGCAAATTTGGTTTTTATTGGTATAAAGTTGCAAGAGTGGTGTTTTTAAAAGCAAACACCATACTAGCTGACAAATAATAATGTGGCCTTAATTTTTTTTATTATTTTAAAATAAACTATTAAGAATTTTGCAGTATTATAAAAGCATAAAATTTTCAGTTTTGTTATATTTCCTTTTAATGAGTTGAGACAACAAAGTGTAAAATTTTAAGATGGCGACCATAGATAACTTTTTAAAGTCATCCGCATTTCGGCATTTTTAATATATTCTTTTTTGTTTTTAGTAATAAATAATAAAATTTACTGCTGTTAAATGAAAAGATACTGAAGGCCATTCGGGGATCACAATTTTGTTGTTAAATTAGTTGACATTTATAAGGAAATAATGAGGACTACACAGAACTTCTAAAAGAAGTGCGCTTTTGACCTGAAATAAAACTAAAACGAAAACATAAACTAAACTGAAAACACCTAATTAAAAGACTTTAAATATTTCGTTTTTATCAAGTTTATACTGGTTACAAAAACATATACAAAAAGGTATATGCGTCAAATATATTTAAGACTTTTGACGAAGGTTTTCCTGCCATATCCACCATAATCTAAGTAATTTTTGTTTTAGGTTTTTACATTTTATTTATTTAACACATATTTAATATTTATTGTAGAGGGACTATTCTAGCCTTTATCGCACCATTGCTAGCTTACCCCACAGCTTAGTACTGCGAATTATTTTTTTTAAATGAGCATCTTTATTTATTTTTTTACTTACCCTTAGACTTGGACATATTTTTTTTGTTTAAAACATAAGAATTTTTCTTATACATTTTTTTTAATAAGAGTATTTTAGTCTTGGTCACTTTTCCTTATAACTTGCCCTGTACATTATGAATTAAAGTGAAATTTTGTATTTCCTAGTTTCGGACTATGCGACCAGTTTTTCTAAAATCCTTTTAGAAAATAATTGGTTTATTTGTCCTTGTTTTGTAATACCTATCCAAAAGCACACGGTATAGATTATATATTTTTTATTATAATAAAAACCATCACAAATACCAAACTTTCCACTTCGCCGCAACGTCACGTCTAAGATATATAGACTTGGTGGTGGACTTGTACAAAATTATTCAGCATGTTAGAAAAATAACCTTTTAATTTAGTAACCCTAAAATAGGACAACCAGTAAAAATACCTTTTAAAGATGGATTTTTTTAAAAATAGAGCCTAATATTTATAAGTAAATTTACTTTAAAACAAACAAAACAATAAGGTTTCTATATAAAAAATTTCGAAACTTAAATAAAATCTGAAGACCAAAATGAGACACATGTTATGGTTTACATCAAATACGAAAACCAATGATAACAAAGATACGGTTAAATAAGCAAAATAAGGGACAAATACATCAGTCATCTGCAAGGAAATTCTGTATTCTTATCTTGTAAAGTAGAAAGCCTAAAGGTACACAATAAAATCAAAGGTTATACTATAAAAGAAAAATTTGTTGACAATAGTTTAACCACTGTAGTAGCTTTTATTTTCGTATCCACAGCAAAAGTTCTTTTAAAGTTTGTTATTTTATTTTGTTCCTAATATTACTAATAAACAAATATATGTAAATAAAAATTTACAAAATAATTTTTTATTTAAAATATCTTAAAAAAGAAGCTGATCGAAATGAACTAAAAACTTAATTGACTTTCTGTCTTATAAAAATATATATAATATATAAAAATTAAAGTTCAAAAATTTTTTCATTGGTCACGGCTTTTACTTTTATGGCATTGTGGTCGAAATTATTTTATCATAATCAGTAGATTATCTAATTTCGACCAGAAGTCTATAAATCTTGGTTTAGAGTCTGCAACTATCTCTTTATAGTAAGTAATTTTTTATATAACCCTAATTAAAATAATTATTTTATATTAAATATTTCACTAATTTATTGCATTAAAAGTAATCTTACCTTTTATTATAATATGCAAGGACAGAATAGCTCTTATAGTATAGTAAGTTTAACTTTATTAAAATGTTGAATTAACCTCTTTCGTGTGGAGAAAAGCCAAATATTATTTTGTTTAAATTTAAACTTTCAGAAAACAAATAATCTATAAAGTATTATTTTTGACCACATTTTAAATGACAAACCAAAAGCACTTTTGAAAAATTAAATTATAGCTTATTTTACAATTAAAGGGCCGTTTAAACAAATTTGGCATGTCTTTTAAACAGAAAGCTAATCGTTTTCGCTTAAATTGACAATAAAATAAATACCCAAGTTCATTAATTAATGCCCATTTACAGCCGGAGCCACGGTTCGTTATCAGTCAAGGCCCCTTGGAAACTAATTGTGTCTTTAATTTGCTAAACTGGATATTCCAAGGGTGGATTAAGAGCACCATAGTCACGGTTCTTCCAACGCAGCTTTGTTGTATTTTCATTTTTAAAAGAAAGTTTTAAATAATTACAATTGCAAATGAATCTATTTTTAGGATTACATTTCTTTTTAAATTAGTTTGTTAGTTTAAACAAGTATTAAATTAGCAAAATATATATTTTTTAATACAGGGTGGCCCACCATATTCGACACGGTATGTAGCTGGATAACCATGGGGTTTTTAAAAAAGTAAATACTGAAACATATACAGGTCGGATAAGGCCACAGTATTAAATTATTTTACTCTATACTGGAGGTCTCAAAAAAGTGTGACGTATCAAAGTTATATTTTTTAAAATGGAACACCCTATATTTTATGACGGTTTTGGATTCTACATAAAAAAATAATTTAAGTTTGTTAATAGTCCCAAGTGTCTAATTTTATTCGTTTTTGTGATATCTGATTTTTTTCAAAATGCAGGGGTGCAATTAAATTAATTTTATTTTAACAATATGAACTCCTTAAACTTTTAAATTTGTTACAAGATTAGAAAAAGTCTGCCTTATCATACGTAGGTCATATGGAGATCATAGATTATACAGGGTAATCAAAAATAATTTCAATTTTTTATAAAGTCAAATAGCAATATCTCTCTTATTTTAAATGGAACACCCTGTATTTTTTTACACCACATAATGACAAACCTAATGCTCTTTCAAATGGTGTATAGGTTGCCTATACCTATCTTTTATACTTTTAAAGTAAATTTCGTTTTAACATATTTTTATTCCAAATGTCTATTTAAATGTAAGTAGGCTGTGATATAGCTATGCCTATTTACTAAGCCGTTATTGCAAAATGTAAATTTGTTGGAAAAAAGCACAAAATTAAAGGATTTTGTATTATCTGTCATTATTTTTAAAAATTCACAGAAAAATAATTAATTAGTTGCTTATAATGCTACTTCCAATAACACTTATTTCAGCTGAATGTGGTAATGATAAAACTTGTGTGTTTAAACAATCCCAATAACGCCTCTGGTCAGTTATGACGACATTCTGTGACCTATAACTCGTTTCTTCCATTATCCATAATCACTGTGTTAAATTTTTTAAGGCAACTTTTAAGCTTATCAGATGGTTTCTCCTGGAATATTTTTCAGGATTAACTCTAGACTAAAGTAAACCATTTTTTTCACATCCTACCAGTATTACGTCATCTTGTTGTTGTAGAAGAAGGGTTTTTATTTAAAATCATTGAGATTTATTTTAAACTGACTAAAACACTAGTAATCAATAAATGGTCGTTGTTATTTTCTTAAGAAAAATATTAATGACTGCTATGTCACAGCCAACTTTAATTTAAATAAACATTTGGACTAAGAATTTGTAAAAACAGATTTTACTAAAAAAGCACAAAAGATAGGTATAGGCAACCTATACACCATTTGAAAGAGTATTTTATATGTCATCATGTAACGTAAAATAATACAGGGTGTTCCATTTAAAATAAGAGAGATATGGCTATTTGATTTTCTGAAAAATTGAAATTATTTTTTGATCACCCTGTACAATATTTGATGTTGTATTGACCTACGTCTGATATAGCAGACTTTTTCTAATCTTGTTACACATTTTAAAGTTTAAAGTGTTAAAAGTGTTAAAGTAAAATCAATTTAATTTTACCTCTGCATTTTTCAAAAAAATCAAATATCACAAAAACGAATAAAATTAGACACTTAGTACTATTAACAAACTTGAGTTATTTTTTAAAGTAGAATCTAAAAACGTCATAAAATAAAGAGTGTTCCATTTAAAAAAATATAAGTTTGATATGTCACATTTTTGAGACACCCTGTATAGACTAAAATAATTTTATACTGTGGTCTTATCCGACCTGTATATGTTCCAGTATTTACTTTTTTAAAAACCCCATGGTTATCCAGCTACAGACGGTGTCGAGTATGGTGGGTGTATATAAGTAACAAAGCCTTACTTTAAATTGTCTCAATTTAATTTATCATGTTTTCAATTTTATTTTTGGTTATATAAAATAAAATAAACGGTCGTTTGGAAATAAGGCATTAGCATTTGACTAATTTAACTTAAGCACATTCCGAAATATTACACATTAAATGCGCAAAACAACGCAAAACAATAGTAGTACGCAAGTAGTCTACCAGGAACCTTCTGAGGATGCCAACCACTCGCGCTGGCGAAACGTCAAGGATACAAAATCTACGACGACGGCCGAATAGCCCAAAAACCATAAATTTAGCAGAAGATGGCCGCCAAAGCCTTACACAGTATAACGCAAAACAAAACAACGAAACCTTTATTTATATTTATTAAACAGGGTTATTTTTAGTTTAATATTTTTCTTTAAAACAGGACAATGTATGAAAATTAAAAAAATCAGAGAAAATTATGTCCGATAATACTTCATTTTCAAGATACAGGGTGTTAAAGAAAATAAAATAAAGCTGTAACTACTGATTATTTTTTTATTATGTTTAAATTGTAGTAATGTAAGCCATGGACCTTTTTAATAAAAATTAGGCAAAAACAAATTTTACGATAAATCAAATTATTTTCAAAGTACATATTTATTTTAAAAATAATAATGATTTTAAAAAAAAGCAGTAGCGTACTAAATTTTTCTTGAAAAAAAATATTTACAAGTTTTGTTCAAAGGCCACTGTTTTTTTTACTTTTACAGCCAAAAATGTAATGTTATGGTCAAAAAAGTGCACCAAATTTTATAATAATATCTAAAGTGGTGGGAAAGTTATGACAAAAAAGCATTTTTTTCCTAAAACTTTAACACCGTGTATCTTGAAACGAAGCATTTTTGAACATAATTTTATCTAATAATTTTTCTGCATTCCATACAGTTTTAAAAGAAAAATATTAACTTTAAAGTAACTCTGTAGATATAATAACAATAACCAAAACTAAGCAGAAGCAACCAAAACTAATCGGAACTAGTCAAAAATATTGTAGAAACAAAAATTGCATATGTGTATCAAATAAGGTAAAAATGTCACTCGGGTACTTTTTCCTTGCATAAGTAGTTTAACAATGTAGTCTTTTTTTTGGGACAAACCACGAAGGCTGAAAGCCTAAATACTAACGTACCGTGGGTGTCTTAAGCGAGGTAAGAGGGAGTTTGTTGACACGGGACTTAAATACTTGAAGATTTGGGGGAAAGGAAATATCTCCGTGGGCAGCAGGTTAGTTCTGGTTAGTGGAAAGTTCGGGGCCAGTTGGACCGTATAGGGATGCATGCGCGTGGCACCACGAGTTTCTCTGTTGGGAACCGTGAGTGGAGAAACTATATTGGACAATTCTTCAGAGCAGAAGCCATAGAAGTACCTATAAAAAAGCAATAAATCCCTCACAGCCCGACGATGGCCAAGAGAGGGAAGCCTTTCTATAAGTGAAGGATTATTAATGAGACGAATTGCTCTTTCTTGAATGGAATCAAAAATGCTTAGGGTTGTGGGGGACGCCATGCACCAGATATAGGAACAATATTCCAAGGAAGGTCGGATTTGGGACACATATAAAGTGTATGAATTATATTAACTTTATTTTATTTTAATAATCCTTGTATTTAAATATGACGTCATTGTACTATTATTTCGGCATCAGCCCATTTATTATGTAGCAATTCGGGATATGCTCAAATTTGAAAGAGTAATACGCGAATTTCGGTATATAACTATTTAATTCTTAGACACATGGCGATATACCCCAAAATACGACTTTTTAAAATTGCAACACCTAAAATAATGTATTATTTAATTTTCAATTGACTTTTAGCAGCAATAATCATTAAATGAATAATAATAATTTAAAGAGTAAAACTCCATACATCCCCGTTCCACTTAGGAGTTCAGGATTAAAAACAATGGGTTGAAAGGCTTTGTGGAGAAAGAAGAAATTTGTTATATTCGTTTAAGCAAGGTGTCGCTATTACTAAAGGTGTATGCGGAGCCATATGCGTTGGTTGTAGACCTTCTGTAGTTTTCATCCAAGAATACATGATGGTCGTGCGTTACATGAAGATAGCATTAGAACTAACCTCTATCTATCCTACGTCCAGGGTCTTGGTTTCTGTCCCCAATAGAACATGGATGGGACCAATGATCTCGATGGATTGCCAATGTTATAACCTTCGCGAAAAAAAAGTTACATTTCATGGGCGAAAAAACTGGTTTGTGCGCAAGCCAGTTGAGGGTAAACGCACCCGGCGCCAAACAAACTATCCGCATTACAGAAAAGAATTTGTTGACGGCGTCCTGGTTTTCTGTTCGAAGTACGGTAGCTAATGAGCGTTACGGTCAGATCAAGGACGAAGGGTACGGGGTGCCGGTGTTTGTATTTTGCCACGGCTTTTAAGTGCGCATATTCGTTCACCCACTGCGCGAGGTCGTAAAAATCCGAAAAATGCTTCTTGCCACTGCGGATCTAATAAAATTGTAGGTTATGTATGGATGGGACATGATGGGAACAAGCCTCATTAGATTGTCTAACCAACTATGTACTTTGGCAAAGTTCAGAAATAAAGGCCATAGTTTTTTAGGCTGGTAATTTTTAAGAAAGAACGTAAAATTTAAAAAAGAGTGTTCGGTAAATTCGATAATTATTCCTTTCCATTAAATACCTATTAAATTAATTTAAATGTACATAAATAATAATGTCATTGGTTTAAACGTACCTTAATTAAGGTTTTTAGTACAAAGTGGCCTAAGACCGAAATCCTACCAATAAGAAAAACCATGGTTAAAGTAACATTGTTCATAATAGAGCATATCGCATTATTTTTCAAAACAATCGATATCTACCAATTGGTAGCCAAAGGTTGCTTGGGTCACATTGCATGTAATAATACCTTTTTTTTTGTAAAAAACGCGTTTTGATATAATTGAGGGCTAGGCCACTTTGCATCTCAACGCCTTAATTAGTATACCATAAGTTTATTTTATTTAAACAGTCCACAAAGGCTTAAAGCAGAAGTACTTAGATACCTTGGGCAATGTATGTAAGCTGAAGGGATTTTCTTCAAATACCCACAAATATTTGAAAATTAAATTAAAAAGGAGGAAAAAAACCTCTGCGGGAAATTAATTTCACAGTACCTATAAAAGAGTCACATATCTCCTACAGCTCGACGGTGGGCAAGAAAAGGAAGCTTGTGATATTTATTAAGGTGGACAGCAGAGTTTAAATAAGATAAAAAAGACAAAAGTTGTGGAACATGCCATTTAATCGACCTGATAAAACTATTACAAAAAAGGCCTAATTGGGGAAACATACAATGTTTCACAGATGAGCAGAAAGAAATACTATCTAAAGCTACTGTAGCTGTAAAATGTGTTAATGTAAGCTATGTTAATAATTTTGGTATTTTAAGGATTATATGTTTATTACCTTTCTAAATAAAAAGAAAAATCAATAACACATAACGTTAAAAAACTCTGACATACAAAGGTTTAATGCTATAAAGAACAAGTTTTTGCCTACTAATTAGTCTAATTTTTCATCGTAAAGTATTTATTTTTCCTAGAATAAAGAGGTTGGTTTCAAACAAAGTGTCTGTAGCCTGTCATGACTTTAATTTCAGTGCATTAAATTGTTCGTTATTGATGTATTTTAAATATGTCCAGTGTTCCAACATTATTTACTTTATGAGAATTTTGTTTAAAACTGTTTAAGAATGAAAACTTTAATAAATAAAAAAATGATATTCAGTGTGTGTGCGTCATATCGAAAACTTTTTATTAATTATTTTTACATTTTTTTAATTAAAAAGTACTGCAGGGTCCAAAACCCAAAAGGCAACCATTAGATATCATAATATAAATATTAAGATGTGTCAGTCATTTACAAGGTTTGGCCAAAAATTGTTATTTTTGCCCAAGAGAAAAGTACCTGTATTTTTGCAAATATCAAAAATTCGTATAAAAAATAGTTTAAAATTAAAAATTTTGTTTATTTAAAAAATTGTAGTTAGGGCAGAGACAACAATGAGACGAGCAACTAAATGTACATAAATTATCCGAGAGAGAGATAGCTGCTGGGCCTTCCTTGTCTGTCTTCAAGGAAGGTAAACGCAGATGGCGCGTGAGTCGACTTTATTGTTTGCCCGCCAAATTCAAATTATATAGCTGTGCTATTTTTGCCTTTAATGTTAGGTACTTGTTTTTGTTTCCTATTAATATAAAATATTGGGGTTTAGTTCAATAATTACACCTAATTAAAAATGTCATTTATTTGGTTTTAATAAAGATTTTTTCTTACAGATAACCATTTCAATATTACCTTAAATTATCTGTTGAAAAGCACAAATTTAATATATACACTGTGATCACTAATAAAAGTCAATATTCAAAGTCCAATTAAAGGTAAAAAACCACGAAACACGCAATAAATCACAGAAAATGTAAACAAACTGTCCAAACAAATCCCCCATTGAAAAATATCAAACACAAATATCGAATAACATTTCGGCGTGACTGCCTGCGGCAACGGTTTGTCAAGTTAAAAATATTCGATTCATGGTATATTTTCTTTCTCTTAATTAGATGTGAGCCAAAAAAGGACATTAAAGTTTACATGCAGAAATTGTAAACAACTTGGCAACCAGGGCAAAGCGATGATTGCTCCATCTACGATAGCCTGCCACGATGAAAGACAAAGACATATTTATTGGAACTTGCGTTAAACCAGAAAGAGATAAATACAATGGACAAACTGTTAGGACCAGTTACTCGTCTCATTGTTGTCTCTGGTTAGGGTAAAAGGTTAAGTTGTGCTTAGGTGCAATATAATAAATTATTATTAATTTTATAAGTCTATTCTGTATAATTTAACTGTTCTTAAAAAAGAATAATGTACCATGCACTAATGTACAAACTTTAATGATCACCATTAGCAAAAAAAATGATAACAAAAAAAAACAATTCTTGTAAATACACGGACTTGAATACTTAAAGGTAAATTTAATTCTAAACATCTTTTTTATAACAATTTATGATATAAGCAAAGATACAGGTAAGTACTTTGCTCTTAAGCAAAAAATTACACTCTTTGCTAAACCTCGTAGATGACTAATTCCTTTTAATATCTGATGCCTTTTTTTAGAAAAAAAAATATTTTTCTCGTAAAATCAATAATTAAAAGTTTCCCATATGACGCCAACTTGCGTGGACTCAATGTAAAAATAAATAATTGTTTTTTTCTTTACTAGAAATAAAACTGATTTTTTAAGGTGGTAGAAAATGTTATGTTGTTAATAACAGTACTTTCTTGGGTAATTATAGCGGTTTTCGAAAAATTCTTTTCAGGGCGTTTCTATAGCTCGATTATGACACAAATCTGTGTGCGCGTTTTCCAAAATCTATTTCTATAGTTTATTATTAATAAAAACATATTTACGGAACGGTGGAGTGAACAAGGGTGCTGGGTGGGGACGAAACAATAGAAATCCTACATTAAACACCCAAAAACAGTATTTCACAGTACACACCGCACTTTCTGTTTACAAAATGTCCAAAAATTGTTTAAAAAAATTAAAAATAAATAATAGTACAGCAATCTCGCCATGGCTGTCACTGCATAAAAAAGAAAAGTTTGCAATAGAACTGTAAATGTCTTGCGATGTTGCCAAATAAAGTGAGAAAGTGTCAATAGCTTAAAAAAAAGGAAGATACAGGACAAAATTCATACGAAAAATTAAGTTATTTCTTCTTCCTATTATAATTTGTAGAGAAAAAAGGAAAATACCTAAACATAAAGAAGGAGGCATTTCTACAAAAATACCATTGTTTCTCATGGAAATGGTGGATAATCCCCGAAATAGGCTTGGTGATAATTCTTCATAAGAAGTTTGGCAACGCTGCTTCTATCGAGACTGTCATTTTTATAATGACGAACTTCATGTTATCAGCTGACCAAAATGAATGCGCCTATTTTCCTTCTTTAATTAATGGCGGACGAGATATGTCATATGTGTGGGATAGTTTTTCGAAAAATTTAATACTTTTCAAAATTAATTTACATTTTCATGTGCCCCGAGTGCAGTGTATTAATGTTTTCTTGTGTTTGACGTTGGATTTATACTGTTTTGTCCCCACCCAGCACCCCTGTTCACTCCACCGTCCCGTAAATATGTTTTTATTAATAATAAATTATAGAAAATGGATTTTGGAAAACGCGCACACAGATTTATGTCATAATCGACCTATAGAAACGCCCTGAAAAAGAATTTTTCGAAAATCTCTTATAATAGCGAAAACCGCTATATCGAACTATTACCCTTTCTTGAACTTCCATTTCTTTCTGTATCGTTTTTAAACTGATATATGACGTTTTAAATAGTATCCATCCCCAACCATATATGTTTAAGTGATAACTAACAGTTACGACGAAGTAACTAAAACTACTTATGATCGGTCTCGGAAAAAAGTGTCCTAAAAATGACACATACAAATATGCGCTCAAAATTCTAGGGGCATATTTACTGTTATTATACTGTATAAAAGAACTAGCACTGAATACACTTAACGCACGACAAGCTTACAAAATAACCGCTATATTTTACAATACTGCCATCATCCCATCTGTTAGGCGTTAGAAAAAAATAAAGTGTGTAAAAAATTAGAAGTTATTATATAAGATATTTTTATGGCACATGAGAAGTTTTTTTATAAAATTGTGTATTTCATTATTTTTGTATTTAAGAAATTATACTTTAACAGTAAATAAAAGGACTCTCTGCATCTAAAATTTTTGTTATCAATATTTTTTTTGTATTTTTTTTATTTACTTTCTCGGGTATTAATATATCTCTCTCTCTCTAATATTTTTTCTTAGTTTTGGTCCCTTCAGGTCCAATCCACCCTCTCCCCTTCCGGACTATGCTTTCCAGGGCTTCGTCGGCGGAAAATCTGGATAATTGAGCTCGTGAGATCCCAGAAATTCCAAAAAAGAAAACAAATAATTCAACAATCGATGCAATTCATAAATTGTCGGCTGTCAAACCAAGATCTGCTACTGGTGTTACGTATAACCTTCACTTTCACTACTGACGGTTCCCATGGCACGCCCATCCATTTCCCGCCATTTGAGAAATACCTCGTGTTCACCACCAAACAGGATCCATCAGCTTATAGGAATCTTCGCTCACAGCGCTTAGATCAGAAGAAGATGCCGTCCATTTAGCGTGAATCTTTCCTTGATCCCCGAAGGTAAAACGTACGTACGGCACCTCTAACCGCCACTCCGGGAAGAACTTTGCGGTCCTCTACGCACGTCCGCACTGTCGGAGGTCAAACAAAGAGTCCAAATAGGGTATTAATATACCTGCCTTATTTAAATAGTGCTTGTACCCATAATATAGAGATTGCAAATCATGTCGACGGTACCATTACCCTAAAAAAAGGGGGAAAAGATTAGTTGTTTTTCTTTATTGCTTTGTGTTGTGAGGGTTTAGTTTTACACAATTAAAGAAATACATTTGAAAAAGCAAGGTTTTAAGTATTTTTACTTGTAAAAAACTTTTCGATTTTGTGCTCGGCAGCCGTTCGGTTTACACGAACAGTTCTGAAGTTAAAACTAAGACCAAAATAGGGCACGACCTAAAACCGAAATAAATAAACCCTGGCACTAACCTTATTAAGGGAGTCCTTATCCTACCATGCATCTGCACAAGCTCAGATGTCAATAACGGCCGGTATTATTAGTGCCTGGCCTATTTCACTGTGCAACAATTTTCTATTGATGTCGATATGTACTTCTACCTTCTGCGGTCTTCCAGGCTAAATAAAACCTGGTCTGGAACGGCTGAAAGGGAGGTGCTACCTAACTCCCTTTCCTATAAAAAAAATGCTAATTACCCCCTCGTTTCGTTTTTTTTTGGAGGTCAACCCTTGGTTTTGATTTTAGATTCATGTACATCGAAAAAAAATACGTGAGAAAATTTTGTCGGCAGACCCAGTCTCAGGCCACTTTTTTTTTTTTATTTTGTGTATCTGTGTTATTTACTTTTTAGTAATTTTTTGGTTTCTCTGCCATTTTTTTTTAGCACATTAACCAGTTTTTATCATAATCCAGTAATTATACGTTAATATGTTGTAATTGACAAGAATTGTACTTGACGTTATTAATCACCAATACATTTTTTAAAAATTAAATTTTTTTAAAACCTTTTTGGGGATTTACTTTAAACCACATTAATATCGAGTAGTCCATTTTAGGTGGCTTGCTTAATAAATTTTACTTTAGGTTATTTTATGAAATTATGTTACATGATACCTTTTTTTTTCTATTATTATTTGTTGTTTGTGCTCAGAATTTACATTTTTTATATAAGAAAACATCTCCCTAAAGCAGATATTTTACAAACTTTTTTACTATTATTACTCTTTGTTTGTTCTTAGCAATAAATTTCCCAGTTTATGCATAAAGGTTAAGAATTATATTGTATATTAAGATACCTTAAAGAAAATGTTAGTTACATCATTTTAGTCTGGTGATGGCTTAGCGTGTAAGGCGTTAAGTCGTTGAGCGCACAACGGATGTGAGGTGGGTTCGAATCCTGCTGAGGCCAAATACCTTCTCTCTCTATCTCTATCTATTTTTTTTCTTGGTTTTGGTCCCTTCAGGTCCAATCCACCACTCTCCCCCTTCCAGACTATGCTTTCCAGGGCTTCGTCGGCGGAAAATCTGGATAATCGAGCTCGTAGCTCCCAGAAATTCCAAAAAGAAAACAAATAATTCCACAATCGATGCAATGCATAAATTGTCGGCTGTCAAACCAAGATCTGCTACTGGTGTTACGTATAACCTTCACTTTCACTACTGACAATTCCCATGGCACGCCCATCTATTTCCCGCCATTTGAGAAATACCTCGTGTTCACCACCAAACAGGATACCATCAGCTTATAGGAATCTTTGCTCACAGCGTTTAGATCCAGAAGAAAGATGCCGTCAATTTAGCGTGAATCTTTCCTTCCTCCCCGAAGGTAAAAACGTTCGTACGACACCTCTAGCCGCCACGCCAGGAAGAACTTTGTAGTCCTCACGCACGTCCACACTGTCCGGAGATCAAACAAAGAGTCAGGCCAAATACTTATCTATAAGTTGGTCAGAAATTTAGTGGTAAGCTCAACACCAGACGGACAAAGTGCAAAATGTATCGACGCTGTAGGCCACCAAAGGACCAGGGTGCCGGAACACACTTTGCCGTGTCCTGCGCAACCGTAGACATGCGGACCCCACTCAGTTGGTAGGTTCAGTAATGCCCCCTGGGTGGGGATGAGGTCTTAAGTTGTCGCTCATAGGACCGTGGTTCGGAACCTACGTTAAGCTGTAGGTCCCCTCTGGCTGACATCACCCAGACGTAAAAAGACAGGGCGCGCAATAGGCCGAGCGGCTGCAGTGCATGGGTTATCCCGGCCCTATTCTAATCTAATCTAATCTACATCATGTTAAACCTTTTATTATTTTTAATGCTATAAAAAGTATTTTTGTTAAAAATAAATAACGGTGAAACACTACATATGTACTTCTTTTTAAACGCACAAAAAAGAAACAGTGAAAAAGATTTTTTGCAAGTCTATATAACCGACTATAGAAGGCCATCAATAATTTTCCGTAGACTTAAAGGCTGATTTAGTGGCAATTTCTTTAAACCATGCTTTGTGAGTTTACGACATTTTTCGTCGCTGGGGTTGCCGACGCAGTAAATCGAACGCAATAATAAGGATAGTATTTTTCCTTATTCCACGATCCAAGATAAAAATATGGATGTATATTTTGTTCACCCTAAAATTTTGACTGCTTTGAGTAGCAGTTTTCAGAAGCGGTTGTAAAGCACATTTTTATACGGACTTTTCGTTTTGTTTCTCTTCAAAATCGCAGGATCTTCAATGAAATCTTAAGTGGATGATATACTCGATAAAAATATTATTTTTTAGGTAACAATATTATATACTAATTAATTTAAATTTAATTTTGGTAATAGTTCGATATAGCGGTTTCCGCTATTATAAGAGATTTTCGAATAATTCTTTTTCTGGGCGTTTCTATAGGTCGATAATGACACAAATCTGTGTGCGCGTTTTCCGAAATCCATTTCTATAATTTATTATTAATAAAAACTTATTTACGGGACGGTGGAGTGAACAGGGGTGCTGGGTGGGGACAAAACAGTATAAATCCAATGTCAAACACAAGAAAACATTAATACACTGCACTCGGGGCACATGAAAAATGTAAATTAATTTTAAAAAGTATTAAATTTTTCGAAAAACTATCCCACACATATGAGATATTTCGTCCGCCATTAATTAAAGAAGGAAAATAGGCGCATTCCATTTGGTCAACTAATAACATGAAGTTCGTCATTATGAAAATGACAGTCTTGATAGAAGCAGCGTTGCCAAACTTCTTATGAAGAATTAACACCAAGGCTATTTCTGGGATTGTCCACCATTTCCATAAGAAACAATGGTATTTTTGTAGAAATGCCTCCCTCTTTATGTTTAGGTATTTTCCTTTTTTCTACAAAATATAATAGGAACTTAATATTTCATATGAATTTTGTCCTGTACCTTCCTTTTTTAAGGTATTGACACTTTCTCACTTTATTTGGCAACATCGCAAGACATTTACAGTTCTATTGCAAACTCTTCTTTTTTATTTAGTGACAGCCATGGCGGGATTGTTGTACTATTACTTATTTTTAATTTTTTTAAACAATTTTTTGGACATTTTTGTAAACAGAAAGTGCGATGTGTACTGTGAAATACTGTTTTTGGGCGTTTAATGTAGGATTTCTACTGTTTCGTCCCCACCCAGCACCCCTGTTCACTCCACCGTCCCGTAAATATTTTTTTATTAATAATAAATTTTAGAAATAGATTTTGGAAAACGCGCACATAGATTTGTATCATAATAGACCTCTAGAAACGCCCTGAAAAAGAATTTTTCAAAAATCTCTTATAATAGCGAAAACCGCTATATCGAACTATTACCTTAATTTTATATAAACAAAATAACACTTTTTAATATAATGAATAAATGATATACAGTAACCGCCAAAGAGTTGGATATTATTATATATTATAAAAAAAACTTTTTGGCAATCAGTTCTGCTTATCAAGTAACCTTAAATTAAGTATTTACATCCTGTCCATTGGCGTCGCGTGGAAAGATAATTAATAAAAATTAAATTAAAATATAAAAAAGTGAGGTTAGTTGGCTCGACACCTAAAAGAAAATTACGGTATATATTTATTTTAAGTATATCTTGGTATCTATGGTTTTCATTTAAAAAATGCAGGTTTATGTCATAGCTTAAAAACGGACGGATATCTTTTAATAAGGAATAATCTTAAAGATTTTTATTTACACTTTTCTTTTTCTAATATTAACTAAGGTACAAAGAAAACATTTTTTTTTGATAAAAACGTTTTTTTTCTTAAATATCGGCATGATTTTTCTGAAAGACACAAAAGTTACTTAAACTAAGTTCCAAAATTTATAATAGGCATGATAACAACACTCAAAAATGACCATTATCTTGTATTCATCATATAAAGTAAAATGTATGGATTATAAAAATCGGTTTATTTTAACAATATAATAAATATCGATATTTTATTTTTACAAGATAAATCTATAAAATTAAATGCCTGTCCAAATTCAAAAACACCAATTAGAGTGAATGACGTCAAGACTAAATAAAATGCGTTTAAAATTACAAATTCAAGATTGATTAAATGTGTTATAACATTAAGGAACCGCACACGACTTATACACTTTACAGTTCCTTGTTTAAAATAATATTGTCCCTAATAGAGACATTTTGCACCGCTTATTTTGCAATTCCGTTGTGGTTAACGTTATTCTGAGACTGCGCAGTAACGCAAACATGATCCGTTATCGTTATTAACCATACCGGACTCCTTTAATTACGGATGAATACCGAAGAGCTTATCGTTATCGTTATCGTTATTGTTAAACTGCGTGGTTGCCGGATTGTAGAAATTTTAATATCAATTATTTAAAAGGTTAAAATTTTATTGCCGTATTAATTAAAATATTATTTATACAAAGGCTCTAATTAGCGAAAAATCTATAGCAGTAATAAAAATCAAATAATGTTAATAAATTCAAACGGATTTGCACTTTTACGGATATTCTAAATCAGTAATTAATTTAGATGTTGCAATCTGGCACATTTGCTTTTTATTCTACTACCAAACTTAACCTTACTTTTTGTGGTTTGCTTGTACTGTATTGTTTACATCTACTTTAAAAAACGAAATCAACAGAAGTGTTTGCATATATTTCAATATCAATTTATATCTTATGAAGAATAAAAGTAAATACTGATTTTCCATTAACTTTAAAATCGGTGAACCACAGGCAAAAATAAAGTTATGTGTCGAAAGCGCAGACGCAAGATAAATTTCTTTAAAGAGGCTGCAAAATCTCTGTCTTAAACTGCTGCCGTAATCGTTATGTTTAATAACGATAACCATAAGGAGGCCAAAAAACGTCTGTTATTTTAAGAGGTGCAAAATGTCTCTAATAAAATAGAAATTAAAAACACGTGTGCACAAAACAAGGTTAGGTTAGAAAATAAAATTGGTACCTTCGTGGATGTGCTATGCGCCTACAATTTTCTGGGGAAATTTTTTAACCTAATGTTATATTGTAACAGGTAAAAATAGTCGGAGGTGGTTTACATATAAACGATTTTGTGTACGTGACATGACACTACGAACAACCAAAAAATAAACATAAATTTTCTTTGCTTTTTCTCCTTAGACCAGTCCTTAAAGCATACACCTACTAGAAGCAGTCTTGCCGCTTTGTAATGATTACAGTTTTGTGGGAAAAAACGCACCACTATTAATGACGTCACGTCTATATAAACAACGACGCCATGATAAAATTTACGTTTTAGCGGGTATTTGGAACTAAACAAATTTAAATCGTAATTTTTTTACAAAACCTTTATTTTTGCAAATATTATATATATTTTTTTGTAAATAGCACACACTTCTAAAAATCATATCAATAATTTTTTCAAAAAAATCTCATCATGCCTATTCTTTTTCCATTTAACCATATCTGTAGCTGCAGCGGTTTCTGAGATCCCTGTACTAAACATCAAAAATTTACCCTGTATTTTAATTATTTTTTAATAAATTTGTCTATAAGTGTCCATTACCCTATTTGAGTATCGAACCTTAGGTGACGCATATTAAAAAAAAAAAAAAGAAAGAAAAATACATTGCCATAGAATATTTAGTGTCTACAAAACTTATTTTTAAGTCTCTCCGATGTGTTAAAAATAAATCATACACTTAGTTAAACTTATTAGGAGACCCAAATTAATAATTAAAGAATAACAAAAAGAAACTCTTAAATAATAAAAACGTTTGCTGATAAAGCTCAAAATTTAACAAAGCTCGAAATATAAAACTCCGCTTTGCCTTAAAATATATAGGTATTTTATATGGCTATATACAGCAGTTGCTAAATCAGCGAAGCGTTTTGGAACTTGAGCTTGGTATTTACATAAAACTCGAGTTTTCCCCATATAATTATTTGTCCCGGGTACAGTAAAATTTATGTATTGCAAGTCACACCCACGGCCATATCAGTGCTCGTTGGTCCCCACAACTATGTAATAATGGATAATAAAAATCAGATTTCTAGAGGGATGTTTATAAAATTAACGATGTTGCTTTTTATTCGTAACTAAACTGAATTTAAATTTGCTAAATCCTAAGAAGACTTTTATTTAAGTATTGTTAAATTGGTATTGTAAATTAGGAAAGCCAATAAATGTACACAATGGCACTTTTTTAACTTTTCGAGAAATCTACTAAATTTATTTATATGGCTTTTAAGGGGCTCATCTGCACCCACAGATCCGAAACAGAATGTGGCTCCAACAAGATGGAGCACCACCTCATTTTTCACGGGATGTTATAAATCATTTGAATCAAAATTTTGGCAATAGGTGGATTGGAAGAAACAGGCCGATTCAGTGGCCACCCAGATCACCGGACCTGACTAAGTTGACTTTTTTCTTTGGGGTTATGTTAAAGGGCAAGTATATCAGTATTCACAACAACTGTGATGAATATGCAAGATAGAATAAGGCAGGCATTTGGTCAGGTGGAAAGAAACTTTGAACGGCGTGTTAATTTATGCTGAGACCAGAACGGAAGGCATTTTGAACGTTTATTTTAGTTGGTTATTATTACAATATTTTTGATTTTATTTAACAAATAAATTAAATTATTACCTAAAAATAATTTTAAAGGGCGATGTGTGTAAGTAACACAAAATTAAAGACAGATAGAGACTTTGAGTCTATTACCAAAATTATTTATTTACTAAAGCTTTATTAGGCTAAATAATAACATACAGGGTTTAAAAAAACCGAGAAAAAACCGATTAAATTTTTGACTATTGGGAGGCGATTTTTGAGCACCCTGTATGTCAAAATTATAGAAGGGTATCTTTTAACCTTCTACAATCAGATTTAACTCTTTTTTGGAGACAGTAATCTTTTCATCGACTTGGGGAAATTTTTTCCTTTATCGATGTTTTTCATATTTTTTAAGAAAATTTAATTTTCTTAAATGATAATTTAATAAGTTGTACACATGTATAGACAAACATAAAGGACTCCCAAATATGTAAAAATATTTGGGGTGTTCCATTTAAAAAAAAATGATCAAATTCTAGTAGGGCAAATTTGAGTACCCTGTATATAAACAAAATATTTTCCAAAAATAGACTTTTATCTTTTATTTATAAACCACTTTAAACAAAATATTTAACTTTCATAGTTAAGGCGCTGTAGAAGCCCGACGCACTAATGAAGCACCCTGTATTACAGTGTCGGTAAGTTACTATAATTATTGAATTTTTATGTACCTATTCAAACTTTAAACGCGTTTTTCTCAAAACCATATTTTTAAATTTGCGGCAAGATAACTTAAAAGTTATTTACCGATATTTTTAAATTTTGCACACACCTTTTTATTAATAGTACTTTTTATGTAAACTAACAAAACTTTGGAAACATTTAAAAAAATATGTTAATAAAGCAAAAATGATGAAAATATTAAGCCAAAAAGTCTTTTCTTTTTCAAGCATTGAATCCCGCGAATTTATTTTTATTTTTTTTTTTTTCGTTTTTTTGGGTTTACCGACCGATTATGACATTATAAAACACAAAAGTTTTTGTTATTAATTTTAAAATCACTGGAACGGGTGCTCGTTGCTCGCCGATCTAACTTATAGAATTTAACGTAATAAAAATAATTAAAAAAAAAATCTTACCCTATTCATATATTTCAGTAAAATACATACAAATTTTTAAAAATATATAATGATTCTTTAATTAAAAACAAATTAAAAAAATTAATGAAAATTAAAGCATTTACTGGTATTTTCTCCCTAATATTTTTAGAATTTTTGAGAATTGAAATCTTAGGCGATATGGTAGAAAGCATTTATTAAATAAATTGTTTATTTTTTCAGTAAGTAGGTATTTAAAATAAAAATATTTTTTAATAAAATTTTAAAAACTTTTCTACACACTATTTTAATGTAACTATTACAAAATAAAAGTGAAAAAAATAATTAAAAAAAGTTAAAACAATATTTTACGGTTTACGTTTTGCCTCGTGCTAACCTATACGCGGCGATAAAAGAATAAACAAATTATATTTGTCCTAAGATTATCTTCTTTCCACGGGTTTATATGTTTTTTATTTTAAAAGCTTTTCATACTTTTGGGACACCACTAAAAACAGTATTAACCTACCATACCTGTCGGGTGTTTGGCCGAGCGTGTAAGGCGCCAGGTCGTTGAGCACACAACCCACGTAAGGTGGGTTCGAATCCTGCCGGCGGCCAAAGTCAGAAATTTAGTGGTTAGCTCAACAAGACAGACAAAGTGCAAAATGTATCGACGCTAATAGCCAGCAAGGACTAAGATGCCGGAACACACTTTGCCGTGTCCTGCGCAACTGTAGACATGCGAACCCCACTCAGTTGGTAGGTTCGTTAGTCCCCCTGGGTGGGGACGAGGTCTATAGTTGTCGCGCATAGGACCGTGGTTCGGAACCCACGTTAAGCTGTAGGTCCCGTCTGGCTGACATCACCAGGACGTGATGAGACAGGGCGCACAATAAGTCTAGCGGCTTCAGTGCATGGGTTATCCCGCGGCCCTATTGTAAGGTCCCAGGTCTAAGGTCTACTGTACCTGATGCCTAAACTAGGGCCAAGTTTATAAATCGAAATTAAATTTTAGTATTACTATTTATTTAGTATTAGTATTAGTATTTATTTAGTATTAGTATAAACATAATTTGCCACTCTCGTGGTATATTTAAATTACATTAAAAAAATGATAAAGCTTGAATAAAAAGAAGTTACTGGTTTTAATCTAAGTTCCTCAGCAGTTATAGTTATAGTTACAACTATGGCTTAAATTTCTATTTTGGTTTATATTTTTTTAATAAAAACGGTCATGTATGTTTGACGTATTTGAAAAACTAATCTCCTTGCTTAGCTTTATTAATAACTGGAAAATCCAAAACACATTTCACATATGTAATAAGCATTTTTATGGTATAATTAATTATTAAACTGTGTAATATACTAGAAAATATTGCAATTAATTAAAGAGCGTACAAATAATTTACCCAAAATCGCATTGGCAATAAATAATGCTTTAAATAGGTTTAATGTACCATTTCGTCGTTGTTAAGCTAATTGATCCATTCTGATTAATTATTGTTGGGCTGACCGTACAGTAATTACCACTTTTTTGGTGGATTTATGGTTATAGATAGAAAGTCGTATTCATAAGTAGGTCAGCATTGATTCTAGATAAGCCCAAATATGGTTAAAGTCATATCTAGCAAAACCCAATTTGTCGAAAATTTGCGGTTTTAATAATTAATATGTCGGTTAATGTCATTACCCGAAACTCCGCTTGCTGCTAAATTATTTTTAGACCACTTGCGGTTTTCGAGATTAAAATAGTGCACCTTTAATTATTTAAATCTTAAGCGGTAAAACAGGAACACTTTTAACTTTATTAGTCTTAGCTTTTTATTAAACTCATGCCTATACTGTATGAAGTCTTTAGAAATAATATTAATTTTTACAATGGTTAACAAGCTCAGGAAATTACTTAAAACTTTTTTTTAAAGGTGATAAACAATTATATGTATTTATTAATACTAGTTTCTCTCTCTCTCTCTCTCTCTATTTTTCTTGGTTTTGGTCCCTTCAGGTCCAATCCACCACTCTCCCCCTTCCGGACTATGCTTTCCAGGGCTTCGTCGGCGGAAAATCTGGATAATCGAGCTCGTAGCTCCCAGAAATTCCAAAAAGAAAACAAACAATTCAACAATCGATGCAATGCATAAATTGTCGGCTGTCAAACCAAGATCTGCTACTGGTGTTACGTATAACCTTCACTTTCACTACTGACAGTTCCCATGGCACGCCCATCTATTTCCCGCCATTTGAGAAATACCTCGTGTTCACCACCAAACAGGATACCATCAGCTTAGAGGAATCTTCGCTCACAGCGCTTAGATCCAGAAGAAAGATGCCGTCAATTTAGCGTGAATCTTTCCTTGATCCCCGAAGGTAAAAACCTTCGTACGACACCTCTAGCCGCCACTCCGGGAAAAACTTTGTAGTCCTCTACGCACGTCCGCACTGTCCGGAAGTCAAACAAAGAGTCACTAGTTTCTTTAACTTCTATTGTCTTTTTTTTTTATAATACACGACGTTTCGGATGGTATCTATCTCCAACCGTTTTTAAAGTGATAACCAAAACTATTCGTAAGAAACTGGAACTTATATACTATGTGTTGTTTACCGAAGCTTTGTCAATTTTTAACGGTTTAGCAACGACTGCCAGATATTTGGTATGTCTATACTGGGCTTGCTAAATACATTGTTGTTGTTTAAAATCATAGCAACTTTTTTAAATTTCCTCTTTTTTAGTGATCTTCTTTATAAATAATTTTGGCCTCCGACCACTGTGTGGTGATGTTTTGACCATGCATGTTCGGCCACTTCCGACGTTTTAACTTGTTCCACATGTTTTTGTGTTCTTTTATTTTAGCTTCAAGTGGTCTTTTTGTTTCCCCAACGTATACTTCACCACATTCACTGAAAATGTGGTAGATACAGTTGGTATTCAATGTGTTGTTGTTTTAAGGCAAGCTTTTATTTAAATGCGCTAAAAAGAATAAAATTATCTTTTTATTAACAACTTTTACTATAAAAATATGATTTTGATACACAATCTATATATTATAAAACCCTGTCGCAAGATTAAAGTACGTCTGTTTACTTACTTTAAAAATTAGTTATTTAATTTATTTGTTTATCTACTTACGTAAATCCTGCGACCAAGGTTAGTTTATATTTATAAGGTTGCGAAACATCCTCAACTTTTAGGCGGTTCGAGGTTCGGGGAGGCAAGGAAGGGCACTCCACGGAGAAAAGTTGGCAAGACTGGGTAAAATCAAAGCTGATGATCAATCCAGTGGAGTCTAGAATTTGCGCATTTCAGTTTGCATTGTTTTAGAAGTGATATTTGTTGAAAGATGTAATTTCAAATGCTTTTTATTTAAAGTAAGAGAATTTACAACTTAATAATAATTAAAAACTGTTGTGTAAACGGTTGTTCTACTAAAACAATAAACTGTATATCTCCGGCACTAAACAACATGACCGTAAAATGGGAGATGTGACGTCATAACACGTTAAAGCAATATGGCCGAATGTCGCGACCCTATATAGACTGACTTTGCCTGTGACAAGCGTTTATATCATATAAATTGTGTAATGACACTATATTTTTAAAGTAAAAGTTGTAGAAAAAAGTTTATTTTATTCTTTTAGTGCATTTAAATTAAAGTTTGTTTTAAAAATAGTTTTTTACTTTAAATCTATTTTTTACTTTTTAGTTATCGCTAAACAGGTCACTAGTCCACCATCTTAGGTGTTCCGCCATGTTTGATTTGAAATGACGTCACTTTAGTTTTTATGTTTGTCTTAACAATATCTTTTATTTGATACCCATATTGCAGAAGTGAATTTAAAAGTCCGCCATCTTGGGTGTTGGCACCGTTGGGTTTAGAAATATGTCACTTTTTTAGCTACTTTTAGAATGCTCTTTCATTTGATACCCATATTGAAGAAGTGCATTAAGACTAACCAGTCCGTCATCTTGGGTGTTCCGCCATATTGGATTTAGAATAATGTCACATCATTTTTCGAGTTACCCTTGGCTTGCTCTTTGATTTACTAGTCCGCCATTTGGGAGGTTCCACCATGTTAAATTTAGAATGACGTCACACAGCTATTCAGGCATTGTCGTCCAAACTAAACGTGTATACCAAATTTAAGCTAATTTTTTTTCTTTGAACAAATGCTTTTCTACCCTATTTTTTTTATCTTTGGACAAACCACGAAGGCTAAAAGCCTAAATACTAACGTACCGTGGGTGTCTTAAGCGAGGTAAGAGGGAGTTTGTTGACACGGGACTTAAATATCTGAAGATTTGGGGAGGAAGGAAAGACCTCCGCGGGCAGCAGGTTCCACATTCTAGAAACTCTAGGGATAAAAGAACGAACAAAGTGGGAAGTTCGGGGCCTGTCCAGTTTAACCGTATAGGGATGCATACGCGCGGCTCCACGAATTTCTATGATAAGAACCGTAAGTGGAGGAACTATACTGGACAATTCTTTAGAGCAGAAGCCATAGAAGGAACTATAAAAAAGCGATAAATTCGCCACAGCCCGACGATGGGCAAGAAAGGGAAGCCTTTGGAGTCAAGAATGCCTAGGGTTGTGGAGGAGGCCATGCCCCAGATATGAGAACAATATTCCAAGGGAGGTCGGATTTGGGACACATATAAAGTGTATAAAGGGAAAAATACTTTTGGCTCGAAAGAGAAATCCAAGCTTTTTTGAAGCTGCCGTGGCTATAGATACAATGTGTTTATGCCTGTTAAGATTACTTTCAAATGTGACTCCCACAAGATTGAAAGTGTCTTTGCTCTGCAAAACTTGGCCGCTCATAAGTAGAGGATGATTATTTAATGACTCTTTTCGCGACAAGGAACATGATTGTGTTTTGGATGCATTAAAATGGAGAAAATTTTTAATCGGTTGAAGATAAGTGCTTTAAAATAGAGTTGCAAGATTCCACTCGTACATACATACATTGCAAGTTAAATAAAAGGTTATAAAAAAACATAGGACTATAAAAATGCATATTTTAATAAAAATTAAATATTTACATTTATTGCCGAAGATTAAGGTGCATAATATTCTTTAAAGTAAGTGCGTTATAAACGATAAAATTACGCCTTTACTGTTTAAACTTAAGTATCACAATCATACAATAACTAGCATGCAAATTCGTATAAGTTAATTTATATAGTAACAATAATCGTTTTAGGCACGTAAACGTGTATTAGCACAAAGCATTTTATTTTTACATACCTAATTTAAAAAAATAAATGTTCTTTTGCAAAAATATAGTTGCAGTAAGATTGTAAATATTAAATTCGATTTACGGTGACAGATTAAAGTTAAACATAATTTAATGCAATAATGTAAACGATATTTAAAATTAAAAAAACTTTTGAGGTGTTCGGTTACTAGAGTACGAAACTTAAAAGGGGTTTTTATCATTTTAGAAAGAAAACTTCTCGTAAACATATACCCGGAGTTGCTTCGTTTTTGAGAAACAGGGCTTTAATATGTTTTTCTAAAAGTCGGTATTTTATTAATATCTTAAATAAGAAACTAAATACAAACAAATTGTACAATACTAAAAAGTTGTACTTTTACTTGCTTTATAAAAAAAAATAAAAACTCTGAGATGCTACTGGACTCAATTAAGTCTATCTAGTTAAAGCTTTACAAATGCTTTATTATATTATACTAACCTACCAAATTTTATCCTCAGAAAAGCAGCAACTCCGGCCAGATGTTTACAAAAACTTTTCCTTATAAAATGATATAAGAAATCACTTTTTAAAGTTTCGAACCGTAGTTAGAAAACATCCTATATATTAATTTGAAAACAGGGTCTTTTTTAAGCCACCCTGTACATCCAAGATACAATTATTTTTGTGTGAAAGGTATTTTCTCATTAAGCAGGACTTTTTATAAAGAGTAACTTTTTTGTAAAGTTAATAACAAAAAGTTTCCCATATGGTAAGAATTCCAAAGACCCGCTGTATTTTCTAAAATTAAAAATATAAAATAAATATTATTTAAAAAGAGTCCATTGAACGGCTAAATATCATTTTTGTTTTTTATTACAGCTTTCCGTATACCATGTCAATAAATATTTTAAATCTTTTAATTAAGAAAATAAATAAAATTAGCCTAATAGCACAAATATTCAGAATACCCAGATGCGAAAATGCAGCGAAATACGCTTACTTGTTTCTATGACCTTGAAAAAGAATAAATGGACAATCTGCACCAATGCATGGATTGTAATATTTTTCATTTGTAAAGGTTAAACCGCACCAAGGCGCTAGGAGAGATAGACTTTTATAGTAGTTAATTATGCAGTTTTTTTTAATGTAGGGAAAACGGGAAAAATAATACACTAATTTAAAATTTAAATATTTCTTTATTAAAAAATAGTACAATTTAAAAATTTTACCTATGTTTTCAAAGGTAAAATATTGTTAGTAGATGTCACGTTTAGATCAATTTGTAATAAAATGTCTATACCTGGTTGCACAAAACATTTTAACAAACAATTAAACTAATGTGAGCTTAGAATGTTTACCAAAAAAAAACGTTGTCTAAAAACTGCTTAATAAATTAATTAAAGGTATTCCGTTTTACTAGCTTAATTGTTTAATAAAAAGTTTTGTGTAACTGGGGATTAAAACAGAATAATTGAAAGCAGAGTAACAAAAGTTTTTAAAGAAACCCCGACGCAATATTTTAAAGCAATGCAGATGTTGCCATAGTAATAGGAGTATGTTATTTTTTTAAATACTGAGAAAAGACCTACTTTTTTAATTTAAAATATAGCCTTTTCAATGGCAGTGCAGCTATAAATAAAAAAATATTTTCCTTTCTTTAGGCACATACTAATTAATGTCAATAACTTTATAAACATGTCTAAGTATTTTGTAAAAACTTTGTATCAATGTTAAATAGTAAAAAAAATACTTTTTTAAAATTTATTTAATATTTACCTAAAAAAACAGTTTTTTTTTGGAATGTTCTCAGAATTGTCTGTATTTCTTGATGATAATGGCTTGAAAAATATTGTCGGTACGGTAGTGTTAAGTAGACGTTTTGTTGCGGATAACGAGATAGAAATAAATTAATTATTAAAATGAACTCCGTACAATTTATAATTTATCAGATTTTTTTTCCAAAAGATCCTCCCTTCCGGCCGATTTAAACCAGACCTTTGAGCTAAAAATATATTTTCATTATAGAAAAACCATCCAATCATCCACATATTTTTTGTAAATAGAACTTACATCAAGAAAATACTTTTAATGCATTTTTATATTAAAAGGTATTATGGCTACGTGAAGAATAATGTGCCCGATATTATCTATAGCCTGCACATCAACATGTACGGACTAATTAAAAATAACTTTATTATATAACAAAATATCACATTTATATTTACCTCAAGTGGTCCTTTGGAAATCTAAAAAGTAATTAAACGGTAAAAAAATTTAAAAAGATACTTTATTAATAAAAAAATAATAAAAGTTCACAAACAGCTAAACACAATTAACTAACTTATGCGTTCTATACCAACAAAAATATAGGACTAACTGACACCTAGATGAGCATTGGGTCACGTACTAAATCGTGGGGTGTATATCCACCACGCAGTGGGAGGGACCATAGTGGTGAGAGATTTCAACTAACACGCTTAGTTTCGCATCTGGATATTCTGATAATTTGTGCTAATAGTGTACCAAGAACCCCGTATTTCTACCCTACTGGATTAAATCTTAACAAAAATCTTAAGATCTCTTAAGGTCTGTATTTAGTTAAAATTTTTGGTAATATTCTAGAAACTTTGATTTTAACGAAGATTGGTGTACTGGGGTTTTTGGGGCACCGATCACGAACCAAAAGATTTTTTAGCGAAAACGTGTCGTTCTCAAGAGATCTATCATATAAGTTAAAATTTAAAGAATTATGTAAAACAGGTATTCTTAGATTTTTTAATTTACTCGAGAAAATCCTATACATTAGGATTTTTAGCAAATTCTAGAGCCAATAAGGGACCTGAAGATAAAAAGTTAAAGAGTTCAGATTTTAACACGAGTTCTCGTACATCCAGAGGCACATTTCGAAGGCTGTTCGAAAACGATTTAAAAAAAAACGTTTTTTGTTCCACTCTAAATTGCATACTTTAGCAAAAGTATAAATTGTATTTAGTGTTGCAAATCGTATAAAGAAAGAAATCTTTGTAATTTTAGGCGGTCACATAAATCTTTTTTACATTTAATCCCCAAATTAAAGTGGCTGCAAACTTTTTAGAATAATTTCTTACAATTTTTAATTGCTATGCCTCTCTAGCAGCAAGGTAAATGGGATTTTAAATAATATTTTCGCTGAAACTTATCCAAACTAAGATAACTTTCTTCATTCAAAAGAGGTAAAGCCAAATTCTACCCTAAATTATAAAGTAGGGCTCGTTTTACACATACAAAAATTATAGTAAAATTTATAGCAAAAATTATCACCAAAGTTTTTATTATTATTTTAGTATCACTTTTGGTAATAGTGGATTTACTTCTATTAGATACTTTTAATAAATTTACCTAGAATTATACCAAGAATTCTTGTGATGCTCATGCGCACTTTGCAAAAAGCTGTAAACCCTGCTTTACAGGGCACGGTTTGCCCCAATTTATTTGTTGATAAATTAATACAATTAAACTTGGTGAAATCTAATAACAAAATATTGTCGCCAATCTTAGCAAAATTAAGTATTTTTAGGGTATGGTCTTTTTCTACCAATGGTTCACCGTGCTTTTTATTTATAAACTAATATCTATCGCTCTTCTATAGATACTTTTATGGCTTCTGCTCCGACGAATTATCCAGTATAGTCCCTCCTCTTGCAGCTCCCAACAGAGAAACTCGTGGTGCCGCGCGTATGCATCCCTATACGGTTCAGTTAAACAGGCCCCGAACTTCCCATTTCGTTCGTTCTTTTATCCCTAGAGTTTCTAAACTGTGGAACCTACTGCCAGCGGAGGTCTTTCCTTCCCCCAAATCTTCAAGTTTTTAAGTCCCGTGTTAATAAACTTCCTCTTACCCTGCTTAAGACACCCACGGTACATTAGTATTTAGGCTTCCAGCCTTCGTGGATTGTCCAAAGATTAAAAAAATACAGTTAATCTTTTGTTGTATATTTTTTCGTAGAAATACGTCTTTAAAATTTGTTATTGACAAACTTGACATTGTTGTCTTAAAATTTTAATCAATTCGCTTCATGTGAGTAAAAGAAAATCGTTGGAGCTATAACTGATTGTTGTTTTGCCGGTATTATTGGGCTTTAAACGTAAATGAAACTAACATATAGAAAAAGAGTGGTGGGGATTTGGCTATGTTGAAAATAAAAAAACTAACCAGAACAAGTTGTTTTCTATTCTATTCTATTTTTTTTCTTGTTTTTGGTCCCTTCAGGTCCAATCCACCACTCTCCCCCTTCCGGACTATGCTTTCCAGGGCTTCGTTGGCGGGAAATCTGGATAATCGAGCTCGTAGCTCCCAGAAATTCCAAAAGGAAACAAAAATAATTCTATAATCGATGCAATGCATAAATTGTCGGCTGTCAAACCAAGACCTGCTACTGGTGTTACGTATAACCTTCACTTTCACTACTGACAGTTCCCATGACACGCCCATCTATTTCCCGCCATTTGAGAAATGTCTTGTGATCACCACCAAACAGGATACCATCAGCTTATAGGAATCTTCGCTTACAGCGCTTAGATCCAGAAGAAAGGTGCCGTCAATTTAGCGTGCAAGCTATTCATAAGGCAAATCGGCAAGGCTGCCTCTAGTTGGTTTGTGCCTTAAGATTCTAACTCTAAATTTGGCCGTGTCAAACCCGCTTAAATGGTAAGGGTTAGAGTTTTGAAATCATAAGGCTCAAAACTCATGTTTTTGGTATCCGATTAGGCGGGTTTCGTGACTGTAACTCTTAGGACATTTGTCAAAATGTTTAAAAGTTTCATATAAAATATTGTGGTAAACTTGACCAACAAAAAAGTAACGCGCTTACCCAGTTCAACACCCGAAACATTTGATATTGATAAGCTGGGTTAAAGCGCCGTTTTCATATATGGCGCTATAAATATTCGTACTAGACTTGTCAAAAGAAACCTCCCTAAAAGGTTTTAAAAGGGTTCTTATATAATGAATTTAGTTTTAAGGTTGTATCTCAGTAAATAATAAATTTGCAATATTTTAACGTCTCAATTTTCCAGCAATTTTGGCCAATTACTTGGGGACTTCCTGTATTTAATACAATTTTTAAAACAATTCCTGATACTACTAACCCAATACACAAAGATAATAATAATTAGAGAAGTAAAACAATTATTACGTAATAATCAACAAAACACCTTTTTACATTTTAGTGCAATTAAAACAATAATAAATGATATTTTTTTGAATTACAAAAAGTTTAAACTGAGTTAGCCCAAATTAACGAATACTTCTTCGAAATAATAAGACAAACTCTGGATTTTTAAATAAAGAATTACTTTTAAGTTGTATAATTTGATAACTTTGTGTTGTATAGTACGCTTCCGTAACTTTTATAAAGTTTGTTTGAAATTTAAAAATGCAGAAACCTGAAAAAGTATAACTGGTAATAAAATGCAAATCCTAAAGAAAAGAAATGGAAAACGGGAAGTATTATTTTAAAATGCTACTTTAGTAAAAGCTTCTTATAGGCAAAACTAAAAGCGTGTCTATTAAGCAGATTTAAGCGTCTTGAAAGCCGATATAAATCAAAAGAAAACCGTAAGCTCCTACAATATTAATTTTAAACATATTATAGTAATATTTTTTAGTCTTTACCCAACAAGACTTAAAAGGTAATAAATAAATTAGTTATTTTTTGTACACCTTAAAATTGATTAAACCCGAATATATTACCATTTTTTGGTACGTGATATATTGAAGTTATTTTATTACTTAGTCTTTTTAAATATTTCTTATATGTATAATTTCGTTAAAACCTATTCGTTTAGTGTTAGTTTTCTTTGTATTATGTACAATTGATATTATTACGCATTTTTTTAACTTATTCTAATACAGTAAATAAATTTTAATATTCTTTATACTTATTTAAAATATACAACCTAAGCTAGTAGAACTACACCTTAATTTTGGATTCTCCGTAGATGCTTGTTAATTTTTTTAGTTTTCAGAAAAATCTGTGGTTTTTCTAGCCTAAGTTAAAGCTAGCAAAATTAAACTAATATTTTATACATGTCATATTTCTTACCTCTTTTGAACTTATTACCTATCATATTTTAAACTTTTTTGCTTTTTGTTTTTACAAAAATATAAAAATTAATTAAAAGATAATTAAATTAAAATGATGACCTTTAAGGACAACTAGTTTTAATACAAATATTTTTTAATAAATTATATTATATAAAAACTAATACATGCGTCTAAATGTTGCCCCAGCGATAATGGAATAACCCATTTACAACTACAAAAACATTAGGATTATTTCTCACAAAAAATTAAATTATTTCTAAGAACTAATAATTGCCTTGAAATGCCTACAAAATATTAAAATTATTTTTATTACTGCTATACTTACTATTTATTTAACTAGCTCCGATACAAAAAAACACACAAAATGTGGATCTTTTAAGTACAGTGGTCATAAAAGCAGGAAGTAAAATATTTTATATTATGTTTTTTTATATATTTTTTGTTACTTAAACACCTATCTAAAATATTTATCTAAGAAAAAGCTTAATATGTTTATAACTGTCATAAGTAAAATGATAAAAACTCAGAAAAAAACTTTTTTATATATTTCTTTTAATTCAATAAACATAATATATAATTCTTATATATATCCTTAAAACCAAAAACTTACTTATTGCCAACTTTAAAAAATTAAATTATAATTTAGATTATTATAGTCGTAACGGATAAAACTATAAACTATAAAACCAACTAGTCTAGAACCATTATAAATTACGGCCACTATAAAGTAGTTTATAGCTAAACAGCACAGAATAGTTCTTAGGTAAATAATAAATTTAAAATCAAATTAAAAAATTCTGCAAGCTAAGACTAGTGTTGCTTAAATTTAAACATTTTTATATAATATACTTTTAAAACGTTGCTAAACCGTGAAAAATCGATGAACCTTCGATAAATAAATAAGTCGTAGTTTTGTAAGAGTAGTTTTTTAAAAACGGTTGGAGATAGACACCATCTGAAACGTCGTGTGTCAGTTAAAAATTAAGACAATGGAAATTTAAGGAAGAAGTAATATTTAAAACATTACATTGTCTACCACCTTTAAAAAACATCCTAATCGTGGTTTCATAAGCTATTTGTCGTTACTTAATTGCAAAGAAAGAATTATAGCACTTAATTTTTAAAACAATAAATTTTCCTCATATTTCTTATCGGTCCAAGGACCAATAAAGCAAATTTTGTGTTTTTTTTAAAACCTACGTAAAAAAAATAAGTTAACAAACAAAAAATGTCATATAAATTTGGGTAATTATTAGTGGCGTACATAATTTTTGACGAAAATATTAATTTATGTGCCACTTAAGGCGCAACTAGACTTTATAAAATTATTAAAGTTTAAATAAGCATTTTATGTTGTTAATAATAAGCGGTCCCATTCTTTCCAGGCGTGTACCCAACAAAAGACCATCCGTTAATAACACTGCTAAATAATATTAAAATAAAAAATATATATATTTAGAATAAGAATTAGGAATTTGTTCTTAAAAGTTTTTGAAAAATAAAATGAAATTTACTTAAGATCATATATCTGGACCACCCAAAAACACGGGGAAAATTTTAAAAATACTTAATTAAATTAAATACTTATGGTATTTTATTTTGTGTTTGTTGTTTATTTTATAAAATTATTTATAAAATAACATTGTATCTTGGAAACATTGCATTTCCGTACCTTTTTTTCATATATTTTTTTAGAATTAGCTCAGAAATAAGCCCTACATTTTTTACCGCAATTAGGAAATACTCTGTATAAGCTAAACTAAACCCCAGGAACACAACCAATAGAATAACGTCCCGAAGCGAAGTAATTTGAGACCGGAATGTAGACAGCAATAACTGTGTGTGACATTAGGATACACCCCTTTATTTAGGGTAACGGGAAAACAAGGGTAACCATTCATAACTCCATTTAAAATCACAAAAGATTTTCTCAAATGTTACACAACTTGCTTTATAGAAAATGAAAATTCGATTTTGCGGAAGGCTTTTGCCAAAAACCTAAAAGGTGTTTAATTTTAATGAGTTTACATTGAAGAAAAACAACCTCGTTTTCTCTGGCTTATTGACAGGAGCCTTTTTACAAATTTAGAGCTTGTGACTTAGGCTTTTTGTTATTTATTTATTTTAGGTATAAATTTACTTTAATGTTAAAAGCATTTGCCATATACAGCGTGTCATCCTAAATATGTAAGCACCTATGGAAAATCTCAAAACATGCAGAAGCAAGTATTTTTTGTTTTTGGGGAGACACCTTGTACACTTCTTTTTAATCAGTTGTATATTACCATTAAAAGTGGCTATGTACAACAAAATAATTATTAAAGAATAACTTTTTTGAGGTTGTTATATTCTTTATTATTTTAAAGACCTTTATACACATTGTTTTTGAATAGTTCTTTTAAAAACCCAGAAATTTCATAATTTCTCAGCATTTGATTTACAGCATTATTAGGTGTTTTGCAAACTGTTTTTTGACGATTTGTTTTTATTTTTAATTATTCATATGATAAGCTGTTAATGACTGACTTTAAAATGGTGTTCAACAAGAACTTATTAAACCTAATCTTTGATGTCGTACATGCTTTATACCTTTTAGGTAAAGTGGGTTTAAAATTGAATTTCTCTTTATTTAAATGTTATATTTCGTTATAACTGTTCTTAGTTTTATTTTTCTATTAAAAGATTTTTACCCATATTGCAGCCTTAGCTTTTTCTTTTTCAAATGTGTAAAAATATCATACATTTAACAATAATTTTATTAACACAACCACAATAAAATTTGAAAATAAATAAAATTTTTGTAAAAGCTTATATTCTGTTATATATTCTTTATAAAATAATTTACATATGTTAAGCCCTAAAACACTTATTTCTTTTAAATAAATCAACTGAATATATTAAAAAATAGCAATAGGCGCAAATGTAGTTTAATATTAATACAGACATGGTAAACCTTTTATTATAATTTATCGTCCTAACCTTATAGCTATAACCTAGAGTAATAAACTTAAAAATTTAAAACTGCAATTTAAATTTAAATATAAACTTAAGAATGTGCAAATGTTTTAAAGAAATATTTTGGTTTATATTAGCGAAGGCATAAGAAATATTATTCTTATTTAACGCATACAGGTTTTAATAATGTTAGAGGAAAGTGGGCAAATTATTTCGAAAAATTGAAAAGCACATTTCATGCCCTAAAAATATAAAAAGCATTTTTGTTCAAATAAAACAGATTTCTCTACTTATCTATGTTCCTATTTATCCAAACTTTGAGTGTAGTATAGGTAAAGTCTCATTAACGCACCGATGACCCACAAGACCCGCACCGTAGCACGACCGTGTCTCGATGCGTTTTATTTGCATTTTTAATTTCGACGGTGATGCATGGTACGGTCTGAGACATGCCCAGTCAATGAAATCATACGTGGATCAGATAGCCGGATGGCGCCGATGTTTCCCGAGCCAAGCTTTGAGTTTACTGGGCATAATCTTTTATTTTAGTTTATTACGTATAAAAATAAAGAGTAACTGATTGTTTGCCGTTGTAAATAAACAATACAAGAAAAGTGATTTAATAGGTATTAAAAAATGAAAATTAATTTTATTGTTACATCTTGTGAATAATATGTAAGTAAAACTTATGAATACATTGTTATTTTTTGTGTGTGGTATGTGGTTCGGCAGGTGCGATAATATTAAGCCTACGGCACTTGATTAGAACGGTACAACGGTTAGTATGTGTAGACAAACCTTAAAACTGTGTTACCTTATTTGTGCAGGTTTATTTAACGATCAGGTGTGATGTAAACGTGAAATAATTGACTCATATTACTGCAGTTTGATTAAATACAAAACTTTTGCACCGCATCGTCCTATATTTTACCAGGGAAACGCACGGCCACGGACTCGTTGCAATTATGTGAGGCTCGACGTTAAAAGAACTAGTTATTTTTAATTCAAAGGTAATAAATACAAAGGTTTTAAAGAAAATTCTTAAGCGGTAAGTTAAATTAAAAGTGTTAAAATACTACCATGAGTGTCAGAATGTAAGAGGGACAAAACCCCATTTTCTGTTCATCTTAAAGTATCAAATTTTCGGTACATTCTGGTAAATTAATTTATAACCTAGGTACAGGTTATAAATTAATTTTACCAGAATATACCGAAAATTTGATACTTTAAGACATTGATATTTAAATTGATATGCTTATCTTGTTATACAATAAATATACAAGGTGTTTTCTAACTACGGCACGAAAGTTAAGAAAGTGATTTTCAGAGTCTTTTTATGAAAAAAGTTTTTATAAACATATATTCGGACTTGCTTAATTTCTAAGATACAGGGGGTTAAAGTTTTTAAAAATAAGCTGGTATTTTTAAAATATTAAAAAAAACCTTTAAACGATTTACATTAAATCTGATACATTATTTAATGTTATATTGTGCTTCTAAAGCTTTATCTAGATTAGGATTATTGGGTCCACTGACGTCTTAGTGATTAGGAAATAAAAGGAAACTTTTAAGTGTCTTGTATTTTTCGTATCTCTCTTTGTTTACGAGAACAAAAAATTAGGCCACTCTTACTTATTCTAGGTATCGATTATCAGCATAAAATATAAATTAATAATTAAAAATAAACAGTTTCAACCTTTCTAAATAGGAAAAATGGCAATTTGATATTAAATACACAACTGCTCACTTATTTTAACGTAAATAATTGTTTATATTTAATTTTCGTTTTTTATATCGTATTGTACTGTTATAAAGAAATTAAAGTGATTTTAATATTTCTCTACAGAACAAAGTCAAATACTTAGAAAAACGAGAAACTAAAAGTTATATTTATAATTGCTTAATCAGAAAAATATAAAAACAATATAAAAAGCCAATGAGGTACTTTTTTCAGTAATATTGGCTGTGCTTACTATTTTAACGCAACTGAGCTCAGTAATCATAATTTAGGTAGAGCTTGGGAAGCGCATTAAAACATTTAATAGGTGTACTAAATTTCATGTATATCGGTGATAGTGTTTTTTATATATTTCTAAAAAATATTGACTTTTATAAAAAATTTAACGCCCTGTATCTCAAAAATGAAGCACGTCCAGACCTATGTTTATATCGGGATTAAACACATCTTAATAGTTAAACAAAATAAAATTAAATGTATTTAAATTTCCACGCAGTTTTTATAACTTGGTAAAGTATAATATACACATTTTACTTGTTCACAAGTTCTACAAGTATATAACTTAATATTCGTTTTTACAGTGGCTGTTTTGCATTAATTTAAAAAGCTTTTTAAAAGTGAGCTTAACTTCTTTCTATTTTTTAAAACTAGTAATTTTTACTCTAGAACATTTATTTAAAAGTTATTTAAAAAAATAGAATTAAAAATAATTATTGTTAATTATTTTAAAATATTTGTTTTTTACCTTGGTTGTACAAAGAAAGCTCAAATGTTATTTTTATTTTTCTAAAAGTTTTCAACTAAACACAAAAAAATGATTGTAACATTAGAAATAAAAGAAAGAGTTTCAGAAATCAAATATTTGCAAACATGCTTTCAATAAGGGCCATAGAATTGGTTGGGGCGATTTCAATATGGAATTGAACGAATCAATACCCCAAATAAAAAAGGATAGCCCATAGGATACGGTTTTTATTTAAGCTTTATAAGCAACGCATATTTAAATTAAAATTAATATTAAATTTATTGCTTTTTAACGATAGCGGTAAAAATACATTTAAATAGATATGTATATTTCTAAATATTTTTATATTTTTACACTTAAGTATTACAAAAAAATTAATTGGTTAGGTAAATACTTTTAGTAATTATTATGCTTTACTATTTTTACAGTTAGCTTTAATAATAATAATAATAACCAAAGATATATTATAAAAGAAACCCTTAAAATTTAAATAAAGTTTAAACTAGCCAAAAATTTATTTAAGTTATTTAATAAAAATATATAATTATTTATTCCTATAGAGGGTATAATTTAAGCCCTACTTTTTTCAGAAATTGATCGTAGCAGTTCCCGGTGAAACACCCTGTGCTTTCAAAGTTTTTATGGGTTGTGCTATCAAATGTAAGACAACAATAATACATAGTAAAAAAATAATTTTTAGGGTATTTAAAACCGAAATGGTGTTTAAATATTATAGAGTTCAATAACTTGGCCTATCCTAAAAAACAAGTCGATATTGGAGGTGAGTACATTTCCCTAAACCCAAATTTTAGCATTTATTATGTTTCGGGATTCTTTACACCGATACCCTAATTCTAATAAGTCGTATCCTACGTTTACAAAATTTTAAAGGAGATAAAAAATAAGTAATATTTGGTATCATTATTTTTATAGAAAAAAAATACTTTTGCTTTAAAAAGTGCACTTTTGCTGGGCTCTCATAAAAGGACAAACCAGGATCGCAAGAAAAAAGGTGCCATATCTATTGTTTTCTCTGTCCTGCGTTGTTTTTACTACAAAGGTTTCTCTAGCCTGGTATATGCTGAAACATCAAGAGGTATATTTGGTATAAACAACATAAAGGTAAAATTTACCCTTTTCACTGAACTGAAAGACAATTAAAAGCACAGGGAAGTGAAATTTGATTGATTAGCAGGATTAGTTGTGGTTAGTATTTTTTTATTTTATTAGAAAACTAAAAAAATAAATATTAACCAAACCAGAACTAACCATGACCCATCCAATGTGACAGTTTTGCATGACCATCTCTAATTTTTCAAACCAATCAAATTACACGTCCCTGTGCTTTTTACCGTAGTCACTGAAAGAGGTACTGGTAGTGTATATTTATCGATTAACTAGTAATAATAATAAATTAGAAACCCAAAAGCAAACTAAACAGCAAAAATGTTCACTTTTTGAAAAAAAATAAACTGACTTCAAAAAAAAATAAAACTCAGTAAAAGTTAAAAATTATAAATAAAAGAATTAAGTCGTGTAATAACATATGCACTAAACAACTTAAGAGCTAATAACTAAATAAGGGAAAAGCTTTTTATACTTTTATACCATATTTTATTACCCGACTTTATTTGTTTTTTTTTATTATTTATTATTTTTACCTTTGGTAAGTTTTATTTATTAGTATATCGATATTCACGTCGTGCCAACTCAATATTTTTAATTGTATTTCAATGCGGTAAACGCTAGCAGGTAGCGCATGCATCCAAAACACGCTTATTGCTTAAAAAAATACAATAAAAGGATAAAAAAGGATTGTACTGGATAAACAAGATACCAACCAAAGATAAAAATCGCCCTTTGGTTTCTACGATGAAAAGTAACCAAGTATTTGGAAATATAAGTTTAATTCAGTACTAGCGAACAAGGGCTCACCCATAATTTTACCTTTTTAAACAGGTTTGTGTCAGGTCAAAAAACTTTATACGTAATTGAAACAAAGCTTTTAATTGTAATTTTCCAAGCAATGATACAGGTATAATTTGTGCTGAAATGAAAAACTATTTTAGCTACCAAAGGCACAATTTTGCTTGATATAGACCATTAAATTGACAAAGTATGATGCCCTTTAAAACAGTCAGTATGTTTTAAAATGTTTTTAAATGAAATATTTATACCTCATAAATCTTTAATTATTGCCCATTTAATTTCTATTGAATAATGTAGCAAAGAAATATTACAAATTCTAAAATGTCTATTTATTCATTTAAATGTGGTTTATTTGCTATAAATCATATTTGCAAAATAATTACAAAAAGTTTCTATTTAAACCTGACTTCTTAGGGTTTAGATAATTTTATTTAAAAAAATTTTTGGTAGAAGGAACAAAACACAAAAATGAAGGGCATGTATGTTTATATATATTTTTAATTAAAAAATAAATAAGGATATTTACTAACAGGTTGCACACTGACTGCAAGTTGCCCTTTTATACATATATATATATATATATATATATATATATATATATATATATATATATATATATATATATATACAATTCTTTTATTAAACAATTAATAGATTTATACATATTTTAAAAAGAGTTATTATAACACAGTGTAATTTTAATAATTTAAAATAATAAAAAAAGTAATATTCCATTTGTGATAACTATTTGGAACACCCTGTATATCTACTCTTTATGCAGGGATATGCGCTATCAAAAAACTACATCGATGAGTCCGAGCGATTTTCAAAAGAAAAATAGTAATTTGCGAGATAATAAATGTATTCCTTACTTTACGACCACCCTGTATGTACCTTATGTCCCTGCAAAACCGTATTATTGTAAATTAAAGCTAACACCTAAATATGTCGGTATCTAAGGTGGTACATTGTATAACATATTGTATTAACATGGCTTCAAAAGAACTAAGCTGTGGTATTAATCTCAATTTTATTTTTCTTCTTCTAAAAATTTTTTTTTTATCTTGAGTTATTAGAGCTTTGAACGGAATGTGCAATATTAAGGTAAAAAAACCTCCTACAGAAGGCGAACCAGTTTGAGTTACACAAAATACCACCAAACCAATGGTAAGTACTTAAAATTAATATTAACAGATCAAACTTGGTGGAAATTTTTCTATTTTCATGAAGATTAAAATTTTGCTTTAGCACCAAAAAAAAACAAAAATAAAACTTTGCAGAATTCAATTTCAATTCACCTAAAAAAAAAATTTGTGTGTTTTTTTTAAAGACGAGAGCCTTTTTAAATTTTGACAAATTATTACGTTATTTAGGTCATTTTTTTAACTCTTAATCTACATTGTATGCAAAGTGTAATAAAGGGTAACAGGAAGTATTTTCCTTTATTCTAACATAGTATTGAAATTTATAGTGTGGCTTTTCAGATTTCGTGTGTTGATTTTCTTAATTATTGCTGTAAAATATGCCCGGAGAAATTACTGTAATTAGAAAAGTCTACACGCACGTGATGGCCAACTCTATTTAATAAAGTTAACTACTCTCGCGTGTATTATATTTATAATTCCCTTAAAAACAACCTAGAACATCTACGTTTCGTTGAAACTTTAATATATTAAAATAATATGCAAAAATATGACAGTGGGTTTTAAACAAGGAAGGTTAAAACAATTATAAGCAAAAAGCAAAAAAAAAAACATATTTTCTGTTTCTGGGTTAGTAGAAAGTACCGGAGCTCTTTAAAATATCTTACCACCGCTGAAGATGTGTTTAAAAAATTTTAGTATTTATGGGATTTTGGGCATGCCTAATTGACCAGTTGTCAGCATTGTTGTCAAATTTTAATGAAAATGCGGTGTTATCTATATTTCTGCCATTGGTGAAGAGTAAATAATAAAATAGTGTCAAGAACGGTTCTTAAACATGAAAAAATATCAAACATTTTTAAAAGAAACACTTATGGTGTTGTTCCGGGCGGTTCTGGAGCATAAAAGGAATACAGCAAATGTCAGATGTATACGTACCATTAGTTGCCATTGGAAGCTAAATCTGTTCGCGTAGGGAATTTATATGTACATATCTTTGGTACTGGGTGTCGTAAGTGCTAAGTTTTCTGATTTGTCAATAACTTTTATCAAACTCTTAAATTTATCATACAAATCGAAAAAACCGCTACGAAGAAAACTCTGCTTTGTTTTTTTTTAAATTTAAAATTAACAGGATAATTGTTAATCTGCATAAACTTGAGAAATTATTGCCAAGGACAAACAATGGCCAAAAATTAAAAAGAGATAGTAAAATATTTTTGGTTAGGTAAATAACTAATTATTTAAAATTAAACAAAAGAGGTATAATTCTGGGGACACTTATTGATTCATTGTTAAAAATTAAGTACTAACCTTTTTTTTCATTAAGTTATAATATGGTACAATTACTATTCTAGTTGTGTAAAAATAAAATTACAACTTAAAGTCAACTGTAGTATTACTAATGCAAAACCTTATTATCATGACTTATTTTTTATTATTGTTAATGTTATTTTTTAAAAACAAAGAATTAAGCGGATTAATTTTATAATGTTATGCAAAAACTATATTTAATTATTTCTAAAAGAAAAATACTTTACTTCTTATACTTTGCTTTTAAAACTTGCGTTATTTTATTTTGTTAACATTATTTATTATCTCACCAACTAAACAAAAAAAAAAATTTTTCATGCTTAGTCATTAGGTTTGTTACAGCAGGCTGTTAGAAATGTTTGCAACCGTTCAGATTTTGCGCACGTCAAATTTGTCGTTCCAGCAGTGCCATGTTTGTAACATTATACAATTGTTTGTTGTTCCAGCAGTAGTTTTAAGATGTTGAAAACATGTTGGAAACTGTTTGAAAAGTTTGCTAACTATCTTCAAACATTACTGACAAATTTTAACATAACCTTTCTTGTATTGTCGTATAAGCAGTATGCACGCCTTGTTTTTTTTCGTTCCAGCAGAAAGCTGTTGCCAACATTTTTGACCAATGTTTGTAACAATTTCAGCGTTTTACGAATGTTGCTAACATGTTTCCAACATTCTGCTGGAACAAACCTATTGCTTCCCTAAGCAATAATTCTTAAGTTTGTGCGTACAGGTTAAAACTTGCTCTGTATATTTATAACCTTTAAATTTACACTTAAAAGTATGAAAAAAAAGCCTGTTTTCAAGTTTTTTTAAAGAAATTAATATAAAATATAACTCTTAATATCAAAAAATGGGTCCATTAAATAACTAAAATATTAACATTCCATTTGGGTTATTGTTAAGAGGCAACCGAAAGAAACCTAGTTAAATAATTAAACTGTCTTAATTTGCCGCGCAACGGCAATTAAAATTTTACTGGAAAAATTTGGAACCAACCACTTTTTAAAGGAAAAGAAGTTAATAACTGTCTTGTTAGAATGTAAAGGGAAAACGAAGATAATTATGACCGTGCTTAATAGTAATAGAGTTTTTAAATGGGGATGTCAAATCGCTTCTTAAATTGGGGCAATAATTGGCATTAAAGTGCCAATTTTTTCTTTAAAAAAATGTATAATTTAAACTTTAGACACTGCTTAAAATTATCTTTAAAAGTTTATAATTATTTTATTTAAACATTCAAGAAGCTTTAAGCTTAAGTGCAACTAGGTGTTTTAGTAAAGTAAAAGAAACTTTGTTAAGAATGAACAGATGTGAGATAAAAACAGAAAAAAATCTTTAGGTTTTATAGTCTAAACAGTTTGAGCATGAATTATCCGATAGAGTGGAAAATTAAGGTTTGGACTACAAAGAAATGCATAATTAGAAGCCTTTTAAAAATCTACTAATAATTTACAGCTTGTAGGTGGACAAAGAAGTAAAGGTATCACCACCATTCTTTTTTGATTAAAGTAAAAACGTTAAAAATTACAAAAAAGTACTTTATATTTGGAAGCTATATTACAAGGTACAGTTAAAAATTTATACCAGGTGAACAGTTTAGAAAAAAAAAGGTATTTTTAAGCTCAAAAGGAAAAGTAAGGCTAACTTAATGCTGCTGTGTCTATGGATAAAACGATATACAGGGTGTTCAAAAAAGTGCAAAAAATGCAATCAGGAATTCCTGAGGTGAAAATATGATAATTTAACCCAATTTACCGTTGTCTACAAGAGAATGATTTCAAAGATGCAGGGTGTCTTTTATTAATAAATCTATGGTCACAATATTTGACCAGGAGGGGGAGGGTTAGATGGTAGGAAATTAAAACCTTATTAATTAAATCGTAAACTCTAAAAGACGCCAGTGGCGGTATCTTGCACAAATTAAATACAAAATCACTTTTTATGCCAAGAATCAATAAACAGGGTGTATCCTAACTTTGCCACGAAACTCTTTAAAAGCTTAGTCCTTATGTAGTTTTATGTATATATATATATATATATATATATATATATATATATATATATATATATAGAAAAATCTGAAACCCAGAGTAGTGGAGGTGCAGTCAATTGAAAGGCCAATTTAAAAGAGATTAACTCTTTATTAAAAATGCCGAGCTTTCAGAAAAACTTCCATTTTGAAGTCTTGTTTCTTCATCAGTGTAAGCCTGTTTCATGTTTCAACTCACTAATTGGTAAGAACTTAAGTAAGAGAGGGTAAACTTTGTTAGTCTTACTGACAGAGCTCATTTGCTTTTATTTTAGATTGTCCTGATGATGGGAAAAAGTTTTTCCGAAAGCTCAGCATTTTCAATAAAGAGTTAATCTTTTTTAAATTGGCCTTTCAATTGACTGCACCTCCACTACTCTGGGTTTCAGATTTTTTCTTCAACTAGTCAGTCACGACTACTCTTCCTCATTATATATATATATATATATATATATATATATATATATATATATATATATATATATATATATATATATGTTAAAAGCACAAGGAAAAATTCCCTACTGTCTTGGTGTATTATACAAAGTATTTTACTCCCTTTAAAGACAGTTAAAAGAAATCATCCTGCTTTTCTATGCTATCCACCACGACTCTCTTCCCAGACCGGTTTTACCTGCCTTACAGGAACTCATCAGTGAGGCCGTATCGAGTCGTGATGAAAAATTCATGATTATGTAATGGCTTGCAAACGGCATTTTTAACATAATAATAAATAAAATAAGTCAAAAGCGGTTGGACTAAGGTATAAAACATTATGCATAAATTAGGTAAGAATTTTACGCAGAATCTAAAAAATAAATAATATATAGGGTGTTTCATTTAAAATAAGGAAGCTGTTATTAACTTCCGGTATAACAGAAAGTGGTAGAGCTGTGAAAATATTTTGGTTGTATGTCCCCCACTAACATTATATTGTTACCAAATTTAATTTTTTTACAAAGTTTACTTTCTGAGCAATCGATTGCGGCAGTTCCCGGTGAGACATCCTGTATAGTTAACCTACTTTGAGCTTATATTTTTGTAAAAGTTTGTAAAATTAGTTTACTGCTTTTTACGGCACCACACAATAGAATTCCATCTACTTTAAAAGTCGGTGCTTTTGGTTTATATGCTTTAAATTTGATATTTTTCGACTATCGCAACTTAGAAAACATACAGAAGTAACAAATTTGAAAATAAGGAACGAACTTTTAAATTGAAACGTTCAATTTGTAAAAACAAATATTTTTAAAGTAAAATGTAAAATTTATTTACCGCCAATATAGAATATTTTTTAGTTTTAATTATAATATCGAGAGTACTAATATTTTGTTAGTTATATTAAATACTTTAAAAGACTACTTGGTTTGATTTTTTTAAGTAATTTTTTAAAATACCCCTTTAAAATTAAAATATTAATGCATGTCAAAAAAATGTTTAACATCAACAGTTTTAATAAATTTAAAGAAAAATAATTAAATTTTTTTAATAGATAATTAAAGTTTACACTATAGGCACACAAAACAATGCTAAACTTTTGGTCATAGACTTATATGCTCTTATGTGAAAATAACTGATACTGCCATAACCACAAAATTATATTTTAAAACAAAATTAAAGCATAAATTTATTGTTTAAGAAACTAAAAAAACATGCTTTTACACCATATTGAACAAAAAATAAAAAAATATTTAAAAAATAATCTTAAACCAGTAATAAACGAAAAATAACTTGTATCAAGTATCGACACAAAAATAGGCCACAAAGCGCCCACGCTTTTTACATTAATATTTTTGTTTGTTTTTGTTTAAGGATTATGTTAAAAAATATTTTTTACTTTTTAGTCCGATGTACTTTAAAAGCTTTTTTTTGTTTTCTTAACTAAAAATTATTATTTACTTTTTAGCTTGATATGCTATAAAAATTAAGCTGTACTGACACCTACTGTCAAACATTAAAAACAGTCATTAGAGATTTAAGTTCGGTTACAGGGACATAAATTTATACAAATTTTACAATTAAAGCTTGTAAAAGCTTTTTACTTTAATTATTGACAGTACAATAAAAAATAAAATATAGATGGCGTTAATATACTGGGTGTCTACGAAATTACTATCCAACGTTTCATTTTATTACTTCCGGTTTAAACAGGAAGTAGTATTATAATGGCCTTGAAAGGTTAAGTTTTTTAAAATAAATAATTTTAAAGAATTTTGTTTTTTTATTGTTTTTCTCAGAAAACTGCATATTATTGTGCGGTCATTTGAACATTTTTAAAGGCCATTTTTCTAAAACCAATAAAGATAGGGTATGGGTAAATAGAAGAATTTATATGAGGAATGACTTTTAGAATTTAAATCTTTAAAAATATACAGAGTATTCCAATTGAAATTTTAAAATTTATATCAGTACCAGTTAAACCGGAAGTATTACACAGGTGCTATTATATCTAAAATTGGCATTTGGTGATACAATTCAACATCCAGAAATTTAAAAGGTGTATGTTTTTACTAAAGGAAATAAAATGCTTGATAGTAATTTCATTCTCACCCAGTATAATAAATTAAAAGTTCCATACATACGTACATACATAAAAGTGTAGGTAATAAAAGCGAAGTAAGTTTTTTTATTCCCAATCTCCAGTAATAAAAATAAGTTAGACATTTGAATCCTAGAGGCAATTGTGTTTAAAGTTGCTATTGTAATCCTTGCATGCGTTGGAATTTTTTTGGCCTTGCTGATTAGCCATTTAGCCAGTCACAAAGTCTTACACACAAGAAAAGAGCTTAGAAGTTTATATTTTTAATCATATAGCTATAATAACAATAAGAATAAGGTAAAAGATCATATTACATATAAGACAGGGACACACACTTCACGCTACTGGGGTCTATCAGAACGACTTTTTTGTTAACACACAGAGAGGGCCAGCAAGTAAGGAAAACACCAAAGGATTAAAATGGAAAAAACTAAACCTACAACCTAATAACTATATATATTACAACAATTCTTATCCAATATTTTGCCATTTTACAAAATTGTTTTGTTTCTATGGCGCTTGTGTTTGTGGTTCTTAAGGTCATACCTAAAAACATTCCGCTATGATATCTTAGGTAAGTATTTTGTACGTATCTCTTACGTAATTGTTCGAGAAAAAAACAGCTTTTTTGACCTTTTAATCTTTGTGACAGGCCATAAACTGGATATTGTGAGTGTCGAGTTCCAGGATTTTGGTCTTTAAATGTTGCCACCCATTCAGGTACTATTAGGGCCCAACTTTGGCTACCTTCGATAATCTAAAAAAAGGTTTTATTTAACGTGGCTTATATATAATACGCAATTTAAAAAAACTGATTCTGCTTAGTTTTAAGCTAGTTATTACCTTTAAAAATACTTTGTTATAATATTTATACATATGATAGGCATATTATTAGCAAGTTATTCAAATATATAAACGTTAAATAAATTTTTAAATTTTAGCAAAATTAAATTTTTTTATTTCTATTTAAACAAACCTGGGTAATATAGCAAACAAGTAGCTAAGTAAGTAGTAGTAAGTAGCTACTTAGAAAACCTTCACGAGAATTTAAATAAGAGAATTAAGTTTGCTGACATAAGATTTTGCATGGGAAAGTTCTTGACATGATTAATCGTTTAAATAAGAGTTTTCGAGCCTTCTATAAGGTGTTGCCAGTAAGAGCTCTTTATTATATATCGGTGTGTAATCATTAGTATAAATGGGTCCTACGGTATAATTTGCTTTTTAACAACTTGTATACGTATTATCATATCCGCAACGCATTGTGGTTATATATCGTTTGCGACAGGTAAATAATGGTTGCTTATCTCCCTAAAATTTGAAAGATCCTATTTATTATAATCTGACGACCTGGAGTTATTGATGAACCAGCATAATACGAACATACATCATTCGTTTTGAGCTTTTATGCTGGTGAAAAGCAATTTAAAAAAATCTGCCGTACAAAAAGATATCTTAATAAAACCGATCCAAATTTTAACACATTTTTATTAAACTGTTAGTTTTGAACCTAACTATTTACTACAATGATTTAAATAAACATATACATGGTTAAAAAAATACTAATAACAACTTTTTATCTGTTTTGCGCATATCTTTTTTATTTTAGAAAGGGCTAATTAGTGGATACGTTTTCTCTAGGTTTGCCAATTTTGGCCAAATCAATTTAGACAGGACTGGACTTACGGGACTTTTCCCAAAATACTGTATTTAACCTCTTGCAAAAGAAATCTGATTAAGCTACAATTAAGCTAATACGTTTTTCTTGAATAAAAAATATGAAAAAATGGAGTTGGGATACCCTGTGAAATAAATATGTTTATTACACCATTTACTAATAATATAAATAAACTGTAAGGTGACGCAGTAAAAATTATTGCTTTATCGATTTTATTTTATTATAATAAATTTATTGATGAACCCTTAAATTAAAAACATCAAATTAAAAATACTATTTTGCAATAATAATTGTCTTTTTAATAAAGCTTAAAAATTCACAACACGTGCGCACTTTATAAGTCCTTAACTGCTGCACAATTTAAAAACCATTTAAATATGCATGTTGTTCATATTTCAACCACATCGACCTTCATTGCCAAACAAGATTTCTCTTTTCAATATAAGTTTTGACTTTCAAACAAATCTTTGCCAACCTGTGAGCAAAACCATTGAATATCTGCTTTTTCCATAAAAGTTTTCAATTATTAACTGATAAAAAGTTTAATAAATCAAAACTTTACGGCGAGCATAGTGATGCGATCTTCTACCTTCATCCCTATATTGGATAATAATAAAATTAATAGCTCGTCATATTTTTTATTTTTGTTAAATATAAACTTGGTTGTTAAATAATAAAAAACCAGCAAGACCAGTGGCGGCGAGTACGTGGGTGCACAGGGGCCAATGCACCCAAAAAGGTAAAATCTATGGGTGCAATGCACCCTTATAGAAAATGAACATTTTTGGCCTTCAACACTGTTGTATTGATGTTGATGAGGACCTTTTTTTTGTCTTCAATTTGTTAGTATAGAATACTAGTTTTGCTTATTATTCTAAAAGTTTTTATCACGAAATAGAATGTGATTTTTTTCTCTTTAAAAATTTTTATTACTTGGCACCGGCACCCATTAAAAACCGAAAACACACAGCGCCGGATCAAGAGATCATCATTTTCTTTAGAAATAGTAAAGGATTTTAAAGTTTTGGTGCATATGTGGTTAAGTAAAAAGCAGAAAGACGGTATACCCATCTTAATTAGTTTATTCATTTTATATTAACCACCGGGTTTACTTATTCGTATTAGGATGAAGGCAATTCAATTTTATATCACCATAACAATCTAATTTCCGGGTTTACCGAATATGCTACAAAAATTAAATTAAAAAATCCTTAACAACTACCTTAAGCCTTAAGTTTAAATATAACACCTATCCCTTATTTTTTATTGTATTTTATTTCTAAACTTTATAGTTTTTAAAATAATTAGAGTAAAATGCTTTAAAAACAATTTTTTTGCCCTTTTTAAAGTAGCCTAGCATTAAACTATTTTCCGAGGGTAGGCTACACACAAATTTCCGTAAATTTTTTATACTACTTAGGGTTTTCGCGAAAACGCCGTTAAATAAAAGGAAATATTTAGGTACAATAAGAAAAAAAACAAGAAAGTGCATCGCATAAAATAACAGGGTATGCATATTTTGGGGGGGTTTATTGCTGAATTCTTGACACAGTTTAAAATATTAAATTTTGCTTGATTGAAAAAGACATTTTTAATTAAAAAACAAGTATTATTTTGACCTTAAAAATACGCTCCTAAAATTACTGTAGGTATTGGTAAATTCATCGATATTTCATTTGTTTGCCTTTCTAAAATTCGCCGCAGATTTAGTCTAGATGTATAAGGTGTTCTCATACAATTAATTAATTTAAACTGTTTTTACATAAATATGCATAAAAATAAATATAAATTCACTTAATAACATTGTTTGTAATGAAAAACTGCCTGCTGTCCTAATACAACCAAAAACATTGGGTAAAAATCAATATTGGCCGCTTTTTAATTTACCCGTATTTGACCGAACTAATATCTCTCCACCGAAGGCTTCGTTGGAGATTTTGTGAGTAGAAGAAAAGTAAACGGTCAGTGTCTGTTTTTATCTACTAGCTACATTTAAAAAGAGATGGGGAAGTGTTTCGGTTAGTTCAAGCGTTATAAATGATGTGAATTGTTTTTTGCCATGTTCGTATCGGCCCTAATACTGGGTTTGAGTGGTTTGTTTTAGACGCAAATCTTTATTGTGCAAAAAGTAGTTCTTTAAGTTTTATGGTTAATCCGTTGCTTTTTTAATCGATTGTGCCTAAATTTATAGGTACTTGTAACTCCTGTTTTATATGTCTTTTAGTAGGTAGAATTTCCAGGAGTTAACATATTTATTTTTTTATAGAAAAATAATTATATTTAGTCCGCTTCGGTTTTTTTAAAGGGCGGCCGACAAATAAATTATCTATGGCGGGTACTATGTTAATGACCTGTATACCTGTTAAATATGTCTAGTAAAGACAATTTAAGTGGCAAACTAAATTAATAAATAAACAGTCTTATTAAATATGTTTTTAAAAAACTATATAATAAAAGAAACATTTTATTAATACTTGGTATAATTTATGTCTGCTTGCACGTTTAAATTTTTTCCCTTCTGCTACAAACTTTAATACTTTACAGCTAAGATAAAGACACGCGGTAACAAGTTAAGTTAGTTGAGAGGTTCAAATAAATGCAAATCTGAGCGCAAGTTTTGTGCATAATAAATGTATACAGCAGAATATAGCATACATACACAATCGGGTAAAAGCCATTTCAGTTTTATTCGTAATTTTCTAACAAAATTTGAAATTTTCAAGCCAGAGAATAATGCTAAAATGTTAATTAAGGTCTAAGTAAGAGAAGACAGCAACTATTTAATTAAGTACTTATTATATTAAAATATACAGGGTATTTCCTAATTGCGGTATTAAAATTAAAGCTTATTTTTAAGCTTATTTCTTGACAAATGTTTAATATACATATAGGTCCGGAAATGCACTATTTCAAAACCACAGGATGTTATCTTTTGAAATAAGTTATGTGGTGCATAGCATGGTTTTAAATAGATAACTGATAATCGTGGAAATTGGTTGTGTGTATGTATCAGTAATTCCAGTAATTTTTTTAGTAAATGTAGTGTACTAAAAGCGATATTAAATAAAAATGATTTCCATAAAAATATTCAGGCATAACTTTTAACAGATATCATACCAACGTAACAAATTTGAATTATTAGTTGCGGTCCTCGTGCGCTCGTAATCCTGTTGTGTTGCAACGTTGCCAAATGTTTAAGAAAATTTAATTTTTTAATAGTCAATTTTCTCAAAGACTGATTGACTTTTGAATATAATTTAGTCTTAACTTTTTTGCTTAGAATAATGCGAAGAATCACTATTTAAAGTTACGAACATTATTTCCCTAACACACTGTACATATTGTAGAAAATTACAAATAAAAAAGATATTTATTTTGTGTCCAATTAATGGACCACGCTGCACAGAAATACAAAAAATAGTTTAAATAAATAGGCTTTTAAAACACTGCAATGGTTGTGCACCTATTGACTAAAATACTTGTCAATTGTTACAAAGTACTGTCTTGTTAATTCTTTTAACTAAACAAACGGTTTGGTGTCTTATGCTATGAAACCTGAGTAAAAAATATTAATTATTAAGAGATTGGACAAGACTTGATTTTTAAAAAATGCGTATCATACAATATTCTATATTGTCCCAAAATAAACTTCTTGTACTTGGTTATTTTTTAGGTACTTATATTTTACCATAAGCATTAGTTGATTTAAGTTAAAAAGACAAACTTTTTTAGCAATACCTGTTTGGTTATCTAACCTTTATTTTTAATAAATATGTTTTTATAGAAGCCCTTTTTTTAAGTTAGCAAAATAAATAGGAAAACATAAATTTATTACTTAGAACTTTAACCAGATAATTAAAATAGTAAAATGTAATAAACCGTTTTTTAATTTCTTTAAATGTTTTTTTAAATGACGCATATTATTTCCATTAGGGTCACTCTTTATCTAACATGGTAAAGCTCTTTTTAAGTGTATTTTTTTATTATATCTTTTAGCTTTGACTTAACAATATATTGACCTGGCTAACAAAAACAGCTATTAAATATTATTAGTTTAGTAACCTTAATTAAAATTAAAGCTTTAAACACAATGGACTTATCATGTTAAATAATGTAAATCGATCGGTAATTAAAAATTGTTTAGTTTCTGATTGGATTTATGTTTAGCACGTGCTCCTCGCGTTAAGTTTATATTACATGTTTAGCTAAAGCCAGTGTGTGGAAAGAATATATTTTAACGAAAAATGCAGGTATGTCATCATGACGACGCATTATTTTCGCTTTGTTGTTGCTTTACGGGCCTATATACGTTTAAATTTAGCTGAATAAGAATATATTAATAATTAAAATTCGACTGAGTTTAAATATTGCTGTTGTTTATCGAGATATGACATGTATTGGTATATTGAAAACTATAAGAGATAAAAAGATGGTTAAATATTTAATAATATAATTAAAGCACCACAGTAAAATAGTGTTAAAAATTATTTAAACGTTGGTGTAAAGGAGATACAGTACAGATTAGTCCAAAATATACATAAATATATTTTTTAACTTAAAGATTTCGAAATAACCAAGTATTTACACTTTTTTGTAAAAAATATAATTTTAAAATATTGATAAAATATATGGTGACCTTTACAAATTGGTAACCAAATACAATATGAATCGTGTATTATTATTACATGGCTTGTAAATAATGTATGACTTGCTTAATTGGTTTTATTTTTGATATAACAACTGTATTTTTAGCTTTTAATAAATCAAGTTTTTTAAATGCATTTTTTATTGCAGGTACGTTTAACAGGGAGTGATTGATTTACTAAAGAAATTATATGGTAAGGAAAACTTTTAGTAAGTACAAATATTTTTAAGGTACCAAGATAAAATTAGTTTGGAAGACACTAGTAGCTCAGGTGTAGATATGTTTTAATTTTTTTAATTAATAAATATTATGTGTCTGTGATTATTATTAAATTTTATTTTCCATATATATTATACGTCAATATATACAGTGTTTGGAAACTCTAGAGGATTATTCTGCATTAGATATTAGAAATAAGATTTAATTAAATTAACGCTTTTTTTTTTGCTTAAAATTAGAAACTTCTTTTTATGTAATAAATTTTATACCAGTTCATTTTATTATAACATTTGGCAGACACTTTATATATTATACAAATATTTAAAAAGATAAAAAATATTAAATAGAAATAATTTCTATTTTTTGTATTAATTACTTTATATTGTTAAGAAATTAAACTGTTGGGCATAAAGACTCCTTAAGGTCATTAAAGAGCCTTTATGCTCAATAATTTAAAATCTTTTGTTAAAAATTAAACAAAAATAACATTATATCATTCTGTACTTTAAAAATTACTTGGCACCTTCTATAGGGTGTTTAAAAAAATGCAATTTATTTTAGGAGGCTATTTCTTGTTTTAGTTAAGAAAAGTTTGTTGTATAAACAGGGTTTAGGGTTAACAGTCAATTAGTAGGGAAATATTGCGGTACAAGGGGTGGCAAAAAATGTTTTTTTTAACCTAAACCCCGAAGGCAAAAACATAATATTTTTTTAATTTTAATTATGGTATAAAGAGACATTTTTGACATATTTTTATTCGTTTTTACGTCTGCAAAGGATTTAAACAAACTGCCTATATTATTTTTGTCGACTATTAAAAAAGCTTACCGAACGACTTGTCGTCTGCTGTCGCCAGAACGTTTGTAATATTGCTTCTTTTTTAAAGAAGTAAACAGTTAAAATACAAGCAAAATTAATAATAATAATAATTATTATTATAATAGATATAAATTTTTTTATATTTCCGCCATTTTTGTACCGCGATATCTCTACCCTTTATTTTGAACTAGAAATTAGCTTCATAAGTTGTTCTTATATATTTTAAAACATCCTGTATAAATGATGGCTATTGTTGACGTTACAGTAAATAATATAAAATTTTATGGTTATTAACAACTTGTGCCAGTTAAATAAGTTGATTGACATATTGATGTATTTTTTTTTTAAAGCACGTTATATATATTGATGCATTTTTTTCTTAAAAAAGCACGTTATACAGGGTGGGCCATATAAGCAGTTTCAATATCCAATAAAACTAACAATACAAAACTGACACATATTTAGTTGATATTATTTTAAACAACAAATAATAAAAAAAAATATGACTTAAAAATTATATTTTTCAAGTGACGTCCTTCACGTTGCTGACATTCCTAATCCAGAGTTGCATATTTTAAAAAGCTTGGCGACAAGTTGCTCGCGGAATGGCGTTCATTTCCCGGATAATGTTTTGTTTAAGCTGGTTCAACGTGGTTGGATTATTTTTATAGACCCTTGATTTTAGGTAACCCCACAGAAAATAATCATTTGAAGTAAGATCCAGGCTCCAAAGGGGCCACTGATTATCACCCCTTTGTGAGATAAGTCTTCTAGGAAACATTAGCAAGTCTATGGATACTATGGCAGTGTAGCCAGGTGGCTCCATCTTGTTGAAACCGGGTAGTAGCATTATGTACTTTAAATTGTTAAAGAGCTGACACTGAGAGTCCCTGTAACATCTCATAATAGTTATCAGCTTTTACCGTAACGGCAACTCCTCTTTCATTTTCGAAAAAAATGTGGACCAATAAATCCACTTGCTGATACTGCAGTCCACACAAAAATGTTTCTGTCAGGGGATGGTCCACTGACCAAAATTGTCAAAAAAATATGCAACTCCGGATTAAGAATGACAGCAACGTGAGGGACGTCAATTGGACAACATAATTTTTAGGTCATAAAAATTTTCATTATTTGTAGTTTAAAATATTATCAATAAAATATGTGTAACTTTGTAATGTTTGTTTTATTGAATATTGAAACTGCTCATACAGTTATGGTCCACCCTGTACCAAAAAACAAAATTAAATATTGAACTGATTACTTTACCTGATAGTTTTTACAAAGTTAATTAGATCTGTAATTTTTTTATTAAATTAAACCCATTTAGGCTTACAGCTATTTATCGGTTTGATTGAACCAATATACGAAGAGCCATTCATTAGATTGCTCCGATTTATAAATGATTTTCGGAGACAAAAGAGATCAATCTATAGATAACTGGCGATTGATTTAACCAGTCAGACCAAAACTAATTACAAACAACATAGTTTTTAAAGCCTTTAACTAACCATACCTTTATTTAAAAGTTAATAATAAGGAAGGTACAGGGTGCCAAAGAGATAAATATATATTTTTAATTTATTTTAACATTTTTTGTTACGTTTTAAATATTGTACTAAAACGCGGTATTTAGAAAATTTTTGAAATGAGCATTTCGGATCTGACATAGTTTTTTTATATGTTAACTAGATGGCGCTACCAAAAATATTCTAAATTTATTTAAAACGTAGCAACTTTTTGTACTATCCTGTATGTATCAATTAAGTTAAACTATAAACTCTCCTATGTTTTTCGTAAAACAGGTATACTATTAAGAATCGCTCCAAGCGTTTTTAAGATATTCGCGCTTAAATTGTTTAAAGTAACCAAAAGATGCCTTTAAAAACAGCGTATTAGCCATAACTACAACTTAGTCTAAGCAATAAGGAAACCTAAAAACATCTAACAAATATTGCTAAATGTTTGCTAGTTAATATGCGTATTTACATTATTCATATGTTAGACACACATGCCGAAAAAATACTCAATTCGCGATATGATCAAAGACAGATGATCGGTTGCCGAAAAATCTTTTTTCGGAATCTGTTTAAACCGATTTACACATTTCGCGAACTGAGGTAACCGGAGTTGCTTAAATGGCGAATATGAATATGTTTTGGCAAATAATTATTTTTAGTTTAATATTTTGCCGATTGCGCAATTTAGAAATGCACAATTGCCGATAGATTTGGTCATTATTTATACAATCGCCATCTCTGCGAATATCAGCTTGTTATTTGTAGTAAAACGAAGGAAGCAAGTGCTGTATTTATTTGTCTTGACTCAATCTTGCAGTGAACTAGTGCATTATTTAATCGTTTTGTATTGGAATATATATCTTTAGTGCAAATTTAATGAACATAAACGAAGCAGTGAAATCATCTGTTAATAAATCCGATTTTTTAACATGTGTCATTGTATATTGATAAATCGAACAATAATTTCACTTCGCCTTTATCGGATCAAAAATATAAAGAAATCATATGTGAAGTGAAGCAAGGGTTGAAGATGTGATTGCAAGAAACAATGCCAAAATAAAATGTGTTTCTGAGCAATATCAAATGAAATAGTAAGTGTCATGAAAGTTCTTCTTGTTATAATAAATAAATAATATTAGGTAGTTTCCTACTACTTAAATGGGTAATGAGCGGTTTCTAAAAAATAAATGTTGTTTTTCTGGATCAGTAGCATTTCTTAGTTGTGTTCGAGGTCTCTTTATTTCTTAATTGCGCAATCGGCAAAATATTAAACTAAAAATGATTGTATAAATCGGCTTAAACAGATTCCGATATAGAACATATTTTCGGCAACTGATCATTTGGCGTTGATCATATCGCGAATTAAATATTTATTTCGGCGAATTGACGAATTCGGCAAATGAGTCTAACATATATAAGTAATGACCCGAACAATTTTGGTAATTGGTCCTGTAAACCAGAATGAGCATTTCAAATCTGCTTTTAAATTAATAAACAACTTAAAATTGGCAAGTTCAACTGCATTGGTTATTAGATATATTTAAACTAAAAGTTTTTACAACTGTGGCCGCAATCTTTAATGTTTAACGTGTATATAATATTTTTTTTAATTATGGGGCATTTTATGTGAGGCATCGTTTGGATATAATTTAGAGGATGATATGAAATCCTAAAAGGTTTTTAAAAAAATATTACGTATATAAAAACCCTTGTATTTAAAATAATGATAATAGTAAAAATTTATACACTTTGCTCCTTATCGCTCCAAAACTCGAATAAGGTCCTGTAACCAACAAAAAAATTGTGAACAGTGTGACTCAAAATAATTGTTACAGTGAATTTTTAAATATTATTACTGTTAGATTTTATCTTGTTTTGATAGTAAAACATTTTACCTTTATTATTAATTTTTAATCAGATGACAAAAAAGGGTACAATTGTGTTAATTTTTAATGCTATGTCTGGGCCATTTTAGGGTATTTAAAAAATAATTATTATACCGTCTCTTAACAAAGAAATAATGTATTTTGTGCTTTTAGTATAATGTAAAATATTGACTTTTTGGTAGTCTTTTAGAATTTGCTAACAATATACCTTTTTTAAATACTTATAAATGTTAATAAGGTTTTAAAAACTTTTTATTTCTTTTAAAGTGGCCGTAAAAATAAAAGATAGATAATAATTTAATAAATTTTTATTGCCACTTAGCTTAAAATTCAAAGCTTAACACTAAAACTCTAAATTATTATTAAAAAAACTTAAATTAAATATATCATATTTAAAATCAACTAATTAAAACAATTTACACGTGGGTTTTTGCAAGTGCAATTTTTTAAATAAAAACCAATAACATTTAATATGCATACCAATAATTTTTTTTATTTAAAAAGTTTTTGAGGTTTTTTAGGTGGCTGTGTTTTACTTAAAATGGTCGTACTGACATTAGAAAAAGATTTTAGAGCCTAAAGTTTCTAGTTTTAGGACCTAACAATGTTTTTTTTAAGCAACATATACATAAAAAAGTTTTTTTTTCATCTAAAAACTTAATAAAAAAAGTCTTACTTGACCACACTTATAAAAGTGTTTAAATTTATGAGAACAAAATAAGACAAAGCAAATTAAAAATAAGAAAAATTTTTGGAAGTCATAAAAAGACAATAAAAAAATAAATTCTTTAAAACCTTGTTTAACCATAAATTTAAACACTTTTATAAATAAAAATACATAAAAAAATTTAAAACTTTATTTTGCGTTTTGTTAAAGATTTTATTCATTATAAATTAAAATCGCGATTCCTTAATTATTATTCTTTAAAAATTTTACAAAACAAAAAAAACGGCTAACTAGATTAAATCAAAACATTTTGAAGATTTTGTAGGCATTTTTAATTGTAAAAGGCACACTTAACATCACTGGTTTTTCTGATATTTTCAATTTAGCGTCTGATTATCCCAAAGGCCACAAAAATCAATTTTTTCTTAATTTTTCAAATTAATGAAAAGATTTTTTTTTCAAAAAACCGTAGCCGATTTTTGTGGGGATTTTATTCAAGATTTCAAAAGCCTTCGTAATTTTATTGTGCGACCAGCAGTTGCTGAGATATTAATGGCGATGAATAAAAAAGATCATTTTTTTTCAAAGTTCGTTATCTCAATAAGAAGTGGTCGTATCGATCTTTTGAACAAAGCAAATTAAAGCTAAAAAACAAATTATCCGATTCATTTGAGGGTTAGGTTAAAGCTTTTATTTTGGTTTTTAAACCAAGAAAAAGAACCGAAAAAATTTCATTGCTTAAAAATTAAATTTATCAAAAGATCTTAAAACTAAAGCTTTAGGCTTTAAAATGTTTTTTTTAAGCAAGATACAGCCACTTGAAAAACGGCATTTTTTTGTATCGTTTATTTTTTCCACTAGTGTATTTGCCTATTTTTTACAAAATTATGGTTTGTTTTTATACGTGCATTTTTCTAAAAAAATAAAATAATTGTTTTTCTTCTAGTCAGCATTTTATATTTTTGTTTTTTTTTATAAATGATTTAATTATAAAGCACAAGGTCCAAAAGTACCATATGACAAGTCAGTATATTTAAAATGTTAAACATATACCATTAATATAAGATTAAATATACGCAGGTATTTTCGGTTAAACCGAAAGGGACACAAAACAAATGAATAAGTTAATCAATATACCGGGTGCTTCTCACGGGTGGTTCCCCCTTATTACTTTTTTACCTTTATATTTTACTCCTTGAAGTGCACCTGGAATTGCGTTTGCTTTAAAATTCATAATTTGACTCTTAAATACGATTTAAGATAAAATTTCTCACATTTTTTTTTTTTAATTTACTGACAAAGCTTTATCGTTCCGGTCGAGAATTCGGGTTTTTGACTAAATTTAAATTATGTGGTAAAATATTATACGCTTTTCTTAATTTATATTCTGCAAAAAGACCTTTGCGGGCAGCAAGTTACGGAGCCTGTTAGGTTGGACCGTATAAGGATGCATAATTGTGGAACGTGTTTCTCTGCAAGGAACTGCAAGATAGGCAATATTTGTCTTGTTAGGGGCTTCCGCTGAGCATATTAAACTGTAAGAAGCCTTCTTCCTAAATTAATAAACTTTACACTAGTTTAAGCTTTGGTGTATTTATAAAAAAATATAATCAAAAAAACGGATACGGGGTTCATTTATATAGCCGGATCTTAAACAATTTAAAAATACTTTAAAAATACCAATAAAATATGTTTTTTTTTTTACTGTCTATAAGTAATTTAATCACAGCGTGTCGTTGAAAGTTCCTACAAGGGGGAAAGCTTTTAAACTACAACTTTACCGAAAAAGTCTCGCTTGGTAAGCAGATAGGTTTCCATAGCAAAATTGTATGTTGATTGTACGGAGTGGTTTTAAAAGGTACTGGTTTTCAACTATTGTAAAAGTAATTTTTTGGTAAAAGCAAAAGTCTTCCTATTTTTTAATTGGCTATCTATCTGACCACATACTTTTTATGCAAAAAATTAAAAAATTATATTACGCGCTAACCTAATGATAGCTAAAGCGGAAAAATCCGGTTTGTCTCCAGTTTTTTAAAAAATTTTGCAGTTAGGCGTTTTCATCCCTCTCGAGTTAATCCCGTACATTTAAATTTGGAATTTTGAGAAAAGAATTGCACAACTTCTTTATAACGCACCCTGTTGCTCTTAATGACGTTACATATTATTACAAATAGAAAATATCCTATAATTTTATTTAAATAGTGGCTTAGAGATAAAAGTTATTCAAAGTCGGTCTATATAGGGTCACGACATTCGGTCATATTGCTTTGACGTACGTCACATCTTCCATTTTTCTGCCATGTTGTTCAGTGCCGGAGATATACAGTTTATTGTATTAGTAGAGCAACCATTTATACAACAGTTTTTACTTATTATTAAGTTGTAAATTCTTTTACTTTAAATGAAAAACATTTGGAATTACATCTTACAACAAATATCACTTCCAAAACAATGCAAAATGAAATGCGCAAATTCTAGACGCCACTGGATTGATAATCAGCTTTGATTTTACCCAGTCCTGCCAACTTTTCACCGTGAAGTGCCCTTCCTTGCGTCCCCAACCTCGAACCGCCTAAAAGTTGAGGATATGGCGCAACCTTATAAATATAAACTAACCTTGAAAGTTATCAAACTTTTGTGACATAATAACAAAAGGAAAAAAATGTTTTTGATTTCGTAAAGTTATTAATTAAAAAATTTCTATTTGGTAGAAACATCCAAAAACACGCTATTAAATACCTTAATTTTATAAAACAATTATAAAAAATTGCCGAATATTAAACAACAAAAACGTGAGGTAAACCAAAAGAATAATTTCCAGCAATATTTCAAAATTACGGACTCTTTTTTTTCGATTACAATTATCGTGATTTATTGGAAAAATCTTCAAACGGTATTATCAGAAGCACCTCTATAAAACAACCATTTGTCTAAAGCTTTAGCTGGACAATCGACTTAGCTTTTTTACAAATTTACGTTGTTAGCAACGCTGGACAAAGCTAGCGTGACCAGATAAATGTATCCAATTTAGGCCATTAACAATATGATCAATAAAAGAGTTGCTTTAAAGATACATTAAAAATAGTTTTTAAAAAATTATATTTATATAATTATAAATAAAATAATAAACATTCAGCTAATAACACGATAACCCTTTTTTATTTTTTACAACATTCAAAAATAATTGGTATTTTATTTTTATTATATTAAATAAGATACAGTGCTCGTCTAAATTCGGGACCCCCTACTAACTTTTGAATGGTTAAGTATTTTTTATAAAAATTTAAGGACAACAGTGAAACATAAACCACATTTAGGACAGGAAATAACATATATAAATGTCAAACTGACAGCTAGGTGCCATTTTGAAAAAAAATGTTAAGGGGTTCTTGTCTTGCATCATTTTAAAGCTCCTGACGAGTACTTTATAACCCTAGAATATAAAATAATTGCCTTTACCTACTACAAAATGGCGGTACTTTGAAAGTTTTCTGAATACCTCATTTAGATGGCCATATTTCCGAATCTAATAAAGTTAGATACTCTTAATGTGGTAATTTTTTAAACTCTTTTAGGATTTATTTAATGGTATTATTGGTGATACTATACAGGGTTGGACAAAAAGTATAGATTTTTTAATGTCGCACCGTGTATATTATATTGTGACGTATAATTTTAAAATACTACTTGACGTCACTGGAACAAATCTACCATATGGAACTATCTTCTTGGACCATGAGACCGGTGGACAAAATACTAACTTTTCATTTTATTAACTAACTTAATTATTACGGGCATACCCCCACTAGGGGTAGCCCGTACAGGGCTTAACAAAAACTTTAACTTTATACTTGACTTCACTAACTACTCCTTATCTAATATCTTTCTAATCTTTTTCTCCCTCTTTAAATATTAAATTTTCCAGTGTTTGTTTTACATTTCTACGCGACACAGTTTGTTTAATGTTTTTATTTTATTATTATAAGAGTAACCTAGAAAATTGTTTAATTTATACTTTAAAAACCTTGACACCTCACGTATATCTTTATTTAGCAAAATTCCCAGTGTTAAGTAACCTAGTTAAAATGTATACTTATTTTAAAATTTCCAAAAATGTATATTTTTAAAATTCCCAAATGTATACTTTTTTATACTAGGTGTTCACAATATCACAATTAAAAATATATCTAAAAGTATTTTAAGAAAATACCACATAAGGTATATCCACCTTTATTGGTTTTGAAAATATGGCCATCCAGATCAGGTATTTAGGTGATTTTTAAAGTACCGCCATTTTTGGGGTGTAAGGTATTCACTTTATATTCTGGATTTATAAAGAACTTTAAGCTTAAAAATGATGTGCCACAAGACCCCCTTTCCATTTAATTTTTATTTTCAAAATGGCGCCCAGCTGTCAGTTTGACATTTATGTCTGTCATTTCTGGTCTAAAATTTGGTTTATGTTGTTTTACTAAAGTCCTCAAATTTTCATGAAAAATTATAATGACATTAAACAAGCACTGTATATAGATTATAAAAAACGTCTTTATTTTAACAATACAATATGTTTAAATGTTAAATTTTTATAAAATAAATCTATAAAATAAAAATCCCGCCAAAAATCCTAAAACAGTAATTAGAAGGAATGACGTCACGAGTAAATAAAGTGCGTTTAATATCACAAATTCAAGATAGTTATATTACATAATCTTAGAGCAAACACCTACTAGATGTTGCGGTGCCGCTTTACAGTTAATAGCTTTTGTGAAAGAGAAACGCACCCCTGTTTGTTGGTCACGTCATCGTCATGTCGATATAAACAGTAACGCCATGATAAAATGTATGTTTTAGCGGTTATTTTAAGCTTTAAATTGAAATCGGATTTTTTCCTCTAAACCATTGGTTTTTGCAAAAACATTTTTTTTAAAATTTTGCACTTTTAATAAAAGGCAGATTGGAACATTAAGTGGTAAGTTTAGGAAAAACAGGATAATTTTTATTTATTGAATAAAAATATGCCAAAGGGGTTGATAGTGGTTGTTTTAAACTATACCAAAGTTCCTAAATGGTTTAAATCGCGTCATTAAGAAGATGTGGTAATACCTTTTAAATTTAAATATGTTTTTATTTTTATTTTTTTACATTTTTTTAAATTTTAATAGATGTTTAATTAACTTAAATAAACCTGTACACTAACAACCCATATAACATTTTTTCCGGCGTTGTAAATTTAATTTACTGGCATTGCCAACACTCTTTAATGGCAAGGCATTGGCAAAAGGTATCAAAAAGACGCGAAAGTGGGCAATTGGCCGTTATTAGGCCACGTGTTGCAGATGAAGTGATGGCATCCGTCATTAATAAGTTATTGGCAAAAAATGCGTTTAAGATGATGGCATCCATCATTAATAAGTTATTGGCAAAAAGATAACAAAAAGACACGAAAGTGCGCAAATGCACATACTCCCAAGAAGCAAGCTGACGTCTTATTGACGAAAATTGTCGCATATACTTTTTTAAGAGCTAAAATAATGCGATATTTTATTTGAAAATTAAAATAGGAAAAAACTCCTTACTGCATGCAATTTCCTTGCAATGCAAAGTAGCATCTCTCGGAACACTGTCCAACTTGGAGATGCAGATTTTTACACTAGCCGAAGATATTTCTTTCAAAGCTAAGTGAGATCACCTACCGCAGACCGCTCTCGAATTATTTTTGTCTAATGGGTACGGTTTAGACGATAAAAAGCGCAGATATTGCAGAAACGTAGTAGTTTATTGTCCATTGCGCCATCTATCGGTATCTCAAAAAACTATTAAATATATATAATAATTTTTATTAACACGTCTTTAAAGCTTTTAATAAAGTTTTAAACAAAATGTTTACAGCTCCTAACAGTCTACTTGAATAGCTTGCCTTCTCGACTAGCCATCACCAATTAATCACACAACACACACTTATTAGGTAATGAATACATTTAACAATGTCTATTAAAAACTCTTTTTTTAAAGAAACTAAAAAGCTAGAAAACCACGTAGAATACAAATGCACAAAGCGGTCACCTTCGGTCGAAATTAACGTAGCTAATTTTACCATCATTTTATTTTTATTCGCTCCAAAATACAAAATAAACATTTTGTTTGACCTAATTTTTATTTGCATGATTTTTAACAATAAAATGTTATGAAAAGGCCATTTCCTTTAAATTATGTAAAAAACATAAAATAATGTTGTTTAGCTGCCATTATAAATAAAACAGATCAAAAAATTGCTTTTATGTTAGTTAAATACCAATGTTAATAATATGGTTTAAAAAGTATGAATATGCGTTGAAGGTTTGCCTTCAAAATCCAATATTTATTTGCCCGCAACAAAAACGCGTGCTTTATTTAATCAGGATTGGTATGCCGCCATTTTTGTATGCTTGCCGGCAATTCGCCTGCATGTAAAATTTATTGGCAATTAAGTGTTTATTTAGGGTTGACTTTTTAATGCGTATAAGATGTGTATTGCCACCAATTGCCAATGCTTTACCATCAATGCCAATATGAAAAATGTACATTGCCGGCAAATAGTGTTTGCTGGGAAAGTTTGTATTTCCACACATTGAAAAAATGCATCCAAACTTACGTAAAAATTTATTTTTAGAACGCAAAGATCACAAAGCTGTAAAGCTGTATTATTTAACGTTGAGTGCTTTTAGTGAGACTGATAAGACAAAAATGCAAAACGGGCGTAAATGTTGCAACTAGAGCACAAAATGAAAACGTTCGTTTAATATTACACTATCTGAATAAAATGCTGACAAGTAAAAATAATAGCTGTAGACAAACAAGCAATTTATATTATAAATCGATAGTTTATTGTGGATATTACAAAAAATGTTTAAATAAATATAGGGAAGGTCTGGAAAGCCCTGCTTATCTAAGCTTATTTGAATAATATTAAAAGTCAGTAACATACAGGGTGATTCAAAAATCGATCACGAAACCTAAGGGGTGATTCTACTTGACAATATAAGGGTAGAGCTTCATATGTATTTTTTCAATATGTTATTCGTTTTCGAGTTACAAGCCGTCAAAGTTCAATTTTTATTTTGGTTTTTTCGCCATATTGCATTTATTTTTTAACCAATTCAGTTAATATTTGGCACACAAATCGAGCTTTGCAGATTCTAAAATTTTAAGACAAAAGTACTTTTTTAAAAACCGCCAGAGGGCACTTTACCTAAAACTTAAAATTTATTTACATCATTACTTTTTTATTTTGACAGATATCGTAAAGCTGGGGGCGCCATTTAATTGACAATCAAAGACTTAAAAATAAGGTAGTCTTTATTAAAGTCGATAAACCTCACCGTTTAGGCACCAATAGACATCAAAGTTTTCATCAATTTCAATCAAATTACTTACATACATAAAGGGTGTCCAGTAACTCAACCGACAAACTTTACGGGGCGATTCTACAACAGAAAATAAGAATAAAACATATGTCTTAAACGTCTTAGTTTTTAAACTACGGTGTGTTAAAAATTTTAAAAAAAAGTTTTTAGTTACTGGACACCCTGTATGTATGTATGTAGTTTGATTGAAATTAATGAAAACTTTGATGTCTATTGGTGCCTAAACGGTAAGGTTTATCGACTTTAATAAAGTGTACCTTATTTTTTGCCATCTGTTGGCAACATTTCAAACTTTGCTATTAAATGAAGAAGAAATTTTTTAGTTTTTACACAATTTGGTTAGTTGCACCATGAGTGTTTAATTTTTATGAAAAATAAAAATATAGGGTTAGTTGCACCATTAGTTCAAGGATTAAATAATAAAAATTACATTATGTGTAATGTATACATAATACATAATGTGCAATTAATAAAAATTAACATTCTTTTTTGGATCGCCAGGAAAAAAATTTTCCTTTATATTATAAAAATATAAAAACAACACCTAGGTTGCCACCTGTTGGCAAAATTTCAAACTTTGCTACTTAATGAAGAAGAAATTTTTTAGTGAGTTGCAATCTGTTGGAAAAATTTTAAAATGTGCCACTCTTGTTCATTAAAAAATTTTTTCGCCATTTTGTCAAGAGTAGCAGAAACTAAAAATGAAAAATAATTAATAGTTTAAAAACTAAAAACACGCTTTTATATGCAACCGAACTAAAAATTAGAAAATAATTTTTCATTACAAAGAGTTTGTCACTTCAGAATAAAAGCGTGGGGTGCATTTTACTATTTTTTCATAACTTTTCCCTCATAGATATTTGCAAATAGAATAATTATAACATTTAATATATTAAGCACCCCACGCTTTTATTCTGAAGTGACAAACTCTTTGTAATGAAAAATTATTTTCTAATTTTTATTTAAGTTTTTTAATTGTCTATAAAATAGCGCCCCCAGCTTTGCGATATCTGTCAAAATAAAAAGTTATGATGTAAATAAAATTTAAGTTTTAGGTAAAGTGCCCTCTCGCGGTATTTTAAAAGTACTTTCGTATTATAATTTTAGAATTTGCAATGCTCGATTTGTGTGCCAAATATCAACTGGATTGGTTAAAAATAAATGCAATATGGCAAAAAAACAAAATAACGGCTTGTAACTCAAAAACGAATGACATTTTAATAAAAAATATTATATGAAGCTCAACCCTTATTGTGTAAAGTAGAATCACCTCCTTAAGTTTTGTGATCGATTTTTGAATAACCCTGTATATATGTATATATATATATATATATATATTATATATATATATATATATATATATATATATATATATATATATATATATATATATATATATATATATATATATTTATATTAGTTTTTTTTTTAATGAATTATGGTCTTATTATTTTTTGGATAAACGAAATATTTGCTATAGTTTCTTTTGAACAGTTTGCACGACTGTACGTGACGATTTATGAAAGTTTTATATTTCGTAGAAATTTTATATAACCGGGCGGTTGGTACGTGTTTGTTACTAGAATAAAGATTTCAAGGAAAACCAGTCATGCTTGTTAGAAAATATATAAAAAAGCATAAAAGTTAAATAATATGTATAAAAATAAATATTATTGCTATACAGAGTGTCCAGAAAGGTGAGGTCATAAATGATAAGGGTGGTAGGGTAAGCCAATAGAATGTAATAATGTAATATAATTTGTTTAGAATTAAAAAGGCGATTTTATAAAAAACGGTACAAGATATGAAGTTAAATAAAGGACAACTTTTTTGTAAGAAAAAAATAAAGAATCAAACGGTCAAAGCAAAATGTCTTTGTCACCACTGGCAAAAATACATACCTACATAAAATAAAGAAAAAAATCGTATCACCCTGTATAATACCTACTTACTGAATTATTTAGTTGCCCATATATCATTATTATTGTGGCAACAGTTCAAAAGTTATATTTAAACCAACTTTTTTCATTTTATCTTTTAAGGTCAATAACACAGCAGCAGTTAGTTTTATTCAAAGTCTTATTGGACATACACACTGTAAGGTATGCCTTTAAACCTACCTGAAGAGGCAAGTCTGCGAGTAAGCCTGATTAATAATATACACAGGATCGCACTTACTCGCGAGCTTTCTATTAGGTAAAACTAAGAAATACAAAATTTTATCTCAAACGAGTTATAACTAAAAATTTATAAGCAAATTGTATAGGGTTATGTTGAAAAGTATATTTTATGTTTTTAAAGAAAAGTGTTTTTTTTTTTGATATTTGGTGATTTAAATAAGTCAGGGGTGATTCATTTAAAAGTACTTCTTCTAGTAGGTATTTTTGGATAGATAAGAGGGTCAATATTTCAAACTGCCATAGTATTTGTTTTCAGTACTGTTTGGCACTTTATCCTGGCAAGACTCAGCCCCGGCACAACGTCTAAAACTTGTTCAACTGTTTTATGTGTTTCGTGCGCTTCGGGCAACTTTTAGTCCACGCATAATCGGCGTACTGAGCCGACTATTCGCTATACCATCACAAAAATGTAAACTTCAATTTTGATTATTGGATAATTCTTGATCAAATTAGCCACATCTAGCACGTAGTGCAAAAAATAGCGGCAGTAGCTGCGAGTGTACGTAATAATTCTAACGAATTGATTTGGCGCTTGGAAATTTGAGATTAAGAACAGACCAGGATAGGCGCAGTTAAGGCCAACATTTGAAAGCCATAAGCTTTATTATTATTATTTATTATAATAAATTTTTACTTTAATTTTTAAAAGTTTTTTAAAAAGTACCTTTAAATGAATCACCCATTATTATAATAAGATACTATGTAAATACTTAGCATATAAACAAACTTTTGTGTAAATTCGCTACTTTTTAGTCACTGGGCCAGAAATAAAATTGACTTTATAACAATAACACTTTTAAAAATTTTTTAGGTAAGTTTCTTTTGACGAGTCTACCACGAATATTTATACCACCATATATGAAAGCGGCTCTTAAACCCAGCCCGTCAATGTCAAATGTTTTGGTTGTCGGGCTGGCCACACGTGCACTTTTTTGTCGGGCAAGTTTGCCACAATGTTTTACGTGCAATTTGAAAACATTGTACCAAAAATCGTAAGGGTTACCATTACGAAACCCGCCCAATTCGATACCCAAAAAATAGGTCTTATGGTTTTGTGATTGTAACACTTATGATTTTTGGCATAATGTTTAAAAATTGCATAAAAACATTGTGGTAAACTTGTTCGACAAAAAAGGGACGCGTTTGTCTAGTCCGACACCCAAATAATTTCACATTGACAGGTTGGGTTAAAGCGCCTTTTCCATATATGGCGGTATGAATATTCCTGGTAAGCTCGTCAAAAGAATTCCTTAAGTTCCTTAGTTAAAACTCGCTCTGGATATTGCCAATTAAAGTAATATTTTGTATCGTTTTATTTAAATTTTGGTTCATTTGTCCTCTTATATCATCTATCCTAGAACAGACTTTATGAGTAAGATTTCTTTTAGTATTTTTGTAATAATTTATCTTTTACTAGAGATTTGCTTGTAGTGTTCCAGAAATTAACAATGCTTTTTTCCCAAAATTATCTTGATTTATGAGACACATCCTTCAAATGGAATTAGTGGAAGCCTTGCTATAAAACGACGATTTATCTGAAGCTTTAGCGGACTTATCTCGTCTGCAGAGTGGCATTTATCCATCAGAGAAGTTACTTTTACCCCTCCAATTCGGCTGCAGTTTCGGACTAACTTGGTGCCGGTATTAGGAAATAAAATAAAAATAAACTATTGAATTCTTAGACACTTATAGCGAATATGTCTTTGTTCTGGATTATGTTTATTCCAGTAAAAAGTAAAAACTTCTCTTATTCTCTTATTATGTGTACAACAAACAAAAATTTTTTGTTTTTAAATTGTTTAAAAAGATATAAAATTGGTTCATAGTACTAACCTTAGTTAGCAGTGGTTAGTTTTTTTTAAATTTATTTTTATTACAAAAAGTAAAACAAACAATTGTTTACAATTAAAAACAAGGCCTAAATATCAAGTATTAGCCGGATATAGCCGGATTTAAGGGGGACAGGCGGGCACTGGCCTGGCCCTTACAAATTAGGGGCCCCCACAAATGAATGTATTGGCTCCCTCCTTTGAAAAAGTTACAAATGAATCGATGAGGTCCTTTTTTTTGCTTTTCAACTTTTTTGGGTACAAAAATCCATTTACTTTTACTTTTAGGGGGCCCCCACAGGCTCATTTTTCCAGGGCCCCCACAAAATCGGGCCCTTAGTACAAGGTGTCTTATTTTGGTTGCAGCAGCGAGGTATCTCGGTTAATATGAGCTTTTTCTTGTGAAACGACTGATTCCATAAACAAAGCCGTCATAACCCTGTTAGTTCCTGAGCTACTGGGTAATTTTAAAAATTTTGCATTTTCAGGTATCCCCTGTACTTCATTCAGTTGGCTGATAACGTATCAAAAAGGTAAAAGCTGATTTTTATTTAAAAAATAGTGGAATGCAGTGGCGTCGTCAGATTTTGTCAATATATAAATGTTTTTAAAATATTGACCAATGTTCGGCTTTTTTAAATAGAACACCCCATGAATTTGTCCAAAAATTTATTTGCATTGTTTAAAATATATAATAGTCAAATTCAGGATTGGCGTTCTTTGTTTTATTTAAAATAATTAATTATATTAAATACAAAACTTTTTGCACCACATTCCCCTACATTTCCCCAGCTGCTGCGCGCTCGTTGCGGTTATGTGTGGTCAGACCTTTAGTCCAGTTTACAACTGGTTACCCGACATATTAGTAAAATTTACTCTTTGTTTGACCTCCGGACAGTGCGGACATGCGTAGAGGACTACAAAGTTCTTCCCGGCGTGGCGGCTAGAGGTGTCGTACGAACGTTTTTTACCTTCGGGGATCAAGGAAAGATTCACGCTAAATTGACGGCATCTTTCTTCTGGATCTAAGCGCCTTGAGCGAAGGTTCCTATAAGCTGATGGTATCCTGTTTGGTGGTGAACACGAGGTATTTCTCAAATGCCGGGAGATAGATGGGCGTGCCATGGGAACTGTCAGTAGCGAAAGTGAAGGTTATACGTAACACCAGTAGCAGATCTTGGTTTGACAGCCGACAATTTATGCATTGCATCGATTGTTGAATTGTTTGTTCTCTTTTGAAATTTCTGGGAGCTACGAGCTCGATTATCCAGATTTTCCGCCGACGAAGCCCTGGAAAGCATAGTCCGGAAGGGGGAGAGTGGTGGATTGGACCTGAAGGGACCAAAACCGAGAAAAAAATAGAGAGAGAGAGAGTAAAATCCAATTCGGCGATGACTAGTTTGTAATTTTTATGCGAAAAGGCCTAATACTGTAGAATATTAAACGTACTTTTAAAGAATCAATACCTGATAATAATTATAATATTGTCATATATTCAATAAAACCTTCAGATTTGTTTGCAAATGTCACTTTTATATACTAAATTTTGAATTTAATGATTGAAACAATTTTACATTAATTAATATTAATAATCCAAAATTTCTTTAGCTGCTTTATGGTAACAAGATCAACACACATCAATTTTGGAGTAAACTTTTTCAAAACTTATCATACATAATTATTAACCGATACACTATATTATCATGATAGTAAAATATTATATGCGCCGCCATTTTATACCAAATTAAAATTACAGTTTTAACGATAAAATTGTGTACTTTTCCCCTTTAAGACACTTTAAAGAAAAACCTATCCTTCGTGTGATTCACCATAACTCTCCCCTAAGACGAATTTCACTCTCCTCAAGGGACATCCTAAGTAGGTCTGTAGCGAGTGCATAGCAAATAATGCAAAGAGTATCTAACACATAAGGATGCGCTTTCATAGGTTGAAAGTGCCTTCTTGAATATACAAAAACTGGAACAAAGTTCACAGTATTTACGTAATACGATCATTTATGGGTTGGAGAATTAGGGCCCTAGAATAATGTTTAGAAAAATTAGTTTAAAGTTAATAACAAGAACAATGTTTGTTTTGTAGAAAAAGTCCGGTTAAACAGCATTTTTAAAATTGGTCTCTTTTGTATTATTAATCACACTTTTATTAGCTTTACATGTTGTTTGTATGTTTGATGTTTGTATGTATGTTTGTATGTTTGTATGTTTGTATGTTTGTATGTTTGTATGTTTGTATGTTTGTATGTTTGTATGTTTGTATGTTTGTATGTTTGTATGTTTGTATGTTTGTATGTTTGTATATTGGCTAAGCGGACTAAAAGCAGGTTCTCGCAAGCGCCGTTTGTGTAGTTTTGTAAAGTGGATCTGTGTGCCTCAACCCCAGTTCTGCTTGCTGCCTGCACATTGAACTAAAAAGTTTAAAATAAGTTTAAACTTTTTAGTTCGATTTGAAAAGCGTGTTTCATAGTTTTTTTTAACTAAATTGATTAAAATGTTTTGTTGAAATACGTTGAAATATTATGGTAAAACGAGTTAAGTACGCACGGAGGACCTTGGTCACACTTTTTTGCAAATTAATTACCTGTATTGATTATTTATTATTTATTTTTAAAAGTACATTAGTAACTTCTGTTAGTTTAGGTTCTGTCTCAGTTGCAACTTCCTTGGCGTAAGGTGTTTACGATTTTTTTTATAATTAATTACTTAGGTGGCTTATCTTTTTGTTTGGAACCAACATTTGTTTAAAGTTTCTGTTGAATATTTCTTTGTATAGTGTCGCTCTATACAAAGTTTTTCTAAAAAAGAGGACCTTTTTTGCACTCTGTAGAATATAACTAAAAACCACTTTACAAAAATTAAAATAACAAATATGTTTTTATTCAAAACGGTGGAAACCGCATTTTGTATTTTTGTTATAACGATTTGAAATTTACCAAATAATCTTCAATTGAGCAGCAGTTTATGTAAACAGACATCAATAAATATTATTATTCGTGTATGTAAAGAAAACTTGGCTCATGTAATATAAAATATTTTCCACCCTATTGTAGGAAGCAAGAATGGTGGCTATCAGGATCCTATTTGTCCGATATCCTACCGCTGCACTATGGGATAGACATCTATTATTTTGGCCAAAAAGCAACTTATGCTGTTTATTTTAAAGTTGATACTTCAAACTACATGTTTAAAAGAAACCTAAAAATGTATTTAAAGAATAAATGAAAATCATACAACTAAGAATAATGAAAAGTGCTTAGCTTTGCCGCAAAAATTGCAATAATTTATATAAGTCTTGCTCAAATAGACATAAATATATACCATTTATTTACTAAGTTTATTCTTAGTCTAGTTAACCAAAAAAAGTAAAAGAAGTTTAAGAATAAAAGCTATTGTTGTGTTTCCGATGCAGAGTCTCGCTACTTTTGTCAAAGATTTTTTAACCGTTTTCTTTGTCATTTTTTGTACTAAAAATCGCCTTGCTACTTTTTGCTACTTTTGAGTGTAAGGACAGATACTTTTTTTTCAAATTCAATTCAAAAACCCTGTAAGTTTTTATTTAAAAAATTATGATTTTTTTGTCCTACTCTGTATATCTCAAAAGATAAAAGTATTCTGATGAAAGATACGAATACTACAAGATTGACCCAACAAAACAGTGTTTTTATTTTTTTCCCGTTGTCTTCTTTCTTTCTCCTCTAATACTTTTGAAGAGCAAAAAAAGTCCCCACCGCATTTTTCAATTCACAATCATTCGTAAGTACCGCCCGCCCTTTCTCCGATTTTCCACCTTTCATTTTCACATTTTTCCGCCCCTGCAGCGTTGCGCCTCGGTGCCTTGCACCACATGGTAGCACGGCCCTGGTTCTACTGGTTCTAGGTATTTATATTTTTACCTTGCTACGATCGACTGGACTAATATATCGGAATCGACCGGTTGGCCACCCTTACTGTATATACTATGAGAGAGATATAAAAGTTTAAATCCGATTACTGATTAGAAAACTACGGAATTAACTAAACAAGCTTATATTTTAGTTTATTTTGTACAATAAAGAATAATAAAGTTAAGGAGGGGGTCTAAAATTATCATTTAAAACTCAGTACCCCAGTTCCCCAAAACCACCTGTCATATTGCATGATATTTTTAAATATTTTTCCAGTAGAGAGCACCTAATTTAAAGTTTTAGAATTTTGGCCAAAAATTCATTTTTATCCCATAGTGCGCTGTAATATAAATGCTTCTGACATACTGCCGCGCAAATACCTTACTTGTTTATTTACGACACGATACTACTTGAAAATCGTGAAAATGTGCCACTTTTAACGAAAAATAAACAAACCGGATTTTACTTTATAGCGTTGGGCAAGCCCTGTTTGAAATTGAATCTATTGAAAACATCATTTCGAATTTTGCCAGGAAAACCCGCTTAAGAATAATATAGGTCATCCTATTCTCACCTAACTAAAGAGGATTTTCTGATTTCCCGGTTTATACCACTTTTGTAAAAATATGGATTTTTTTTCCTTTCAATAGACTTTCTGGTAAATGCTTTTGGCACGCTTAAACGTAATTAATTTGTTTTTCCGTTAGGAAAGATATTCCATCATCTCCATTGAATAAAAGGTATTTTAAAACTCCTATAAAAAATTGTGTTTTACTCTTTGTGTCAAAAAAAAATAGATTATAAATAATACCAATAAAACTTTTTTATATATTAATTAAATTAATAAAATAAATAATCTTATAAACTTAAAAAAAAAGGAAATAAATAAAAAAAAACAACTGATGCTTATCATTGCATCGGGAATGGCAGTAAATAAATAAAAATATTTTGAATAAAAAAACTTGATTACATTTACCAAACAGTTTAAATTAACTTATACAATAGGATAGTAAGTTTAAAAGTCGTCAATTTTCCACTGACTGATTGACTGACATATAGATTAAAAACCTAACCCACTTTCAGAACCTAAAAATGAAACTTAAAATCTTTCTCGGTAATTATATGTAAGCGAAGATAAAAAACAGTTTAAAAAAGAGGGCATCCCCATAAAAAAATAATTCTAGCGTCTAAACCGTTACAAGTAGATATTTAAAACTCTTCCAGTTATGTATTATTGTATTTGCTATTTTTAACAGAAATATAAAAATAAAATTAAGCCAAAAATGGATTATGTTTCCATACAAAAAACGGTTTGTCGTGGACGGCGCAAGATCGTTATACAGGTTGAGCCAAATAACATTACACATAAGCAATGTGAGGAAAAGAGACAATCTAACTAAATCCCGGCATGTAAACATTCGTGACTAATACGGCTTGGCTCTATTACTCTCCGATGTACCAAAACTGCTTGCTAAAGCAGTATAGCTCTTAGGCATAAACAGAAAGCGTGTTAAAAAGGCAGCAAATAATGAATGGGCAATGCGTACTGTTATTTCTTACGTTTAAGAAAATGTAGACAATTGCATATAAACGAAAACTATGCAGTGGAAACACAGAAAAAAATATTAAATCCAAATACCTGCCTAGTTTTCTTTACAAAAAGTAATAATATCCCACCAAAAACATAGTTTCATTTATTTATTTATTTATAAATCCCAACTTACTTATAAAAGTTCATTACAGGGATTGTCTAATCCAAATAAACAAACCTAAACATAAATATTATACAATATAAATAATCATAAAAGTCAGAAAAGTCAAAAAGGAAACATAATAATAATAGGAAATAATAATAATTTAATATGTATATTAACATTCCTTTATTTTGTAAAATAAAAATAAGTTATTAATGTAAAAGAAATTTTTTAAAATGTTTTTTAAATAATTTTGGATTTATTATAAGTTGTGAAAAAAGGTGAGTTAAGTTTAATACTAAAATTAAGCTTGCATGTGGGTTTCGCCGTAAAAGAATATAGTTCCAAATTAGTGACAAGTTCTGTACAAAATCCAAATATGTATAAGATTTTAAAGTAGGTTAGATTTGTCTTGGCAAGTTTTTATCAAAATTAAAATAATATTTAAGTAAGTTAAATAACTTTATAAAATGACTGATGTAATGAAAACTGGTCAAGTCAAATCTAATCTTTTTAAGATCTCTTACATGTTTGGATTTTGTACAAAACATGGCACTTATTTAGATCTTTATTCTTTTTGCGGTGAAGCCCACAGCCAAGCATTTTAGTGTTGATCTTGGCTCACATTCTTAACATGTATGTTTTTGGTGGCATATGGACTACTGAATCAGACCGATACCCAGAGTAGTCAATCTAAGTACCTATAATAAATTAAGAGTCTATAACACACTACTAAACTTAATTATTACAAGTATGATATTGATCATCAGACTGGGAAAATACCCAATTATTTATAAGCTATTAGAGACATTTTGCACCTCTTAAAATAACAGACGTTATTAAACATAACGATTACGGCAGCAGTTTTAGACAGAGATTTTGCAGCCTCTTTTAAGAAATTTATCTTGCGTCTGCGCTTTCGACACATAACCTTATTTTTACCTGTGGTTAACCCATTTTAAAGTTCACGAAAAATCAGTACTTACTTCTATTCTCCATAAGTTATATATTGATATTTAAATATATGCAAATAGTTCTCTTGATTTTGTTTTTTAAAGTAGATGTTTTGGTAGTAGAATAAAAAGCAAGAGTGCCAGATTGTAACATGTAAATTAATAACTGAATTAAAACATCCTTAGAGCCTATGTATTAATGATATTTTAATTAATATGGATTTATAATACCAAACCTTCTTAAATAATTGATATTAAAAATTCTACAATCCGACAACCACGCAGTTTAACAATAACGATAACGATAACGATAAGCTCTTCGGTATTCATCCGTAATTAAAGGAGTCCGGTATGGTTAATAACGATAACGGATCATGTTTGCGTTACTGCGCAGACTCAGAATAACGTTAACCACAACGGAATTGCAAAATAAGAGGTGCAAAATGTCTCTATTGTCTGCTATACACGGCGTAAAGTTATTTAAATACAGTGTGATTCTTAACCTATACCCATAAACTTGGAAAATTATTGCTAAGATTAAAAAATTATTTAAACTAAAAAATATAGTAAAATGTTTTAAGGTAGAAAGAATTATTAGTTTTTTAGACCTAGAATTCTGGGGATAATTAATTATAAATAATTAAAAAATAAATTACTCACCTTTTTTTTTTTTTTTTTTTGTTACAGAAATAATATAGTTTACTTAATATTAGCGATAATTTATATTATAAATCTTGTAAAAATAAAATTACAACTGATAGTCTTGTTCAAATATGAATACTCAACCTTAACACCTTGACTTGTTTATTGAATATTATAAATATATTAAAATATATAAAAATATAATTTAACCGAAAGATTTTATAAAGCTTTGTAAAAACGGTACCTTATTATTTCTAAATCAAAAAAAGTTTACCACTGATTATTTATTTGTCTTAATAATAATCATAATTCTCGTTATTTTTAGTCCAAGCGCCCGTGAGAGACAATAGCCTAGTTTACACCGGGAGGACCAAATTTTTAGTTCGAGGTCTAAATGACGTCACGCGTACTTTATTCACGGTGTAAACACTTGAGTATTAAAATTTGCTACTCCAATTCAGTCCGTCTCAATAGGGGGTGACCAAATATGATTTTCTTTGGTGTAAATACGTCGGACTTTTTTAGTGGACCAAAATGACAGCCTTGATCTTTGACAGTGCTCATTTCGACGAAAAAGACGTTGAATTTCGGTATTCCCCTAATAATTTTGTTGTTTGTTTATATTTTTTAAAATTTTGTTGATATTTAACCAAAACTGTTTTTTAAATTTTTTCAAATGGAATTTAAAAGCGATACAGTTTTAAAAGATAAAAAACGAGGTTAGGTTCTGATCATATGCTCAGCTGTCATTTTGGTACTAGGATTAAACGTGAATTAAATTGATCCATAAACTAAGTTGGTGTAAACACTAGTGAACTAACAAAAATAAGTCCTAGGTTTGATCCACGGATCTAATTGGTCGTCACGGTGTAAACTAGGCTAATGATTCTTTTGACGTTGTCACGTTTAACTGTCGTCAGTAAACCGACTTTGCAGACAACCGATTTTTTTATAATTTTCTGTTATGGATGGGTCCATATTTATTTTATTCCGAAAGCAATACCGCCAAGTACACAAAAATGATAAAGTAAACAAACTTTTTCGATGACACATAGCGCTGACAGAGCCTGATTTCCTATTTTTTAGATAAAAAGAAAACACTGCCAAAATACGTTTCACGTACTTAAAAAACATCCTCTTATTTCGCCTCTGTCTTGCCGTAAAACTGGTGGCACGTGGCGTGGAACTAGAAAGTCGTCGGGTTAAATATTTTTTGCTGCAATAAATCATTGTTCACAAAAGGGTTTATTTACTTTATCATTTTTTGTGTACTTTGCTGTATTACTTTCAGAATTAATTAAATGTAGACCCATCTATAACGTCTGAGGTACCATAGGCCGTGTTACACCCTTTATAAAATAAATAAAAGAACTATTTTTTATTTGTAAAAATTAGGCAAATTGCAACTGATAAATATGATATACCACCTGCAATTTGTCGTTCTTTAATCCGATGAATTTCGATGATGCGTGGACAAACAAATTTACGATTTTAGGATATGAATATTTGATAAGTTTACTATTATTTTTACAAAAATATATGGGGTAATTCTTAACCTATACGCATAAACTTTAAAAATTATTGCTAAAGACAAACAATGACTAATAATAAAATAGAAACTACCTAGGTAAAATATTTTTAGTTGGGCAGTTTAAACACTGATGCAACGCAACTCGCCCGATCGACTCAAGCAACTAGTTTCATTAGTCTATTCCATAAGGATTTCGTAGAAGTATTTACACTAGCGCAATCCGATTGATACAACCATACGACTAGTGCAACAAGCTGCTTTATGGACATTGCATCAGTGTGTAAACTCCCTTAGTGAAATAATAAAATTATTTTAAATTAAATAAATAAAGTAAGAGCTTGTAAGCGGCAGATCTTCGTTATTTTAAAAAAGTAGAAAAATGTTTCTTAACGCATGCTTCCAACATAGGTAGAAGCGATAGGAGACTATGAAGTTTGACTCATAGTGGCTTTGACAGGTACCAGGTACCAAAGGTTCAAGCAATAAATTTCACTTTTCATTTTCTCACAGTTGAATTTTAAAAGTATTACTTGGTAACCTATGAGAGGATATTTTCTTATATCTATAAAATTGTAATTATTCACGTAACAAAGCCAAAATCAGGACATTTTCTCAGTCGCTAGACAGTTTTGTCATTTTCAACCTCTTGGTTGAAAATTTTGGGGTGGCCCAATGGTCTGAGGAAGTCCAATATTGTGACGTATAATTTTGGAATTACATATGTGACGTGTATTTTAAATACATAGGGCCACTTTACGTCACTGGGGCAAATCTACCATATGGAACTATCTTCTTGGACCATAAGACCGGTGGACAATTAAAATTATCTTGGCATTTTTTAAAAACCAACTTAACTTATTTGACTAAATGAACTAAATTTAGTACGGGCATACCCCCACTAGGGGTAGCCCGTACGGGGCTTTACTAAAACTTTAACTTTATACTTGACTTGACACTTTTACTACCTACTTCTTATCTCATTTAATCTTTTTTAATTTCTTTCTCTCCCTCTTTAAAAATCAAATTTTCCAGTGTTTATTTTGCATTTCTACGCGACCCAGTTTGTTTCATGTTTTTATTTTATTATTATAAGAGTAACCTAGAAAATTGTTTAATTTATACTTTTAAAACCTTGACACCTCACGTATATCTTTATTTAGCAAAATTCCCAATGTTAAGTAACCTAATTAAAATGTATACTTATTTTAAAAGTCCTAAAAATGTATATTTTTAAAATTCCCAAAATGTATACTTTTTTATACTGGTGTTCACAATATTTCTGTTATTTAATAAGATATGATAAAACGTCTTGTATTAAAGATCTAGGATTTCTAAATAGGCATGTCCCTAAAATATTTTGATGCATAAAGAGTGTTTCAAAAAAAATTGTAGGTTAGTTCTTTTCCTATGTTTTTGGGACATTCTGTATACATCGAAATATTTTATGGACATGCCTATTTGAAAACTCTTCATCACTTATTTAAGACTTTTAATTAGTGCCTGACCGAACTTTCGGTTTCTTCCAAAACTTTTGGGGAAACCAAAACTAATTTCGAAAGTTGTCGTGCACTCTCGTTCGGGAACTGTCGTGCCCTTAATTAATACGATATATGTCTTATACTTAACCATGTAAGTTTCGGTTTCGGCCGAAACTAAAGCCACCGTCGAACATTCGGTTTTGGTTTGGCCGAATTTGAAATTCACATGGTCAAGTATAAAATATTATTGTATATTATATTATTTTATATAATAAAATATTATATTATTATATATCGCATTGCATTGCATATATTGCATCCCGAACATGGCCGCCAGGATTCGCCAGAGCGTTGCAGCCAGAAACGAAGATAGGAGAGAGCGCACGACAACTTCCGAAATCAGTTTTGGTAAAATATTTGGCGGAAATAGATGGGTCCACATTTAATTAATTCTGAAAGTAATACAGCAAAGTACACAAAAATGATAAAGTAAATAAACCCTTTTGTGAACAATGATGTATTGCAGTAAAAAATATTTAACCCGACGAGTTTCTAGTTCCACGCCACGTGCCACCAGTTTTACGGCAAGACAGAGGCGAAATAAGAGGACGTTTTTTAAGTACGTGAAACGTATTTTGTCAGTGCTTTTTTTTATCTAAAAAATAGGAAATCAGGCTCTGTCAGCGCTATGTGTCTTCTAAAAGTTTGTTTACTTTATCATTTTTTGTGTACTTAGCGGTATTGCTTTCAGAATGAAATCAATGTGGACCCATCGATAACTGGACACAAGGTCTAAGGTACCATCGACATAAAAAGAAAATGATGCAGATTTTTATTCGATTTGATTATTTGATATTTTTTATTTTGGCAAATTCATTAAACTATAAAAAAATCGGTTGTCTGCAAAGTCGGTTTACTGATGACAGTTAAACGTGACAACGTTAAAAGAATCATTACCTTTATCGTCGCAATTATCGTTGCTGTAAACAATTGACACCACATTCACTTTTCACTGCACGCTCACTCAAGTAGGAGAGAAACAGATGTCGAACGACGCGGAGATTGTGCCTCTTTGTCGCTCTTTGCGCGCTCTAGCTTGCACTTCAAGCCTTAAATGAAACGCGCGAGGTAGCGGCACATAAGACATGTTTTTGGTGCGTGCAGCCGGGCCCATCAAAGTATAAGACGTTGCCACGTCAAAAAAAGTATATTTGTTATTTTTTATTATTTCGTAGCAAAATAATTGTAGATTAAGACTATCCTAGTTAGAATTGCAATTATTTGCAATTTTTTAAGAATATATCGTTTTAACTCTGCAAGAGTTACCTACAGTGAGTGTTTTAAAGCTTGGGTTTCGACAATATGGCAAGAAAAAACAGTTGTAATAGAGCTAATTATAAATGCTTTTAACATTTAGGATCCTAAATATTTAAAAGTAATTGGTACAACTTGTTAATTATAAAAATGATATAAAACTTTTGTATACAGGCTGTCCGGAAAGGTGAGGTCATAAATGATAAGATGATGAAGTGAGGCAAAATAATCTTAGCACTTCATATAAAAAAATGTTCTATCGAGCTTCGTTGGGAAGACATTGACTTCAAAGTTAGAATTGGATACTTGGGCAACTAAATAACCTTATATAGTAAGACCCATATTTATTTCATTCTGAAGGCGATCCCGCCAAGTACACAAAAATAAAAAAGCAAAAAACCCTTTTGTGAACAATGATTTATTGCAGCAAAAAATATTCAACCCGACGACTACGCCAAGAGTTACAGGTTTTATGGCAAGCCAGAGACGAAATAAGAGGATGTTTTTTAAGTACGTGATACGTGTTTTCGCAATATTTTTATTTATTTATCTAAAATTTATGTAATCAGACTCTGTCAGAGGCTATGTGCTTTCAAAAAAGTTTCTTTACTTTATCATTTTTGTGTACTTGGCCGCATCGCTTTCAGAATGAAGTAAATATGGTTCCAACTATACCAATAGTTCTTTCTATAGGGAGCTTCATAAAATTTGGGCGACTACTTGTCCTTATGAATATAAATAAACATACGTAGTTTCATGTGTTTAGGTTAAATAAGTTTTAAGTTTTGGAGGGGTCAAAATTGGCACCAAGATGGTTCTTGTAATATTACACGAGGCGCTGCAGATAGTTCCTTGCTTGAACTTGGCTTGACACGCTGCCGCGTATAAAGATTATCTAAAAAGCTTTAAAAAGTACCCCATTTTTTGATATGTCTGTGATATGTGTTTTATTAGTTTTTAAATATATTTATTTTGTCCAACAGTCCCGTAAGCTCGCTGCACTGTGCTGTGCTTATTTACTTGACACCTAATTTTTGTTAAAAGTTAGTTTAAGGGACATAAAAATTTAATATACGCTTTCTAAAGATAATAAAATTATAATAAGGCACCAAAAATTTCCTAGTCGGTGGCATTTTACAAAATAATTTATTTTAGCAAAGCGTAAAATTTATCTTAAGGAATATTAAAAATGTAAAACTTTTTGGTTGAATAAGTTAGAAGCTTTAATTATCTACGTTTCGGCTTTTAAAACAATTTAAAGTAAGAACTGCAAGTCTTTTACTTGAAATCCTTAGCGTTTGTGTTTAGCTCATTAAAAATAAATTGTTTTCAACCAACCGGCAAAAAACAATGTATTTAAACTAGGGTCCAATCTAGAAGAGGTATTCTTTTGTGAACTTTTGATTTAAAATATATTTAGTAAAAACCACTTTTTTATTTGTATACGTTAATTAATAAATTTATCAATCTTACAAATTGTCTTTTTGTTACAGGACTAGATGACCATGCTGTTCCCCTGCCATGGACGATGAAAAAATACAACCAATGTGGATAAAATTGCTGCGCACAATATGTCTTCTGTTATTAATTAGTTCTGCTGGTGGAGTACTTTGCCCCAATGGTTGTAAATGTGAAAATGAAGTTCTTAGAGCCAATTGCTCCGGAGCCGGAATCGAAGTGGTCCCAATTCAGCTTAATCCAGAACTGCACGTAATGGATTTATCCAACAATAAAATATCGCAGCTGCATTACACGTTTACTTTTTACGAAAAACTTCGTATTTTGGATTTATCAAATAATAAAGTAAAAAATATTGGCAGTGGTAACTTTAAAACACAGAAACAACTAACATTTTTAAATTTAAGTAGCAATTATATAGACATTTTGGAAAAAGATACTTTTGAGGGATTAAACCAACTCACCGAACTAGATCTAAGCCACAACCAACTAGAAACTATCGGACCACACGCATTTATAGATTTGGCTCGTTTGACAATACTTAGGATGAATGGTAATCAACTTGATTATTTTGAAAAAGAAACATTTAAATCAACACCGAATCTTCGGGAACTGTACATAGATGATAACTCTTTTATAGAAATGCCTAGTGAGTTGGCAGAGTTGACACAACTAAAAATATTATCAATAGGAAGAAACTTAATTGAAGTGATTGGGGATGACAATGTGCCAAATTTACAAGAGTTAGAGAAACTAGTTTTAGTCCAAAATTTAATATTTGACGTCCAACCGAGAGGATTTGCTAACCTGCCGAAACTAGATCACCTAGATATAAGTGATAATAATTTAACTGTATTACCTACAGCACCATTGTCAAAATTGTCCAAACTAATAACTTTAAAACTAAGTGGTAATTCTTTTACCCATCTTCCACCTGTAGCGTTTCGTGGCCTGTTTCATTTAAAGTACCTGATGTTAACACGTATTGAATCATTAGTATCTATTGACGCCAGAGCTTTTGTTGATAATATTAATCTGGAGAAAATTAGCATGGACTATAATTATAAACTAAAAACACTACCCACAAGATTATTTCATGGTAATCCAAAGTTAAGATATGTATCAATGAGGTATAACTCCATAAAGTCTTTGGCTGCTACCCATTTTCCTTTAGACCAACTTAATGATCTTCGGCTAGGGGGAAATCCATTAGACTGCAACTGCTCCATGGGCTGGTTATGGAGAATATTACAAGAAAGTAAACTAGAAATAAAAAGTAATATAAGCTATAATAGTGACACATTAAAACCTTTACCTATAGAAAAAAACAAGTGAATTAAAATTGGATGTAAATGACGTTATTTGTGAAACGCCCGAAGAACTACATAATAAAAAACTTTTTAGTGCAAGTCAACGTCAGATGGACTGCTCAATGAGTTGGTTAGCTATTGTTTCAGTTACTTTAACAGTTGTTTTTATATTAGGTATAATAACGGGGGTTTTCTTTTTCTTGCCTAAAAGAAATCTAAAAAGAACATAGACAAGGAGTTGCCTAAAATTCTAAAAAGCAATTGCAATGGGCCTCCACTTCCACCTCCAAGAAAATCTTTAACAAACCAAGATGCAAATCATGTAGAAAGGTACATAATGCCTCCCATATTGTTGCAAAACCGATCCATGCCTATCTGGGATCCATATTCCCAACACTGTAATGGTAACAGTAATATATATGAACAACTAAATGACCATCGCGATAGGCCCCATATTGTTTATGTCTAAGTATTATTTGTTTTATAAGCCTAAAAAAACGTACTAAATAAATATTTTAAATAAATAAATACAGAAGTTTATAATTATGGGTTTATAAAAATATTTCAAAAGCTTATTTTGAAAACACATTTACAGAGTCTGACCATTTTCGAATAGCACTTTGTGTCATAATTCTGAAAGCAAAAAGCAAAGGTTTGATAAAATGTGTTTAAGTTTAATATTTTTAATGTAAATACTTGTATTAAAGTTATTATATTGGATTACACGTAAAATATTTTTATCTTATATTATAATAAAAATTTATTTTAAAGAATTTTATTTATTTTTATTAAGCGACTGTGTATACAGGGTGATTCAAAAATCGATCACGAAACTAAAGGGTGTGATTCTACTTGACAAAATAGGGCTAGAGCTTCATATAATTTTTTTCAAAATGTCATTCGTTTTCGAGTTACAAGCCGTCAAATTTCAATTTTTATTTTGGTTTTTAACCATATTGCATTTACTTTTTACCCAATCCCGTTGATATTTGGCACACAAATCGAGCTTTGCAGATTCTAAAATTTTAAGACAAAAGTACTTTTTTAAAATACCGCCAGAGGGCACTTTACCTAAAACTTAAAATTTATTTACATCATAACTTTTTATTTTGACAGATATCGCAAAGCTGAGGGCGCCATTTTATAGACAATCAACTACTTACTCTTTAATAAAGCTAATAAACCTCACCGTTTAGGCACCAATAGACATCATAGTTTTTATCAATTTCAATCACATTACCTACATACATACAGGATGTCCAGTAACTTAACCGACAAACTTTACGGGGCAATTCTACAACAGAAAATAAAAAAAAACTTTATATGAACATATGTCCTAAACGTCTTAGTTTTTGAACTACTGTGTGTTAAATATTTAAAAAAAAAACTTTTTTATTTTCACAACCCGTACTTTAAAAACTAACACGTTTAGGACATATGTTTATAAAAGGTTTTTTTCTTATTTTTTGTTATAGAATCGTTTGGTTAAGTTTGTCGGTTGAGTTACTGACACCTGTATGTATGTATGTAGTTAATTTGATTGAAATTGATGAAAACTTTTATGTCTATTGGTGCCTAAACGGTGAGGATTATCGACTTTAATAAAGAATACCCTATTTTCTAAGTTTTTGATTGTCTATAAAATGGCGCCCCAGTTTTAGGTAAAGTGCCCTCTGGTGGTATTTAAAAAAGTACTTTTGTCATAAAATTTTACTGGATTGGTTAAAAAATAAATGCAATATGGCGAAAAACCCAAAATTAAAATTGAATTTTGACGGCTTGTAACTCGAAAACGAATGACATTTTGAAAAAATTTTATATGAAGCTCTAGCCTTATTTTGTCAAGTAGAATCACCCCTTAAGTTTCGTGATCGATTTTGAATCACCCTGTATATCTTTATCAAAGGAGCACTATTTAAACTTATCTATTTAAGATTTAATTATTGATACTGATTTAATTGTTGATACATACATTTACAAAGTTTAAATAAGGGACCTGGTATTTTACACTAGCAATAAGGTATGTTGTGCTTTTAAATATTTATGTCTTGGTTAAAAACTTATCTAATACCCGGCATTTAAAGATAATTATTAAATGATTTTTTCCTTAACCCAAAATATTTTTTAGTATTTCTTACTTACGTACCATTTTAAGGTTTTTTAAATTCGATTTTGCCCTTAAACTTAAGTGCTTTAGCCACAGTATTCCAAGGGCTAAGTTATATACCGGCTGTCCACGAAATTACTAGCAAGCTGGTTATTTTCTTAAGAAGTGTTGCACGATTTTAAAATTTTGATCGGTTATATGGTTGGTTAGAATGCAGATTTGTTATGTTTAATATTTTATATAGCACATCCGGTTTAATCGGAAATGCTCTAAACTTTGCTATTTTTAAATGAAACACCCTATATGTTATTCTAAAAATTAATTTCACAGGAAATTTAAAGAAAGTACTTGTACACATATTATATCTATCTTAATTAGTTTTTAAGAACATGTCTTTCCAAAATGTGATGTTAACAGTCATTTTTATCGATTTGTTAAAAAACAAATATTAGTAGAAAAGGCCTACTGACATTTTTTGACACATTTATTGAATCTTATATTCTATTACTGCAAAAACCATTTTTATCGATTTGTTAAAAAACAAATATTAGTAGAGAAGGCTTACTGAATTTTTTTACACACATTTTATGAATCTTTTATCCTGTTACTGCAAAATACAATTTCTGATTTTACCGGAACTGCCACAGAAATTGACTTTTAACAGTAAAGACCTTTAATAATACAACTAGCCTAAACCCTAAACTTAAATTTATTACTTAAACACTCTAAACCTAGATAAAAATATATTTTCTTAGCTATTTTTAAGACAGCCTATCGTTTTACAATTAATATCTTAAACACTATAAGGTCTAAAGATAGGATATAATTAACAAAGATGATTAAGAAATAATTTAGGGGTAAAGATGTAGTTTTTATTTGAATATTTGAAGTTATTTACTGACAAAAGTCAATTTATGTGAAAAACTGTATTGTTACGGTGTTAGAATATAAGGTTCATTACATATGAAGACCACAGGGGCAAAACGTGTTATGTCACAAAATTTTTTAAATCAAATTATTCAAAAAGAATGGTAGCTCTAAGTGTATAGTATCTATATATACCAGACAATGAAGGAGAAAAACGTGGCAAATCTCTTGTAATACCAAAAATTAGTATCTGCATAAAGTAACATACCTACGGATAAAAGAAACCATGGCATGCTTAAATTTTCGTACCGCTTTTGCGGCAGGCTCCAGCTCTGCCTGGCGGCAGGCTTGTCATTTTTCCAGTTTACATTTTAAATGCGTCGGTCGAAGCCTCGCCTCGTGTAACATCAGCGGTGAAGAGACACGTTAGCTTACTGAAATGACTAACTGGCGGTATTTCAACGAGAAACGAATAAAATTATATTGGGAGTTTTCGAATGACCTATCCTTAAATCGGCTATTCCATGATAACTCTTATAATTTCCTTACTCTATGGTATCAGGCTACTGGTGCTAAGTCAATAAATAATAAATGACATAACACATTTTTTCCCTGTATTTTTAATGTTTTGACACTTTGGCCCAATGTGGTGAAGTACCAAATAGTTATTTTGTCGTACGGGTCATTATGGAGCTGGAGAAATTTAATGGTTTTAACATGGTGTTAAATAAATAGGCAGTACGCAAATTGAGCAGTTATAGTAGCGTTTCTTTACATAAAATTCGTGTTCGTTTGTCCCCTGTGGTCTTCATATGTAAAAAAATTGCATTAGCATTTTTCTATCATATTTTTTTAACAAATTAATAAAAATGACGGTTAACATAATCTTTTCAATCGTGATTTTCTTCCGGTTAAACCACACGTGCCACATAAAATCTAAAACATAAAAAATCTGCATCATATCCAACCATATATCCGACCAAAATTTCAAAACCGTATAACATTTAAAATGACAGGCGTGCTAGTAATTTCGCGGACACCCTGGACACCCGGTATATAATTTATTTGTTAAATGTGTTTAACTTTTGGTAAAAGTTAAAATCATAATATATTTAATTGTGTCTGGAAAGTAATTAAAAAAATAACTAGAACTAACCTAATTAACACCCCTCTCCAAAGGTGTGCTTTATACCCTTGTGTTTATATTTAACTAGGAATAAAGTTAAGTAAAATAAACAGTATTGTTGCCTGAAGGCTGAATTTGTTCTTTTAAAAAAATTCTTGCACCGCATTCCCCTACATATTACCAATGAGACGCACGGCTGCGGGCTCGTTGCGGTTATGTGTGCCCCGGCCTTAACTCTTAACAAGTGAGCGTCCAAACATATGACCAAAAATTAAGCAACAATTTGTATGATTAAACAAGGTGTTTCAAAAGTACGCTGAACTCTAAAAGACGACTTTTTGCTGGAATTTTAAACAAAACAATTACACAGCCCCACAAAAAACATGAAAGTTCATACACAAAAGTCCGACATATGTATTTCTATGTATTTTTCGACGCTGGATCCGACCTCGAGCTCAGAAATGTCCCTTCACGTCTGGAATTGGCCGAAAATTACTTCTATAGGCCCTGAAATACGGTTTCCGGGATACGGCGGGGTCGAGGGTGCATTCTAAAGCCAAAGCCGGATTTGTGCTCGACAAGTCTATGGCAAACTGTAACTTTCTGTTCGAGACCGAGAAAATGACCCCGAGTGGCCGAATAATCGTGTTTTAGACATAGAAATCACAACCGTCAAATTTTCATATATATTTAAATTCTCTACTTTACACTATGCGCGAAAAGTGTTTAGCCTGTCGGGATTCCCATATTGAGACTGGGAAAAAGACCCTTAGGGGCCGGAAAATCGTATTTTGGACGTGTTAATCGCGACAGAATTTAGAGCTACATAAAATTTTACTGTCGCGATTAACACGTCCAAAACACGATTTTCCGGCCCCTAGAAGGTCATTTTTTTGTCTTGAAATTTCAACATAGCAAAAACTTTTCGCGCATAGTGTAAGGTCCTGAATTCAAATGTACATAAAAATATCAGTGTTGTAATTGCTACGTCTAAAACACGATTTTTCGTACCCTAAGGGGTCATTTTCCTGGTCCCAAACAGGAAATTTCAGATTGCCGTAGACCTGTCGAGCACAAATCCAGCTTTGGCTTCAGAATGCACACTTGACCCCGCCTTATTCTGGAAACCATATTTCAGAGCCTATTGAGGTATATTTTGGCCCGTGTACGGGCATTTCTGAGCTCAAGATCGGATTTAGCGTCGAAAAATACATGGGAATACATATGTCTCACTTTAGTGTATAAACTCTTTTTTTTTTGTTGAGGCTGTGTTATTCAAAGGTACAGAGGGTTAAACTTAATTTTTGTATGAAAATATCAATGCCCTAATTATATTTAATTATTTAGCTTAATAAGTCCTTATTCACAAGAACTTTTATTATTTTTTATGTATTTATGTTTTCAACAGCGTCAATTAAACCTCTATTTGTTCTTGCAGTATTTTGAGGCAGCGCTATCCCGCTTACAGCTTATTTAACCCTGGCAAAAGACTTATTTGCTGGAATAAAACTCTCGTAAGCTACTGTAAGACGCTTACCGAAAGATTTTACCTAATTTTTTTTTAAAGTAACTCCCAACAAAAAAGAACCTCCCTATACTGTCCAACTGGACAGGCCCCGGAACTTCCCACTTTGTTCGTTTTTTTATCCCTAGAGTTACTAGATTGTGGAACCTGCTGCCCGCGGAGGTCTTTCCTTCTCCCCCAAATCTTCAAGTATTTAAGTCCCGTGTCAACAAACTCCCTCTTACCTCGCTTAAGACACCCACGGTACGTTAGTATTTAGGCTTTTAGCCTTCGTGGTTTGTCCAGAGATAAAAAAAGTCAAACAACATTTTTTTATCATGTTTATTGTAGGTTACTTAAATTGGCATCTGGTAATACAATTTAACGTCCATGTATTTAAATGAGAACGTTTTTATAAAGAAAATAAAATGCTGGATAATTATTTCGTTGTCACACAGAATATTTAATTTAAACTATTTAGTAATGATTAGGCAATATCAAAAACCTATAACAGTAAAAAACAAGATTATTTTCCTATTTTTTTCTTTTCGCCCTGGCACGTTAGAATTTCCTTTTATTTTGTTATTTTAAATCGGTAAGATATATAAGAAAAACTAAAAATGTTTAAAAAGTTACTAAATAAAGCAAGCTAGTAATATTTTTTGTGAATTCAAATAAAAGGATTGTAAGCGTAGTTTATTTCTTACCGTTAAAAAAAAATGTAAAAATATGCAGAATTTCCTGGGGTTAACTTTTGACCCGATTTAAGTACAGAAATTCATTTACTCCGTATTTAAAAAAACAAAAAATTTTACATGACAGGCAATACGGATTTTGTCACAAGAGATCTACAGCAGATCTTCTTTCCTTCGTTTACACAACTGGAACAAGTCTCTTGCGTTTCTAGGTGAGTCCCAGATCGTTGCTCTTAAAATATCTAAAGCTTTCAACCAAGTCTGGCATGACGCACTTCTTAATAAACTTCCCTCCTACGGTCTTCTAACTAAACTCTGCTCTTGGCTCTCCAGATATCTTTCTAATCGACGTATATCAGTCATTGTTGATGGCCACTCTTCAAGCTTTCACGAAATTAATGCTGGAGTGCCTCAGCGTTCAGTACTAGCACTAACTTTGTTTCTTCTTCACATCAACGACCTTCTTTCTTCTACCACCAATCCCATTCATAGTTTAGCTGACGATAGTACCCTTCACTCCACTTTTCAGGTTCCCAAACCAATATCTCAACCCGACTTGGAAAGCAAACGCAGGGCGATGCAGATAACTCTTTCACATGATCTCAATTTGATATTGGATTGGGGCGTCATAAATCTCGTTCAATTTAATGCATCCAAAACACAATCGTGTTCCTTGTCGCAAAAAATCATCAAACACTCATCCTTTGCTTATGAGTGGCCAGGTTTTGCAGAGCGGAGACACATTTAACCATGTGGGCGTCACATTTGAGAATAACCTTAACTGGCATAAACACATTGTATCTATAGCCACCGCGGCTTCAAAAAGCTTGGATTTCTTTTCCGAGTCAAAAGTATTTTTCTGCTTCCAATTTATACATTTTGTATGTGTCCCAAATTCGACCCTCTCTGGAATATTGTTCTCATGTCTGGGGAATGGCATCCCCTACAACCCTCAACCATTCTTGATGCCATTCAAAAAAGGGCTGTTCGTCTTATTAATAATCCTTTACGTACTCAAAGACTTCCTTCTCTTGCCCATCGTCGAGCTGTGGGAGATCTATCGCTCTTCTAAAGATACTTTTACGGCTTCTGCTCGACGAATTATCCAGTATAGTCCCTCCTCTTGCAGCTCCCAACAGAGAAACTCGTGGTGCCGCGCGTATGCATCCCTATACAGTTCAATTGGACAGGCCCCGAACTTCCCATTTCGTTCGTTCTTCTTCTTTATCCCTAGAGTTTCTAGACTATGGAACCTGCTGCCAGCGGAGGTCTTTCCTTTCCCTCCAAATCTTCAAGTTTTTAAGTCCCGTGTTAACAAACTTCATCTTACCCTGCTTAAGACACCCACGGTACGTTAGTATTCAGCCTTCGTGGATTGTCCAAAGATTAAAAAAAACTAGCAAACTACCCAATATTTTTAACAAAAAAATCACCCAGTTATTTTTTTGCAGTTGTTTTGAGACGCCCTGTGTATGATAATAAATAATACATGATTTTTAACACAATTTTTGAGTCAAAATAAAACCATGTATTAAGTCCTGAAAAAATTCATTTATAAAAATTAATATTGTGGCTTCATACTCAAATACAAAAATTAATAACAAATATTTGTATAAGTAATGTTCTGTTTAACAATTTCTTGAATTATATATGATATATGTACTTATAAACCACATTTATAGTTTTTTATTTATTTTAATTTGGGTAAGTGGTTTGTTACATTTAATAAAACAGCAAAAAACGAATAAAGGTCTGACCACACATAACCGCAACGAGCCCGCAGCTGTGCGTCTCGCTGATAAAATGTAGGGGAATGCTGTGCAAAAAGTTTTATATTTAATGAAATTGCACTAATATGAATCGGTTTTTACTACGCTTTAAATTACACCTGAGCGTAAAGTATACCTTTACATATAAGGTAACACAGTTTTACCCATACTACATCCAAAGTTGGGATCAAGAGGAAAGAGAATTTGTTTTATTTAAAAAGGAGATATACATACCTAACACGATAGACTCAGCTTGACAAAAATTTTTGTATTTTTGAGGACATAAAATGTGTTTTTAATTTTTTAAATTAATCTGCCCCACTTTTCCCTATCATTGTAAATCCGAGCTGGGTGCGGTTAAGTGTGGCCAGACCTTAAAAGGTGAGTTAAATTTCAAGCGTTTTTGGGTGTAAAAATACGAGACGATAATTTAATACAAACCAATTAAAAAATTAAAACCAAATATTAGGAAAAAAATGTAAAAAAAGAAAAAGGAAATTATGACTTATCATCACCTTTAACATAATAAAGTTTATTTTATTTTAAAAAAGCCATACGCTTTCTTTTAACTGAATATTGTATTCCCAATTAAGGCAGTCTTAATACCTCATGGGCATACTGACGATGAGACTTGCCTTAGATCCTACCAAAAGGTAGGTACGAAGGCAAAGTCTGCGAGGTAAGATCGATACTATGAATTTGCATTGGAACGCGCCGTCAGTTCAGCATACACATCGTTCGCCCACTTGCGGACTTCCTTTTCTAGCTTTTTACATTAGCGGAAGACAAAAGTTGGGCGACGAACCGACGCGACGGTATCAAAGTGTATGGACTCTTAAGAGACCATTCACATGTTGAGAACGCGGAAAGTCGGCTGTGCGTGTGAAAGGACTCATATAGGTCGGACCACACATAACCGCACTGAGCCCGATTCACGGTGATAGAGGAAAGTGGGGCAAATTAATTCGGAAAATCAAAAGCACTTTTCATGCCTCAAAAATGCATTTTTGTCAAGTTAAGTCTATTGTTTTATGTATGTATATCTCTTTCTTTAAATAGAACAGATTTTCCTCCTTACCTGTTCCCTTTTGTCCAAACTTTAGGTGTAGTATAGGTAAACGTCTAGCCACACATAGCACTGCATCGATATCCCGCAAGACCCGAATCGTAGCTACGGCCGTGTCTCGTACGGTCAGAATCATACCCAGCAAATGAAATCATACGTGGATCGGATAGCGCCAAGGTTTCCCGAATCAAGCTTTGAGTTTACTGGCGTCACCTTTTTGTCAGTTCATTACGTATAAAAATAAAAAGTTATTGGTTAATGGTTAAGTTGTTGTAAACAAACAATACCAAAAAGTGACTTAATGAATATTAAAAAGTGTAAAATTAAATAAATTGTTACATCTTGGTAATAATATGTGAGTAAAACTTATAAATACTTTGTTATTTTTTGTTTTATAGAGTTTTTTCAAATATAATATTTCAAGAAATCAAATAAACTAATGTTTGTTTACTTCTTAAAAATGCGGTGCTGGGCATGTGGTTGGGCACAGAGCGGTGATATTAGGCCTATGGCATTTGATTACAACGGTACATTTCAAAACCGAGACACGGCAGTGTTACGGTTTATGGTTAGGTGTAATTTAAAGCGTGGTATAATTAAATCATATTTCTGCAGTTTGATTAAATACAAAATTTATGCCCCGCATCCCCCAACATTTCACCAGGGAAACGCACGGCCACGGGCTTGTTGTGGTCATATGAGGCCCGACCTTAAGACTCCATAAACTTCGATAGCGTCGGGTCGCCCAACTTTCACGTCTTCTGCTAGTGTGAAAAGGCAGTTTTTAGTTCAGGTAGGATCGAAGACCTGACTGACTGTGTGTATGCTTCATTTGAAGTGCTCTTTAGACTGCGGGTCTTGGTTACTTAACTTTTCCCTGGTATGCTTTCAACCCTAAAATATTTGACCCAATGTCTATACAGCAAACTACCCTGTATTTTTAATAAATAATTACCACCTTAAGATTTTCGTGTTTGTTTTGAAACCACCTTAATGCAAATTTACTTTTCGTTACTAAACTGATAAATGCTCGTCAAGATGGGATGCACATTTTTGTGCTAAAATAAATTAATTTTAAAGCACTTACAAATGTGTAAGTTTTATTGTAGTAAAATAATTTTATTATAAAAGCCCTCAGTTGTAAGTATCATAGGTTTAACATCAACGCTTTTGTATAGCAGCATATAAATAACTTGGAAACACAATCCACCCCGTTAAAATTTAGACAGCATATTTAAAATGCCATATACATATCTTGTTGTGTTATCAGTGATGCGGCACCGCGATGTTTTACCCTTTAACCTTTAAATTTAAAGTTCACCACTACAGTCGATCAGGTGATTAAAGGTGGCTTAATATTTTTATTAAAAAAAGACTTTTTACCATATTTTACGTTTAACTTTGTTACTGTGACCCCCGAAAATCAATATTAAATTTAAATTGTAATTATATGTGTGTGTGGCAAGCGTGGTGCAGGGGAAAACGTGCCAGCCTCTCACCGCAGCGATCGGGTTCGAATCTCGGAATCGGACATCGAATTTTTAATTGCTTGTCACCTTATAGTTGGAAATGGCAAACCACTGTGTAGTATTCTGCCACTCCTAGGTAGTTTTTAATTTAAAAATAACTTCCGTGGTGTCACTACCGCGTTGTCTAAAACGTGCTCTGAAATGCAACTGCATGTTTCAGTGCTTGGATAACGTTGACGGAACTCAAAAATGGGTTAAACATTCAATAACCCGGCACTCACGGTACATTGGTATTCAGGCATAAGCCTTCGTAAGATATCATAAAGATTTTAAAAATATACAGTGTGCTCGCCTCTACATATGGAAAACTTTTTTATTATTAATTTTACGCAAAAAAAAAAAATATTCTTTATAAAAAATTTTGCATGGTCTAAACCCTAAAATGCAATCATTAGATAATATTTTTTCAGCAGTATACAAGGTATATCAAAAAATGTGATTTTTTTTCACAAGGAAAATACTTTTATTTTTGAAAATATCGAAAATTACTATTAGGGAAAATGTTTAGAATTGAAATTAACTCTTAAATGTGGAAGCTCATTCATTTACAAGAAAAAAGTTTTTTAAAAGTTTTTTTATGAGAGAATAGATGAAAAGTTAAATTTGTACATTTGTAAATACCTATTTTTGAAATGGAATATTTAAAGAAAGCTAATGAATTGTCATAACAGTAAAAAGTCACAGAAATGCTCTGTTATCCCATAAAAAAATAAAGAAAAACTTTCTTGTAAATAAATAAGCTTGCATATTTAAGAGTTATTTTTAATTTTAAACATTTTTCCTTAACAATAATTTTCGATATTTACAAAAATAAGAGTACTCTCTTGAACAAAATTCACATTTTTTCGAGAAACTAAAACCAACCAAAAAAATAATGATTGCATATAAGGATTGAGACTATGCAGCACTTTTTATACAGAATAAGTTTTTTTCATAAAAATTAATAATAAAAAGTTTCCTATATGTAGAGAAACTTTAGGCAGACCACTGTATGTATATGTTTAAGCATTAAAACAAAATCTATAAATAAAAATAAAATTAAAACAAAATACAGATGTTCATATATAAAAAATAACTTAATTTGATACGTCAAAGGTAAAAATGCTTAATTTGATTGATAACAAATTAAAAAAAAAAGATGTAATACACAAAATGATTGACATGACAAGTAACACAAAAACATTCTTAGTGTTTGTGATATTTGCGGTCTAATATGAATCCTGGCGCATTCGCCATCTGTTTTATTATCAGGATTACTAATGCGAATATATGGGAACATTGAATGATGCCTCTTCTAATAATAATGTACATCGTTTACATTTTTCTCGTAAATTTTTATTGGCAATTTTAACATACAACAGTTTGCAAGCATTTGAAATGGAAAAATGGATACATTTTAAATAACTTTCGACACCACCCTTTTATGCGTACGCAGCTCATCTTCGATAAATCAGAAAGAAGATTATGCCGAACGGTATAATCGGTTTTTGCAATATATAATGCAAACCGTTATACGAATAAAAGTAGGAAAAAAGTGCAATGCTCTAGTACAATTAATATTAAATAAGAAAAAAACCTACAATTTATAAAAATGTACCCTCATACAATGTTTAAACTAAATTATTGTGTGCATGCCAAGCAAAACGCATAACCTGCAAGAGAGTAAACCCATTAAAAAATGCTTAAAACTACTTTAAAAAAGACCTATATTTTAGTAAAATTTAACATAATAATAATTCGAAAGTATTTTAGCACATTTCATTTACCATTTCTTTTTAATTTTATTTTTTTATATCAAAAATTCATATTCCAAACGCCTTTAAATAAAAATTGTTGTTTTAGTTGTCTAAAAATAAAAACTAAAACTCTAGTATTAAATCTATTTTAAACAAGGTAATATAATAGTAAACATATACTCTAAAAACTTCCGCGTACGTCTTAATTTAATAGACCTTTTGTGCATTTAATAACAGTAACTGTCGAAAGCTTTAAACTTCCTGTTTTCTAATATTCCAAAATAAAGTGTTGTAATCTATTTTTAGCAACAAATATGTTTAGCTTTAAGGGTATAATGTTTATCAAAATAAAAAACAAAAGATTTTTACACCATTCACTAACTTTACAATAAACGAACTATAGCCAAAATATGACTGATACCTTCAGTTATATTAATAAAAATATAAAGTAACAATTATTTAAACATATTAACATTTAAACTAATTGGCTACACAAAAAGTTATTTTTTCTCCAGATTAGGGTAACGATATTCAGGTCACTCATTATTCTTCATCTTTGTTTCGTTAAAGTAAATGCATTGTTTTGCATTGTTAAAACATACGACATTTTGTTATGTCCTCCTGGCCCCACGTTGAGCGCCAAATTTAGGTCAATATTTACCATATTTACCTAATTAAAAACCTAATGCTTAAAGAAATTGGCACAAATAAAAAGTTACTATTAGATATTTTTAAGATTAAAGTGTTTAATGTAAAATTTAAAATACCATTAGGTTTGATAATTAAACATGGAAGCTGATTATGTTTTGTATTTATTTAAAGTTAGTATATCAAGTTATAATAAAATATTATTTTTCTCCAGATTAGGGTAACGATATTCAGGTCACTCATTATTCTTTAATCTTTGTTTCGTTCAAGTAAATGCATTGTTTTTGCATTGTTAAAACATACGACATTTGCGTTATGTCCTCCTGGTCTTACGTTGAGCGCCAAATTTAGGGTCAAATTTACCATATTTACCTAATTAAAAAAACCTAATGCTTAAAGAAAATTGGGCAACAAATAAAAGTTAGTAACTAAGTAGTAATTATTAGGTATTGTTAACATTAAAGTGTTTAATGTAAAATTTTAAGTACCATTAGGTTTGATAATTAAACATAGAAGCTGATTATGTTTTGTATTCATTTAAATTTAGTATATCAAGTTATAATAAAATATTATTTGCTTTGGCAATACCTTTTTTGTTAAATGTATAACGTTACTATATTTTATTAAAAATAATTCTACGTCATTTATAGTAATTCATACTAGCTGTGAGGCATTATTTCAAGTTCTTATAGTTAAAACAAGTGGAGTCTGGTTTTTAAAAAGCTGCAATATTTTATTTCCAAATTACAAATTTTATCACACCGATAGCTTTCTGCTATTTCAAATTGTCTTTAAATAATGTGGTCAATAAAAATCCAAATCCGTTTATTTTTTAGTGCAATAACCATGTTATTTGTTTTTAAATTATGTTGTTACAGTAAAAAAATGTTATAGAACTTCAAATGCTTATTTATTATAGTGTTCAAACATAATAAAAAAATCAAGTCCCTCACTTACCAAATGTAAATATTGTAAGCGTTATATTTTAAATATGTATGTATATTAAGGTACCTGTTTGTAAAATGTTTCTTTAGATGTCAAGCAAATAAAATGTATATTTTGTTAAAGGTATCAAATATGTACGGGTATTAATAAAAACTCCAAATATTCTTAAAGTTTCTTTTTGTAAAAGCAACAAAATTTTAAATAAATATGTATAATTTGAATGTGTTAAAAAAGTAGATAATTAATATAATTTTTAGTTTTTTTTAACCCTAAAAGTGACAGATCCAAAATAAGTAAGTAATGACCTTATTTTTTTTTGTAGAAAGGCGTTTTTAACATATACTGTTAAAGATACATTTTATACTATAATGGTGGACTCGTTCATATGGACTTGGGGACTGCAGATCTAAAATAAAAAAACAAACAAAATAAATTATTTTTACTCAATACACAACATGTATTTAATAATTAAAGCCCTAAAAGACGTACGATATCAAATATATGCATATGCACCAATATACACATCGTGCCAGCTGGATACTGTTTAAATTGACTTTTAGTATGCTAAATACTAACAGGTTAAAATAAGACAAATAATTCATTTCTACAAACATTCCAAATAAAAAAACTAATGGTTTTGTTGTTGTCTCAAACTGTCTTTTCTCCAGACATTGGAAAACATTTTACATTGAAAGTTTTTATACAGAAATTGAACTTGTATACAACAGGGTCCCTTTGAAAGTACTTTACTTAAATAAAAAACTTTTAATTATAAACTTTACGAAGAAAAGTGTCCTTTCTAAAAATTTTCATTTGGTAAGAAAATGTACCTATGTTGACGGAAAACTATGCTTAAAAAGAACATACTTTTAAATTATGTTTCCAAAACTAATAGTTTACGTTAAAAAAATATAATAAAAGTGAGCAAGAGAAGTTACTTTTAAAAAATTTTTAGTTTTTAGAATTAGTTATTTACCTTATAAATTATTAACCATAAATATGGAGACAAAATAAAAAAAGATTAATATGAAAATTATAGAGCCGTGTGCAAAATCTGAAAATTTAGCTTTTTTTTATTTTACCACTATTGTTTGTAATGTAGATATACTAAAATTTAAAATGATCTTTTTCTATTCATAATAAAATTTACGTAATAAAGTGTAACCTTAAAATATACAGGGCACGTCATAAAGAAGTTGTAATCTTTGTCTTTAGAGGTTTAAAATTTAAGCATATCTACTAGAGATGGACAAAATTACTTTTCATTAAATTTTCAAAAAATTGGAGACAAAATACTTTCAGCTGTTTCAACTGTTCAGCTATCATAAACGCAATTAGCAAGTGAGACCAGAGGGTGAAGTCAGAACCTTGTTAAAGCCATTCATGTAAATATTCTTTAAATTTATTTTTTTACAAGCAGGGCTATTTTTAAGAAAACATTTTTTTTTAAATGCCAATAATTAAAAAGTTGCTTATTTACAGCGCACCTTATCTTTTGAATAAGTCAAGAGTGCAAGATGTCAAAATTTGAAACCAGGGTATTACCAAACTGCTTTTTGACATAAAAAAGGTTTATTGGTTGTGTTACTTAGTGCCAAGGGAGGCAATATTACAATTTTTTTAAAGTAAAAAAGGGTGTCATGTAGTGTCTTTTTAAGATCCTGTAATTCTCTACTTAACACCGTTTTATTTTTAAAAATCGGATCAAATGTTTCAGAGTTACAAGCGTTTAAATCTTACCCGCAATTTGTACATAAAGAAGGCCAGACATACTAGCCAATTCCATTAAAACTGCACTGTTTAAATGGAATGGAACCCTTTAAATCAGGTATTTAGGTAATTTTTAAAAAGCGTCATTTGGTACTAGGTAAAGATATTGACTTTATATTCTTCGGTTTTAAAGTACTCGTCAAGAGCTTTAACATGATGTGAATAAGACTCCCTCTTTTAAATTTTTTCCGAAGATAACGCCCAGCTACGATCTTGAAATTTTTATCTGTCAATCATTTTACTCTAAAATATAGTATTTATGCAAAAATTTCATATTTCAAAGTTTCTGTTAAATTTTCCGATTAAAAAATAAAAAAAGGGGAGGGGTAATAAAGAAATGCACTGTATTATAAAACCAAAAGTCCATACTTAATAGTCGAAAACCATTATAAAATAAAGTTAAGTCAGTTGTTAATAAAAGCGACCCTTTTAAAGTTATTAAAAATTTTGACCCATTATTTTAAAATACGACCTTTAAGATAATTTAAAAATTTGCATCTTAAAATGTTAGTATTTTTGTTTTTCAATAATGGTATTGAAAACTCCTAACACACTATTTTTATTTTTTTTTACTTTGTTTAATTTAAAACCTAATAATTAGCCTTAACGGCCGACTTTTTAAATATAATATTTGTTAATAAACTTCTCTATTAATATTGTGTACTATATAAAGACAAAATTTACAAAGTGGCAACAAATTTAAAAGGCCTACATAAAAAACACCTATTCTAAATTTTCAGACCGGTAATGGTAAAGTAGTAACACGTATGTGCGTATAGCAGAGCCCACCTATAATTCATTCTAAAAGCAATGCCGTGAAGTAAACAAAAAATCAGAGTGCAAACAATCTCTTTTGTGAACAATGACTTATTTTAGCAAAAAAAACCGACGAGTTTGTGGTTTCTTACGCCACGCGTCAGGTTTAATGGTAGGACAAAGACTAAATAAAAGGATATTCGTTTTTAAATGTGTTATACCTGTTTTAGCAATGTTTTTTTAAATTTATCAAAAAATATGTAATTCGGCTCTGTCAGCGGCTATGTGCTCTCGAAAAGGTTTGTTTAGTTTATTATTTTTGTGTACTTTGCGGCATTGCTTTTGGTATGAATTATTTTTGATCCCAACTGTACTCAAATTTTGTTTTTAAATTTATTGGGTAACGCGATACATTTTATAATTTTTTTATATAAAACACCCTGGACTTTGTGCTATTGCAGTGTTAAAATAAGTATTATATACAGGGTTTTATAGAATGCTGGCAGGATAATTAAAGGGCAGATTTTATATTAAAAATTTAAAAAAGTTTAGATAAACGTGAGACTGGATTTTATATGGAGCGTATCAATATTACATTTATTTAAATTTGCTTAATGTAGTGACGTCTTTAGCGGTACATTAACAAATATTTCTTACAAAGAAAGTACGCCACGGACTTTGTAAAAGTTTTATATTTTATTTGAATTAAGGAAGTAAAAACAACAAATTGCGAATAAAAAGTTTTTCATTTGTTGCATACTTAATGGACCACACTGTATATTGTTGTGATGGTTAATTACCTTTAAAATAATATTAAAAAAATTTGAAAATAAAAGAAATTTCTATGTTTCTTGTGTTGCGCAGGGGTATGCAATTAAGTGTTTTTTCTCAAAATCTACACAAAGAAAGAAAAGGTAAAAGCTAAAAAGCTGTATGTAAACTTGCTTAATTTTAATAAAATTTAAAATTTGCATAGAAGTCAATGGCGTACATTGTTTTAACAGAAAAATTCGTATAGATACCGCTTGAGACCTTAATGGACAAAATAAAAATAATCAAGTTTGAGCTAAATTAGTGTCCCAATACCCCAAAAAAGATTGCAAAATTTTGTTAAAATTTAATAAGGAATTAATTTATAATAATCACAGATGAACAGAATAAAACAAACCGACTTTTCTGAGTCATAAAAGATGTTTTCTAATTACAGTCATTTCCAAGCTAATTTTATGATAAAAATTCAGAAATATAGATTTTGGCAAGATTAATTTTCTTTTTTTTTTACAATAAAGCAAGAAAAATAGAAAATAAAAGAATCTGTCCTTTTAATTTTTTACTGTATCTTTGAAAACAAAGTATTTATTGACCTGTATTTAATTTTTTTATATACTTAGCTCATAATTAAGCCTTTAAATTATTTTCGAGCAGTTAGAAAAGCCCGGATATTGGACAATTATTTTTTCAAAAATTTTATATTTTTATAAATATCCATAGATGTGACTCTTTTATGTTTTACCATAAATATTATATTTCAATATTTTAACAGATCCTATGTAGACGCTTATAATAAAAACATAAAATAAAATGATGTATACTAATTATAGATGATATTTTTACACCAGAACTAAAAATATATGTAGTATGTATATGAATACAGATTTCTTGTGTTTTTGTATAACTGATTATACAATATTATTGATCAAAATAATTTGTAGGTATATAAATATATTAATAATTATTGTACTCTTCATACTTGACCTAATATTTTTTTTTATATATATGTTCAATCAAAATGTTCAATAATAATTATAAATAAAATACTAAAAATCTGCAAGACTTTTATATTGTCCTCCAAACCTTTAAAACCTAATCCATTTTATTGTATATGAAAGAAACTAGAGCAGTTGGAAATATGCAAAATATACTACTACCCACAGAATTTCATATTGTACAATATTATTGGACCGTTTGTGGGTTATATTGAGAGCTTGTATAATATATTGTGTCAATGAAAAACAGTTTTACTTTTATTGTGCAAAAGGCCTTCCAAATCTTAAAAATAAATGTAAATTTTAATTATGTAGGTTACATTTTGGCAATAATTGCACAATAATTTTATTTATGGCCATATTTCCAAAACCCTTAAAGATAGACCCATAAAATATGGTATTTTTGTAACGCTTTTTAAATTATTTTTTTAATGATAGATTCAATAAACAGAGTGTTTTATTTAAAAAAAGTATACTTTTTGTCGTAGCCTGTAGTATCATAAGAAAAAATATTTCTGATAAAATATACAAATACTACAAAAGCATCCTACCAAATAACGTTTTTATTTTTTTATACGTTAAAAAAATAAAAGAGTTAGGGGAATGTAAGTTTTTCGTTTCTTATGGGAATTAAAAATTATTTTCATTTTTGCAATGGAAAAAAATTCAAAAATTAATTGAGATATCTAGGTATATAAAATGTGGTATTTTTTAAAGGTTTTTAAAATATATTTTAATAGTTAAATAATATACAGGGTGATTCAGAAATCGATCACGAAACTTAAGGGGGTGATTTTACTTGACAAAATAAGGGTAAAGCTTCATATAATTTTTTTTCAAAATGTCATTCGTTTTCGAGTTACAAGTCGTCAAAGCTCAATTTTTATTTTGGTTTTTCGCCATATTCCATTTATTTTTAACCAATCCAGTTGATATTTGGCACACAAATCGAGCTTTGCAGATTCTAAAATTTTAAGACAAAAGTACTTTTTTTAAATACCGCCAGAGGGCACTTTACCTAAAACTTAAAATTTATTTAAATCAATTACTTTTTTATTTTGACAGATATCGCAAAAGCTGGGATCCCCATTTTATAGACAATCAAAAACTTAAAAAAAAAGCTTCTTTCTATTAAAGTCGATAAACCTTACCGTTTAGGCACCAACAGACATCAAAATTTTTATCAATTTTAATCAAATTATCTACATACATACAGGGTGTCTAGTAACTCAACCAACAAACTTTACGGAGTGATTCTACAACAGAAAATAAGAAAAAATTCATATAAACATATGTCCTAAACGTCTTAGTTTTTAAACTACGGTGTGTTAAATATTAAATTTTTTTTTTTTTTTAATTATTAAAACTAATTATAAAAAATAAATGCAATATGGCGAAAAAAACCAAAATAAAAATTGAACTTTGACGGCTTATAACTTGAAAAACAAAGGACATTTTGAAAAAATTAAATGAAGCTCTACCCTTATTTTGTCAAGTAGAATCACTCCCCTAAGTTTCGTGATCGATTTTGAATCACCCTGTATAGGGTGTTCCATTTAATTAAATCATACTTTTGTCATGTACTCTGTATATTTTAGGAGATAGCAAAAATCTGATTACTAATTCAAGAACTACAGAATAAGAAGCCAACAAACCAATATTTTTAAATTATTTTGTACAATAAAAAATCAAAAGTTAAGGGGAGTGTAATTTATAACTTAACACCCGGTACATACATCGTAGTGAAGACCAGTATGTGGAAATACTCGAGCACTGGACTAAAGTGAAAACGCTATATTGATAGTGCGATAAGGAGTCAGCTTTGTCGTCTTCTGTTACGACAAACGAAAACGCACGAACGACTCCTCGGTCGATATTGCGGTAACAGACAATTGAGTATGCACATCTACTATTCAAGTTTATCGCTATAAGCGCCCAGTCATGCTCCCAGTGACATTTCAAAATAATATTGTTATTGTGTTGAGTGTATTACATTAAATAAGGTAAGATATAATTTTTGTTTATCTTTTAACTGTCAGATAATAAGCTGTCATCAGTGTAGTCTGATTGGAGTTTTGTTTAGTCTAATATTTTTAACACTTATAAATAAAAACATTAGCAATAAATTGCCGGTTGTACATAGGGGGTTTGTCTCACTCAGGTAATTAGTAGGGCAATTGAAATTAAACATATTTAGTATGTGTATATTAATTAAACATTTGGTTTATTTCTTTAAAATTAATTTTATTTATTTCGTTATTAAAAAGTGGGGTTATAATGTACGTATTATTTTCATACACGTAGGTATATAATAAAAATTTATATGTTTTCTTATTATTTATCCCCTATTTATTTATATTTATACACTCATTTACCTACGGAAATTAAATAGTTTAATATATTTATGGCACAAGGCACTAATAATTAAGGTAAATACAACAGTTTGTTTGTTTTAAACAATTTTAGAAATAATCGCTATAAATACGTTTTGTATCAGGTGTCAAGGTCTAAGTTTACACCCCTCTCTTAACTTCTCTTTGCACAAAAATTAATAAAAGAATCAATCTTTAGTAATCTTGCTTTTATTAATCTCTACAGGGACCGACAAAAGTGGAGACTTTTTTAAACACACTGTAATTTTTATATTCAAAAAAGATATTGAAAAGCTTAAAAAATATTACATGTATTTTTTTCATCCTACTTATTTTCGAAATATATGTATATATATATATAAATAATATATATATATATATATATATATATATATATATATATAACTGTAAATCTCAAGAATATTTTTTTACTATTCTTGTTACAATCGTAGTAGATATAAATACCCCTATTTTTTTTTTTCTGACGTATTAAACAAATAAAATACTGCCTTGTTGGGTTGATTATTCCCTAAAATATGCACGGTACAACAAAAATATAATTTTTTTGGTAATTGTCTACAAAGTGGGAGCAACTCAGATTATCATCAACTTTGACGTATAATACATTGTTTAAAACGTCAACATAAACGATTGGTAAATACCGTTTTAAAACTGGTTCTTCGCCAAAATTGGTATACAGGGTTTTTTGGGGCACTGATCACGAATCTAAAGAATTTTAGGCCGGAAACGTTTTGTTTTCAAGATATCCATCAGCAAATTTGATATTTAAACTCACCTTATGTTAACTGGAAAAGAATGGAGAATACCATTCTTTTCCACACAATTTTTAATTTTTAGGTTAAAGTGGTACACAATATTTGGTTTTCACCTTTTATGAGCTTCTTTCACATGTATTTTACACTTTTTTTTAATAAAATTGCATAACTTCGCTTTTAATCGTTTTTAATCGCAGCAGATTATGGTGGAGGCGGTGAAACAGCGTTTTTATAGGAAACTTTCTCCAACTTATTTGATTAAAAGTGTAAAATACATAGAAACACGGGCTTTAAAAGGTGAAAATCAAATACTGGTGGGCTATTACAGCTTTAAACCAAGAATTCGTGTGCAAAAAGGGTGAATATAGAGAAAATAGGATAGGTTTGATTTTTTAATTTTAATGATAAATATCTTGGAAACAAAATTTTTTCCGACTAATTTTTTTTTCGAAATTCAGCTCCCCAAAAACGGCAGCAATAATGAGGCAAATTGAAGCCGCGGTGGCTCATTTTCGTTCGATTTTTTTCATTTTTAACAGCTATTCTAAATACCGGTCAATAGCTAGGTTAGGTTCTAACTTTTTTTCACATTTTTGCACGTTGGTACCTTGCCCTATTTTTGCAATATTAAAAAGCGAATTGCCGACTGTAAAACTAATCTGCAATAAACTTGCAGCAAAGTTTATTGTTGAGAAGAAAGTTGCTGCAACAAAATTGCAGAAAGAACTTGCCGACTGTAAAACGGACTTTACAAAAGTTGAAATTAAATATTTTGACGTGTTTTGAAAAATACAAATGTTTTTATAATTATAATATTTGACTTTTGTTTTATTTTTATTTTATAAATTATTACTTGTAGCATAAAAGCCTTATTAGTTAGTATTAACAATAATTAATATAATATAAATATTAAAAAAATTATTTTATTTATATCACACATAAGCATGGCATTTCAAATGCGAAAAGCATTTTGACGAATTTTACACAGGGACAGGACAAATTTCTAAATGTTTCTTTAACAATGGTTATGCTAAGTAATTGCAAATAATTTCTATCATTAATGGAACAAACAATGTTTTATTATTAAAATAAAAAAACATTTTTTTAACACAAGAATGTGTATACTGTTAATGTGCTATGGACAACAACTAAAGGTTATTGCCTTTATACTGGTAATTGATGACTGTTATGGTCACATAGTTCCCATGATTTTTTTTTGTAAAATTTATTTAGTTTCTCTTAAATAAGCAAAATGGTTTTAATTAGTGTAAAATTCGGACATTTTTTGCCGGTATTATCAATAAAAACGTTGTAAAGCAAAAAAGAGGTCTTTAGGTTTTAAACTAAACCAACCGCTTGCTTTTCCTGACGCTTATGTTTATCTACAGGGTGCCTCCAAAAGGTCTGTACACAAAGCTACCGCAAATTCTTTGGGCTAAAATATAACGATCTAACGCAATTTACCTTAATCCAAAAGTTGACCGTTTGGGAGATACAGGGCGTTCAAGTTTTAATTTTATTTTGGTTATTTAAAAAAAAATAAGCATTAAACATGCAAACAGAAGCTGTCAAAATTTAAGGAAACACTCTGTACAGGGTGTCCCATTTTGGTTGTCCCTTATGGGAAACTTGGAAACCATAAGAGATATTAAAATCTGATACCCCATCCTCGAGCTCTTTTTTGGAGAAAACATTTATGGTAAAAACAGATCATCGCTATCGCGAAGCGTTTCAGAGATACAGGGTGATTCTCGATTTTTTCACTTTTGAAAAGGCCCTGTAGCTTTGTTGTTATTACAGATACGAGAAAACTAATTGCACATTATAAAGACACTTTTTTCCGTAGAATCCAGTGGCGTAGCCAAAAATTTTTTTGAGCTGTCATTTTTGACATATGACCCAAACATGTTTTTTTTTTTATTAGGGACACCCTATAAATGATTAGGTAATTAAATTGCTTGTTTTTTCTGATTAAAATAATATATCATAGTAGGTGGTTTAATAAATTTTTTACGTCAAATATTGGAAAAATTATGATTTTAAAGACGCACTTATAAATATAAAAATATATGAAAATTTGGTAAACAATATATATGATGTAGAAGATTATTAATACGCATAATAAAATGATACAGGATGTCTCAAAAATTAAAATGATTTTTTTATTTTTAACTTTATAAATTTCCTACAATTTTATTTATGAATATATAAGGATGAAATTATGGTGGATAATATATATGATAAGGAAGAATATTATTATATATATATATATATATATATATATATATATATATATATATATATATGATACAGTGTGTCCCAAAAATTAAAAATAATTATTTTTATCTTTAAATTTAAAAATTCATAGCGTCCTTATTTATGAATTTGAAGCAAAAAAATTTGGTACTGTATTAGTATGATAATGTTGTATAAAAAAATAAAAATCAAAGTTTTACAGGGTGTGTCAAAAAATTTCGATTTTTTTTTTTTGACTTTAATTTTTTTTTTTTTTGGCTCTATTGGTAAAGTTGACATGGAGAATTCATAAAAAATAAAAAAATCACAAATTTAAAAAAACTTGATAGATTTTTAAGTTTAATTAATATAACTTGTTTATTATTGTTGTTGTAAACTATTTTTTTTTTTTTGTACGGAAATGTCTCCTGAGCTAAGGGTTGACAGTTTCTTTTAAAACAAAAATATAAAACAATTTAAAAAACAGATAGAAGCCGCAATGCGTCTTTAAAATCATAATTTTTCTAATATTTGACGTAAAAATTTATTAAACCACCTACTATGATATATTATTTTTAATCAGAAAAAACAAGCAATTTAATTACCTAATCATTTATAAGGTGTCCCTAATAAAAAAAAACATGTTTGGGTCAGTGTCAAAAATGACTGCTCAAAAAAAAATTTTGACTACGCCACTGGATTCTACGGAAAAAAATGTCTTTATAATGTGCAATTTTCTCATATCTGTAATAACAAAAAAGCTACAGGGCCTTTTCAAAAAGTGAAAAAATCGAGAATCACCCTGTATCTCTGAGACGCTTCGCGATAGCGATGATCTGTTTATTATAAATGTTTTCCCAAAAGAGCTCGAGGATCGGATTTTTAATATCTCTTAGGGTTTCCAAGTTTCCCATAAGGGACAACCAAAATGGGACACCCTGTACATACAATTTTCTAAAATTAAATAATAAATGCATAGTTATAAAAAGGATAATTGTCTCTTAAAAATAGGGAGGCTACGATTTTTTGTTGCAATATAATGGCTGTGGTGCAAAAATTTAAATTAATAAGTTTAGATAAATAAAACATGTATAAAATGCTATTTTGGGAAATTTTTATACGGTCATGGAAAAAATATAGTATGTAACACATGCATAAAGTTTTTTTACTCATGGGATTGCCGCACTCTCCTAACGGCTCGTGCTGTCAAACTTCCCGTTCGTAAAAAAACGTATCACTTTACGTTACATAAATTACTATTATTCAATTAAAAATAAGTGTAAAAGCACAATTTTCAATAGTAGGATTATTTGCACTGGTTCTGGTTAGTCTTATGTTAACTAATATTAAAACTGATAACTTAAAAATAAAACTTCACAATTGGTTAAACAAAAATTAAATACTGCTTTAGCGTTATTGTTTCATGTGCTGTATCTTAAACAATTAACCAATTAAAGCGTTTATATAAAAGGTAATTTAAAGGAGAAGGTATAAATCTATTTTGCAAAACCACTTAAAAACCCTGGAGACAAAATATTAACTGCTAGGATAATAACCTGTCTACCCGCTACGATTTACTTAATAAAAAATTCTGGATACCGACTTTTCCAGTGGGTAAATTGGAAGAAGCATCCCGCATCCCGCATTTATGTGGATAAATGGCCCTCAAGATCGTCCAACCTTAATCCTCTCGATTATTGTCTTTGGGGGTAGCTAAAATCTTTAGCTTATGCAAGAATACGGCATTATTTTGTGGCATAATTAATGCGATGATATGATATAAATAAATAAATCTATGCGAATCTATCAAGCACTCAAAAAAGCACAAAAAACTCACAAGAAGATATAAAAAAGTAAGTTGCAACAAGTAGTCTTATATTTATACAGCGTGTCTACTTAAGATTGCACCATATGAAAAACTTTGTTACTATTAATTTTACGAAAAAAGTTCTGCATGCAACTCAAAATGCAGCTATTGGATATTTTTTTTGCAGTGGCATACGAGGTATGCAGGGCCGATCGTAGACCATCGGCCGCCCACGTGCAAATTAAAATTGGCCGCTCTTATGCCCGAGGAGAAAACCACCCTGCCAAATTTAAAAAATAATTTCCTTTAACCAATAAGTCCCCAGAATTTTCCAATAATTCTCCAATAATTCCTTATAATAATTTCTTATAAAATAGCTCAATTTAGCCTTTTATACTAGCGAAAAATAGTTTTTTTAGAGTCCATTAAATGTGCACAAATGGAAAATTATTTCATTTTCACTTTGGATTAGATTAGATTAGATTAGAGGTGGATTGCATATCCTCTAACACTGCAACCTGCTCAGGTTTATTGTGTGTCCTCCGTCCATAGGTTAGAGCACGCTATCCAAGCCGGTCTGTTTAATCAGACTCCACAAGCTTGAAACTGGCCCCTTGGTATATCTTGCCGCTTTAGGTTTTTCTTCACCCAGCCTTGCAAACCGCAGACGACAAAGGGCTTCGCAGTAGCACCATACGTGTTCTGCGGTTTCTTCCTCCTCCTGGCAGAACCTACATAGGTTTTCTTCTGCCAGGCCCATAGTTTCCAGGTGTTTATTCAGTCTGCAATGACCTGTCAGTTGACCCACTATTATTCTTACTGCCTTCCGGTTATAATTCAGAAGGTCTTTTGTAAATTCTGGCGAGTAAGCCTTGATGAACACTTTCGCCTGACGCTGTCCTGGTGTTCTCCTCCACCAGTCTTGTGATTCCCTCATAATCCATGATCTAATGGATGACCTTACCTGGCATGATGGAATACCACAGTAGGGCTCAGGACCTACCATTGTCCTACCAGCCCCTCCTTTGCCAATTTATCAGCTTCTTCATTGCCTTCGTGGCCTTCGTGTCCTGGTACCCAGGCAATGGTTAGCTTGTTGGACGCACTCCACCTCTTCCAGGGCAATTACGCAGTCCCGCACCAGCTTGGAGCTGATTTTGCATGAACTGAGTGCCCTGATGGCTGCCTGGCTGTCCGAATAGATTACTATGGTTTTATCCTCATAGCTCCTTCTGATGATTTCCTAGCGCATTGTTCTATGGCTACAATTTCGGCCTGGAACACAGTAGGGTGTTGTCCGAGACCCAAGTTTATTTTCGTCCTTGGTTTGTCCCCATATATACCTGCTCCAACTCCTTGGTCTGTTTTGGAGCCGTCTGTATACCAGATTAGGTCGGCTTTAATGGGAGGCCCTGCCACCCAGTCCTTTCTGTCTGGTATTAAAGTTTGAAAACCTTTTGTTTAGCCAGTAGCTTGGTACCATTTTGTCTGAAGGCATCTCACACACTGAGTTGACTTCTTGGTCCTCCTTGAATCTCCATTGCATGGCCCTTTCCTGTCTATATGATAGGACTCTTGGCCTTGTTTGAGACGGTATTGGCACCGCTTTCACTTCACCCTGTATGTAGATGTGAAGTGGCGGTAGATTAAGCAGCGCTTCCAGTGCTGCAGTAGGGGTCGATTTCATGGCCCCCGTCAATGTATTTTAATTTAGAAACAAGTGTTTTTTAGTCCACCCTATATATCCAACATAAAAATATTTTTATAAAAATGTATTTTGTCATCAAGCTGAACTTTTTATGAAGAGGCACTTTTTTTCGTAAAGTAAATAATTAAATAAGAACTTCCGAAGACACGCTGTATGGTGCAAGCTTAAGTAGACATGTAGACAGGCTGTATAAATTTTGTTGCATATGAAATTACAAATTTTAAGCCCTAAACGTAGATTAAAAATATTAATATTAAAACTTCAAGTGTGACAATAAAAATGCTTCGAGCTATTTAATTAAATTTAACTTGATTATCTTGGGAACTATTTTAACTGCATTTTTTATTATGGGGTCATTCGAGCCGCATAAACTGACGATGCAGATTTCATCAAAAAGGTCATAACAGTGTATAGTGCAAATTTTTTATAGAATATTTCGCTGGCATTAATAATACGTATATTCATACAGAAAATAAGATTTATGCATGTCATAAAACGTTATTTGTTCCATGTTAGTTAAAGTCTCGCTTAAAGTAATTAAAATATACAAAACAGGTAAGTTAAATTAAAACAAATAATGATTATTGCATTAATATTGTTTTTTTATTAGCTTCGTTGTTACGGAAGACCTATTATACCACTTAGAAATTAACGCAGTTTTAATTTATTTAAAAATGTCGCTGATCTTACCAAGGGGCGAAAGCGCCAATTTGTTAATTTTACAGGAAAGCGTTTTAAAGAAAATGGGTACTATTTGGAACACGATTATTTTTTAAATAGTTTAGTAATTATTTTACTGTTTATGGTGTTACGTAGGTCAATTTACGTGCTTACTAAATACATGTGTAAAATTTAAATACTTATAAGTTATTACAGCTAAAATGGACCCAAATGGACGTTTGCCCTTTCGTTAGATTTTTTGAATGTTATTTTGGATGTTCGCCTGTTCTATTATACTAATATTCAAATTAAATAAAACATGTAGCCGCTCTTTAGGTGGAAGCTGAGCAGGTATAAAGATGTCGCCGGCCAAAGACATAGCTGTTGATACTGAGCTATGGGCCGAATCGCCCTCGCTTTGACCGTGGTTCGTTTCAAAAAATGTAAATGCATTTTTCTAAGGTTTTTTGAATTTGCTATTGTTTGCAGCAGCATAGTAAAAACAATCGTCTTGCGGTTCTGACCGCCGCAACCATCTGAAAAAAGGTATACTTCACGAAGGCCACGATCATCTAATTCACGAAGGTACCTTGCTATACATGTCGAAATTTTTTTTGCACCTCGTTTAGCTATAGTTTTGTCCCACAGAAAGCACATACACTCTTTACTACCTATGTTGTAAAGGTAGTTGGATGACCTGTTAAAGCTCAAAAACTGCGGAAGCCACAATGTTAGGATAAGTTTTTGATAGTTCTTTGACTTTTCCTTGTTTTTTGTCGTACTGTATCCTTTTCATCTTTATGTTAAAAAAACATTCTTAAGCTCCTTTTTCTTTCCTGCGTCGCCTTGTATGTAGGACATGCACAGAGTACACTAGTCCTTCTTAGGATGGTGAAATGAGAGATTAAGAGATCGAAATATTCTCCGATAAGTATGGTAACAGAATATCTTTCTTTTTCCAGCTTTTTCTTCTTTATACAAATCATACATCTTTTTTACCGTTAGGTCTGGATGTAGATATTCCCTGCTAGTTGATTTTCTACAAAAATGCGATTCTATTCGTGGAAATTTTTGTATATGACCAAATGCCAAGTCTCTAAGTTGTTTATCCAGCTCTTCTAGTTCTTTACTTCGTCCTCCACGCTTATCCAAAGCTACTGTTTCTTCTTCAGTCAGTTTGTTCTCAAGGTCTTTTTCGAATTGCCCAAAGTATTTAGAAACATAATTTTGCATACACGCGTTGTACTGCCCGCATTTGAGAGTCAATATTTTAATGTTCTTTTTCTGCGTAAAATCTGAGCTGTTGTTCTCTTTATTTTGATCTCTTCTAGTTGTACATGTCTTACCAGAAACTCTTTTTCTAGCTATAAACTCTTTTTTATTATAAAAAGCATCATGATTTGTTTGTCTTTGGTCCTCGTCAAGGTTGTCACAGTCTGTAGCTTTGCATTTATATTTTTCACAGCGAGGTTTTATTTATTTGGCAGACATACTTTTTTTTGTCACATGACTAACATAAGTCTTTCCTTCCGTTCTTAAAGGATGCGCGGTTCTTTTCCTGTTTTTATAATTTTCTTTTCCAAATGTATTTCCCCTTTTTCACCATCTAAGGCAAACCTAGAACTATTACCAACAGTAAAAATGGGCTGCCCAACAGAAAAATGTAGGCATAACAGCCAATATTACTATTGTGAGATCTGACAATTAGGCAAAACTCCATTTTGTGCATGTTCGCCCCTTAGTCTGATCCTATAATGTATTTAGTGTCGCTTACGCCTATAGACAATTTTGATGTTTACGGGAAACTGCTATAGATAGACGTTTGCCAGTTTGCTAGATCAAAGATACCTTTAAATCTGATCACTTGATGGACTTAACGTTTGAACAAGATTTGTAATATTTTTTAAGAAAAAAATGGTATACCACTGCTTTTCTTTTAAATCAATAGTATTTTTAAAATGCTTTTTTATTCTGGGGTTAATTTGGTTCCTTAAGTTAGATTTTTGACTGTGTAATAGGTTCCTAAGAGCAACAGCTTTTTAATGACATTGAAATTATAGTAAAGTAAGTATTTTACCTTACAAACCACGAAGGCTAAAAGCACCAACGTACCGTGGGTGTCTTAAGCGAGGTAAGAGGGAGTTTGTTGACACGGGACTTAAATACTTGAAGATTTGAGGGGAAGAAAAGACCTCCGCGGGTAGCAGGTTCCACACTCCAGGGATAAAAGAACGAACAAAGTGGGAAGTTCGGGGCCTGTCTAGTTGGACCGCATAGGGATGCATACGCGCGGCACCACGAGTTTCCCTGATGGGAACTGCGAGTGAAGGAACTATTTTGGACAATTCCTCAGAGCAAAAGCCATGAAGTACCTATAAAAAAGCGATAAATCCCCACACCCCGACGATGGGCAAGAAAGGAAAGCCTTTCTGTAAGTGAGCGATCATTAATGAGACGAATAGCTCTGCTTTGGATGGAATCAAGAATGCTTAGGGTTGTGGGGGTCGCCATTCCCTCAGATATGAGAACAATATTCCAAGGGAGGTCGGATTTGGAAAAATACTTTTTTGGCTCGAAAGAGAAATCCAAGCTTTTTTAAAACTGCCGTGGCTATAGATACAATGTGTTTATGCCAGTTAGGGTTACTTTCAAATGTGAGGCCCACAAGATTGAAGGTGTCTTTGCTCTGTAAACCTTGGCCGCTTATAAGTAGAGGATGAGTATTTGATGACTTTTGCGCGACAAGGAACTTGCCGTACATTTTATTTTTTGAACAAAACCGTTCGTGGAACGAAAAAATACAGAAAACAAACTTAGCCCTAAAACAAATGTCAAAAATAATATTGATTCGAAGAAAAAGCAGTGGTGTACTATTTTTTTCTTAAAAAATCGGTGCAAACCTTGTTCGAGCGCCACTGGTTTTATTTTTTTTTAATTTTTACAGAAAAACATTTAATGTAATGGTCAAAAAAATGTACCAACTATTGAGGAAATATCTGAAGTGGTGGAAAAGGTATGATAAAAAGGCATTTTTTAAAAACTATAACAGCATTTTCGGACATATTTTTATTTAACAAATTAATTTATTTTTTGCATTTTATACAGTGGTAAAAGGAAAATACCAACTTAAAAATAACCCTGTATATCATTCTACAAAACCTTAGGACACCCACTGTACCTACTTTAGTATTTAGCCTTCGTCGATTGTCCACAGTTAAAAAAACCTACGTTTCGACTTTAAGCCACCATTATCATTTTTTTTTATAAAATATTTGGTTTTAATTCTCATTTATTTTATAAAACCAAAAACCATATTTGTGACTAATAAAAGTTATTTGGAAAAAAACTTCTAAAAGGTATTTTTAGAAAAATTACCGGCATCTTTAAACGCACAATCTCTTGTAAGAGAGGGCTGTAAAAAAATATAGGAACTTGTCGTTTATTTTTATGTGCTATATTTGAATCTAGAAAAAAGCCCGCATAGTCTTGGAGACTATGTATTTGTATTATTTAAAAGTATGGACATCCCCTTTTTATTTAGGTTTTGAAATGGGCCAGTTTGTTGGCTCTAGAAAAAAATATCCACTACTTACTGAGCCTTTAGTTACTAACTTAATTGCTAATGTTATACTAAACTACAGTTTAGTGCTGCATATAGCTAATGTTATACTAAACTAAAGTTTAGTATAACATTAGCTATTAAGTTTCGTAAAAGTTAATGAAACAATTTTACTACCGTAAGTAAGTATTTTATTATAAACTGTTTTTTGCTTGTTATATTAAACGCAGTAATAACAATTGCTGTCTCATTGGTGAAAGGTTAACATTCTATATCTATAATATTATATTAGAATATTAGAATAGATGTATCATACCACCAACAATGCTTCTTTTATAAATTTTTATTATAATAACCCTATAAATTGATATTGCCTCAATTTATTAGACACCAAAATTTAGTAAAAGACCTTTAAAGTATTTTTATTACAAGTTCACTAAAATATGAAGGCGCTGAAAAAAAGATAAATTTCTTAAGCGTCCCTCAACCCTTTATTTTTTCACGGATCAATTTAAAAAATGTAAATATTTAGAAATAAAATTAATGCGTGTATATTATATTTGGGAGAAAAATTTACAAATTAAAACTTTTAAATGACTGCTAGGCGCCATCTTACCGTCGGGTGATGGCCTAGTGTGTTGAAGCGCTGGGTCGTTGGGCGCGCAACTGACTTAACTTGGTTCAAATCCAAAATACTAATATTAGGTTTGATCAGAAATTTAGTGGTTAGCTCAACAATAGCCAGCAAGGACTAAGGCGCCGAAACACACTTTGCCGTGTCCTGCGCAACCGTAGACATGCAGACCTTACTCAGTCGGAAGGGTCGGATATCCCCGTGGATGGGGACGGCGTCTTAGGTTGTCATGGATAGAACCGTGGTTCGGAACCCATGTTAAACTGTAGGTCTCGTACGGCTGACATCACCCAGACGTTAAACAGCCGAGTGGCTTCAGTGCATGGGTTATTCCGGCCATATTTTAAGGTCTAAGGTCTAGGCGCCATACTTAATCAGTTTGTTGGGCTAATGAAGATATGTTCAGCCAAATAAAAAGGTTTATAGGCAACCACAACAAAGTGCTTAGTGTTTCAAACGCGGTAAACCGCAACAAGCATTACATATAAACCTTTGTATTTCGTTAAACTTATACCTTTTTCTAGAAAACTTTTTTAAATTAATTTAAACACCTAATAATGCTTTATTGATGACTGGTGGTTACTGAAATACATCTTTAATAAGAAAAATAATATTTATGCTTAAAATGCGTCCAAACAAGTAAAAACGCAAAAATTAGATGCTCTTGAGACTGAAGCTCCCTGGGGCTCTATTTTAAGAGTCCCCTTATTTGGAGTTTACTGCTTACTGCTGCGCTGTACTCCTTAACATTTTTGTTTTCAGTTCGTAATTAAATTTATTGGCATTTTCTTTACAAAAAGGAAGTATTCAAGTCTCCTTGGTATTACATCTTAATTTGTAAAATACACAACTTTTTGTTAAATTTGAAAAATTTCTGAATTTACCCCTTAGTTAACAATAGCTTTGTTTACGTGAAGTTAACCAGATTCTTAGTTTGATTTCTAAAGTGCATTTCTTTAATGCCTTGGAAAGCGGGGTCTTAAAAGACACCGTCTTAAAGCTACTGACGAGAACCTTATAACCCTCATATATAATGGTAATAACTTCACCTAATACAAAATCGCCGTACTTTAAAAAGTACCCAAATACCTAATTTGAGTCAAATTTTATTGCTAAGCGTATTCGTCAGAGTGGTTCAAACCGTATTCGAAAAGTGTGTGTTTTCAAACCGTTGCGTCACAGCCCAATAAACTTTTGTTAAAACCGAATATTAACGTTTTTCACTTGCTATGTACAGCCACGTAAAAGTTTACGAAAAATGACCGAAACAAAGTTTTTAATGAGTACGATGCATACACCGGCCCGACAAAGATAACTATATTCTTTTTAAACCATTGTCCGGGATGTATTCAAACACGGTTAAATACGCGACGTACATGACGTCACCATTTAGCAAGAAAATGTAATGTTTTTAAAATGTTTTTAACCGTCTTAACAACAAAAAATGGCTTTGGACACCAATATTTCGAAACTAATAAAGTTAGATGTATATATTGTGGTTTTTTCTTAAAGGTCTTTTAAAGATCTTTTTATCGGTAATATAATATACAGGGTGCTTTATTTAAAAAAGGTATACTTTTTTCTACACTGTAATTTATCACCAGTATTACCACTAAAAAGATCTTCAACAGAGCTTTTAGAACACACCACATTAGGTACATCTAACTTTATTAACTAGAAGCAAAAAATGAAGATTTAAATGAGGGATAAGTTTTGTAGAAAATCCAAATACATATGTACATATTTATAGGAACAAAATAACATTATGAACAAGTATGAAACTATATTTCTTTGTTTTATAAGATACCTATAACAATTGCTGTTATTTAAAAATGTAAGGTCTTTAAGTTGGATAGACTTGTCTGAGTTTTCGTCACATCGGTCATTTTATAAGGTTATCAAAATTATTTAAATATATTTTTTTTATTTCGGATAAAAACTGGTCATGTCAAATCTAACCTCCTTTAAGATGTCCCATTTTTAAATAACAGCAATTGTTATGGGTATCCAATAAAACAAAGAAATAAGAGTTTTATACTTGTCCATAACGTTATTTTGTTCCTATAAATACATATTTGGATACTGGGTCTTTAAAACGAGTTATCGCATTACCCCCTTTGCATTTAAAAAAAAAGTTCTTAGTCCCCCTTGGCACTAGGCCACGTGACCAAAATTATTTGTATTTATTCATTACTTAAAATATATATTTATTAAATTTGCACAAGCGTAAAATAGACGCTACACCACTGATGTCGATGGATTGCCAATGTTATAACCTGCGCGAAACAAAAGTTACATTTTATGGGCGAAAAAACCGGTTTGTACGCAAGCCAATTGAGGGTCAACGCACCCGGCTCCAAACAAACTATCCGCATTATAGGAAAGAATTTGTTGACGGCGTCTTGGTTTTCTGTTCGAAGTACGGTAGCTAATGAGCGTTACGGTCAGACCACGGACGAAGGGTACTTGGTGCCGGTGTTTGTATTTTCGTTGTTCGTGTTCGTCCACTCGTTCGTACGTCCGAAAAATGCTTCTTGCCACTGCGGATCTAAATGTAGGTTATCTATGCGCTACACTTCAACATACAGTACCCAATTACTGACCTGATACCAATAAATGACCCAATAAGTTATTTGAAATTTCCTAATTTTCTGCCAAAAAAATCCTAAACAATGTATGTATTTCTGTATCAAGATCTTATTTTAAAACCAAAACAAAGTAACAACCTTTTGTACGAAACTACTAAAAATATATATATAATATATTTTTTCCAAAAAGTAAATATTTAATTTAGTTTACATTTACAAGTCCTGATTATTTGAATCTTGTAATAGTTGGCAGCTTTTCGTCATTTCATATTATTGATTTAGATCATATGACTAACGGTAATATTTTTTATGCTGTATCAGCTAAATTCAAAGGTATATCGGCCAGTAAAGCAACAACAAAGCAAGCACAATTAGTCATCCTATCCAAAATGTTTACATGCCGCCATTAGCGTTAGAACGTCTCCCTTCCACGAATTGCCTGTTTACGATTTTGTTTGGCTGAATGTGTATATTTGTAATATAAGAGCATTTGTTCATTGTGTGTGTGGCGCGCTTGTGGCTGCTCCGGTTGTATCGGCAAGCGTCGATCTCCGGAGTTAAGCAGTGAAGTGCGCGCCCATAACTTGGATGGGTGACCGGCGGCACACGGTGTTCTGCTCGGGGGTGAAAACGGACCGAGCAACAACCATACAAGTTATGGAATGAATGGTGTGTGAATGGGAAGGAGTAGGGGTCAAGGTACAATAAGCCTTCAGGCTGCAGTGCACCACCTAGGGGGCGGTCGTCGGCCTGGGTGGGATGACCCCGAAAGGAAATTGTTCATTGTTTGCAGTTTTTTTAGTTTTACAACGCCAAAACCACTTCTGGTTTAACCGGAAGTATCATTAACTCTCTAATTTTAAATACAAGTGCCCATGTGTTTTCTTTATTTAAATTCTCTTTATTTTTTTTTTAAACATATTAAATTGAAATGGGAACCTTTATTTTATTTTACATTCAAATTCTACAGATTTTTTTTCTAATAAAAGAATATAGAATAGCGACTTTAGACCACCTTTTACAATTTACGGCCTTTTTAAATAAATGATTTATGATCGCCATCTTAACAATTAACGGAATATTGTTCCCATATCTGGGGCATGGCATCCCCCACAACCCTAAGCATTCCTGATTCTATTCAAAGAAGAGCTATTCGTCTCATTAATGATCCTTCACTTACAGAAAGGCTTCCCTCTCTTGCCCATCGTCGGGCTGTGGGGGATTTATCGCTTTTTATAGGTACTTCCATGGCTTCTGCTCTGAAGAATTGTCCAGTATAGTTCCTCCACTCACGGTTTCCAACAGAGAAACTCGTGGTTCCGCGCGTATGCATCCCTATATGGTCCAACTGGACAGGCCCCGAACTTCTCACTGTGTTCGTTCTTTTATCCCTAGAGTTTCTAGATTGTGGAACCTGCTGCCCGCGGAGGTCTTTCCTTCCCCCAAATCTTCAAGTATTTAAGTCCCGTGTCAACAAACTCCCTCTTACCTCGCTCGACACCCACGGTACGTTAGTATTTAGGCTTTAAGCCTTCGTGGTTTGTCCAAAGATAAAAAAATCTTGCTACGTAATTTGAGAGAAATTAAGTGTGAAATTTTAATATAAAATAAAATAAATGTCAAAGCACACTAGGCGCTCACGAACCGGTCAAATAGTTGCATGCAAAATATTCGACCGATACCTGAGCGCCTAGTGTGCTTTGACCTTTCAAGCGTTTTTATTTAAAGTGATTAAAGAAGTGTAAATTTTTTTTCGTCAATTACATTACACATGTTAATTTTATGTGAAAACAAAAAATAGGCACCATACAAAACACTTGTTTTACTACTTTTTCAGTTTTTTTTATTCAACATGTCATTCTAAAAAAAAATAGTAGTATTGCTTTTAACTTTAACAGCAAAAAAATGTAATGTGATGGTTAAGAAAAGAGTACAAAATTTTGTGGACATATCCGGAATGGGCATTTTATTCCTTAGCGCCCTGCATTTCGAAAACAAAGCATTTTCAAGCATAATTTTATTTGAAAAATGTTCTTATTTTTCTGCATTTAAAACTGTGTTAAAAGGAATATTGATATATCTAAAGCTTTCGACCAAGCTGGCATGACGGACTTCTTAATAAACTTCCCTCCTACGGTCTTCCAACTAAACTCTGCTCTTGGCTCTCCAGTTATCTTTCTAATCGACGTATATCAGTCATTGTTGATGGCCACTCTTCAAGCTTTCACGAAATTAATGCTGGAGTGCCTCAGGGTCCAGTACTAGCACCAACTTTGTTTCTTCTTCACATCAGCGACCTTCTTTCTTCCACAACCAATCCCATTCATAGTTATGCTGACGATAGTACCCTTCACTCCACTTTTCAGGTTCCCAAACCAATCTCTCAACCCGACTTGGAAAGCAAACGCAGGGCGATGCAGATATCTCTTTCACAGGATCTTAATTTGATCTTGGATTGGGGCGCCAAAAATCTCGTTCAATTTAATGCATCCAAAACACAATCATGTTCCTTGTCGCGAAAAAAATCATTAAACACTCATCCTTTGCTTATGAGTGGCCAGATTTTGCAGAGCTGGGACACATTTAACCTTGTGGGCGTCACATTTGAGAATAACCTTAACTGGCATAAACACATTGTATCTATAGCCACCGCAGCTTCAAAAAAGCTTGGATTTCTTTTCCGAGCCCAAAAGTATTTTTCTCCTTCCAATTTATACACTTTGTATGTGTCCCAAATTCGACCCTCTCTGGAATATTGTTCTCATGTCTGGGGAATGGCATCCCCTACAACCCTCAGCATTCTTGATGCCATTCAAGGCTGTTCGTCTTATTAATGATCCTTTACTTACTCAAAGACTTCCTTCTCTTGCCCATCGTCGAGCTGTGGGAGATCTATCGCTCTTCTATAGATACTTTTACGGCTTCTGCTCTGACGAATTATCCAGTATAGTCCCTCCTCTTGCAGCTCCCAACAGAGAAACTCGTGGTGCCGCGCGTATGCCATCGGTTCAATTGGACAGGCCCCGAACTTCCCATTTCGTTCGTTCTTTTATCCCTAGAGTTTCTAGACTGTGGAACCTACTGCCAGCGGAGGTCTTTCCTTTCCCCCAAATCTTCAAGTTTTTAAGTCCCGTGTTAACAAACTTTCTCTTACCCTGCTTAAGACACCCACGGTACGTTAGTATTTAGGCTTCCAGCCTTCGTGGATTGTCCAAAGATAAAATATATATATATATATATATATATATATATATATATATATATATATATATATATATATATATATATTATATCAACTTAAAAATAGCCCTGTATATGAGAACAGATAGAAAAACGTACGGTTTGTTAGGTGTGGACCTTTTTTTTTTTTTTTTTCAATACCTTTTATGCTTACATATAAGACGCTCCAATTACATCACAGGTTTTGATACAACACAATTTTATATGTGTTTAAGAATTTTTAATGCGCTTTTTAATATTGTTCTGGTTAGTTATGTCTCCCCGTGGCCTAGTGGACAGAGCTTTGATCTTCGAAGCCAGAGGTCGGCGGTTCGATTCCCAGCGGGGAAGACATATTTAGGTAGTAGTTATTTAAAAATAATGACCGTGGTGGCACTACCGCGTTGTCTAAAAGGTGCTGTGAAATGCAACTGCATGTTTCAGTGCTTGGACAACGTTGACGGAACAGGGGGAACGATGGGTTAAACATCTAATAACCCGACACCCACGGTACTCTGGTATTTAGGCATAGACCTTCGTGGGATGTCAAAAAGATAAAAAAAATTATTGTTCTACTTTTTTTTATATAAAAATGTTTGTCGAATTGTTGCAAGTCTGGACGCAGCTTTACATCAAAGCCTTTCTCTTGCACCCCATGCAAGTTATCCTTCTGGCGCCCATGTTTTTTTGGTTTATTCTTTTAAAAGATATAGAATTAAACATTTTTTTTCTAAAAAAAATAACGTTGTTTTTAATACGAAACTGGAATTTATATTAATATTTACTACATTTTTAATTACATTTTTTGGCTATAGCTTACTATGCTGAGCGAAACAATACAAATACTTTTTAACACGCTTTTATTAGCTTGGGTTGTAACAACTATCTATCTATCTATGTAACGGAATCTTTGAGCCTAATTTTTACCAACTTCCAGCGATTCAATTTCTTTGAAACTTATCAAGGACCGATGACAATGCAATAATTTAAAAACAGTATCCCGTTATCCTGATTAGGACCGCCAGGATAAATAAATTCCTTTACAGATCCTAATACTACTCTTGACAAAATGGCGAAGGAATTTTTAGTGAATAAACTTGAGCATTTATTTTTAAAAAACTAATTGATATATCGAACTAAAAAATGAAAAATAAATAATAGTTTAAAAAACTAAAAAAACACGCTTTTATATGCAACCGAACTAAAAATTAGAAAATAATTTTTCATTACAGTTTGTCACTTCAGAATAAAAGCGTGGGGAGCTTAATATATTAAATGTTATAATTATTCTATTTGCAAATATCTATGAGGGAAAAGTTATGAAAAAAATAGTAAAATGCACCCCACGCTTTTTACTCTGAAGTGACAAACTCTTTGTAATGAAACATTATTTTCTAATTTTTAGTTCGGTTGCATATAAAAGCGTGTTTTTTAGTTTTTTAAACTATTATTTATTAGTAATCTGTTTATCTTTTCTTTTTAATGGCAATTTAAATTTTTGCCATTACCAAAATGTGAAATTTAAAATTTTAGCGTGGCAGTAATACAGCATAGTAACCGGATTATGCAGCAATAAGCTGCAAAATCTCAAAATATCTTAAAAGATTTGGAGCAGATTGTGGCTAGAGCTTCGTTATTTTAGCCATAATCAGGCTCTCGAACATGATGCTCTCCAGGCGTTTAACTTAAATTGCCAATTATGGGATCGATTTAACAATTTCGGCTCTAATAAAACGAAGTAGTGGCAACGATCTTCCACTAATTTTTCAGTTATTAGTTTGGTTATGCCTTAATAATAATTTATTTTGGTTTTAGAAAGTAGTTTACTTGAAACAAGAAATTCCATTAAAAACATAAATGTAAAAAAGTTGAGCCAAATTCAATACCAAAATTTTGCTTAGCTGTTGGCTTCGCCGCAAAAAGAAGAGAGATGTAATTGAGTGGGCGAGTTCTGTACAAAATCCAAATATGTATTAGATTCGTTACATCAGTCATACTATTAAGTTATTCCACTTATTTAAATATTAATAATCATATACAGGGTGGCCCCCATATTCGACACGGTCTGTAGCTGGATAACCATCAGTTTTTAAAAAAAGTAAATACTGAAACATATACAGGTCGGATAAGGCCACAGTATAAAATTATTTTACTCTATACAGGATGTCTCAAAAAAGTGTGACATATCAAAGTTATATTTTTTAAATGGAACACCCTATATTTTATGACGGTTTTAGATTCTACATAAAAAAATAATTTAAGTTTGTTAATAGTATCAAGTGTCTAAGTTCATTCGTTTTTGTGATATTTGATTTTTTTTCAAAATGCAGAGGTGCAATTAAATTAATTTTATTTTAACAATAATAAACTCCTTAAACTTTAAAATTTGTTACAAGATTAGGAAAAGTCTGCCTTATCATACGTAGGTCCTATCAAGATCATAGATTATACAGGGTGATCAAAAAATAATTTCAATTTTTTAGAAAGTCAAATAGCAATATCTCTCTTATTTTAAATGGAATACCCTGTATTTTTTACACCATATGATGACAAACCAAATGCTCTTTCAAATGGTGTATAGGTTGCCTATACCTATCTTTTTATACTTTTAAGTAAATTCCGTTTTAACATATTTTTATTCCAAATATCTATTTAAATGTAAGTAGGCTATGCCTATTTACTAAGCCGTTATTGCAAAATGTAAATTTGTTGGAAAAAAAGCACAAAATTAAAAGATTTTGTATTATCTGCCACTATTTTTAAAAATCACAGAAAAAAATTTATTACTTGCTTATAATGTTACTTCCATTAACACTTATTTCAGCTAAATGTGTTAATGATAAAACTTGTGTTTTTAAACAATCCTAATAACGCCTCTGGTCAGTTATGACGACATTCTGTGACCTATAACTCGTTTCTTCCATTATCCATAATCACTGTGTCAAATTTTTAAAAGCAACTATTAAGGTTATTAGATGGTTTCTCCTGGAATATTTTTCAGGATTGACTCTAGACTAAAGTAAACCATTTTTTCACATCCTACCAGTATTATATCATCTTGTTGTTGTAGAAGAAGGGTTTTTATTTAAAATCAATGTAATTTATTTTAAACTGACTATAACACTAGTAATCAATAAATGGTCGTTGTTATTTTCTTAAGAAAAATATTAATGGCTGCTATGTCACAGCCAACTTTAATTTAAATAAACATTTGGACTACAAAATTGTAAAAACAGATTTTACTAAAAAGCACAAAAGATAGGTATAGGCAACCTATACACCATTTGAAATAGTATTTTATTTGTCATCATGTAACGTAAAAAAATACAGGGTGTTCCATTTAAAATAAGAGAGATATGGCTATTTGATTTTCTGAAAAATTGAAATTATTTTTTGATTACCCTGTACAATATTTGATCTTGATTTGACCTACGTATGATATGGCAGACTTTTTCTAATCTTGTTACACATTTTAAAAGTTTAAAGTGTTAAAGTAAAATCAATTTAATTTTACCTCGGCATTTTTCAAAAAAATCAAATATCACAAAAACGAATAAAATTAGACAGTTAGTACTATAAACAAACTTAAGTTATTTTTAAGGTAAAATCTAAAACCGTCATAAAATATAGGGTGTTCCATTTAAAAAATATAACTTTGATACGTCACACTTTTTTGAGACACCCTGTATAGACTAAAATAATTTTTTTACTGTGGTCTTATCCGACCTGTATATGTTCCAGTATTTACTTTTTTAAAAACCCCATGGTTATCCAGCTACAGACCGTATCGAATATGGTGGGCAACCCTGTATAAATTTTGTACAGAAGATGGCACATATTAAGATTTTTTGCTACTGACTTTGGCTCACATTTTTCACATTTATGTTTTTGGTGGGATATCAATACGTTTTGTAAAGAAAACTAGGCGTTGCCGCTGCATAGTTTTTCTTTTTATGCTATTGTCTACATCTATCTGGTGGTCAGGGTAGGTACTAAAATTTTAGGGTACGCCGAAATCTCACGTGTAAGGTACTATGGATTTGTATTCTCTGCCAAAACCTAAGGGATTATTTTAACCTGAAGGAATCGTTTAACCCCACTCTCCCCTACAATTTGTTTGTCCGTTTTTTTATCCAGGAGTGTAGAAACTTTTGTGAAAACAGTTACAGTTATAATTTACATTATCCTATTGTTATGAAAGGCATTCAATATAAACTGAGAGCCAATCATTATCCATTTAATTTTTAATTGAGTAGATATAATCTAACCATGGAGTTACCATTACCTTCTGTTATTAAACTATATTAGTTCTTGTTATGGACCTAAAACAATACTAATTAAACCCTAATATTAAATATGATTGTTAATTCCCGATTGTGTGGTTGTTTATTGTATGATCAAAATTCATTGCAAAATAAAATGTATTCACTAAATATTCTGTTAATTAACTATTTTTAGAAGCAAACAGCATTAAACAGGATTTGATGGTAATCTATACTTGATTTTAAAAGTATTTTGTTTTAATACTCCATTATTATTATTAAACGTATTAAGGTCGGGCCACACATAACCGCACTAAGCCCGATTTCACGGCTAATAGAGGAAAGTGGGGCAAATTTAATTCGGAAAAATTTAAATGCACTTTTCATGCCCTTAAAAATATACAAAGCATATTTGTCAAGCTAAATCTAGTCTTGTTTTATGTATGTACAATAGCTCTTTGTTCAACTAAAACAGATATTGCTACGTTAATCTATGTTTCCTTTTATCTAAACTTTAAGTGTAGTATAGGTAAAAGTCTGGACACTCATAACTGAAACGATATTCCAACAAGACCCGCATCGTAGCACGACCGTGTCTCGTACAGTCTGAAACATACCCAGCCAATGAAATCACACGTGAATCGGATAGCGCCGATGTTCCCCAAGCCAGGCTTTGAGTATACCGCGACGTCACGTTTTATTTCAGATTCATTACGTATAAAAATTAAAAGTTAGTGGGTAAAGGTTATTTGTTGTAAACAAACAATACAATAAAAGTGATTTTATAATTATTAAAAAGTGTAGAATTAATTTTATTGTTACATCTTGTGAATAATATGTGAGTAAAACTTACCAATGCATTGTTTTTTTGTTTTATAGACTTTTAAAATTAATATTTTGTAAAATAAAATAAATTTATGTTTGTTTACTTGGTAAAATGCGGTGCGGGATATGTGGTCGTTCACGAAGCGGTGATATTAAACCAACGGCATTTGATTACAACGGTATATTTTAAAACCGAGACACGGCCGTGCTACGGTGCAGGACCTCGGAGGGGTTTTGTGTGGTCAAACCTTAAAACTGTGTAACCTTACACGACTTTTCGAACACTTAAATTTTCGGTCCATTTGTCTCATTGCAAAGTCCATTCGTGGATATACTATAGGTTGGGCGCTCGAACAAACGCGCCCACCGATGGCGTCGCCACTTTATCGCGCCGTGTGGAATCCGTTACTTATTGTGATTTGTTTAAAATTCAAAATATGTATTTTTTAAATTTAAAGAAAAAAAAACACGCTACCTGTTTTGCCGAGTATACTAAAAGTTAATGTTAAAAGGATTTATAAATAAAATAGGCAATGATTTCAAAACACGTTTTATAAAAAAATAATTATTTCACTGATATTGGTAGATGTAAAAGCTTTTAAATTCTTTTTTTTAAGATTAAACGTACCTTCGTTTTAATTAATTTTTAACTCAAAAATAGGAAGTATTCAGCGAATATCCGGCTTTTGCTATACTTTTATACACTCAAGTAGTGCGGAAATCAAAATGTGGTTTAATTAAAGTGTGTAAAGTCCGGCTGAAAAAGCAAAAGTTTTGGTGGGTTAGAAAGTAATTTTGATTTACAGAACAATTTATATTTTAGTTTGTTTTATGTGCTATTTTTAAACAATATAATATCTGGTTTATTACGAATAAATAACAAGTAGGGGAGGTCCGGGTACCCCGCCCAGCGGGTAATGCCGTCCACCCTCATAAATTCTAACTACAACTTTTAATCGATCCGATATCTATCACTTAATACAAACAACGCCGTTTTTAATAAATACATATGTGAGATGCCTAATGTGTTCGTCCGAGCACAGGAACTCCCACGAAAGTCGGTTTTTCACTCTGCTCGGACGAACACATTAAGCATCTTACAATGATCAGCCAAGTACCCTTGTCTGTTGCAAACGAAGATCTTGTGTGGCCAATATAATTTGCGCATTTAGTTTTGATTTTACGACCCAGGCGAGGAATCCAAACAATAGATTTTTATTATGGAAATTCGTGATGAAAGTTGAAATAACGCGATTTATGTGACTTTTTTGTGTGTTTTAAAGTGTTTTTGACTAGTGTCGGCTATTTGTGACAATGTGATTCTAAATTTTCGTGATTATTTGTAATATTCATTCACCTAACCTAACTATGTAAACAAAACTATAATTTTTACGAACTCGATCGATGATATTATTGCTGAAAGGTTCCTTGTAATCCATTTTGATAAAACTAATGTAAAATATCTTAAATAGTGCCACTAATGTAACCAAAATGAAAAATAAAGTATATTTTCCATAGAAACCTTTGTTTGTTTTATAGAGAGGCGAGGGGGTAAAGGGGTTTGTTTGGATTCAATTCAAAGCCTTAAAAATATACCTCTAGAGTCAGCCTTTATGGCAGTGTGAAAAAGCGCATGAGAAAGAGATATGACAAGAGTATATTCTATCGCTTTTGGTCCTGCTGACCACTATGATTATGCAAAGCTAAAGTTTATTGTTTTTTAAGCATGCGATTGTTTGCACAGCTAAGCGGAAAGACTGCCTCTAATAGGTATGTTCTTGAGAGTAAAAAAACGTCAACGTCGTGTGACGTCACACTAAATGCGCGTATTCAATACCTGTCATGGCATATAGCCAGAGTAGTTGTTTTTGGTCCTTATGATCATTAGGCAGAGGAGTCAGGGCAGGTGTCTCTGATACTTGAGTCAGAGCTTAATGATCTTATTCTAACTTAACAGATTAATAAGTTACAAAAGATGCCACAAGCGTCATACAGATAAAGACGGCAATCAACTATCGCTGTCTAAATGCGTCGTTTACATCGTGTGCGAGCAACAAAAGGTGAATAATTGAAAGTGAGACAGAAGTGGTGACGACGTGGCATCTTTTCTACTGGTGAGAACTTTATATGTTACTGACACTTCACAATATTCAATTTTGCTTAGGTGGGCAGGGGCTTCCCGGACCCCCTTACCTATTATTTTAGAAGATTTTCTTTTTATTTATTTAACAAACGATTTACACAACGGAAAAAATTAAGACAAGTATATCGCACAATTTATTATCAGAAATAAAAACACAAAACCTTTTAAATTGCTGCAATATCTCAATGATATAAGACCCTCTGTAAAAAAACAATGGATTGCCATTTGTGCACAAAAAAGAAAACAGAAGTAGGCATTAACATAATGTCTGTTTTACTAGTTAGAGCTTTGGTAATTTAAGGAAAAAATGTTACTGGAACTTAAACTTAAAATATAATATATTATACAGGGTTGTTTTTAAGTTCGTATTTTCCTTTTAACACTGTATAAAATGCAATAAATAAAGACTATTTTTCAAAAAAATTATGTCCGGGAATGCTTTCTTTTCAAAATACATGGTGTTAAAGTTTTAAGAAAAAATATTTTTTTATTATAAGTTTTCTACCACTCCAGATATTTGCACGAAATTTATTACACTTTTTTTATCATTTACATTACATTTTTTGCTGTAAAACTTTTTAAAACATTTTTACCAGTGGCGTTGGAACAAATTTTATTTAATATTTTTAAAGGTAAAAATAGTACTCCATTTCTTTTTCTTGAATAAACATTATTTTTGAAATATCAAATTACTTTGGAGTTAATTAATATTTATTTTATTATTTTAAAAATGTTAATTAAAAAGTTTTAAGAGAAAGCTTTTTTAAAGCATTTTAATAAAACCATGTTTTTATATTAGTTTTTGCTCTTCAAACAATTTTAACACATGGCACCCATATAAAATTTCAAAACCTTCCGCGCCTACTTGGACATTTTCAATAAAGACTACCAAAAATTCAGACGAATTCAAGCAACAGATTCGTATTTCCGGCAAGTCCTTTTATTTAATAGAAAAGCATTAAAAACTAAGTTCGTCATATTGGATCTAGAGTGATGTTACTCTCAGAAATCCCATTGGTTTCATACCGATACTGGAAGAGCCCGCCATCTTGAGTATTCGACCATGTTCTATTTAGAATGACTTCATAGCTTACCATACATTGTTATTCAAACTAAATGTGTATACAAAATTTTAGCTTAATCGGTTGAAGATATAGGTATGGTTAATTTGGACTGCTTCAAAATTAAGTTGCAAGATTTCATCCGAACATACATACATTAAACCAAAGACAATTGTAGTTTCACTATAGACACCCAGAACAATGCTAAATTTTTGGTCATCAGCTTGGACGCTCGCTTCGAGAAATTTATGAAGCGGGTATCCATCGAGTACACACTTAAGCAGTACGTATAATTTGTTGCTTCATAAATTCAGCCAAGCCAGCGTCCAAACTGATGCCAAAAATTTAGCTTTGTTCTGGGTGTCTATAGTGCAACTACAATTGCCTTTGATTAAACATACTTACAGACATTGCAAGTTAAATAAAAGCTTTAAAAAGGCTTATTTTGACATCAAAAATACTTTTATAAAATCATTTTAAAACCCTGTATTTGCTTAATTTAAATCGTAAAATATTTTATGGTCTATTTGATGAAGTCTCTTAGGTTTATTTTTTAACTTCGTGAGTAACTAGATTTATTTTTGCCAACATAAAATAATCTATTTATCCAAAACAACATAAACTAATAGCCATAAAAACATTCTTTAATTTTGTCCAAGGGTGGTATACTTTTTTTATTTATATGCCGTCTCGGTAGAAGCACGTTCTTAAACCTTGATTAAATAATGCTTGAGAAAACACGTTAAACTCGTAAGTCCAGCTAATTGAAACATTGGACGTTCAACTTCAACGCTACGACCATTTTATTTGGAATGGAACCTAGACATATCTTAAGGCATGTTTCTTATTGCAAAAATAAAAGTTCTGGTTTTTTTTTTAAATTAGTCACTATACGTGGTGTAGGTAACAAAGTCGATAAAAATACTTTACATTATGCGAAGTTTCGAACCGAAAAACCATCATCATATACTATTTCACCATTACAAATAACGACTTTCTTCCAGACGTTCAGGGGAAAATTTCCGTTCGCAGGTTCGTACGCATCCATTTTTTTTACGTACAGGCTACGATAAAGGCGTTTGATTAAATTAAAGATTTGTGTTTTTACGTATAAGTAAATGTATGTAAATTACATTAATTCTTGTAGCTTGTCAAGAGATAGTAATAAAAATGTCTCGGGACGGTTAGAAGGTTGTAAACCATAGGCGCACCAGTCTCTGTGCAAAGAACAGGTAGAAATACACCGAATTGCGTTAAATAAGGATTATAAATTTTATATATATTTTAGTATCTTTCCGTATGTGCAACTGAGTGGTTATAAATTGTTAAAGTATTGTTCAAAGTATTACAGTATTGTAAAAATGGCTTCTCCGCAGAAACGCGCATGTCTCGGCCATTTAACTGTAAACGAAAAGCAGATTGTTAAAAACGTATTCGATTATACAGGGTGCGGCAGAATGGACTCCCACATTTGGGTAGCAAATAAAAAGTCTACTATAAAATATGAAGCTAAACTTTTATTATTTTCAAAAAGAGCACACTTTAAGGTTTTTTAACTATGTTTTCAAAATTATATCGTGTAAGTGACGGCCGTTAGCAGCGACACACATGCGAAGGCGTTCCTAGAAGTTCCGCATCACTTTTATCACCATATCTTGAGGAATAGCAGCAGTTTCATCTCGGATCGCTGTCTTGATTTAGGAAAGTCAAGAACCAGTTGCCCTTAAGTTAGCAACCCATTTAAAAATTGTTTTCCGGTCTGGAACAGAGGCATTCGGAGGCAGGAAGCGCGTACAAAATGCTCTTTAAGCTGGCTTAAAAAGACATTCAATCCTGGTTGATGCAGCAAAATATTGAACATCCTACAGATAGTGTTAAACTAGAGTTGTTGCAGCTAGTAAAAAGTGAAGTCGCCACAAATAAAGCTAAGTACACACGTTTTGTAATTGATGAAATAGCCAAGAAACAAAATATAACTGTATATCGGCTGCCACCTTATCACTGCGAACTAAACCCCATAGAACTTATATGGGCACAAGTGAAAGGTGAAGTAGCCAGAAATAATACTACGTTTAAACTAGTAGATATAAAAAAACTATTTCAAATTGCCATATCTAATGCTTCCCAGAAAACTGGAAAAAATGTGTCGAACATGTATTAGAAGTAGAAAATAAAATGTGGTCTTTGGATATAATAGTAGATACAACTGTTGAACCTCTAATTATACAAGTAGACTCATATGACTCAAGTAGTGATAGTATGTCAGATATGGAAGAATGTGAATAACTAGATGTAGATTATGTAGCATATTTAATTAGGTATAGATTATATTTTAAATAATTATTTTTTGACTATGCATTTTTAATGTGTATTATTTTCTTAATAAAATGGTTATTATTAACTATAATTATACCAACTGTACAATATTGATATACTATAAATTTTAAAATAAATTTTTTACACATATAAAAGAAACAAGATTTTCATTTTACCTAAACTGTTTAAAAAGGGTAAGTTTCCAAAAATAAACTCAAGCGCACCGCCACTGTCAAGGTTTTTATCACATTATTCCCACGTAAATACGGGTAAACATCTGTTATTTCTTTGTATTTGACCCAAGAGGTTGACGAATTTTAGAGCGGGGTCTGCCGGCCTAAAATTATGATGCCTTATCAGTACATTACAGGTAGAATTGAAGAAAATATTTATACTCGGACTAACACAGAAAGCGAATTGCCATAAAATTAAATGATTTATTACTCTCTCTTGCAAAAAAATAGAGTATAGTTGAATTATAAATAAATAAATAAATAAAAAGAATAATAATGAGTACTGATAGAAACAAAATAATGCATTTTTACCTTTAAATGGAAGTATCCAATATGATTTGGAGTAAACACGTAATTTTAAGGGAAAATAGTGAAAGATGTTTTTTGGTTCATAAATGTAAGGTGTAATACATTGTTGAATTTAAATACAAGTCTATTAAGTTTAAAACCAAATCCATGGTACCCCCAAAAACATGAAGACCAAAAAAAGGTTTCACATATTAAAACCAAAGAAATAGCTTATATACTTTGATATTACATTCATACTTAAATTTCTTTTATCCAAATATCAAACAATACATTTACTTTAATAGCATCTGATTTATATTAAAATCTTAAGCCGCCTCTAGACTTGCAACAATTCGCCGTGCCGCTCCACGCCGCATACTGCACCACATAGCGCGCGCGTGGACGTAAACGGCATTCACGTCATTTTAAAGGCTTGGCGAATGATTGGCCGGTAATTAAGAGCTTGTCGGTTGGAGCGTCAAAGGAGCGCGCACAGGTTGTTAGTTTGGACTGATGTTTAGCGAATTGTTGCAAGTCTGGACGCGTCTTTAAGTTTAATAACATCAGTTGTTTTATCTGAATATTATTTGACATTATTCAATTCTATTGGGTAGCGACACACGCGTCTCAAAATGCGGATCACCACGCAGCGTGCGCGTGGTTTCTTCCTTGTCACGTCACCTCGCACGCGCTTTTCGCAACTGAATTTGCGCCTTGCCATAAAATTCAATTCAAGCACAGCTTTCTGGTAACATATAAGCGGTGACGCTTCCTTCTGAATTTACCAACGTGCCTAATATTATAGCTCTAATGATACATATTGGGCCAGGTTTTTATTCAGTGTGTCTACAGATTGACTTAACTGACCCTGTTTTTTTATTTAAAAACTTTTGCTTTATCTAAAATGCCAAAAGCTATAATAGGTCGCATCCCGTCTCCTCGTCGTATACTGCTCCACATAGCACCGACGTGGACGTGGACGTGGATGCAATTTACGTGGTTTCAAAGGCTTGGCGAATGATTAGCCGGTGATTCAGAGCTTGTCGTTTTTTTGGCGTCAAAAGAGCGCGCACACAAGTTGGTTAGTTTGAAGGAATGTTTGGCGAAGTATTTCAAGTCATATTTTCTAAGCTAACGTAAGTTTATTAAAATAACTTAAAATAATATAGTTGATTTTTAATAGGATATTAAGTAGGGGTGGCTAAATTAAAAAAAAAGAAGGTATTAAAAATAATATTTTGCATTTTCTGTCGTGGCCTTTTATTAAAAACAAGTATAATTTATGAAAAATGCAAATTTTTGATAAAACCTGAAATAAAAAATACCCCCTAATTTGTGGAAAGTCGAAAAAAGCCTAATAAATATAAATAAAAGTATACAGGGTGTTTTATAAGAAAAACATAAGTTGGGTGATATTATCAAAGACGGTTTAACATAAAAATAAACTAATTAAATCACAATATTCTACGGAACAAACAACACAATAACTTTTCTAAAGTTTTTTGTGGTTTTAATATTAAACAAGCTTAATAAATTTGTAAGAATAGGCAAAATCCTAAAATCAATCTGTAGCTCCGAGATGGATCCCAATATCCATGAACTGTTTCGACTACATTTCTTTAAAAAAAAGAGTAACGTACCGTGGATGTCTTAAGCAGGGTAAGAGGAAGTTTGTTAACACGGGACTTGAAGATTTGGGGGAAGGAAAGACCTCCGCTGGCAGTAGGTTCCACAGTCTAGAAACTCTAGGGATAAAAGAACGAACGAAATGGGAAGTTCGAGGCCCGTCCAATTGAACCGTATAGGGATGCATACCCGCGGAACCACGAGTTTCTCTGTTGGGAGCTGCAACAGGAGGGACTATACTGGATAATTCGTCGGAGCAGAAGCCGTAAAAGTATCTATAGAAGAGCGATAGATCTCCCACAGCTCGACGATGGGCAAGAGAAGGAAGTCTTTGAGTAAGTAAAGGATCATTAACAAGACGAACAGCCCTTCTTTGAATGGCATCAAGAATGCTGAGGGTTGTAGGAGATGCCATTCCCCAGACATGAGAATAGTATTCCAAAGAGGGTCGAATTTAGGACACATACAAAGTGTATAAATTGAAGGGAGAAAAATACTTTTTGGCTCGGAAACGAAATTCAAGCTTTTTGAAGCCGCGGTGGCTATAGTTACAATGTGTTTATGCCAGTTAAGGTTATTCTCAAATGTGACGCCCACAAGGTTAAATGTGTCCCCGCTCTGCAAAACCTGGCCACTCATAAGCAAAGGATGAGTGTTTGATGATTTTTTTCGCGACAAGGAACATGACTGTGTTTTGGATGCATTAAATTGAACGAGATTTTTGGCGCCCCAATCCAATATCAAATTGAAATCCTGTGAAAGAGATATCTGCATCGCCCTGCGTTTGCTTTTCAAGTCGGGTTGAGAGATTGGTTTGGGAACCTGAAAAGTGGAGTAAAGGGTACTATCGTCAGCATAACTATGAATGGGATTGGCTGTGGAAGAAAGAAGATCGTTGATGTGAAGAAGAAACAAAGTTGGTGCTAGTACTGAACCCTGAGGCACTCCAGCATTAATTTCGTGAAAGCTTGAAGAGTGGCCATCAGCAATGACTGATATACGTCGATTAGAAAGATAACTGGAGAGCCAAGAGCAGAGTTTGGTTGGAAGACCGTAGGAGGGAAGTTTGTTAAGAAGTTCGTCATGCCAGACTTGGTCGAAAGCTTTAGATATATCAAGGGTACGATCTGGGACTCACCTAGAAACTCAAGAGACTTGTTCCAGTTGTGTAAAACGAAGGAAAGAAGATCTGCTGTAGATCTCTTGTGACGAAATGCGTATTCTTACGGTTTTCGGGATACTCTGTTAAACCATCAAAAGTGAAACACCCTGTACATAATCGACAATATTTTCATTTTACCTCAAGTTTGCATTTATCTTGTTTTATACTTTGCTAAATTTTTTAATCAAGGTTTAGGGCTTTTTTAAACTTAATACGTTGGCTCGTATTTTTCATTAGTAGGCTGCGTTACCTTTTGCCTTACATAATAAAAAGTAAAATTGCACCCTTAAGCTTTTATTTATCTTTAGCTTGTACATGTTTACACACTTTAGTGCAAAAATGGTTTTCTGATGCAACCCTAAAATAATTTTCATTTAAAATGATTTTTCTTAGATACGTCTGCATATTATTTTATGTTTTCTTTATTGTCTTAAACTGACAATGAGTCACTATAATTCTTAATTTATTTATTACCTAAACATTGTTTAAATTGGGTAATTTTGCTAGTAAAGTTGGTAGCGAGAGTAAGTAATTTGCAGTATTCTCTGCACTAGGTCAGATGTTTAGGTTAACTAAACCTTATGATATATAAATGGTACTAAACTAAAAGCAGTGTCGTGTTTAAAATATAAGCAGTGATTTGTACAATCTCTTTTTAACACGCTTTTTTTTCTTAGAGTTTAAAAGTTTTAAATTTCATATTATTATGTTTTATTAAATAAGAAAGATAAGTTTTTTACTAATAGTGCACTTTGGTCTAGGGTTAGCCTTAACCAGAGTTGGGTAGTATTCGAATACTCGGTATTCTGAATACTATTCAGAATGCATTTGTGCGGTATTCGAATACTGTTCGAATAGATTTATGTGTATGGTATTCGGTATTCGACGGAGTACTTTTTTGGTCAGTATTCGGTATTCTTTATTCTGAATATCGTTCGAATACAGGTATTCGAATACTAATATTCAAATACCTATATTCTGGTATTCAAATTCTGAATTTAAATACTGTTTGCTTATTTTCTGAATATTACGTTACTTTTTATGCATCTTAAACGGGTTAAAACATGTTCGCGGTGGTTTTGCCGACGACGGGGTAAAATTTGATATAAGTCATAACAGTTTAGGAAGTTAGTTTTACAAATTTAAAAAAATGTAATTCTATACGTTTTTCAAATCTTAATCTGTTGTTTCTATGGTCCTAATAGGTAAGTAATTTTGAACAGATATACATTTATTTTTGCAAACAAAAATATATCTAAATTAATTATTTTAATTTCTTTGGACTTTTGCTATATAAAAAAACAAATAACTTGTTACAACATATAAAATGTGACATTGCAAACTATGTTTTCTATGTATTAGGTTAGACTAATATGTATTTATTTCCATTTTACACAAAAGGGATGTGTATAATAAATTTTATTAGGTCAGTTTAAATCATGACTATCTGGTAAATCGTAGATAGTATGTACATGTATCCCCATACCAAAAGTAAAGTCAATAGTTGTAAAAAAGAAAAGTTATTTTTGGAAAATTTGAGAGACGTCTTGTATGCTTGAAATGATTAGTTTTTAAGCGAAAACAAGGTACGCCACTGCATTTTTGTTATGGAAAAACGTAGAAAAATAAGAATGAGTTGCTTTTTCAAGGAGATTTTTTTGCTCTTTAGTATTCATGAATACCCAATCGTGGTATTTATGAATACCGAGTATTCGAATTTTTTTCTTGTAGGTATTCGAAAATATTCGGTATTCGAATACTTTTTTACGGTATTCGTATTCGTATACTATGATATGTTATGATGCTTAAACTATTTTATACAGGGTGTTCATTAGACTGGATAAAAACAAAAAACTTTTTAACGCTACTGTAAAGATATTGTTTATGATGACAAAAAAAAATATTATGAAATTTTCAGCTCTAAATATTAACATTGAAAGGCGCATCTTTAAAATTATTGATTTTTCAACAATTGTTGCATTTTTTATACAAAATCTCGGAAACAGTCACTCTTTAACCTTTTTAAAATGTGACTAGCACTACAAGGTTACGAGTGTTCACACGTAAGCCACAGGTTGAGTTCGAATTCCGGATTGGTAACTAACTTTTTTTTCTTTAATTTTTTTTCTTAATAATTTTTTATATATTTTCTCCTATTTTTATTTTTTATTGTTTAAAATTAAATTTTTGGACATATTTTCCACCTTTTAAGAATTTTACAATATAGGGATATTTTTCTAATTCTTTTGTCTTACAGCTGCTAACAAGCTTGTCTAACAGCTGACGTCATTATAATGTGAATCGAAAAATAAAAGGGCTTACCACCAATAACAAATGACATAAAAATATAATAATAATATACCCTAAAAAATTGCAACTCCAGTTTTAAAACAAAAATGCGCAATATCTTTAATGGCAGGTAAACTAACCCTTCACATGATTTCCCACACATACTATTGGTATTGTTATTAGTATACATTTAAGCCGGCTGTTCATGAGAGCAGTTTTCCGCTCGCGGATGATAAATTTAGCGTTGTGATTGGTTAGTGCAAATTTAAAATGCTTTTCCCGCCAATCACAACGGTGAATTATCATCCGCGAGCGGAAAACCGCTCTCATGGACAGCAGGCTTTAGTCAATTTTGTTTGACTTTTAACCTCAAATTCGGCTATATTTCCCCCTCCTTGTTTTTTCATCCTGTTAGACAGTGGTTAGACATAGGCGCGCCCGTGGCTGCTCCGGTTGTATCGGCAAGCGTCGATCTCCGGAGTTAAGCAGTGAAGTGCGCGCCCATAACTTGATGGGTGACCGGCGGCACACGGTGTTCTGCTGCTCGGGGATGCGGACCGAGCAACAACCATCCAAGTTATGGAATGAATGGTGTGTGAATGGGAAGGAGTAGGGGTCAAGGTACAATAAGCCTTCAGGCTGCAGTGCACCACCTAGGGGGCGGTCGTCGGCCTGGGTGGGATGACCCCGAAAGGGTGAAAAAAAAAAAGTGGTTAGACATCTCCCGACTCCGCAAACAACCGCTGTGAGCTACTGTAAGACTGACGTCATTGATTTGTCAAAAAATGAAAGTGCTTACAGCTGCTGTAAGCAGCTAACAAAGAAAATATCCCTCAAATCTAATTGCTGACATCCTGAGTAGCTTTCCAGTGACGCATATAGAGCGCTCCCGAGTAGCTCAGGAGCATTTTGTTCTACTTTATGGCGTTCCAGTGACGGAAAGTGTTATGCACCTGAACTACTCTGTTCTTCTTTCCCCTTGCCCCTCATGCACCAGCCCCTCTTTTGGTTTTTGTGCTTCAAACGTGTTTTATATGGTTAAGGATATATTTTTAAAATTCTTTGTTTAAAATTAATTTAGATATTAAAAGAGATTATTATTATTCTAAAGCCAAGAAAGGTTTTTTATAATTAAGCAGAACCGCCGGCGGTCGTTTAGCCAGTGCCTGAAAAAAGTTGATAATTTAAAATATCTTAAGAACACTAACCGATTTAAATAAAATTTGGCACACCCTTCTAATTTAATAGGGCGCTTGTAAAGCTCTAGCTAGATTAAGATTATTTGATCCAATGGCGTCTCGGTGGGCACTACAGCAAATATTTTTGAGAAAAAAGTACGCCACTGGCTTTTTACGAAGTTTCTATATTTAAAATTAAACAATAAGAAGTGCAAATTTTTAGTCTCTTGTAATTTGGCGACATCCGAATAACGGAATTCTTAAATTAATGATTAATTGCCGCCATCTTTAAAATAAACAATATTTTGTGATCGTCATTGGAAAGATATTTTAGTGTAGAATTAAAAAGTAAAATAAAGTGGATGTGTTTCCATTTAAAATGTTTGTGAAATTTTGAATGTTCTCCTATTAATTTCATTAAAAACTGAAAATTTAAAATCTAAGTAATTTATTAAAGAAAATAAATTATATCACTACCTGTGAAAGTAAAATGAACCATTCTTTTATTTTGCTAGCCTACTGAGCAAAAAAATATATTAATATAAGCGGAAGTAATGGAGGTTCTTAATTTTCTTTTAAAATGTTTTCTTGTCGCCATTTTGAAGAGAAACACCCTGTATGATATACCATTAAAAAGAGAATGTTATGCAACACACAATTATAGAAAAAAATAAGGTACTTTTATTTAAAATAAGAACGTTTATGGTTTGATTAAATCGAAAGTGCTTTTGAGGTCATGATAATGGCAAAAGATAATAATTTATGCCATAATAATACTGTAAAATTTTTATTAGTCTCTCTTAAAAACAACAAAAAAAACTGGGGGTATCAACATCTTGTGTCACCCGGTATATTAAAAAACATTCAATTTCATTTTTATTTATCTTTTCTTCTGTGCTAATAAAAAGCAACGTCATGTTAAATTTTTGGGTTTTAGGTAAAAAATGTTGACAGACAAGAATGCTGCCAAGCATAACAAAATGATAAGGGTTGCAGAAAAACCAAAACGGTATTTTAAAACTTTATTTTTTCTTACATAAAACAGTGAATAAACTCATTTAGACCTTTATGCGACAATAAACATTTTTTATTTGCAGAATTAATAAAATTTTTAACATTGTTTTTTTATTTAAAGTTGTTTTGGTAATGATAAAATCCAGGGCCGGATTAACTTTGTTGGAGCCCCTAGATAATGAAGCTGTGGGGGCCCCTTTTTAATAAAATTAAAGAGGAAAAAGAAGTTCTTGTTTTTCTTCAAATGAAAGAGCAAAAAAATATCGTCCTTTTTTTGATAACAGTAAAGCGAAAAAAGTTAAACGAATTCCTTTTCTACTTGAAGAACCATTTTTGGACACATTCCTACCTTTTTTGACAAATACAAATATTCAATCACATTACACATTTTACAACGTTTTATTTTATTTGCGGGGCTCCCAAAAATTGCACAATTTTGCCCTTATTAACCAACCCTGTATCTCTTACCACTCCCAAGATCCTAATGAATTTGTATCAACCTGCATATTTTTCGAATCTTTGTTTGACCTCCGGACAGTGCGGACGTGCGTAGGGGACTACAAAGTGCTTTCCGGCGTGGCGGCTAGAGGTGTCGTACGAACGTTTTTACCTTCGGGGATCAAGGAAAGATTTTAGCTAAACTGACGGCATCTTTCTTCTGGATCTAAGCGCTGTGAGCGAAGATTCCTATAAGCTGATGGTATCCTGTTTGGTGGTGAACACGAGGTATTTCTCAAATGGCGGGAAATAGATGGGCGTGCCATGAGAACTGTCAGTAGTGAAAGTGAAGGTTATACGTAAGACCAGTAGCAGATCTTGGTTTGACAGCCGACAATTTATGTATTGCATCGATTGTTGAATTGTTTGTTTTCTTTTTGGAATTTCTGGGAGCTACGAGCTCGATTATCCAGATTTTCCGCCGACGAAGCCCTGGAAAGCATAGTTCGGAAGGGGGAGAGTGGTAGATTGGACCTGAAGGGACCAAAACCAAGAAAAAAATAGAGAGAAAACCTGCATATTTTACCAGAACAAACATATCTTCATCTTCTTAAAATCCTGTTTAAAAATATTTTTATGTACCTAGTTTCAACTTTATCGCCATCAGTCTAAAACCAAGATCATTATTGCGTTTATTAAACCTTGGGACGTTTATTTATTTTAGACAGGGTGTTTCCTAAATCCGGTAAGAAATTTAGGGGCGTATTCCTGAGCCACTTGTTGTATAACAAAAGTTTATATAAACATGGGCAATCTTGGATTTACCAGCAGGCTGGGTAGGCTGGCAAAATTTTAGGGGGCGGCAGAATATCGATGTAGACAAAAAAGTCACGACATGATTTATTACTTGGGTCCTCAGATTTTTTGTTCTCAAGATACAGGGTGTTAACATTTTTAAGTAACACTTTAATTAGTAAAATTTGTTATATTAGATATAAACGGTTTTTATTTAAGTATTTGTTGTTGGTGTTACATAATTGCTGATAGGAAGTTATAACACTTAATTTAAAAAAAAAACAAATGCTCTTATGTTTCTTGTATGGTCCAGGATTTTTTTTCTAAAAAAACTAAAAAAGTTGTATTTTTAGATGTTTTATCTAAAAAAAATATAAAAGTTGCAAGAAGGTCAGTGGCGTACATTTTTTGTCAATAATATTAGCTTAGATGCATCTCACGTCGTCACTGGTCTCACTTATTAAAATTAATTTAGAGATAAATTATTTTTCCATTTTAAAAAATACCTCCGCCAAATTTTATTAAAATCGAATAAGGCGTATTTAAGATAATATTAAAAACCCAATTTTCTTTTTAAAATTTAACACCCTGTATCATATAAAAAAAGTATTTCTGGGCCTATGTTTATAGGAACTTTTTTCATAAAATTGACTTAGAAATACGACCCTAAATTTTTTTGCCGCAATTTAAAAACACCCCGTATAGTGCAAAATCAAAAACCTATACACGCTCTGCAATTAAATTTTAAATTGTTTTTAGCAATATTACCAGGAAACTGCTTTAAACTCTTAAATTTCCATTTTAAGGATAAACAAAAAATATTTCGTGTGAACTACATGTATTTTAATATTTAAAAAAATCAGATTATTCAAGATTTTTATTGGTTTAGGGGCTAATTATGTAGTAGGCTTTTATATTAATTTACTTTTTTTATTTTATTAAATAGGCTTCTTTTTACATCCTTTGCTGTTTTTTACCTTTTTTAGTATTTAAAGCATTATGCTATAGAAACCTTATATGAAAGTTGTGATTAGAAAATATTAAAACGTATATTATTTTATAAAAACCAAGTTTAATTACCAACAATAAATATCTACTGACAATAAACGCAAATCTAAAACAAAAAACTATTTACTTTTTCTGTTCTTGTAATCAGTATAGTGACGAAAGAATCTAAAATTAACTAGATTTTTATATTATATTTTATATTTTTGTTTGACAACACACCTTTTTACATTCGACAGTAGTAATATAAATGTTGTATGGTTGACAGGTTAGAATAACAGCGAGATAGTTACCATGTTACCTTGTTTCTGGTTAACAATAAGCGAATAAAATTAACTAATATTAAACTTATTGAACCCTTTGTAGTGCAATTTAAAATTTCGCATCATTTTTGCTCGCTGTTTTTTACAGTTAGTATCGTATTCTTTAAAAATATTGTTTTTATAAGTTACCAAATAAATCAAAGAAAAAAATACAGTCAGTCAACAACTTTTTGTTAAGTGTTTAAGTGATTGCCATTATGAATTTGGTAAAAAATTCTACAACGTAGGAAAATGTATAAAGTCAGTTTTGTTGTGTCTGTTGTTAAAGTGTAAATAACCAAGGCCTTTCGTTTTGTTACTTTACATAAAACGCCGAACGAAAACTAGTAACAATTTTTTTATTTTATTTAGGTTGTTAAGCAATATAGCCTAGTAGTTTCTGAGATGTATTGCCTTGTTTTCAAAATTGTTAGCTTCTTAGTCGAGACAGAAACCAGAAATCGGATAATTTTGATAAATATGATGAATATTTTTCGCCATTATGGATCTAACTACCCATTTTTATCAACCAATTATAACCAAAATAAAACGTTACTTCTGCATTTAGGCGGATTCGTTTTACATTCGTGTTGATGTATAGTTAATATAATTTACGTTAAAAAAATAAATTAATAATTATTAATTAATTTTGATATATTATTAAACTAATAATAAAATATATAAATATATTAAAAAGAAAAATTGAAAAGCTTGTTTTAAAAAAAAATGTTTTCGGAAGATTCTTCCAAAATTTTTTATTATTAAGAGGATGCCGTAGCACGTTAAATTAGCTAAAACGCGATTCGCTGCCGTTTTTAAATATTTGTTTTGAGAAAAGTTGTACATAGAAAAGTTTCTTAAAATGATCCAAAGATTATCGGAAAGTTAATTGATTTTTGGTAATGGTAATAATTAACCCATTAAATTTCCCAAAATTAAAAGACCGTAAAAATAACCAACTTTCCGATAATCTTTGGATCATTTTAAGAAACTTTTCAATACACAACTTTTTTTTCAAACAAATATTTAAAAACAGCAGCGAATCGCGTTTTAGCTCATTTAACGTGCTACGGCATACCCTAACTCTTAGAATTAAAATTACATCCTTATAAAAGGTCGTTATTAGTAAGAAAAAGAAATTTCCCAACAATATTTCTATCTTTATTGTTTAAGGTGGCTTCAAAAATTTCTGTTGCATTTTTTTTAAGAAAAAATCTTCCTTATTTGCAATTCTCTATCTGGCTTAATATTATATTATACGCGGCGTCTTAAAATTCCTTCTTGTCTGTTTTTTTGGATATTTTGAGTATTTTTTTACTGCAACTCTTTAAAACTATTACTTTAGGGAATGGTTGGACTAAAGAGCGGGCGAGCGACTTCACACAGCGAAGGCGAAACGTTAAAAACGCCCGCTCGCTCAGTGTCAGCATTATTACTTGCATTTACGCGTGGCTTTTTAAAAAATTAGAAGTGATCTCTGGACAAAAACCTAAGTTTCGTTTTAGCATAAGACCCGTTTTTTGAAATTGACAAATAAATATCTACTAAAATTACAGATTTCTATGTCGTGTATATAAATACTTTTTAGTTACAATTTTACTAGTGCAAAAAGTTGTACAAAAAAATAATTAATATTTATTATTATTTTATAATAAAGACACAAATACAAAATATATTTCTTTATAAATACATTTTAAGTGTCCCGACCAAACTTTGGTTTCGACTCGAAACTAATTTCGGAAGTTGTCGTGCGCTCTCCTTACAACTTCGTTTCTCGTGAAAGCGCTCTGGCGAACTCTGGCGGCCATGGTCGAAAATTGGCGTGCCCTAATAACATTTAGTTTAGGTTTGGCCAGATCGAAAACTCACATAGTCAAGTATATAATAATATACACCATACGACAAGGAATGCAATTTTTGGAGATTTCTAAGGGGTAACTGAACATATAAATTAAAAGTGTATTTACAAGGTTGCTAAATTTACAGTTTCCTCTGTGAGTAAGGGAATTTTTAAATTTTAAATGGATTACTCTATGTTTTATTGTTGTAATTAATTGCTTGTATTAAGTAAATTTATTATGACCTAATATTTTTGTTTTTTACTCTTGTCGATTTCAGAGATATGGCATCATGCTTTTTCGAAATTAGTGCAAAAGGTATGGTGAATTATCTAAAATACGATCTAACCAATATTCGTCAAAAATTAGTACAGGGGTAAAATTGGACTTTCTTAACTTATAAATAGCATTTTTGCGACGTTGTAAAGATTAAAAAAGTCAAGAAAGTAAAATAGAAAAATTTAATTATGAAACATCGCAAATACAATTTCTGAATTTAAAATGTCGAGTTACTTTCCATTACTAATATTGACAAATTTTGATTTGATGGTTTGTGAGATAATTGACCATAACTGATCGTTTCTTTATTTAAACTTGATGTCATATCTTTAAAATTGACAGGAGTAAAAAAACGATAATATCAGGCCATAATCAAGTTGACACAAGCAATTGATTACAATAATACAAAATTAGGTATTCTAATTAAAATTTTAAAAATCCCCAACCTAAAGAAAAAGGCATAGACTTTGCAACCTTGGAAATACAATTTTTAAATTCTTCAGTTACCCCTTCGCACAAAATTTGGTTAATTTTTATTTAACGGTTGCTTAGATAATCCACCGTTTTAGTTTTTTTACTAACCCTGTATATTTCAATAATTAGGGGCACGACTATTCTCGAACATGGCCGCCAAAGCGTAGCCGCGAGAAACGAAGTTAGGCGAGAGCGCACGACAACTTCCGAAACCAGTTTCGGTAAAAGTTATGGCCGAAACGAAACCGAAAGTTCGGTCTAACACTAATTCTGGTATGGTTAATAGTTAAAAAGTTTTTGATTTGATAAGAATGTTTTTTTTGTTAATTAATGCATATTTATTTATTTTAGGATAATGGATCTCCACTTGTATTTATTGGCATTATTTTTGTTTAATGCGTTTTCCTCTGGTCTCTCTTTTAACGGGGAACTAGCTGAACAAGAATGCCCCGATGAATGTGACTGTCATTATTTCCGCATCAACTGGGTGACAGATTGTTCAAATAGCAACTTGACGCAAATACCTTACGACGAACTGAGTATGAATGTCTACGTTTTGGATCTAAACGATAATTTAATATCAGAAATTCAGCCCTTCCCGCCAGACATTAAAATGAGAAGGATACAGATGGCACACAATCTTTTGGTTGAGCTTAAAAAGGAGTCTTTTAAAGGTTTAAAATTTATTTATATGTATATTTATAATTTTTACATACACATTAGAAAAAAAGGGCATTTCTCTGTAAGTTTGTACAGGTCCCATACTCCCATTTCAAAGAAAATTGCATTCGGCAAGGATGTCTCAACAATTTGCGTTTCATTTTACTAAAAAAACATTTGTAAATATTATAGTTTTTTTCAATTATGCAGACTGTATAAAAATTTTAGGTACAAACTTTGCAGGTGTTTACTAAATATAATAATATGATATTTATTTAAATATTTTAATCACTTTTTGTAAAAATCGGTCGGGACAAGCCGATTACGAGTTTACAGAGAATCGCCCATAAATGTCTGGATACTGACTACTAAAAAATTGCTTTGTTCAAATGCTTACAGGGTGTTATAGAATGGTATTAAAATAACTTCCGAAAAAACAGTGACCGCCATAAATGTTGGACTATATAGAAAAAACAAATTAATTTTTAAAAATATATATTTTTAATAAATATATCTGCATACACTGAAAGTTGTAAAACAAAAACCAACATTTAATAATGTATTAAAAATGTATTTCGGATTTATTTTTTTTAATTTTTTTAATTGAGGCAGCCAAGTAAATTAAAATATTGTAGCTAGCGCCCTCTAGTTTTTCACATAAACATTATTATCAGATCTAAATAGCTAATATCTAAAAACCCCCAGATACCGGGTTTATTAAAATATGCAAAGAATTTTAAAAATATAAAAAAAATATTGTTTTACTTTTACCCCCTGTATCATGCTTATTATCAAAAATACGTAGGGTGTTCGAAAAGTTTTGAGATATACGTACATTTATTTGATTTTTTCAAAATAATTTCCACTACATTGAATACACTTTTCCCTTCTAACAAACCAGTCACTGAAAATAGCTTTCCACTTTTCATTTGAAATTTCAGCTCATATTTTATCCCAGGCCTCCAGTAGCGCGCCTTCAGTTTTAAACTTTTGTCCTTTCAGTTGGCTCTTGACAAAAGGAAACAACCCAAAGTTTCACGGCTCTAAGTCGGGGCTATAAGGCGGATGTTCCAAAAGTCTCAAGCCTGCATCTTTCAAAAATTGACTGGTAAACTCAGCTCGATGAGGTGGGGCATTGTCATGATGAAGGTACCAGCTAGCGAGTTGCGAATTTGGGCGAATCACTCTTAACTTTTCTATAAGTTTTGAAAGGCATACTGTCGTTTTCCAGAGAGCATTTACGGTCTTCTGTTCTCGAAGCACAACACGTTCAATTATTCCTCTTGAACCAAAGAAAACAACTATCATTATTTTTTTACAGATCCTGATTTGCAAACTTCGGTCGGAGTTTCTTCACCTTCGAAAACCCATATCTTATTCTGTTGTTTAGTTGGGACGTCGTAATAATAAAGATATGTTTTATCTCCCGTGACGATCAACATTATGTCATTTGATTTACCCTCCTGGAATTTGGACATCACTTTTTTACACCAATTCACTCTTTGTGTCTGCTGCTCGGGAGTTAACTTTTGTGGAACCCAAAGAGTACAAATTTTTCTAAAACCCCAGTGCTCATGTATGTTCGTGTGTAATGTTGCTAAACTAATGTTCAATGTCTCTTCTAACTGTCGATATGTAATTTGTCGGTTTGTTTCTATAGCTTTTTGAACGGCAGATATGTTTTCTGGGGTAACTACTTCACACCGTCGACCTGAGCGTGAGGCGTCTTCAAGCGAAAACGAGCCCCGCTGAAATTGTTTGTACCATCTATCTGTATATGGTCGCACGAGATGGACAGTCATCACCAAGTATAGGCCTTATCTGTTCTAAACACTGTTCTTGAGATAACCCACGTGAAAAGTTGTATTTCAAAATTGCACGGCACTCAATAGTCGTCCACGACGCCATTGCGCTAAAATCGCTGGACACGAACTGGCGCAAAACTGATAGTTTACTAATAACTATGTAGGACTACGACATGTCATGACATGTACAAACAAAAAACATCAATGTTACTTTCCTGCACCGTTTAGTTACAAAGTATCTCAAAACTTTCTGAACACCCTACGTATATGTAGATATGCTTGGTTATATCTTAATATTTTGACATAAGGAATATGTGGTTTTTCTGTGTACCATAAATTAGCGTTTAAACAAAATATTATTTGGCTATTCTCGAGAATAAAAAAAAGTTTAATAATAAACATTTTAAGAAAATTTAAACTTTTATATACTACGAAGAACTATTCTGTCCTTGCATATTATATTAAAAGTTAAGGTTACTTTAAAATAAATAAAATATTTAATAATAATTGGCGTATTGTTAATTTAAAATCTGTTTTACTATACCCAATTTTTATTGTGACAAGATTCAAATTATTTTATTAAAATGTATTAATAAAGTCAAAGTATTATTTGTAAATTAATAAAAATTATGGTTTATCTTCTTAATCAATCCATATTATAAAATATGTTTTTTTGTGTATAGGCGATCACCCAGTATGATTTTAACAAAGCGTTATTTAAAAAATAACCCCAAAAGTCGTTTAACTTTCAGTTTTACAAATTTATTTTAGAGCTGTGTTTGTCCGAATTTAATTAACTTTTAAAATAAAACTTTAATTTCCAGGTTTAAACTACTTGATAGATGCTGACTTTTCCTGGAATCATATTAGAAGGGTTGACCCAGATATTTTTGAGTAAGTTTTACCATAGTTTAATTTGCGTTTTCTGCTTTTTCTTTATTTTAAATACTAAAAATTATTATTTTTATTGAAGCAATTACATTTACCTTTATATTTAAATTAACAAATTAATTTAAAATGTATTGCTGCTGAGATAACAATTTTATTTTTTGTTTAAATTATTTTTAAAAGTGTTTTTTTTAAATAAAACAAATATTATGCCCAACATATGATAAAACATAATCACATCTTGAGTAATAATAATTATCTACTGCATTTGAATTTAAAAAAGTATTTAAGCCTTTTTTTTTAAAGCAACTAGTTGTTTTATATTTCAAATTTACATTGTATGCTAATACAAATCTTTATTACTAGTTTACATTACTAGTCCAAAAACTAGTGTTAGTAAAATACACTATGTAAATATTGGTGAAATTTTATAAGTTGTAGTTTGTTTATTAACTGCAGTAATAATGAAGCAAATATTAAAAAAATCTTTATGTACATTTTAAAAATATGGTAGTCGGCCCGATCAGTTAGAATGAGGATATACGCAAAATTTAATAAAAATAAACCCTGATAAAATGACCCAGTATCCCAAGATTATTAAATTTTATTATTTCAGAATAGGATATATCGATGCGTTTTTACAAAACATCGTAAGCGACATTCGCCAATTTTACGGAAACGATTTTTTCTTCCCATCGCGTTATTTTTTAAAGAAAACCGAGATCTGAATGTTTTTATTTTAGATTTCTTCTTAATTTGAATTACAAAACAAACATATTTAACATTTAATGTCAAAATTTTCAGAACTCCTAGAAAAAAAAGTGCTAATAAATGTGAAAAAGTTGAATATCCTATAAATTTCGGACTTTTGATTCGGAGGTATAAAGTGTTATTAAGATGTTTTCAGTCTTATTTACTCTTATAGTTGTGACTCAAAAGTCCGACATTTCAGAAAATATTTAGCTCTATTTGGAGTTGGTCAAACTAAGTTAGAGTTATTGAATAAATAATAAGACTTTGTTTTTCTTTCTCAAAGAAAAAAATACTCTAAAGAGTCTTAGACATTTTTCTACAAGGGCAGCATAAAAGAAATACCTATATGGATATTACTTCTTTATTTGTAAATACAATATATTACTTTTTTTTAATGTATTCTTTTTATAATTACGATAAATATAATCCACGATGTATGATCGAATGCTTTACCTCTTAAGGATTAAAAGGGTCCATACAATTTCTTTAATAAAAAAAAAATATTTAATCAATTGGATTTGTCTGTTGATACTTAGACATTTTTTTATCTATTTTACTGCCTGCTAAATACTTTTTCTCAGTGTAAGAAAACTTACTATCAATAAGTTGTATTGTATTATTTAATTATTACGTATTTTATATTTTAGTAATATGTTACATTATCTTTTAGTGACTCAGCCGGATTCATCACATTGGAGCTTCAGAACAATCCACTGGACCCCGTTGAAGGACCTTTCTTAGCTATAAGTACGCTATTATATTTGGATATTAGTAATTGTACCATTGAACATCTAAATGACCACTTTTTTGAAAATATATCCGCGTTAACTACTTTAGATTTATCCGAAAATCCTCTATCAGTTTTAGACACTAAAGCATTTGAAAGGTTAACTAGTGTAGAAACGCTAAAAATGAATCATTGTAATTTAACTTTTATAGCAGAAGACACATTTATTTCACAACATAATCTAAAAACATTGGAACTTAGTGGAAATCATTTCTTACGAGAAACAAACTGGGATGTTGTACTGTCAAGACTACCCCTGCTGGAAAACCTAGATTTGCGAAAATCTCATGTTAACGACTTATCTGAATCTATGTTTTATAATAATCACTATTTAAGGATGCTTATACTCGCTGAAAATGATTTGTCCGGAGTCGATGTGGGTAATACCATTAAAGATTTTACCAATTTGGAAACATTAGATCTGTCTTACTGTAACCTAACTGTGCCATTATCTGAAGATACTTTTGCTAATGTTACGAAATTAAGAAGCCTTGATTTATCAGGAAACACATTGTTTGCATCTGATTTGCTAGTGGCCTTATCACCTTTAATAAACTTACATAAGTTGTCGTTAAGCAATTGTGACTTAAGACGGCTGCCTGATACGTTCCATAACTTTAAAAGCTTGCAGGAATTGGATATATCTCATAATCCGTTAAATGACGCTTTTGTTAAATTATTAGCACCGCTTGAAACTTTGGAATACCTAAACATGGGTTACAGCAACCTATCGCATATCGCGCCAACCTCGTTTTCCAAAATGACATCAATGCGCCGCCTGATTCTGTCGGGTAACGATTTGAACAACTTGGAAGCCGGGCTATTCGGAAATTTGACCCACTTAGAAAGTTTAGAACTAAATTTCTGCGGTCTACGTCGCCCACTCAATGCTACATTGTTTTTCAACAATTTCACCTACACGGATTTGACTGAACTTCGTCTGGCCGGAAACCCGCTTCGCGTGTCTAAAACAGGTCCGCTTTTCCCTAAGCAACTTTCTCGACTGCAAACTTTAGACCTAAGCAATTGTAATTTGACATTCTTGCCGCCGGATGCCTTTTTCTGGACACGAAATATAACAACTTTAATTCTAGCAGGAAATCATTTTAGTTCCCCGAGCGATTTTCACTTTTTGGAGCTCTTGCCCAAACTAGAAGTTCTTGACCTAACCTATAACAACTTATCAAGATTTTCGCCCAAAGAAATTGAATTTAATCCACTCGTTTCAAAACTAAAATTAATTGGTAATCCATGGAAATGTGATTGTTCAGTAGCAGATCTTTGGGATTGGGCACATATAAACAAAGGGGATCTGGGTATTTTAGAAGGCTCTACTATCGGTGCAGCTGATGTTACTGTTGGAAAACATAAACGTAAAAGACTGCTCGTTTGCAAATACGACGAGAAAGTGCCCTTGCCAATCGTTATGAATAAAACAGTCGCTGGAAGAAAACCTTTTAAACACCAACAGCGAACTATTTCGGCATCTAACCGAACTTGGGCAAAATACGTAAGAGAGTCTGGTTGCGAGCCTTCTCCAAATTTTTTACTTTCAAGGCCACCCCGATCAGCTGAGGCCAGAAGTTATGATAACGAGAATACTGTAAGAGCAAAGCATGGGCCAAATACTTGGGCCACTGCGGCTGTTAACTCATGTGTAGTGTATGTCACATTAATTACCATTATAGGCGTATTATTTGTGATGACAAAAGAAGGAGAATTATTTCTGATGCCGATAAAAATAATTAGCCAAAGAATTCTTATTTTAATCACCTTAGAATGTATATTAGCTGTTTTTTTATAATGTAGCAACAATATTTCACTCCAGTAAACGATGTAGGCCAATCCATAAAGCATTATTTATTACTTTATGTTAGATATGTACATCTTGTTTAGGTTGTGAAACATGAACAAAATCGTAATGTCGAGCAATGCACTTTAAATATTACCAGTGTAGTTTTTTTTGGCGAAGTCTGTTTGCTGGCCTAAATAGAAGGTATATCGGGAACTTTTTATAAAATATGTTTAAAATAGCAGTAGGTAAAATTTTAAATATATAAAGATATTTAACGTTACTGGCATTTCCAAACTATTTTCTTATCCTAGTTACAAAAGTTGTATTCTTTACAAAATAACCACGCAAATATTTGGGATGATGGTACTGGTTAAAAATTACGATTAAAATAATATTGCTTCCCAATACCTTAAAGTCTAGCAAATAAACTTTAAAAATAATCAGTTATTAAGACTGTATATCTTTTGTATAAATTTTAAATATTGACTCCAAGGCTGTAATACAAAGATTTGTACAAATGTATTAAATAAAGTTAGACCAAGTTGTTTTTATTAGTTTTATTTAAAGTTTTTTAAATAATTAAAACTATCAACTAATGCCATATCACCTTTTACATGCAGGCGTGGCACGTATGCGTTAAGCCGCCTTCAGACTTGCAACAATTGGCCGTGCCGCTCCACCTTATATACCCCCTCCCCCATAACGCGGACGTGGAGGAAATTATCGTCGTTTTAACGGCCTGGCGAATAATTCACCGGTGATTCAGAGCTTGTCGGTTTTTAGCGTATAAGGAGCGCGCAAACAGGTTCGTTAGTTTGGACGGATGTTTGGCGAATTGTTACATGCCTGGATGCGGCTTAAAGTTACATTACTTTTAACGCTAAATTTTTTGTCAAGAGTTAGTACGCTTCATGTGACATGGACTTAGTATTATTGCTACCCAAGCTGCAAGCTGACGTCTTATTGACGTCTCTTTTTAGTCATTTTTGGTCACATTTGGTCAGCAAAGACGTCATAAGATGACGACAAAATGACGTTAAATTGACCTCCCTAAGTCACAGACAAAAGACGTCCCGTTAATGACGTCTTTAAGATGACGAAAAATTGACGCATATATTTTTTTTAAAGTTAAAATCTGCGATCGCAGTCGCTGCTACCAATCACCGGTTATTAACAAATCATTTTGGTAGCTGCTACTTGCGCCTGGCGATAGCAGTGAAAGAATCACTCTTTAATATTCGCAGTTCGCAGAGGTGGCGCTGCCCGTAACCACAACATTAAACGGCGACTGCGATCGCGGGACGGTGATTGTGATTGCGATTGCGATGCTCAGTGATTCTAACCTCTTTCGTTTATGTTTATGGTGATTATGCATGTTTACGTTAGTGAAACGGGATGCGAATTGGCTTGCTTACCGCATGAAAACTATTTTTTTATCAATTTGATTTGGTAATAAATCTATCGCGAATGGGTTGCCTAAAAAATATGATCAAAGCTGTAAATGTTTATAAAAAAATAAAGAAATTTGATATACATCGTGTAATGTCCGTTTTTTTCCTACATTTACTTATATGCTAATGCAAATTAATAATTAAATTATATGTATATTAAATGACAGAATGTATTTTAAAATGATATATTTTTCTTCATTCAATTTTAACAAGGTTAACTATGACTTTATTTATAAAAATTTAGCATGTTCCCGTAAAGAGTGATAATATCACAGTTTTCAGTAGCAGCTACTTTTAGATAGCAGTAGCAGCGATCACCGATATCAAAAAATCACTGTTAAGCCCACCGCTGCTTGCAATTGCCTTGCACTGCAAGGTCGCATCTCTGGGGACACTGTCCAACCTAGAGATGCAGATTTTACACTAACCGAAGATACTTCTTTCAAAGCTAATTGGGATCACCAACCGCACCGAACTATTTTTGTCTCATTGGTACGGTGTAGGCGATAAAAAGAAGAGATGTTGAATAAACGTAGTAGTTTATTGTCAATTGCGCCATCTATCGGTAGAGTTTTTCCTATTTCAATTTTGTAAAATTATTAGTCTTATTTTTCTGTCATATGATATTTCGATTTGATTTTGACACAGAATTATATAATGTCACAAAATATTTCTGGCGGGTTTTCTAAACATGACGTCATTAGATTTTTATGAGCTAGTATAATGAAGAAATTACGCCAAAAGACGTCACTTCAACGACGTCAATAACACGTCATTAAAATGATATCATTTTGGTCTGATGGACGTCCTATGACCAAAAATGACGTCATAATGACGTCAGCTTGCTGCTTGGGTAAGCTATGATTAAAAAAAACAAGACATTCTTATTCATTCTTACAGTTTTTTTAAAAATAAAAATATAAAGGATGAAATAAATATTAATAAAATAATAATATGACTACATTTTATTCTTGTCTTTAAAAGTTTTTTAAATAAATTTTGTAATTCTTTGTCCCATAGAAGACAAGTTAAAAGTTAAGGTGAGTGTAGTATTTTAAAGGAGTATAAGCACAACAGATTTTCTTAACTAACACGAATACCGTCATGCTCAAACATTTCCGGATTGGGTGACTGAAGGTCTAGCCACATATAACCTCAACGAGCCCGCATTCGTGCGTCTCGCTCGTCAAATGTGGAGGGATGCGGTGAAAAAAGTTGTACCTGCTCTGTAACTGGATTCTTGTTGAGCAGGTTTTTTGTAAAATTATAAATGTAAGAGTTTGTAAATTTATAAATAAATAAATAAAACGCTAGCATAAGTTGTGTGTTGTTGTTTTTTATTTTATAAGTTGTATACCTCTGGAACAGTCTAATTGGGGGAGGGGGTTTAAAGAAGAGGTAAATAATACCGGGCGTCTAATAATTTCAATTTATCTGCATATTTTAAAAACTCTGCTTGCAGGCTGGAAAGAGACAAAGCATGGCGAAAGTTTTTAAGCGTATTACATGTTATTTTTGCAAGTTATTTTTAATAACAAGAATACCGTCATACAGTATTTACATTAAAGTTCAAGCGGTACGTAAAAAAATGTGACAAAAATTGCAGAAAGCAAGATATTTTTGCATGTGTATAATATTAGAAGCCATTTAAAAAAAAATATATAAAAATATATATAAGTAATTAAAAATTACGGCACTTTTTAAATCTGTTCTTGGGATGTAAAAAAACAGTTTAAAATTAGAAACGTCATAACCGTATTTGTGATTAGGTTTTGACCCAAAGTGCTTTGCAACTATGACACAGTACATTTACTAAGTTTATAACGTGTATATCATATTTACTTAAATTTTGTCATGTGGGTGTCGTTTTGAAATAATTTAAAGGTGTGTTAACCTTTAATGGGTGGACACTAAAATAAATTCCTTAATGATTATTAAAAAGCCTATGACCTTTAAGAATTAGGAAAAGTAAAAATAAAATACTAATTTTTACACTTCACTCCATACACCACTGGATGTTTTATTTGTTTTCTGGGAGATTAAATTTAAACAAAATATTATTTGGCTTTTCTCAGAATAAAATTTAAAAGTTTATTTAACATTTTAAGAAAATTAAAACTTTTATACATTATGAAGAAACAATTCTGCTCTTACATAATATAATAAAAGTTATTATTGCTTTAAAAGAAATAAAATAATGAAATATTCAATATTAAGTTACTTACAATACAAAGCTTTCAATCTATAAACAAAGGTTCATTGGCACTCGGTTGAAATCATTTTAAATGTTAAATAAATTCTTAGGAGAAAAGCCAAATAACATTTTGTTTAAATTTAATCTCCCAGAAAACAAATAAAACATAAAAATACTTTATTATATGGCTAAACATTTTTTACTATTCTTTTTATCTGGTTAAGATACCTAATAGGTGTATCTTTTACCAGTTAATTTTTTCAAAAGTAATGTCAAACTCTAAAATGTCCATCAGACATTTCATTTTTAATTTTTCAGTTTTCTAACAAGTTTATAAGTTTTTAGGTAAACTGTTTACCACATTTTTGGTAAACTATTTACCACATTTTTGAGACGCAACCATTGGCCCAGTTCTCGTCTGGCGTCTTGTTAAGATTTTATTTTATTGCATTAAAATGATTTCAACCGAGTGCCAATGAACCTTTGTTTATAGATTGAAAGCTTTGTATTGTAAGTAACTTAATATTGAATATTTCATTATTTTATTTCTTTTAAAGCAATAATAACTTTTATTATATTATGTAAGAGCAGAATTGTTTCTTCATAATGTATAAAAGTTTTAATTTTCTTAAAATGTTAAATAAACTTTTAAATTTTATTCCATTCGACCATGTTTGCACTGCAGCCTGTTGGCTTGTTGTGCACCCCCTCCCTTGTTACCAAGAATCCACTGCCCTTTATCGAGGTTTAGTAGATTTCTGCCAAGATGTTCATGCGGGAGCGGGTTTCCGCTATGTATGTTCCCAAAATAGACTGTGTCTTTTGCGTGTCAGTGCAATGCAGTTGTATAATATATGTGTGGGGCTGTTTCCTCCTCTTCCCCGCAAAGCCTGCATGTTATGGGTCCATTGTAACTGCCATTTTTTGCAAGTTCCTTGATGACAGTGTCCGAACTCCTACTTGTCCTAGCTGAGTGCACTCCAGCTGGAGGACCTCAGTTTTAGTTCCTTGCAAGGATCACCAGTGTCTCCTTCGCATGTCTTTGGCCAGGTGATGTATGCCAACGAGCAAGATGTTGTTGTTGGAGACCATCTGCTTATCGTTGTTTTCGTCACCTTTTGGACAGATCCGAGTACTGGCTCTGGACCGTTGAACGTTCTGAGACGACCCAGCTCTCGCTAGTTCATCTTTTTCATCGCCTTCTATTCCCGAGTGTCCAGGAATCCACAGAAGTTCTATCCTGTTGTTCCTGGCGGCAGGTATCATAAATTAAACGCAGGGTACGAAACTTTGGGCGACCAAACACTGATTTTGATAATAACGATTTCTACGCGTTGTTCAATCGTGTAGCGTTCCATAGTAAAATGTCACTACTGACTGGGTTCTTCGCCAAATATAACATCAAAAATGAAAAACCCTTTATAAATACAATAATGTAACGTAGATTTAAACACTTTAAAATTCCACACTGTATGTTAACACATGTATTGCACACACATAACAAAGAAAATTCTTGTTCATGTCCGAAGGGGTTATGTTTAGTTTTTAAGCTCATATAATGACTCTTAAAACAACTTGTTTTCAAAATAATTGAAAGCAATCCGTTGAGCACATACAAAATGACAAGTGGACTCTTTTGTAATAAGAGCCTTCAGCCAGAAGAGGATGAAACGTCAAAAGCTTTCACGTTCGCACTAGCAATTTCCGTTGAGTAGCAAGTCTTTTCTCTAGACGCAGACAAAGGACGTATATATAATAAGCAAGGAAGTAAGTGTGTATTATGAGTTGACATAAAGGGGGTAAAATACTTGAAATTTATTTTATATGCACTTATACTGAACCGGTTCTGGAACTATTCGCATGCGCAGTGAAAAAAGCAGCGTTCGCGGTTAGTAAAATCCTGAATTTTTAGTAACAGTTCTGTGTTCGTGGTTACAATGGAATCAGTTCGTTACCGGTTCGTAACCCGATTAGCAGTCCTGGGATTTTGTTGGAACTAAAAGTTCAGTTCGGAATTTCATGCGCATTGTCGACATGGTCAGCTGTTTTCTGTTTTTGTGGTACAGAAATAAACCGTTGTATTACAGTTTATTTGTTTCTGCCACTTTTATGTGGGTTAATATACCTAGTTGAATATTTTTTTATATTTTTGTGATTCTGAGCCGTATATAAACAAAGGATTTTTAATTGTATTCCGTATGAATGTGATGTATGCAATAAAATAAATAAAGATTTAATTAAAAATATAGACAATATTACAAGATTTTACCATTTCTTGTTGTTTGAATTTATATCTTTAGTTAAATACACATACTTATGTTAAAAAAACGAGAGGAGTGCAGGTGATCCCAGCGTGGCTTTCTCGCCGAGCAGACCTCGAGTGGCTTTCGGACAGTAATCAATTTCACCTTTTTGTTTGACTTTGTTTTTTTTTGTGTAGTAATCCACTTTAACCATCGAAAATCCTTAACCAAAGGCTAGGTTAGTGAATACATCCCTCAGCCGTATAGAAAAATCGTTCGCGTGTAAATGAAGAAAAAACTCCGAAGTAATAAATAACTAGGACATGCGCTTTAAAAGACCTCTTAAAACCAGTTCTGACTCTGGTTCTGAACAAAAATAACAAATCCCGTAATGCTTCTTTGGTCACCCGGAAAGTTGCTTACTGATCAGCCATCAAAGCGACACCGCTACCTTCCTGCCCTCCCACCTGCGCGCCTCGTTCATCACCAGGGTCAGACTTTTGGTTGTTGGCTGGCATCCACACTCGCACCAATAGATTAGTTTTGAAAATGTAGATGATTCGTTGTTAAATTATGTAGAATAATAAACATGTTTTGAAATTAAATAAGTAATCACACACTCGACACTGTGAAGTGAGATTGGAGAATAGCCCCGCATGTTTAAAATTATGCGCTAGGCCACCAAGCTAAATGAATATGCACTATAAAATTGTGTGGGTTGTTCTAAAGAAAAATGAACTAAACTTATATAAATAAGTATTTTCTAACATAGGAAGAAATAAATAAATAATTTTTTAAAAACAAAACTCTATAAACAAAAACCCAAAAAAAGTTAACCGACTTCAAAAAATAATAAAATTAAACTCCACTAAAAAGTTAAAAATTATAAAAATAAATGAAGTCGGGTAATAACATATGGTATTAAAATATAACAAGCTTTTTCTTATTTAGTAATTTACTTTTTAGTTGTTCAGCGCATATTTTGTTACCCGACATTTCTTTTTTTATTTATTATTTTTAACTTTTTCGTGAGTTTTATTTATTTTTTTTTTAAATGTTTATTGCTTGATTTTTTTTTATTTATTATTTTTAACTTTTTCGTGAGTTTTATTTATTTTTTTTTAATGTTTATTGCTTGATTTTAGTTTATTTTTCTTTCTTATTTATTACTTTAACTAATGAATCGGTCAATATACAATAAAAACACTACCAGTTCGTCTTTCAGAGACTGCAGTTAAAAGCACAGGGACGTGCAATTTGATTGGTTTTAAAACCTCAGACGGTCATGCAAAACTGTCACATTGGTATGGTTTTTGTTAGTTCTGGTAAGTTAAATCTTTTTTTTATAGCTTCTTAATATAACCAATTAAAAAAAAAGATTTAACTAACCAGAGCTAACCATGATCCCCCTTCCAATGCCAATCAATTAAATTACACGTCAGTGTGCTTTTTACTGTAGTCTCTTTCTTAGTTCGGTGAAAGGGGTATATTTTACCCCAAAATTGTCGATTCTGAATGCACCCTGATGTTTAAGCATATACCAGTCTAGAGGCAGCTTTGTCGCACGAACAACGGAGGGAAAAAACAATAGGTCCAGTATTTTACCTTGATTTTTTTAAAACCACCGCAAAAGTGCACTTTTTCAAATTAAAAAATAAAAATCGGTTCACAATTAACGGAGTAATCGCGTACCATACACAAAAAAAAAAACATACGATACATAAGATAGAATATTGAATTTTTTATTAAGAAGTAGAAGGCAGCAGTTTTGTAAAGGTGCTGTAAATTCTTAGATTTCCTCGACTTTTTTATTTAAAAACTATAGATTTAGAAAATAGGTCACAGCAGACCAGTAGCGTAGCTGGGCGTAGGTGGTGTAGGCGGTCGCCTACGGCCTCGCGCCTGAGTCCTTATTCTTGAAACTGGGGAACAGCGTTCTCATGAGAAAAGTGGGCGGCGTTCTCTCTCGAGAAGCTTAAATAGGTTTTTTTGAACGCAAACCACTGCTCCCATCACGCGACTGCAAGGAAAAACAGCCCGGGAAGTGAACGTTCATTATGGCGATGTGATCGAGTCCGTTCTCTTATGCTCGAGAATTTGGACCCTGGGGGCATGGCGCAAGATGAAAATATGAAATGTGACATACCAGAAATGAATGAAAACTTTTTTTTTTTGTTCTTTAAATTTGTTTTTCACGGCCGTTGTCGACAAACTACTTCGCCTACGCCTTATTTTGGTCACGCAACGCCACTGCAGCAGACAGAAAAACCCGCACTTCTCTTTCAGGATTTTTATATGCATTTCAGACCAAAATTTTTAAATAAAATTTTATATTACATTAGGGAGTTAAACAGTAAATTGGCTAACTCCTATTAGGTTCCACTTTAGCGTTTGTGCCCTAATGATACCTAATAGCACGTGCACATTGCAATCGATGGCTGAGTGTGCGCGTATTTCTTCTTTTCCTTTAGTAACATCGTGGGCGTCGGCTGTCGCACAAGTGTATTTATGGCTGTGGATACTCGCGAAAAGCGTGCTTGATATTTTTTGTCGTCGCTCTTGGATCACTAATGGCAGGAAGAAGATCTAGCTCCATTGGCTGCAAATCCCTTATAGGCCGCAGGACTTCTGTTTATACTAATACATATGATCCCATTAAGGTAAATTTGGTTAGTATGACTTTTGTAAACTTTTTTAATGTTAAGTAGATTTAAAATTGCTTTGAAATACATTGTTTTTGGGTATTTTTTGTTGTTTATTTTATATCGCTAAGGATACTCTTATTATGTTAACATACAAAACTAACAAAAGGATTCTTAAAAATTTCAGTACAAAAATCAAAACCAGCAAAATTAAACTTTATAAGAAAAAGTTGGTTTTAACAACAGTATCGAAAATAAAATTCTATTTTTCAATTATTATTTTCCTGAAGGTTTTTTATCCAAAAATAACCAATGTCATTTTTAATATGGTACCAATGTCAAGTTTTTGTTTCTAATTTACAGAACTAACCAGAACCTTTAAATATGTCTTTAAATGTGCAAAATACATATATATTTACAAACATATTACAAAAAATTATATAGCTTTATATGTAGGTTTGATAAAGTTTTTTTAATATCCTAAAATATTGAAAATCTGACATTGGCTGTTTTTTAAAAACAAAACCCGTTAGGTACTAAAAACAACCGGTGATACTTTTGTAATAATTCATTTTTACCTCAAACGAAACTCTTTTCTAAATCATAATCTACCCAATTATTATTTATACCTATGTAACTTTTTCAAAAAAAAGGATCTTATCGTCCCCTGTTCACATATACCAATATCTTTTCCCTCAGTTTTTTTTAAGTTAAGGCAAAAATTTATTAATTTAATTTTAGGACACCAAACTATACAGGCTGACCCAGTACGAACGTGCGGTGATTGATTTCCTAAAAGTAGACTAGGGTTTTTTTTTAATTTGGCAATATTGAAAGGTAAACTATTTTTCACGGTTCTGGTACTTCTGGTTTTATCTAAAGTACCAGTCAACATTCTTATTTTAAATGGGCGACTCTGTATATTATAAACTTAACATATTTTATGCTTGATGTCCTATACATAACTTTAACCATTTTACCTATTTTAAATTTTATCTATTTTAAATTTTTTTTAAACAAAATTCTTTGATAACAATCGGAGTTGGATTCTTGTAAAGAACTGTATTGATATGTTGACAACTGATAATAGCGAGGTGGTCAAAATTTAAAAAAAAATATTGGTATTTTAACAAAAACCTTAAAACTCATTTTTTTAAATAGAAACACTTATCGTTAACTAATAAAAACTAGTTACCGTGGGTGCAAGGTTTTTAAACGTTTAACTCGGTTTTTCAGCCGTGTTAAAAAAAAATTAAGTATTGTACTTTCTGGTACCTTTTAGTTAATTTAGAAGTAGTACTACATACGTTCTACCAACAACCCAATTATCCAAATAATGGTATTTAGACAGAACCTTCAGTTTAACTTAAAATCACCACACACAACAGCACCCGGTATCATAGAACTACTAACCATGTTTAACGTTGCTTAACTTCGCTTTTTGACGTTGGGCGGTATTTTAACTCGAAAAAGCCATTATGACAGTACTATTGTATAATTTAAAAATTTACATATAGTAAAAATAGATACTTATAAACATCAAATTCTTAATTTAAAAATTTATACATGATGTCTAGTAACTTTTTATCTACTAAACTTTGGTGTCTGTCTCTTTAATAAAAAAAAGAAAAGAAACTGCATATAAACATATATGTGCCAAGCGACATGATTTTTAAACTGCCAATTTTATTACATTTAATATAAATTTTTAGTAGGTTTATTAAAAAGTTAATTATAGTAATAATATTGCTCTTTTTATATTGATTTCCTTTTATTAATATATTAGCAATGTGACCATGTCATGCAAAAACTATTCAGTAAATAACAAAAAGTCGGGACACTAAGTTTGTTCCAAGCATAACTAGATTTCTTTTTTTTTTGAAAATGCAGTAGCGTATCCTTTTTTATAATATATATTTATAATAAATCATCTACGGATGACACTAGTTAAATTGATTATTAAATTTGTTTTTATTGTATGTCTAAAAATACTTTTTGATACATAGAAAACGTTTTCAAAATTTCTTAAAAATATGTAAATTAGTATAAGAGATAATTTAAAATATATATATATATATATATATAAATATATATATATATATATATATATATATATATATATATATATATATATATATATATATATATATATATATATATATATATATTAATTTTAACACCCTGTAATTTAAAAACTAAGACGTTTTGAACAAACGTTTCTATATATTTTTTTCATTTTTTAAAGTATTAGCCGGTAAAGTTTTTCAGTTGATTAACTGGGCACCCTGTCTATTTTTAATAATAACAATAAAAAGTACCAAAACTTGTTTTTACAAGTGCCCTGGCCACGCACTTATGTTATGTTGTTTCGTTAAATATTTAAAATCATAATAGTAAGTATTTCTGCAAGCTTAAATTATAATTAGGAAATTTTATTTCAAAATAAAGCAGTCAATTATTTAAAAGTATTTTTGTTTAATGGTCGCTGTTGGCCGTGTTAAAACTGCGAAAGAAGTTTTAAAAAGATCCCGAGGATTTATGATAAATAAGTATTTTAGGGAACATACAAAAGGCCCCTGTTTCAAACAATTAAAATTAAAAGAAACAAAATAATTTAATTATTACCCGGCCAAGTGTTTAAGAAAGCTTCTTAGGTCTTATTTTAAGTGGTATAAAATCATACCAGGTATAAAGCAATAAAAAATTTACCCTAATTAAATCGTTTATAACATTAATTTGGTGATTAATAACTTTTAAAAAAATTGACTTAATACTTTGTTCAGTAATATAAAACAAAAATTACTAATATACAGGGTTATTTTTACGTTTGTACTTTCCTTTTTTTATCTTTGGACAAACCACGAAAACTAAAAGCCTAAATACTAACGTACCGTGGGTGTCTTAAGCGAGGTAAAAGGGAGTTTGTTGACACGGGACTTAAATACTTGAAGATTTGGGGGAAGGAAAGACCTCCGCGGGCAGCAGGTTCCACAACCTAGAAACTCTAGGGATAAAAGAACGAACAAAGTGGGAAGTTCGGGGTCCGTCCAGTTGGACCGTATAGGGATGCATACGCGCGGAACCACGAGTTTCTCTGTTGGGAACCGCAAGTGGAGGAACTATACTGGACAATTCCTGAGAGCAGAAGGCATGGAAGTACCTATAAAAAGCATACATTGTGTAGAATGCAAGAAAATAGAAAACTTTTAAATAAAATTATGGCCGAAAATGTTTTTTTCCCAGATACAGGGTGTTTAGGGTTAAAAATATCATGACTATCCTATCATTTCAGATATTTTCACAAAATTTGGTAAACTTTTTTGAACATAAGATTACATTTTTGCTGTAAAAGTTTTCAAAAAATTCTACCAGTGGCGGTCGAACAAGATTTGTATTAAAAAATAAAAAATAGTACGCCACTGCTCTTTCTTTAAATCAATAGTTTTTTAAAATACCTATTTACTTTAAAGTGAATTTGGTTTTCTGATATTAGAGACATTTTGCAATTCCGTTGTGGTTAACGTTATTCTGAGTCTGCGCAGTATTGCAAACATGATCCGTTATCGTTATTAACCATACCGGACTCCTTTAATTACGAATGAATACCGAAGAGCTTATCGTTATCGTTATCGATATAGTTAAACTGCGTGGTTGTCGGATTGTAGAATTTTTATTATCAATTATTTAAGAAGGTTGACATTTTAATACCATATTAATTAAAATATCATTGATTGCGCTCTAATTAGCGAAAAATCCATATCAGTAAGAAAAATAAAATAGTGTAAAGAAATTAAAACGGACTTGAATTTTTAAGAATGTTTTAAATCAGTAATCTATTTACATGTCACAATCTGGCACACTTGCTTTTTATTCTACTACCAAACTTAACCTTACTTTTTGTGTTTTGCTTATACTGTATTGTTACATCTACTTTGAAAAACAAAATCAAGAGAATTATTTGCATATATTTAAATATCAATATATAATAAGGAGAATAAAAGTAAGTACTGATTTTTCGTAAACTTTAAAATCGGTGAACCACAGGTAATAATAAGGTTATATGTCGAAAGCGCAGACGCAAGATAAATTTATTCGAAGAGGCTGCAAAATCTTTGTCTAAAACTGCTGCTGTAATCGTTATGTTTAATAACGATAACTATAAGGAAGCCAAAAAACGTCTGTTATTTTAAGAGGTGCAAAATGTCTCTATTCTCTCGCTAAACGACCGGTTTTTGTTTACGAAAAATAAGAGAACCCTTCGTCGTAAGAAAAATATATAGAAACCTTATTTACTTAAAAATAAATGTATATTGGAAAAAAATATTTATTGGAAGAAAAAGCAGTGGCGTACTATTTTTTTCTTGAAAAAATCTAATACAAATCTTGTTTGAACGCCAATGGTTAAAATTTTTGAAAAAATGTAATGACATGGCTAAAAGAAGTGTACAAAATATTGTAAAAATATCTGGAGTGGTAGGAAAGATATTATAAAAAAAATTCTTAAAGTTTTAACACCCTGTATATCGAAAAGAAAGCATTTTCGGAAATAATTTGATTTGAAAATTTTTCTTGTTTTCTTGCACTTTATACAGTGAAAAAAGGAAAGTACCAACTTAAAAATAATCCTGTATAATAAATAAAATTTAAAAATTGGAAATCACATTACAATTATTACAACCAAATGTCTAATATTAGATCTGATTTTCATCACGAGTCTTTAAATACAATTTACATTTAAAAGTAAGTTCTATAAATTTCAAAAGGCATTTATTTTTTGTAGGTTGGTATAAACATTTTTAAAGTATAAATAAATATATAGTAAGTTAAGGTTGTTTCGGCACGTAAAGTAGAAATTATATTTTTGACCCAGAAGTTTTTTAGACTAGTACCTTATATTTACAGTTTATATGATTTAAAAATATATATACGTAGGGTGTTCAAAAAGTTTTGAGATATACGTACATTTATTTGATTTTTTTCAAAATAATTTCCACCACATTGAATACACTTTTCCATTCTAACAAACAAGTCACTGAAAATAGCTTTCCACTTTTTCAGCACATATTTTATCCCAGGCCTCCAGTAGCGTGTCTTCAGTTATAAACTTTTGTCCTTTCAGTTGGCTCTTGACAAAAAGAAACTACCCAAAGTCACACGGCGCCAAGTCGGGGCTATAAGGCAAATGTTCCAAAAGTCTCAAGCCTGCATCCGTCAAAAATTGACTGGTAAGTTCACCTCGATGAGGTGGGGCATTGTCATGATGAAGGTACCAGCTAGCGAGTTGCGAGTTTGGGCGAATCACTATTAACTTTTCTATAAGTTTTGAAAGGCATACTGTAGTGTACCAGACAGCATTTACGGTCTTCTGTTCTCGGAGCACAACACGTTGAATTATTCCTCTTGAACCAAAGAAAACAACTATCATTATTTTTTTACAGATCTTGAATTGCGAACTTCGGTCGAAGTTTCTTCACATTCGAGAACCCATATCTTATTCTGTTGTTTAGTTGGGACGTCGTGATAATAAAGATAAGTTTCATCTCCCGTGACGATCGACACTATGTCTTTAGATTTACCTTCCTGGAATTTGGACATCATTTTTTTACACCAATTCACTCTTTGTGTCTGCTGCTCGGGAGTTAACTTGTGTGGAACCCAAAGAGTACAAATTTTTCTAAAACCCAAGTGCTCATGTATGATTGTGTGTAATGTTGCTAAACGAATGTTCAATGTCTCTTCTAACTGTCGATAGGTAATTCGTCGGTTTGTTTCTATAGCTTTTTGGACGGCAGATATGTTTTCTGGGGTAACTACTTCACACGGTCGACCCGAGCGTGAGGCGTCGTCGAGCGAAAACGAGCCCCGCTGAAATTGTTTGTACCATCTGTATATGGTCGCACGAGATGGACAGTCATCACCAAGTATAGGCTTCATTTCTTCTAAACACTGTTCTTGAAATAACCTACATGAAAATTTATATTTCAAAATTGCACGGCACTCGATAGTCGTCCACGACGCCATTGCGCTAAAATCTCTGGACACGAACTGGCGCAAAACTGATAGATTACTAATAACTATGTAGGACTACGACATGTCATGACATGTAGAAACACAAAACATCAATGTTACTTTCCTGCACCATTTAGTTACAAAGTATCTCAAAACTTACTGAACACCCTACGTATTTGCCAACTTCACTTTTTGGAATTTTTAATCAAGAATCTTTACACTTACCCGAACTTGTCGCCAAAAAGGTGTAATAATATACTTCTTTAAAAAAATCAATGTGTGAGATTTTTTAAATAATATATTTTAATAAAATATTTAAGTTTGACATTAGTTTGCGCTGCAAATTTATTAACAAATAATTTTTTAAATGACTTTATATAATGTGTTAAAATTAACATGTTTTTTTTTAATTTTATTAATAGTTATATATGTAATTTAAAGAACTTTTTAGGTCATTTGGAAAATTTTAACATAAGTCTGTTATTGTGCAGAGTTGGAGTAACTATTTTTTTTAATAAAGAAACTTTATTAATTTTATGCTTTAACAAGTAAAAACTTCTGAACATCTTAAAAGGTTTAAAACATGCGCTATTTATTACAAAACTGCATTATGAGATTCCTTTACTTTTAACATTAATTTAGTGTTTAATAATAAAAATATTTGTTAATACTACATGAACTGAGAGAAGGCTAAGTGCGAAAGTGTGTATACTGAATTGACTTCGCGTTCCAGTGCAAATTCGTGGGATCGGTCTTACTAGCCAACTTGCCCTCGTACCCACCTTCAGGTAGGTTCGAAGCAATGCCTGCTGCTTACACTTTTAAAAATGGACAATTCAGAAATTGCATTTGCAATGTTTTATAATTAAATTTCCTTATACTCTTTCTAAGAATTTTGAGAACGTCGCAAAAATGCAATTCCTGTATTTAAAATGTCCAGTTTTTCCCTGTACAAATTTTACCGAATTTCGGTTTGATCGTTTTTGAGATAATTGACCATACCTGGCTGTATTTAAACTTAATGCCATCGCTTAAATATTGACAGAAGTAAGATAACAATAATAACAGGTCATAATCTGTTAATAACATAGGCATATTAATTTTAGGTTTTGTAAGTTAAGGTATCTTTGTGTTAACTAGAGTTTTTTATTTGATAAAATTAATAATGTATAAGCAATATTTTCTTTTACATTTTGAGATTGTTACTTTTAATAAATATAACTGACTAACACAAAGAATGTTATTAAGTGTCTTTGATAGATAACCATACATGTGACGTAAAGACCGTTTAATGACACTCTGTTCACTATTCGTTACTTATGTTCATATCACGAAACTATTGCGTAGTTAAAATAGGCATTAACAGATTTGGTTAAAACCTGGTTTTTAATTTTGAATTTTACTATTTGTTTTGTATGTTAAAAAAATGTATTTGTGTTTTTTTATAAAGTATGGTATAAAACAATAATTATGACGAATTATTAGTGATGGTAAATGTGTCCTTCGGTTGTATGAATGTATCCCACTAATGGGGTACATTCATACAATTTGCATTTTTTGTAAAAGTCTTATGGAAACTCGCGCATGTAGATTTTCAATAATATTAAGGTTCTACTACAATATAAAATAGTTAAGCTACTACTGTGTCATAAATTAAAAGAGATATATCTAAAACCAGGCATTCCACAAAGCAAAATATAAAAACTGTATAAAGCCTCCCCACTTTCCCCTATACCTCAATTGATCCAAGTTCCTATGTATATGCTGGCCACTCATCAGAGTGAATTACTGAGCCAAGCTGCACTTCTCGTTGAATATTTGAAAGTAATGTGTCCCTATCTCGCGGCTCTACGAAAAGTAGCGGCAATCTTTTCCTTTTTTAAAGCCAAATACCCAGGGGCCATTTACTCTAGCACCATGGTTTCTATTGTTTTCTACCTCGGCGTCGCTGTCTTCAGATAATGCCGCCCGGTCTCCATTTAAAATACGACCACGGTTGTATTTCCTCCGACCAGCAAATCTAGCCTCATTAATTTGGATATTATTATCCTCCGTGCCTACCATCTGGCCCCGGCTGGTAACAATGGAACTGCAGACTTCTTTGGCAGATATCTGTTACGATAGCTGATGATTTTCCAGTAAGGTTTGTCACGCTGGTCATAGGGATCTCTTGTACAAAAAGAAAGAGTAGCTTTAAAATATCACATCACACAGCTTAGGTTCGAATTTATTTTATTGTTGATATCCCTGAAGTGGAAAAATGTGTTGTCTCTCCTAACTAAACGCGTAACTTGACAACCCTTCCTAGGATAACGAAGCACAGGTCTAAATTGTCCTTCTCGATCCCGTTTCCTTTCCTGCTGCATTTCGCTTCCACACCCATGGCATTCTATATTTTCAGGTTCTTCTATAAGTTAGTGTTGTCGCAAAAAGTTGACAGCAACATTTTCGTCTAAAATAACTGTTCTATAGAAATCTTTCAGCAACATTATTACGTATAACTATGAGAAACTAACTAAACTAATTTTTATAAAAATTTTCCCTTTGTATTTATATGCCATATCACCGTAATTGGGTCATTAATTCTATTAGAATCAGGTCCCTGCTTAGGTACTAATTCTTACAATTGTGGTACTCTTAAGTATTAATGCTTATTAGAATTAATAGAAAGATTATGTAAATAGTAAATACATATTAGCTACATTATAGGTTGATACCTTGGAAGATCCCGAAACGCAGGTAGACCACATACTAAAGTGGCCAAATAATAGGTAGATCCCAAAACACAGGTACACCGCATACTAAAGTGGTACTGTAAATTGTTTATTGGTTTAGTTTTTACAAAGAATCCTCATATTCTATAACAAAAGTTAGTTAGTTATTAATCTTTTTTCTTTATTAAAAGTTATTATTTGTTGTGTCGATAGAATTTACGTTAAGTAAAAACACTTTACTAACTTTTCTAACTTTGTTTTCATTATTAGTTATTGTTTAGGGGGCCTAGTTTCAAAGTTGTAAAATCTTTGTTTATACTTTTTATATGTTCCAATAGTTGTATTTTTGCACTAAATTTAAATAAATCTCTTTTTAGGCCATGACTATGTCGATAACAGAGTGTTCTTGGCTCACTTTTCATAAGATTTAACATTAAAATTTAATTTTGGAGCAAAGACGCCTTTAATCTTGTAGAATCACATTTGAAAGTAACCTTAACTGGCATAAACACATTGTATCTATAGCCACGGCAGCTTCAAAAAGCTTGGATTTCTCTTTCGAGCCAAAAGTATTTTTCCCCTTCTAATTTATACACTTTATCATGTGTCCCAAATCCGACCTCCCTTGGAGTATTGTTCTCATATCTGGGGCATAGTTTCCCCCACAACCCTAAGCATTCTGGATTCTATTTAAAGAAGAGCTATTCGTCTTATTAATGATCCTTCACTTACAGAAAGGCTTCCCTCTCTTGCCCATCGTCGGGCTGTGGGGATTTATCGCATTTTATAGGTACTTCCATGGCTTCTGCTCTGAAGAATTGTCCAGTATAGTTCCTCCACTCACGGTTCCCAACAGAGAAACTCGTGGTTCCGCGCGTATGCATCCCTATACGGTCCAACTGGATAGGCCCCGAACTTCTCACTTTGTTCGTTCTTTTATCCCTAGAGTTTCTAGAATGTGGAACCTGCTGCCCGCGGAGGTTTTCCTTCCCCCAAATCTTCAAGTATTTAAGTCCTGTGTCAACAAACTCCCTCTTACCTCGCTTAAGACACCCACGGTACGTTAGTATTTAGGCTTTTAGTCTTCGTGGTTTGTCCAAAGATAAAAAAATTGAAGATTGTATATTTTAAAACTAGCCCCGTCATTTGTCCATAACAGGTAATTTCCAAAGTTTATGCGTATAGGTTAAGAATTCTCCTTTATCTACAATTGTGGCTTCTGTATATTTATTGGCAACTTGCCTGGGTTTTCAGATCTGTTTACATTACATTGGGCTTTACACAGCTTGTTTTACCTCAATTTATTAGCCAATAAATTGCAATTTTAACAAAATCTAGCGAATTTTTATGTTTTTATGACAATATTTTTAGGTTCTTGTATTAGCCGCCGATGTGTGTGATAATTATATTGTTAATTTGTGTGTTTTTATTACTCCTTTTGTAATTTTTGATAGATAGTTTATCTAAATATTGCTGTAACTTATTAAACCGAAAATGCGGCCGTGTAAAACGCAACGCATTTACATCACATGTTGGTGAAATATACAGGGTGGGGCAAACAGTGACGTTCAAACTTTAGGTGCTAATTTTTGACATTTATTGCATGATATTAATGTCAGACAGACAATTCTGGTTAATGTAAACAGCCAAATATGTATCTCTAATAAAAAAAATTATTGTTTACATTTCTATTTGACATAAATATCATGCAATAAATGTCAGATGTAAACTTACCATTAGTTTTCAAACTACAGGGTGTTAAATTTTTAAAAAATTGTCGTTTTTTATAATAACTTTTATACCAAATGAGATATTTTTAAAAAATTTGGAGGACGCCTTCTACGCACAAAAACACATTTTTGACATACCAAAAAAAAGTTAATTATTACCAGTGTCGTCCATAAGGGGTTTAAGGTAAATATTTTTTAATAAGATAAAGGTACGCTACTGTATTTTCCCCAAATTAAAATAATTTTTAACATTCTCATTAAGTTAGAACAAATTTGATCTTCTGACTTTTTTATTTAATGCACGCTTTTCGCTTAAATAAATAAAAACCGTTTTTCGGCATGGTCAAATCCCTATCTATTTAAAGAATAAAATATCGAAGGTAATTTTTACTGTTGAATTTTCATTTTATTCATACGAAATGACCATGCCGAGAGTTGGCTTTTATGTATTTACGCGAAAACCGTGCATTAAATAAAAATAAGTCAAGAAATCAAATTTGTTCCAAACTTAGTGGGAATTTTAAAACTTATGTTTATTTTAGAAAAATGCAGTGGCGTACCATTTTTAATAAAAATGTTAACCCTAAGCCCCCATGGACGACAATGGTAATATTGATTTTCTTTGTATGCCAAAAAATGTGTTTTGGTACATAGAAGGCGTCCCCTAAATTTGTTTAAAATATCTCAATTGGTATAAAAGTTATAGGGAAAAAAATATTTTATATAAAATTTTTTCATGTTTTTTAGTATAAAATTAGCCCTTAAAGTTTGGACGTCACTGTTTAGCCCACCCTGTATTGACGCAAATTATTTTCCCAATAAATTTTAAAAATACTTGTCGTATAAAACTCGCTTTAAAGTATTAAAGTTATCTATCCTCGTGTTACTTACAAAACATTTTTTTATTGATTATACAGGGTGGCCCACCATATTCGACACGGTCTGTAGCTGGATAACCATGGGGTTTTTAAAAAAGTAAATACTAAAACATATACAGGTCGGATAAAGCCACAGTATAAAATTATTTTACTCTGTACAGGATGTCTCAAAAAAGTGTGACGTATCAAAGTTCAATTTTTTAAATGGTACACCCTTTATTTTATGACGGTTTTAGATTCTACATAAAAAATTATTTAAGTTTGTTCATAGTACAAAGTGTCTAATTTTATTCGTTTTTGTGATATTTGATTTTTTTTCAAAATGCAGGGGTGCAATTAAGTTAATTTTATTTTAACAATATAAACTCCTTAAACTTTAAAATTTGTTACAAGATTAGGAAAAGTCTGCCTTATTATACGTAGGTCATATCGAGATCATAGATTATACAGGGTGATCAAAAAATTATTTCAATTTGTTAGAAAGTCAAATAGCAATATATCTCTTATTTTAAATGGAACACCCTGTATTTTTTACACCACATGATGACAAAGCAAATGCTCTTTCAAATGGTGTATAGGTTGCCTATACTTATCTTTTATACTTTTAAGTAAATTCCGTTTTAACATATTTTTATTCCAAATGTCTATTTAAATGTAAGTAAGCTGTGATATAGCTATGCCTATTTACTAAGCCGTTATTGCAAAATGTAAATTTGTTGGAAAAAGTACAAAATTAAAAGATTTTGTATTATCTACCATTATTTTTAAAATTCACAGAAAAAAAATTCATAAGTTGCTTATAATGCTACTTCCCATAACACTTATTTCAGCTGAATGTGGTAATGATAAAACTTGTGTTTTTAAACAATCCTAATAACGCCTCTGGTCAGTTATGACGACATTCTGTGACCTATAAATCGTTTCTTCCATTATCCATAATCACTGTGTCAAATTTTTAAAGCAACTATTAATGTTATCAGATGGTTTCTCCTGGAATATTTTTCAGGATTAACTCTAGACTAAAGTAAACCATTTTTTTCACATCCTACCATTATTATATCATCTTGTTGTTGTAGAAGAAGGGTTTTTATTTAAAATCATTGAAATTTCTTTTAAACTGACTAAAACACTAGTAATCAATAAATGAAATGGTCGTTGTTATTTTCTTAAGAAAAATATTAATGGCTGCTATGTCACAGCCAACTTTAATTTAAATAATTTGGACTAAAAAATTGTAAATACAGATTTTACTAAAAAGCACAAAAGATAGGTATAGGTAGCCTATAATCATTTGGAAGAGTATTTTATTTGTCATCATGTGACGTAAAAAAATACAGGGTGTTCCATTTAAAATAAGAGAGATATGGCCATTTGATTTTCTGAAAATTGAAATTATTTTTTGATCACCCTGTACAATATTTGATCTTGATTTGACCTACGTATGATATGGCACACTTTTTCTAATCTTGTTACACATTTTAAAGTTTAAAGTGTTAAAAGTGTTAAAGTAAAATCAATTTAATTTTACCTCTGTATTTTTCAAAAAATCAAATATCACAAAAACGAATACAATTAAACACTTAGTACTATAAACAAACTTGAGTTATTTTTTAAAGTGAAATCTAAAACCGTCGTAAAATATAGGGTATTCCATTTAAAAAAATGTAACTTTGATACGTCACACTTTTTTGAGACACCCTGTTTAGACTAAAATAATTTTATACTGTGGTCGTATCCGACCTGTATATGTTCCAGTATTTACTTTTTTTAAAAACCCCATGGTTATCCAGCTACAGACCGTGTCGAATATGGTGGGCCACTCTGTATATTTTTAAGAAAAATACAATTCCAGTGTAAATTAGTTTTGAAAATCACCATTGTATCCAAAAAGTTATACCTATACTTAAATAATAATATGAATTACTGACCTCCTAACTAATAAAAAGTAAATGTTTTATTTTAGGGTAAGTAATTTGGGTTTTGCAGAGAAGTTCTGTTACAAAACCTAATTTACTCCACACAATGTACTTTAATAATGAAATAAAGCCGCAATTTCCGTGCCTTTGTTTAAGAATTTCCTTTTACGATGTCACTTTAATTCTCATACACTTCATATTCACTAGATAAAGTGGCTAAGCTGACAATCTTTTCTAAAACTATTATTAAATAATTGAATTTTAATGTCTGTAAAGTACCCGAGCTTTAAAATGTTTTTTAGCTTATTATTTTATTTAAATATTTCCTATTTAAATGTTTTTAAAATGTTTTATTTTAAATAATTTACTGTTAGTTCAATTGCACCATTGAAATAAATATAATATTGAAACCAAAGATGTTATACAGTGTGTCCCATCGGGAACTACTGCGATCGATTTCTCGAAAAGTAAGCTTTGAAACATTTTGAGAATTTGGCAACAATATAAAAGTCAGTGAGGGACATACACCTAAAATATTTTAACAGCTCTACCACTTTCGGTTATACCGAAAGTTAATGTCAACTTCCTTGAACACCCTATATATTATTTATTTTTTAGATTTTGCTTGAAATTCCAACCATAATTTATGTATAATGTTCTATACCCCCAACTCATAATAAAGGCTTTTGTTTAAAAGAAATTAATAGTTATGTAATGGCTTGCAAACGTCATTTTTGACATAACATTTAAAATAAGTCAAAAACGGTTAAACTTAGGTATAGAACATTACACATAAATTATGTTTAGAATTTCACGTAGAATCTAAAAAATAATTAATATATAGGGTATTCCATTTAAAATAAGGAAGTCAACATTAACTTCCGGTATAACCGGAAGTGGTAGAGCTGTCAAAATATTTTAGTTTTATGTCCCCCACTGACTTTATATTGTTACCAAAATTTTATAATTTTCCAAAGCGTACTTTTCGAGAAATCATTGGCAACAGTTCCCCGTGGGACAGCCTGTATTCTGGGAGTCCAGCAGCTCTACCGACAACTTTAAGGAGAGATTCTACAATAAAAATTAGGAAAATAACCTTTATATAACTATATATGTATGTTCTAAACGTCTTACTTCTGAAATTCTAAAACTATGCATCAAGAGACATTGTTTGATATACAAAAAAATACCATTGTCATTCATAAGGAGTTTGAGCTAAATATTTTTAAGAAAAAAATAGTACGCTACTACATTTTTCTTACATATTAAAAATATATTTTAAAATTTTTATTTAATTTGTAAAAAGTGTTTTTTTTATTACTGAAATGGCCATGCCGAGATGTGGGTTATATTTATTTACGCGAAAACCGTACATCAAATAAAATAAGTCAAGAGATCTTGTTTCCAACTGAATAAGAATTTAGAAACATATTTTTATATTAGAAAAATGCAGTAGCGTACGTACCATTTTTTTCTTAAAGAATATTTATATTTAACGCCTTATGGACAACACTGGTGAAAATTATTTGTTTTTTTCTTTACACCAAAAATGCCTTGCTTTTTGCTTGATTACATTTTTTTAAACTTCAGAAAAGTTTCTATTATTGACTATACAATTATATTATATTATATATTAATTATATTATTATATAGGTGAAGATATTGACTTCATATTCTAGGGTTATAAAGTACTGTCAGAGCTTTAAAATGATGTATCACTTGACCCCCATTCCCATTTAATATTCTAAGGGTGACATCTACCCCTCCTAGGGGTTGAAACAAGAAGGCTAAAAATATTCATTTTAAGTGTCCCCCTTACAAATAAAATTGACGGTCTTTCCGATTGTGCAACATATATTAATGTTTACCATTTTTTACTCCTTTAATTGTGGACCGATTTTAAAAATCCGTTTTTAATCCAAAAAGTGCATCATTAAAACCAAGTCAGGATCCGACGGTGGTATCCTGGAAATCAAGAGAAAACCTTTGAAGGCACGTATTTGTAGGTATAGAGATAATGATAAAACAATAATAAACTAAAAATAAAAAAATAAACAAATTAAGAAACACCAATTAAACCTACTTAAAAAAAAAACTAACGAAAAACCCAAAAATAATAAATATTAAAAGTTTTGAAATAAAGACTGCTTACAAAATATGTGATTAGGGTATAAAATCTTACAAAATACATGCTAAATATAATAAGTTAATAAACAAAAGCTTTTAATACCGTAAAATATATGTTATTGGCCGACTTCACCAAAAAACTTTATTGATTTATTATTTTTAGCTTTTAGTGAGTTTTTTTGTCTTTTTACGATCTATCACTTTTTTTGTTAATAACGGTATTTTACTTATATAGAAAAATACATCAAAGACCATACATATTATTTGTGAGACCGATTTTTTTATCGTATTTTGTTGTCAATTTTTCCTTTCGGTATTTCTTACTTTAAATTTTTTGGTAAATTTTTATCAAATGTATGATGTAACATAATTTTTTAATATATGGATATGTTAAATACAAGCTAAAAGCTGTTTTTAGGTTATTGAAGATTTTTGGCGATTTTTTCAAAAATAAAGAAGTATTAACTCATATATCATATAAAAATTTCGTTGTTGTTGTTTTTATTCGAAATTTTGATGCAAGACTCCATTGCAAGTATGGACTACTTCAATAACATATACCATATATGTATTTTTATTTTCTTAATCTAAGGCAGACACAAGGGCCCCTTCTGCTCCGCCACTGTCTCGGGGACTTTATGGAATCCCGGAAAAGGTCCACGATTCTGTGATTTACTAAAGACTGGTGGGCGCTGGCGCAAAACTACCACGAATTCGTGTTCAAGACGTTATAATACTAAAAAAAACGTATATCCCATGTCTGGATCAGTACTTTATTCCTCATAAAAAATTTTTGCTAAATAATATTAAAAAATATAAAGAAAAAACATGGTGGCTACAATGTACCCAAAAACATAAAGGAAAAAAAAGAAAAAGAATTAAATAACGAAGAAAAGATTATTAAAACAATACTACTCTATAAAAAAAATATCCAATCCAAGATAAGATATAAAAGTTTCGTTGTATTTTTGCCTTCTAAACACGAATTCGTGGTAAGTAGCTTCATTTCCTTTATTCTTTAAAAAATTACCAGAAGAAACCGTCAAAATTGAAATATTTTTTTATTTTTTAAGGCTAGACAAAATTGTGATCTTATATCTTGCAGAAAACTATAAAAAAATGTGTTTTGATTTTTTGGTTTAGAAAAAAAATATTACAAAAGGCTAAATTTTTACTACAGCTTTGTTTTAAGGGCACAAAAAGATATAAAAAACCATACCCTGGTCCGTAACTTTCTTTGTTTTGTAGAGTGCTGCTATTTTAATAAATGAAGAGCCTAAATTTTAAACGCTGTTTTAATTTTAAATAAAACTTAAAAGTATGTACCTATTTGGGTAAAAGAGAATATTGTTTGTTTCATTTTTTATAAATTTACTACCTAAATACGCAATCATATATTTTGGAGGCTTAAAGAATAACTGCTACTTCTTTTTCAATATATACGGCACAGTAAATTTTTTGTCCATTTTCAATAAGCTGTAACTTCGAAACAACTAAACGGATTTGGTCATTTTTTTTACGTTTTGAAGATCAACTCTTATACTTTCGACTGCTTTTTGCCGATTTTTTGTAAGCTAAGATTTTCTATGATATACAGGTACACGAAAAAAGAGGCAGTTTTGCAAAGTTTCATCATACTCCCATTTTGCTAAAACATTTTTTTTCACTAAAATTATAATTTGCGACTATAGCTAGGACTAATATCTCGGGACGTATTTGGTATTTTTTTGATAAGTCTTCTGAAACAAAAGATAATCGATTTCTATTTAAACTGTATTTTTTAAAGTTCTTTAGAACTTTCTGAACATAACTTAATTACCTTGAAAATTCGGATAACTTTTAAGTAGGTTTAAAATATCCAATAAATAATTTAATAAGTATTTTAGGGATTTTTTATTAAAAAGAAAATAACCTCGCAAAATCAGTGTGTCGACACTATACGTGTATTTTTTTTAATATTTCGAAAAAACTTATTTTTCATAAAAAATTTTGCTTAGTCTTGCAGATGCTAAGAGCTATGATTACAATTGACCTATGATATACTCGGTGCTTGAAAATCGCAAAAATAATATTTTGAGAAATGAAAAAATTTAAAAAATACGTTTTTAAAAATGTTTAATTTTTAAAGCATAAAAAATATTCATAACCTTTGTTTTTTTCATATTTCTCAAAATAACATTTGCGTTATTTTAAATCTATATATATATATATATATATATATATATATATATATATGTAACATTTACCTTAATTTTCTCAAAAATCATGATCAAAAGCAAAAAAATATATTATACACATTTGATTTCTTTTTTTCGCATTTTAATAAGGTAGTCTTAAAAATATGGTTTTCTGATTCTTTATTTTTCAAAGTAATATTTTTGCAATTTTGAACACCCAAGAATAACTTTTTTCGAAATCTTAAAAATAAAAATCTTCGCAAGACTTTATTTCTGTAATGTAATTGGCCCTGTCAAAAGAAACAATTTGTTGGTTTTAAAAGAAACCAATCAGATTAGAGAAAAACGAAGCGTAAAATGCGAAAGAATGAACAGCCGGCTTTTTGGTATAAAAAGGTAATTACGGGGAAAAATTGACATTGGCCCTTTAAAAACAAGCAACAGATTTATATTGTTTTGTGTTTGTATTGTTCAGCAGGATAATGTAATTTATTGTTGTCAATCAAGCTTATTGTTGGTTCATTTTCGTAATAGGTAAAGTTAAGATTGTTTGCGTTGTACAGTGTGTCCCAAGATGGATGTTACAAAAGAACAAATTGACCAAACATTTTTAAATTGAAAACGAAATGTTGGAAAAACTGGCCGCATGGTCCTAAACTAATAGGTACAAAATTAAACTGCGATTGGTGTTCCGTACACGCATATTTTTTTGTTTACTTAATATATACTTCTTTTGTTATAATTTTATTTTTATAATATAAGTATTAATTATAATTATTTCGTAAATAATAATTAAATTGCAAAAGGAATTTTCTTTTATTTATAATTTTTCTACGGTTGTTTGTTTGCCGCGCTCTTTTAGCTTGGTCCGAGTCTATAGTAGGTTTATGGGCTCGCCAAAATTAAATACAAATCAGTACGATTTCGAAGCTGTAAAGGGCCAGTGTGTCGCCCAAGGCTATCTCGTACCCGGGTACCGCGTCGTGCCATACAAGGTATCATTAGCTGGATCCAGACCAATAAGGTAAGACTTGGACCACTAATCGTCGTTTTTCTTTCTCTTAATTTAATTAATTAATAATTAAATTTATTAACAAAAATACAGTCCACTTTAAATCGAAAATTTTCTGAACAAGTTAATAAAAAAATGTTAATTACATACAATTGGTATTATACAGGGCGAGTTATAACAAAAAATATGAAAAAAGCACAGAAACTAACTACTTTAATTTTTTAAATAAAACAATTATGTATAAGTAAATGTTGTAAAGAATTAAATTTTATGTTAAAACCTAAATTTAAAGCATTAGAGTAAAAAATTTAAATTTTTACAATTACGCATTACAACTTAAATAATGGGCAAAGGGGGCAAAATTAAAAAATAATATTAATAATTTTATTTTTTTTTTTAAAGTTGCTAGGCCTAGGCCAAGATTTTAAAAACTGCTAAAGCATAATGTAAGAAAATAACAAAATTTTTTTTATTTAATTCTTTATCTTTAAATTTTGAGAAAAATTTAATTCTTTACAACCTTTACTTATACAATTTTGTCCCATTTTTAAAAATAAAAGTATTTTCGTCTTCATAACTCTTCATATTTTTAGTTAATATTCACCCAGTATATTACCAATTGAAGTAGAAATTTGTATTTATTAGTTTTGGACCATGCGACCAGTTTTCCCAAAAGAACGTTTAAAAATTTCAAAATTTTTGGTCCATTTGTCCTCTTGTAACACACTGTAAGTGAGGCATGCATTTATGATGGTTGTAAATTTTTTACCCATTTTAAACACGTAGAATACGGGTCGCTCTTACTGTAGCTTTATTATTCTGATATTTAAAATACCCATTAAAAAATTTAATACTTTTTATTTTTCTGGGTAGTACATAAAATGGTTTGAATAATATTTAAAATTTTATTCTATCGACATCAGTTTTTACAATTATTTATTTAAGTTATTAACCTTTAGTTGATCGTGTAGAATTTTAAACGATTTAATTATTAATCTCACCTACATAATTACAATTAGCCATATACCGGGTGTAAACGAATTTATGGGACAAGCAATAAATTCGAGTGTTAGAGATATCAAAACTAGACTTGGTATTTATAAGTAAATTGCATGGAAAGAGGACAGGAAGGACTGGAGGAGGAATAGTAATAGAAGTTCTTTCGTTGTTTAATTTCACATTTTTGTATCTTTGGAGTCCCTGTACAAGACAAAACATATTTCTCAACGTAAATCTTGTTTTGTAAAAAGCATCCGTGAACATACTGTAAAATAAGCTTTTATAACTCTCTGCCTCATTGGAAGTAACCGAAAATTTAGATTTTACATAGAACCCCGGTTATGTTTTTTGGTTTTCGAATTTTACAGACCATTTTATATCAGAATACCTACATCATTTTGGTCCAAAATAATTTTTTTAATTTAAATTTATTTTTTTATGTGCCAGGATCATTTTAAAATTGTTCTTATACATTCCTTGGTTGAGGAGAAAAAAAACATATCCTAATTTTATGTTTTTAAACTTTAACCATACTATTTAATGCAGTATCTTAAGCAAATTTAATGATAGTTAAAGAAGTTTAGACTAACATTATCTTTATTTTAAGTGTTTTTTCACAACGTTTCGGGCAGGACTGCCCAAAAAGTTGTGTAAATATATTTAAAAAAATGTAAGTCCGAATTTCTATTAGTATCACCCATACAGAATTATAGTCCACCACATTTAAACAAAAATCTAAGTATGTAAAACACTGTAACAATTAACTTTATTTTAATTTTAAAACAAAAATACTTTATTATAAAAGTATGGATGATCGCGTTCCCAAAAATGTCTTTTACAAAGACTTTTTTGAGCTTTAGGTTTAAGCAATTATTTAAAGAAAATTCCCAAAATAGCAACACACAATACTATGGGCCATTCCTCTCGAAAATCTGCATTAGCCCTGCAATCCGTGGTAAAATATACATGCACAAAAAAGTTTGTAATTACCACGTTGAACGCCTGTTTAAATCCAGAGAGAAAAAGTCCTAATATAAACCCATTTAAAAAGTCACCGATCCATGCAATGCGCATCTAGTTCAACGAATTCGTCGATAAACCAATGTATTCACAACATATAATTGTCATTTTAATTATCTAAAACCTTGTAGATGACGGACACAATTTGATATCTGATGATTGAATTTTAGGTTTTGCACCAAGCAGAACTTTGTATAAAAACAACTTTTTTTTCGTTAAATTAATAATTAAAAAGTTTTCCATATGGCGCCAACTTACGTAGACACACTAAAGGGTTTTTAAAAACCTACCTACCCAAGCCTAAGTAACTAGTGCCCATAATTTCACTAAAGATATCTTAAAGTGCTCGCACACATGTACACTTTTGTGTTGCGCAAAATAAAAAATGGCTCCATTCTGTTATTGCACAGTGTGAATATTGTTGCGAGTTTAAAAGTTGCGCCTTTAAAAAAATCTCTAATTTTTTGAGATGCCTACACTTTAAAAATTGCTACGTGTGAACAGGCAAAGTAGCCAAACTTGCGCAATTTTAAAATGTACCGACGTGTTGATGAATATCGAGTGGCGCAATATTTGTCTTGTAGAGTTTTAACGCGAAGGGGTACGGTTATAATTTAATTTACTGTTTAGTATTTAACAGAATAATGGCAGTCCCAAAAAAGGAATGAAAGTCTGAGGAAACTCTGCATTTAATAAGCTTTATAAAAGCTTATCGGTGCCTATGGAATGATGGATTGAGTGCTTTTAGAATAAAGTAAAAAGGGAAAATGCAATATGCAATATGTATGCTAGTATGTTGAAAATTTCGACAAAGCCCACGCAACCCAAGATCATATTTAAAATTTGTAAAACGACTTATTAAAAAGTTGCAGCCTATGTTTCGCAATAAAAGTGGCGTTGCAACTCTTAAACTTTTTCTATTTTTTTTCTCTTGGTTTTGGTCCCTCAGGTCCAATCCACCACTCTCCCCTTCCGGACTATGCTTTCCAGGGCTTCGTCGGTGGAAAATCTGGATAATCGAGCTCGTAGCTCCCAGAAATTTTAAAAAGAAAACAAAATAATTCAATAATCGATGCAATGCATAAATTGTCGGCTGTCCCACCAAGATCTGCTACTGGTGTTACGTATAACCTTCACTTTCACTACTGACAGTTCCCATGGCACGCCCATCTATTTCCCGCCATTTGAGAAATACCTCGTGTTCACCACCAAACAGGATACCATCAGCTTATAGGAATCTTCGCTCACAGCGCTTAGATCCAGAAGAAAGATGCCGTCAATTTAGCGTGAATCTTTTTTGATCCCCGAAGGTAAAAACGTCCGTACGGCACCTCTAACCGCCACTCCGGGAAGAACTTTGTAGTCCTCTACGCATGTCCGCACTGTCAGGAGGTCAAACAAAGAGTCATGTGTAAACATAACATAAATTTTATTATTGCGCTATAAAAGTTGCGCCACATAAGTGTCCATGTGTGATAGTACCTTTATAAACTATATTTAGTTACACTTTTAACATAATAAGTGCCCACAAGAACTTTACATTACAATTTTTAATTTCGATGTGCAGTAAAATGTTACGTTTATATTCTGAAAATCGAAATATAGGTGCCGCAATGGCGTCAAATTATCAGATTACATTATTAACGTTTCAACATGTCATAAACCCTCCGACCTTTTCACCTGTATTTCTCTTTACTCCGTATTCGCAGGTAAAATTGTTTCATTATTGAATTATACGTTTTGTTAAAATGTAATAATTTGTCAAAGAAAAAAGATAAAAAAGCGGCGAAATGAGCCTATTTTGTATTTTTTATACAAAAGAAGCATAGGTAATGTTATTTATCATCATCATCATCGTGATCAGAAATGAAGCCCATTGGCTAAATTTATCTCCTTGGTATAATTAGACCCTTATTTATTTTATTCTAAAAGCGATGCCGCCAAGTACACAAAAAATGATAAAGTAAATAAACCCTTTTGTGAACAATAATTTATTGCAGCAAAAATTTTCAACCCGACGAGTACGCCACGTGTTACAGGTTTTATGATACGCCAGAGACGAAATAAGAGGATGTTATTTTTTAAAGTACGTGATACGTGTTTTAGCAATATTTTTATTTATTTATCTAAAAATATGTAATCAGGCTCTGTCAGAGGCTATGTGCTTCGAAGAGGTTTGTTTACTTTATCATTTTTTGTGTACTTGGCAGCATCGCTTTTAGAATAAAATAAATATGGTCTTAACTATATAAATGTTATTATACATAACCAGAAAATTATATCATTCTTGGTTTAAAGGGGCAAGCCAAATTTACTTTTCAATTAGTTTTAATTTTTTGTAGAGGTATTTTATATAATAAATAACCTTAATAACAGTAATATTTTAGTTTTGTGACCGTTGCGCGTCATGATTCTAAAATTGCCCAAGTAGTGGCCTCAGCAATTAATGTAAATCACAGTTAATCATAAAAATTGAATGCATATTTTATTATTGGAGTGATTTATTTAGCGTTTTTTTCGATCGCATTGTAAAATTTTGTTGGAAGTACCCCGAAAAAATCCTTTGAAAGTTTTAGCCCCTAATAATAATTTTAAGTACTTTCGTCTAAATCGTGTAAAGATTCCCTACTCAAAAACACGTATAGAATAAAAGGCTTTTTTGTTTATTTTAGAACTTACTACCAGCATTTTTATGTAATCGTCTCTCCTAAGAAAAAGCACACATGTTATAAACAGAATTAGGTTATGTGACCCTGTACTACCTCGCCAGTGTAAGACTCTTTGCCGCAATGGACATTTTTGTAGAGCATTGAATTCTCAAAAATCGTCTTTGGGCGAGACGATAACATAAAATGTTGCTAAGTTATGAAGCCATGAAAATTAAGAAATTATTCAAGTCCACGTCTTCCTTTCGGGTAAGTACTTAATATTAATAATAGGCACTGAAACGTTAGGTTTTTTTATGTATTTTTAATTGAATTTTATAACAGAATAAAAAAATGGGAAAAATATCACATTAGTAGATATGTTGCAGGCAAATGAGTATTTTAGCCAAATGGCTTCTATCTAGGCAATTGCCTTCTGCCTGGGCAAATGTTTTTATCAAAATATTTTTCATTTAAAAGACATTTGCCTAGGTAAATGGCATTTTTCGTAGTCATTGTTGGGCAACTGACTGTTATGTATTTGATAACATAGTAGACGTACAGTGTGTTTTGCAGACTACAGTAAAAAGCAAAAGCACATGTAACATACACACAGTTTTACATGCCCGTCTGGTTATTTAAATTTCTATTTCCATTTGCCTAAAATATTTGACTAGTCAAATGGCAGGGTGTGTCCAGTCCATAATGCCCAAACAATGTTGAAACTATGGTGTGGCCTGCAAAATGTCCTGATGTCAATATAATTGAAAACCTGTGGGGCATGATGACTAGTAAAGTATACGATATAAATTTTAGACCACAAAATAGAGACACGTTGATAAATTTTATAAAACAAACATGGAATGAGTTAAGTGATGATCCTCTGTTAATCCTTTATTCTTCCATATCCCGTAAGCTAAATGAAATTTTAGAAAGAAACGTTAGGTTTTTTTATGTATTTTTAATTGAATTTTATAACAGAATAAAAAAATGGGAAAAATAATCACATTAGTAGATATGTTGCAGGCAAATGGGTATTTTAGCCAAATGGCTTCTATCTAGGCAATTGCCTTCTGCCTGGGCAAATGTTTTTATCAAAATATTTTTCATTTAAAAGACATTTGCCTAGATAAATGGCATTTTTCGTAGTTATTGTTGGGCAACTGAGTGTTATATATTTGATAACATAGTAGACGTACAGTGTGTTTTGCAGACTACAGTAAAAAGCAAAAGCACATGTAACATACACACAGTTTTGCATGACTGTCTGGTTATTTAAATATTTCTATTTCCATTTGCCTAAATATGCTTAGGTAAATAAAATCAAATGCTATTTGACTAGTCAAATAGCAGGGTGTGTCCAGTCCATAATGCGCAAACAATGTTGAAACTATGGTGTGGCCTGCAAAATGTCCTGATGTCAATATAATTGAACACGTGTGGGGCAGGATGACTAAAAAAGTATACGATATAAATTTTAGACCACAAAATAGAGACACGTTGATAAATTTTATAAAACAAACATGGAATGAGTTATGTGATGATCCTCTGTTAATCTTTTATTCTTCCATATCCCGTAAGCTAAATGAAATTTTAGAAAGAAACGGTGCTATGACAAAATATTAGATATTACTATTTTTTAGATGTTTCTGATATTGTTTACATATTTTTTCTAAATTCATTAATCTAAAATTTGTTATAGATCATTCATTGTTAAATTTTATGATTTTATAAAAATATATTTGCTAATATTTTTTTTATAAAATAACTTTATAAAAATAATTTAAAATGGATTGACCTCATCATATGACTTAAAAAAGTATGTATATTTGTATATTCTTGTACAACTTTTTTGAAATACTGGATATTGCAGGCAGGCTTACACGATACATCTGTTGTACAACTTTTTATTGAATAGAACCGTACTTAGCATGATGTAATTAAATAAACTATTATTTTATTTTATTAATTGTTTATGTTTTTTTATGCGTTTAATTCAATTGTAGTATTACTTTAACCATTTGGTCTACCTGTTTTCCTTATGGCCAATGGTATTTTAATATCTCCTATATTATTATTATCTGTAAGGCTATTAAAAGGCAATTTCCTTGTCTTGGACTTTATTAACCATCTCATTTACCATGTTATTTTTTTCTGTTTTCTGCAGATTCAAAACATTTTCTACCGTTAATACAGGCATGCTTTAGTTGGTAATACTTCTGGCTTCTCTTTTTCAAAGATACATTTTTCTTTTGAATATCTAATCAGAGCTTCGACAACATTTTCGTTAGTGTTTTTAGTTTCATTTTTTTATTAAAACATAAATAAATAATATTTAACAATAAAACCAAATAAATAAATATTTAGGTTAGGTAAACTACTATTCAGCGGGTTTCATTAGTTGTTATAAGCATAGTTGCCGGACAATGACATCTACCAATAAAAAAAAACAAAATCGCCTGCAATAACAAATTAATTAAGATTTTCGGCGGCTTTCATAAACTTAGATGCATAAAACCACCGGAAAGCGGGTTCCTTTATATAATTAAGCAATGCTGCCGGCGGCGGCGGTTGTTTAGCCAGTGCCAAGAAGGAAACTTTACACATCTTGCTTATTATACCCTTAAATAAAAGATTACTTATCAAATTTTTGCTTTAAATTTCTTTTCACTTTTTTGTTAGCATACTGTATAGTTATTTTTTTCAGCGTCCCGATTTCCATCTGTCAGCAAAATGGTCTGCTGCGTAGGTGATTATGTGAGTTTTATAAATGTTTGATGTTGAATGTTTTAATGTTCGCAAAAAGTCTAAAATATGTGTAGGGATTTTGTTTTAAAATGTGTTTTCTTAAGTATGTGCAGCTTGTTGTATTTAGGTGTTGTATATCCTTTCACAGAGAAAATAAAGTGGATTAATAACATGAATGTTTTTATCATTTTGAATTTATAATACATTACGTTACTAACCAGGAAGTCATACTCATACCCATGCTTGTTATTTGTTTCTAATTACCAAAATAAGGTTAAAGGTTAATAAACACCCTTATTTCAGATTAGTCAAAGATTCGTATATTATAATTTAAAACTATTTTCTTGTCACCCATGTTAAATAAATTTTAAACCACCATCCTTTATATTAGGTCTGGAAGGGCCATTAGTTAGGCGGTACAAGGTTTAGTACCAAACATGAAAAACTGGTACCTGCAAGAACCTATGGGTGTTTAAGTGCTCAATTCGGTCGAAAATGTGATTAAACACCGGAACCCTTGCATTGGTCAGCTGAGTGAACAAAAGCAAAGCTGGCGCGCCACGTACAGGTAGCAACTCTGGAGACTCAGTGCAGGATCTCATGCACTTTTAGTGCGCAGGCTTCAACACCCACCGCATAGATTAGTTGTCTGCGCACAGACGTATATTTGCACAACTTACGTAAATTTTAGTAATATAAGTTTAACTGTAGATGACTTTAGGTAACTAGCAAATGATTGTCTGCATCACCATAAATTAAACCCCACAAATTGTAATTCAATAATAATTATTAACTCTAAGGTGCTGGAAAATCTTAAAGTATAACATCATCCAACATTTTGTTATATTAACCGAATAAGTAATTAACTCAACAATAATTATTAATATATTGTTTTTAATATTACAATCCTTACTTTTGTTTTAGTAGTTTTTAATACGTAGCTTTTAAAGTAGGATTATCTTCACATGAAGCGGCAAATTTGTACGACTGACTAAAAGCGCCAAATATAAAAATTATATATATAATTTTGTCTATTGACTTTTTGTTTGTTGTACCGGTTTTCGCGTAAATAAATAAAAACCTTTTCTCCGCATGGTCATTTTGTATCGCTTTTATCAAATTCTGCGGTAAAAAATCACTTTATTTATTTATTCTTTAATTAGATAGGAATTTGAGGGTGCCGAAAAATGGTTTTTAATTATTTACGCAAAAACCGCACATCGAATTAAAAAAACTGAAAATCAAATGAGTCCCTAACTAAATTTAAAGTTTAAAACATATTTTTAGTTAGGAAAAATGCAGTGGAGTACCATTTTTTTTTAAATATTTACCTTTAACTTTTTGCGAATGGTAAAAATATTTTTTTCTTGTATGCCAAAAAATGTCTCCTAATGCCTAAGAGGTGTCACCTATTTTTTTTTATATGGAACTTAGTATACTATATAAGTTTATAAAAAGACCATGTATTTATAAAAAAATAACATTCTGTTACGAAAAAAGTTTTGTTCTTATTTTTTAATGTAGAATCACCGCTTAGAGTTTGTCGGTTGAACTACTAAACACCCTGTATACGAACTTAAAATCATATGACAGGACATATTTTTATTTTTTGATGAATTTATGATTTAAAAAAAAAACGTTATTTGTAAATTTTAATAATATTTGTGCAGTCTCTACTAGTAATGTACCGAATGTTAAAATTTTTTCTATTCGTGAATGCGGATGTTGATTTTAAAAGCATAAGAAATTTAATTTTTGTTTTTTTTTGTATGTTGACTGTATCTGCTACATATATACAAACTTAATCAAACCTTTTTACTTTGTTTTTTTAATATATTATTATTAGGAATAAGATTATTTTGAATAAGGATAAATTTTTTTTTTTGCCTATTTGTTATTTTTCTTAATTTAAATTAGATTAAAACAAGAGAGACAGTATTTCTAAGTTTGTGGGTTGTTCCATGATAACATGTAATTTAAATTTTATACGTAAACGAGAATTATAAATCCTATAAGTTATATCTTAATTTCATATCCATCCAATTTATATATAATTTTTTAGTTCGTAAAATACATTCGCCAAACATTTGCATCTTTTCTTGCGAATGCAAATATCAAAATATAAGAATATTCGCAAATGCGAACATTCCTTACATTACTAGTCTATACCCAATCAACAAGTTTGTTTTTTAACTATAAAAGTGCTAAGATAATAGGAAAAACTTTCAATATTATTATTTAGCCAAACAGAATGACCGTACTGTCCACACGCTATATCTATTTTTAGGAGTAACCTTAACCAGTGCTTTTGTGGTGAGTTCTAGTCCTTTTAATAATTTAGGGTCCCCTAACGAGAAAAGTTTGCTGTCCTATATGTCCAAAATTAATTATTTTTGTACCTTAAAATATTCAAAATGTTACGATTTTTTACTTTCAAGTAACCGCCGATCATTTTTTACAATATGATTTTATATATGATATATGTTACATTAAATGGGAATGGGTTAAATACAGTTAAATTCAGTATACATGTTGTGCCAGTTTGAAATTACAGTAGGCAATTCTTGACAATGCATAAAAAGAAGACGGTCTTTAGCGAGATATTTGCTTCGCCTTCCAACGACGTATCATCGAAAGGTTTAAATGCATGCGTTTTCTATCTAATCTCTGCCTGATAGTGTTCCACACACTGAAACACAATTAACAGCATCGACCTGGCATAACGTACATAAATTTTGGTAGTAGCCATTGCTTTCTTCCCATATAGATGTTGTGTGACAAGCAAAAATCATAAATATGGAATGCCTCAACCAATTAAATGTATGCATTTATTTTGTAACCTATTAAAACAAAACTTTTAATTCCAATTTTTTAAGTTAATAAATTAAAATGGTGTTTAAGTAGGGTATATATACCAACCTTAGTCAAAAATAAAACTTTAATTTAATTAAAGCATGTAAGAAGGCAGCAAGATCCAGACTGGTGTTTATAAGTAATATATTTAGTATTTGTTTTTACATTATACCTGTTTATATTGAATTCTTATGGTAGGTATACTTAACCCAAAAATATTTTGGGTATCGTTTTATTAATAAAGCATTTCTTTGTTTTAAGTGTGTGAATGAATGTTTGTTGTAAATTTTTACAAGTTTTATACCGTAGGGACAGACCACAAAGATTTTTTACCACTCTTAAGTGCCAAAATGTGCAGTTGTATTTCACAGTAATTAAAAAGTACAAGATCCGGCTATATAAATGGACCAATTATCCTTCTTTTTAATAAAATATATATTTTTTCAATAAAGTTTTTGGTTGGCAAACCTATAACCTGCTGGCAATACCGTCACATTTTTTAAAATTTATTTAAATATAAAGTTTAGTTTGAGTAGATAATGCTCACAACAGGGTTGGTTTTAAAAAAGTAGTAAGTTTAGTAAAGTTTTTTTTTAATAAAACTCTATTTAGTCAAAAAAAATCTAGAAATACTAAACCTTAAAAAATTGTTAAATAGCTATAAATTAAAGGTAATTGTTGGTTTAACTATTATGCGTAGTGTATCTAAATTAAATAATATGTTTCTTTTTTATAGGAAAGTCATTTAATTTTAAATAAGGGTAATAAAATGGCACATAAAGAGAATCGGTTATTTAAAGTAATTGAATTTTAATTCAACAAAACAAAATACAATAAAGTATTTTTATTAGTGTAACTTGTGGCAGTAAACAATCAACTAACCACAAGTATTATAAGATAGGTATATTATATTGACCCAAATGTTGTCAAAAATCTCACAAACGGTAAAAACTGAATTGCTACTTGGATTTCAAGCCTTGTGATCGAGAAACAAATCTGGGAAGATAATCCTAAAATAATGAATGAAAGACTTTGGGGCAAAAACATGACAAATACACTTTTTGGCAAAAACATGTTTCTACGTATGTTCTAAGAAAATTTGCATAGATTGGTGCAAAAATCGTACAGTCAACGACGTATTTTTTAACAAAAGCTGACAACCCTGGATTTTTTAATTGTTGCTGTAAAAATAAAATAAAAGGTCTTTAATTCGACTCACATAATAGGGTATAGGTTTCGTTTTGATATTATTTTAAAGGTATTACTACAAAACAGGGTTAATGTAGTTATTTTTTATCATCCATAGTACCACTATCGCGTCGCCTACAGGTGTGGAAACCAACTGGCTGACCATATGGAATTAAAAGCATAGGAAATATTTGAGGTGGGATCTTGTCACCGTCCAACACGCCGGAGGGCAGACCAAAGCGGGGTAAGCCAGGAGACACTGATTGCGTTCTGTTTGAATATGCGGGTCGTTGCAACGGTGAATTTAAGGAGAGTACATAACAAGTTGGTGAAAGGGATTTAGTGTATGATTTGACTATGGTCGACGGTTTGGTTTCCATACCGGTATAAGTTACTATGAATTTTAATAACTGCATGTTTTGGCACTGGGGACTCGTTAATACATACCAAGGCGTTTAAAAGTAAATACTACCTATAAAACATCTAAATTACTATATTCTTATTATTTTGTGTTTTAAAACAAACTATTATCCATGCATTTTGCATGTGAGCGCTTATTATGCTTGTACTTCTTTACTTTTATGATCTTTCTAACCATAATTTTATAAGTGCTAGTAAAGAAAAATGTATATGCAAATAAGCACAATAATACCTTTTTATATATACAGAGCATTTCTTTAATATCCTTCTCCTTTTATTTTTTAACAGATCAATTTAAAAAATTTAAACTTTGTGAGAAAATAAATGCATAATTAATATATTTAAAGTGAAATTGACAGATTTAGGATGGCGGCTGAGCGCTATTTTGGAAAAAAAAATTAACAGGAACGGGGTTCTTGTGGCCAATTATTTTAAAGATCCTGACGAGCACTTTATAACCCTAGAATATAAAGTCAAAACCTTCATCTACTACAAAATGGCGGTACTTTAAAAATTATCTAAATACCTGATGTGGATGGCCATATTTCCTAAAGAAATAAAGTTAGATGTACTTAATGCGATTTTCTTAAAGCTCTTTTAAAGGATCATGTTAATAATAATATAATATACAGGGTGCATCATTAAAAACATATATATTTTTTGTTCTAACTTGTATATTAATACCAGTTTACGACTAAAGAGATCTTTTAAAGAACTTTAAAAAATACCACATTAAGCATGTACATATATCCACCTTACTTTATTACTTATATAGGGAAATATGGCCATTAAAAACAGGTAGTTTTTAAAGTACCGCCATTTTGTAGAAGGATTCTAGGGTTATAAATTACTCATCAGGAACTTTAAAATAATGTGTCACAAGATTCCCCTTTTAATTTAAATATAATAAAGACGGCGCCCAGCCTCCACATTTATATTTTTATCTGTCAATTTTACTCTAAAATATGATACTTTTGTAACAATTTTATATTCTAAACTTTTTTAAGTTAATCCGTTAAAAAAATTAAAGAAATGCAACGAATATTTTTGTTTTAATTTAACATTCTGTTTTTTTTTAAATTTTAGTAATACTTTAAAAATATAAGCTTAGACCAAAGTATTTAGCCCTAATTTTTTTACAATTTTTTTGCTCTTGACCGTTAAATACATTTGCTAAATCTCCTAAAAATTATTTAAATTATTTAAGGACTTTATTATTGAATTTTAAAAACGTAATTATTACCAAAATGTTAAAAGAGTGGCTGCAAAAACCTTAAAGTTTTTTGTAAACGGATTTTAGCGTTTCCAATGGATTAAAGATTTTTATCTAATTCCTAAAATTAATATAAAACTGTAAGTGTGGTATCGTTTATTTCTGCTTGACCTATGTGTAAAAATGTCCTTTAAATAAATTGCTAAAGCAACTAACATGTCATTTTTTTATGTTACATTAACTAACCAAAACTTACCTATACGATACATTTTTAAAACCTATATAACATTTTAAAATTACTATATTGTTAACAGTTAAAAGTACGGTTTCATAATTTTTTTAAGTATGCTAAACCTTTACAAAAAAATAGTAAATTAAGGTCACTTTATTTAAAATATTTTTTAAATAAAAACTAAATTAATTTTAAAAGCTTCCCTTTTTAAAAATAAAAACTTTATATACTAAAGCTAATTTAATTACTTTTTGCTTTTTATTAAGGAATTTAATAATATGCCGTTTTGTTGCAGCTCGTTTTAGACATAAATGCTCAAATTGCGTTGTTCCGAGATCTTCTTGTCACGATTGGACAGTCAAAAGATTGTCCCGAGCACAGAGAAAGGATTCGAAAATTGCGACGAAATTGCGTGGAAGCCTGCAAGAATACTAGTCAGCTTATATTGCCTTATATTCGAAGGTTAGTTATAGTAAGTAATAAAACAGTTTTTATTGAGGAGCTGGTATTTAATTTTTTCATTACCATACACAGGGTATCCGGGAATATCTGGGCGATGTGTCTGATTCATATGGAACACATAAAAATAATATGACAAGTTCCTATAAATTTTATTGTCCCTCTTTACTAAGATATGTGTTCTTAAAGAACGCCGCTGAAAATTGGAAACTTTTAGAGTACTTGGTATATTCAAATATATTTTTAATATGACAGATATTACTAGAAACTCCTTAAAATAATTCCCCCTTAGAACTATTGTATTTAATAGGGCTCCAGGGGCGGACTTACCCTTACACAATAGTGCCATTTATTTTAACATCCTGTATATTAGCGAAATAAAAGAAGTATTTTTAAATAGCCTAAAGTCTTATATAAAAAATGTTTTTTTTGTTTGATATCGATAAATTAAAGCCTTTAAAAAAAATATGTTTTTGCTGTATTGAATAATTTTGTATGTCAGCGTAACATGGGCTTCCTCTTAACTTATATATTTCCTAGCTTTAATTATCGAAAACTATGGAACCCTCTACAATGATGCAACATTGATTTTTATGTTGGTGAAAATAAAAAAATCTTTTTAAAAAGTGTTTTGGTGCCAATTGCAAAAGAATAACCTAATGTTTTTAGATGTTTCCACAACAAAAACTTGTTTTGGCCGAAAACCCCTTAATTTATTGAGAATAAATAAAAATACCTTTATTTAGCTTAAAATTGAAGCTGTCCAAAAATACTATTTTTATTTCTCTAATATACAGGGTATAAATATTTAGCACTATTGTGTAAGACCAAGTTCGTCCTTGGCCCTCTAATGTTTGCAAATGTTCTAAAAGGGCCCATTTTAAGCAGTCGTTAGTAATATCTGTCCTATTAAAATAATGTTTCATTATATCAAGCACTATAAAGTTATTCAAAAAAATCCGATTTTCAGCGGCGTCCTTTAAGGGCACATATCTCGGTAAAGAAGGGCTTTCGAAAAAAGTTTACGGGAACTTCTCATAATATTTTCAACTATTCTACATAAATCCGAGAAATTGCGCACATATTCCCGCACATTTTTCGGACAAAACCAGCCTCTCACAAAGAGTACCAGAATTTTAATATTTTTTAATTGCTTATTGCGTACTTTACCACGTAAATTTATGAATAAAAATGTTTTATTGCCAAAAATATTATTTCATTTTATTTATAAAATTATATAAAAATAAAAAGTCATATTAAATTACTTTTTCTCTTTTTTTTTTGACATAGAAGCTTATAACTTAAACTAAACATTGCATTTTTTCAGTGTTCTTAAGTTTCTGTGCGAAAATATTTAAAAAAAAGTTTTGTTTTAAATCTCAATAACCTTGTTTAGTTACTATTATAATGAAATACCTTTAAAGTAGGATAAATAATCTTTTCAAGATATTTTCCAATTAATTACGATTTTGTGTTTTTTCACAATTTATTTGAGCATGATAGTCAGCTCATTAAGAAGGTTATTAATTGGTAACACATAAATAAATTAAATATTATACAACAAGAGTAGCAGCAGGTTTTGTTTAAATAAACTAAAATTTTCACATTTTAAAACTAGTAAAAGTTTAACATAAAAACATTGGGTTAGGGTATTGTGTTTGTATAAATCTTGTAAAGTATATTATTATAAATTCATTTCTTTTAAGCAGGTAAAATTGTTTCTGCAAATATTTTTTAATATAGTACAACTCCGTCGTTTTTCATAACTTATCTAAATGTGATGGTCAGTGCAGTTAAGTTAAAACTCCGGGTATTAAAATTAAAAAAGGAGGAAGATTTCTTTCAAGGAAAAGAGATAATAAGGCAAAAATAACAAGGCATTTTACTTTTAACACAAATATTTATTTAGACAGGCTATTTTCTAGCTGTAATAAAAAAATATTGAACGTATTTCTTAATAAATTCTATAAAAAACTTTTTATAAATATGGGTTCGGAAATACATTGTTGTAAATATATATATATTTAAAACTGCTAGCTTTTAATTATTATTTTTATTTATTATAATAATATAATATTTCTTATCCGATATTTGACCTATTTAGTTCTAATTGAAATAAATTTATTTAGTGGCGACTCAAGTGGCTACTAAACAACAAAAGTCTTATAAAAATAAACGCCACTGGGTTTGGTACAATTTTTATACTTTCCTAAATAAGGCAAATAAATATAAATTAAAATATATAAAAATCAGTTAGGGGATATAAAGAATATTAACTTTTATAGAAAAGTGTATCAACTTGTATTTTCAAAACAATGCGTTTTCGGACTTATGTTTTATAAACACTAAAATATATGTTTAGCCGTTTTTTACCATAATTAGAAAACCTACAAATAATTCTTGCAGCCTATTTACACCTAAAATGTAATAATGACCGGTCTAAATACTTAAATATATATTTTTTATTTAAAATGTAAATTTTTGGACTGGTAAAAATGTCTTGTATTTTAAAAGGCAAATTTATTTTTAAATCAAAAATATATTTTTTAATTTATTGGGTAAAATTTTATAATTGCAGACGTCAGTGGATAAGGGTGTTATGTCACAGATACTTGTTTTAAGTAATTGATATTTTAACCTGTTTTGACGTAGATTTTATTACGGATCTTAAATCACAAACAGACAAAATATTTTTATTTATAAAAGAAAAAATTGCAATCTTTTAAACTTAAAATATTTGTCCGCTTTAACTAAAGCGGGCAAATATTAACTTATTGCAGTGCAAGTATCAGAATAACAAAACGTCACACATCACGCACCTATATCCACTGATGTCTTCAATTACTATAGTAAATATGACTTTTTATAAATTTAACCAGCTAGGCTTTTTATAAAGTTACAAAATAAGCCTACCTTTATGTCTTTTATCTACTAAGATTCTTAATATTAAAAATTTTTTAATTTAAATTTTGGTATTCTATTTTACCTTTTTTAAGTTTTTTTGGATAGTTAATATAAAAAAACTTATATTTTGCTAAACCAAAATAAATGCTTTGTGCATATTCTTACAACTAAATGCTACCCTACACTATTGGTCCAATTAACTTACCAAAAGATGTCTAAAACTTTCTTATTTAAACATAATATAATATTTGGCAGTATTCGAAATTAAATGGTTTTAAATGAAGGAGAAATTAAAACTATGGATATTAAAATAATTTATTCCAGAGCTTTTTATTTGCTTTTCTTAACAGCCCAACATAATACCGTCAAATTTAGTGTAATATTTATTTTTTTAGTGCTATTGATGAAGGAATACCAGCTGATAATCAAAATTTAGTCATGTTGTACTTTATGGCACAGTTATTTCATAGAGAGCTTTGTAAATCTCATCGGCTAATACAAATTGTGCCCATGGACATGTCTGGATATTACGGTAGGTTTTAGTTTAATAATGTTTAGTTCACAAGCGTTAATAAAAATATTGTAGTCCATGTATATCTAAATCAAAACCTATATAAATATTTATACATATAAATATTATTATTCAATTTATAATAATTTAATTTGTATTCATATTGTAATTATCAGCAGAAAAATATCATACAATAGAAGTAGCAAAAGCTGATTGTTATTTAAAATAACTTTTAAACAAAGTTTTTATAAATTTTAAACTAGCAAAAGGTTTTAATAAAAATTGAGTAGGGTTAAACAATGAACAAGGAACAGATTAATTAAGCAAACCGAGCTGAGCTTTACGTTTTTAATAGCGTAAGCATTTACATTTTTACAAACCAAGTAATTAAAAACCGAATATTTTAATATTTAACCAAGTTCGTATAAAATCTGCCTAAAGGCAAATTAATTTTTTATTACCAAAACCCAAATTATTTAATAGCAAATAACCCTTTATATATATATTTTTAACAAATTAGAAAATTTTACTTAGCAATACCATTTTCCATGATCTCTCAATGATAGTAATTAATGCATCTGTATAAATATTGCGTTATTCTACCCATATTTTGTTTCGTGTATTTGATACATAAGCCCCATCCCCTTCGAGAGGAAAACGGGTAAACACTTATTTTATAAATTACTCTTCTTTTGATAAATTGTTAATAATTTAAAAAAAAAAGAAAATTACCACATAGTATAAAGTAACAGTTCAGTGTGTAATAACTTTTTAGCATGAAAATAACGAACAACTTACCCTATTTTTTTTAAATAAGGCTAATGTTGTGACTTATTTTTTCTAAAGATTGGTAAAAATATTAAGAAAAAGTTTTATATTGTTATTTTTATAATCAGTCGCTTAAAAAATGCTTTCTAACCAATTAAAATTTGAATTTTTATATTTTTTTATTATACAGTCATAACGTCATTATTTTATTAATAAGTACTTTTTGTCTACATACAGACAGACCTTACTAACATGACGTATGTTTTTATTTATCAAACTATTCCTTTGGTCTTTTTATTTAAAGAAATATTAATAAGGTGACTAAAACACTTAGTTTGTAAGGCAAGGAATAAGATAAAAAATATTAATAATTTAATTTAAAAACACGACTCGATGAAACCACTTACAAATAATGTCATAGCCTAACTAAATTTAAAAACAAAACAAGCCTATGCAAATATAATGCCTATCAAGCGGTAGATTTTTAGGGTCGCCAAAAACACCGAAAAGACCGGAAAAAAACAATATGATGGGTTTCCGGCTTAGGTTACGTCATTAACCGTTGTATTATTATACGTTTTTAAAACTTTTCGAATTGCGCGGTTTGGCTCCCTTCTTTGGTTTTAATGCATCTTAATTAACCTTAATTATGACCCAGTGACTTTTTTCCCTGTTGCAAATGAAGTTTTTGCATAGTGTCAGATTTGTACTTTTTCTTTGTTATGGTAATAATAATTGTTAAAATAAATTGTTATTTTTTTAATTATTATAAATTTGGTTAGTAATTATTTAAATGGCCTTGTAGACGAGCCGCCGCACCTTATATTAAATATCTTTAGAGCATCTAAAATAACTAATTTCTTTTTTAGATAATCGGGCAGGACCCTCGAATCTGGGGAACGTGATTAGTCAAATTTTACTTTGTAAGCAAATAACACCTGATTTTAATCATGAAGAACTATGCAGTATTGCCAGGATTTTCAAGAAATTGGCAGTATACTTAAGGAAATTGGAGAATATATGCCAAAACAGGAGAACAACATAGGTAAGTTACTTTCTTATTGTAACATATACTCAAATACAGTTTGTTGTGAAGTACACCGCATGACCAAGGCAAGAATTATACAGCCGTTAAATTTCGACGACGTACTCAGTCGGTAATGACATTTTACTATGAAACGCTACATGATTGAACAACGCGTAGAAATCTTTAAAACTTATTATCCAAATCAGTGTTCGGCTTGCCAAACGTTCCGTGCACTGCGTTTAATTTATGGTATTCCCACCTAGGTCCTGCGATTTAACTCCGTTGGATTTCTTCTTGTGGAGCTACATTAAATCTCGAATATATGCGGACAAACCAAAAACGATTGCCGTCTTAAAGGCTAACATAACTAGCACCATGGGTCAGATTGGGCTAATTGGGTAATTTTGTGTCAGAATGTCATCGAAAGGATATGCTTTAAAATAAAAAATTCAGCCATTGCAACATAATTTTCATATTTTGTTTTATTTTCATTTAACGATAGAGCGCTGAAAATAAAATATTTCAAGCGATAGTGCCCACATCGTTTTTCGATAGTCGTCGTCACATGATGTAAAGTACCATGTGTTTAAATTGTACGTCACAATATTTATTTATTTTCGTTAAAGTATTTTTATATATAATTATGTTGTTATAAAACCTGTTATAAAAACCTTATATTACTGAGTTATTGTTTCTCATAAGAAATATAAACAAACACTAAAATATTATTTCTTTTTTCAGAAAGATCATCAGCCTTAAATGAAGATATTTCAAACCAGTGGACCAAAAAACAAAGAAGCTTTTATATAAACATATGGACTTTCTTTGTTGTACAGCTCAACCAAATTATCTATGACAAAGAAAAAAGACTAATATGAGAGAAGAAAAGAAACAAAATACCTAAAAAAATAGAAAAATTAGTATCTACATACGTCCAAAATAAAACGTTATTAAAGCAATACTTGCTTAACATGGTCAATAATAAAAATTTAATATGGGTCCATTTTTTCCAATTTGGTGTCAAAAATAAAAAGATTTATATTATATAGTGCTTGTAAACATATTATTTAAATAAAAATAACAAGCATTAACATGCAGTTTATTTATTTAAAATAATACTATTTCCAACAACATTGTAGCTTTTTAAAATAATGTAATTACCTTTTGACTTAAATGGTCCAAAAATATGGTATTTGGTAAAGTCCAAAAGCTGCATTTTTGTTTGTCTAATTTAGGCAAAATCAAGATTTACACAAAAGACAGTGGCGACATTTTTTTGTTAAAAATATTCGTTTAAGCGCTGCCCTAACCGCCACTACACGTCAAAGATTTAGTTTGGTTTATTGAATTAACACCCTGTATCTTACAGATTTTATAATAATAATTAACTTATTTCCTTGGTTTCCTTCTTAGAGTTATTAATTAAAACATAAATAGGGTAAATAAACAAGACTGTTGATACCAAAATAAAAACATAAATATTATTAAATGGCAAGAGACAAAAAATTAATTGATATATCATTTTAAAGCTCGTTTAACCCTTATCATATTCCTTTAGTTAAAAGTAGTTTGCTTATACAGGCAATTTATTATTATACATGAAAAAATTGACAAGCTGTCAGACCAACGAAAATGATAGCAGAAACTTCAAACTTGGCAGTTGTAGTTATAATCAAGAGACCTTCTAAATAAGGTATACTTGACCCTTCTTTCTATTTAGGAAGATTGGGGTTAGTCTAAAAAATTTTCTTTTAGAATTGAAAATTGAAGGATCCGAGAGTTTTCTCCTAAATGACCTGGAGTGCCCAAAATAAGCGATGTTTTGTTTTCAAATGACTCCTCTGTTTAATATTTCCATTGCAGAAAATTTACTATAAGGAATGGTACAGAATACAGACCAGAGATAGAAAGAAAGCTTTTTCAACTCTATTTTAATTTCTATCGAGTTAAAGAGTTTATGTCCTATCTTTTGGCCTTTTAAACTAATGTATTGTCTTTAGTAAGGTCAAAAACTATGGATACTGTTTTCTTATCTTACATGCGGTAGTTAAGTTATACATACACACGTTAAGCACGCAACCTATTAGTCATTCCATTAAAAAATTTAAAAATAAAAATAAGTTTTCTTTTACGCAGTTAAGTTGGGCTTACAATGTTAATCAAATAAAAGATTATTTTTAAAACGTTTGTAAAGTAAGGGTGTAACAAGAAAAGTAAAACACAAAACAATCTTTCAAATCTTTTAGTTTAATTAATGATTTTTAAGAAGGTAACTTTTCTTAAAATTAAAATTATTTAATTTTTATTTTATTTTTTAATATTATTGTTTTCAGTATTCAGTAAATTGGGGGTATGGAAATAGGACAATAATTTATAATAATTATATTTATTTTGTGTGTTTTTTTTTCTATGGATTTACATTGTTAAATAGTCAAACAGTTTTAAAACCATGCAGGGTGTCTAGTAACTCAAAAACTTTAAGAAAGGCGATTTTACAATAAAAATTGAGAAAAACTTCATATGAACTATGTGTGTCCTAAACGTCCTAATTTTTGAACTATGGGGGTTAAACATAAATAATTTTCTTACCAATTCAAATATATTTTTAAATGGTAGATGCCCCCTTTGCATCAAGAGACATATTTTTTAAAATTCTCATTTAGTTTAAAACAAATTTGATCCTTTAACTTTTTTATTTGGTGTAAAGTTTTCACGTAAATAAAAAAAAATATTGGCATGGTCATTTCGTATTGCTTTAATCAAAATTTGCAGTAAAAACTGACCTTTATTATTTATTTGTTAATTGTTAACTGTTTAACTGTCAATTTGTTGACGTCATTTAAAAAGTGTATTTCTCTATCCGAAGACCACTAAGGACAGGACCGGCGCCTTCACCATAGCTGGTGTAAGAGGACTGGAGTCATAGAAACCCTTCTGGTCGCTGTATAATGTTCATCTACCACTTGTGATTTATTATGCTAGGGGGTACTTAATACAACTAAAACCCTAACTAATTGCCACTGACTTCTTGGAGACAATAAAGCCGGTGAGCTACAGACTTTACTAAAACAGCTCAGTACCAAACTTCGGGATTACAGTCCAGAACTGCTGGATAACCTAAACTTTTAATTTTTTGTTCATTTATTTATTATATTTTACGAATTTTTATTTTAGACTTTAAGATAGCTAAAGTACGTGCTAATGCTGAAGATTTTTTTACCCATTTAAGTCAGGAATGACTTTATAAGACAATTGTGTTATTTAAAAACTTAGTATTCCCCTTTAAAATATTGTTACATAAGCTATGCTTATTTAAAAAAAAAACAGAATTTGACCTCCAAAAAATTGGTTGCATTGTAAATAGGAATATTGATTATTTGACAACAAAAATTTGTACAAGATAAGAAATAAAATAAATGGCAACAAACCTATACGTTATTTAAAACATAATAGTCAGCAGTCAGGTTAGATCTTTTTTAAATTTTTGTTAATATTATAAATACTTATAGCGGTGTTGCCCTTAGTTTTTTTCTGTTAACTTGTAAGTAGCAAATTTTATTGTCAAATTATACTCTTAGTTTTCATGCAGTAAATTTTTTAAAGATCAATGAATACATCGTTTTTTAAAATACCCATAGCTTATGTTTACTTTTTTTTTGGTGGGGATAGATTTAATTCAAGGATCGCAAAAAAATATACATGATGGTCCCACCCTTTAAAAAATTTTACTGTAGGGAACATTCAGTATAAAATTATATAAATTAAAATGTATTAAACACCCATTTCGTAAGGCGTTAAATATATTTTTCTCTAAACTTCTTGTTCAATTATAATAAAATATAGCCTATAGCATTCCTGAATGTGAAAGAGTTTTTATGGTCGGTTAAGTATTTCCGAAAATCCGCATTTTCAAACGAACGATCAAAGTCACACACGTTACGTCTTTATTTATAATATTGGTGCTACTAAATTATTTTTATAAAAAAGAAATCTGCATTCGCAGAGAATCAGACCTATACCGCTCGCGTGACAATCGAGCATTCTACCACTGCACCACCGGAGCTTACAACTAAGTTACAAACTTAACCCATTTATAATATTAGTATAGAATAATATACATATGTCATTATTTTTATCTAATATTTTTGTTTAATCAATGATAAAATATGATCTATAGCACTTCTGAATAGTGTAGCTTTCTTATTGTCAAAGAGTTTTTATGATCGGTTTGGTATTTTCGAAGATTAACCTTTACAAAGAAACAAAGTTATAGTTTATCCAAAATAGCCGACAGACTTTGTTGGGCGTTAATTATATTTTTCTCTGAACTTCAATTATAATAAAATATAGCATATAACACTTTTAAATAATGTAGCTTTCTGAATGTAAAAGAATTTTTATGATCGGTTCCAGTATTTCCGAAGATTAGCGGCTACAAACAAACAAAGTTACAAACTTTACCTCTTTACAATATTTTATGTATATATAAACATACCTAAGGTTGGTTTTCACCAATCTCTTAAGCAGGCGCGGCCAGTGGCTTTTTTCGTAGGTGGGGCAAATTTTGTGAACAACTAATTGCGCCTCGCTTCATACAATGTGTTACATTTTATATACAATAAACATAAACCATTTTTATGGACAGACAGACTAGTTTTTTTACCGATCTAAAGCACTTGTTTTCTGCATTTTATTTTCGGACGTCCCTTTCTTTACTTCTAATCGTTTTCGATGTTTTAAAGTACCATAAATTTTACATTTAAATATTTTTGATTCCATCGTTTACATATTACACGTTAAGTAACCTAACCTAAATTTTAAAACAGAAACAAGTTTACTGATAAGACCTGCGCATTCACCACGACGCATGGCAGCACAAAAGACCACCTCGTTAACGTATTCACTCATTGTATCAAGGGTTGCCTGTAGGCATTGATCGTGAGACAATTAAACTTCTCTTTTTGGTTTTAATGCATTTTGGTCATACTAAATTACGACCTAGTGAATTATCGCTAAGCAAGTTTTGGCATAATAATAGATTTGTGCTTTTTCTTTTATTATTTTTTATACATTTTATTATAATTTAGGTAAGTCATTGACCAAATGACCTTATGGAGCTGCGCCTGCACTTAAGCAGCTTTATTGTTAAGTAACCTATTTAAAAATATTAACAAATTGCCTTTTATGCTGCAACTACTTTTATAAATTTTATGTAGGGTAAGATATTTACATATAGAAGGTGATTCTTAACATATGCGTATAAACTTGGGTAATTATTGCTAAAGACAAACAATGACTTATATTAAAAAGTTAATATTGTTAAGAAAAATAAGAAAACACTCTTTTAAAGAATTATAGAATTAAAAAGTTTCAAAATAGTTTTAAAAAATTATCTTAAAGCAAAAATAAACAAAAAATACTTGTAAAATTATGAAAAAAGGCGTCTTGAGGGATATTTTTTGTTAGCTGCTTACAGCAGCTGCAAGCACTTTCCTTTTTTAACAAATCAATGACATCAGTGCTTACAGCAGCTCACAACGGTTGTTAGCGGCGTCGGGAGATGTCTAACCACTGTCTAACAGGATTAAAAAACAAGGAGGGGAAAATATAGCCGAATTTGACGTTAAAAGTGAAACAAAATTGACTAAATGTTATACTAATAACAATAACAATAGTATGTGTGGGAAACCATGTGAAGGATTAATTAACCTGCCATTAAAGATATTGCGCATTTTTATTATTTTTTATTTCATTTGTCAGTAGCGTATTTACCAAAAGGCCGAGTTGGCTAAAGCCCATGGCGGCGTTTGTTAGAGGGGGCGGCAGATTTTGTACTTATAAATAATTTTGTGTATTTCGAATTTAATTTTGTACGTAGAAATGAAAGTAAGGACCTTTTTTTTTTTTTTTTGGTCGAGGGGCGGCGAAAATAAAATAGCCTACGGGCGGAAAATTTGTAAATGCGCCTCTGATTCACATTATAATGACTTGTTAGCAGCTCTAAGATACAAGAATCAGAATAATATCCCTTTGATAAACAAAAAATAGTTCAGAAAGCGCCCGCACTTTTTTACAATGTCTTAAGATTATTTAAAAAAATTAAATGTTTTTGTTTGATGTGTTTTAAAAGCGTGTTTTTAACTATATTTATTTTCCACTTTTTTATTTGATTGAAAATTGAAAATAGCGTGGATGGTATGAGAACCCACGACCGGTGAATCCGACGTCAGCGAAGAGCGCCTTAGCCCGCTCGGCCAACGAATGCAGTTAAAGTGGTTGGTTTAAGGCGGGGTTGGTCATACGACCATGTTTGCACTGCAGCCTCTTGGCTTATTGTGCACCCCTGTCCTATTACAAAAGTCCACTGCCCTTTATCAGGTTTAGTAGATTTCTGATAGAAAATTAAATATATTCATTTTTAAAAGGACACTTCTCACCTTATAGTAGAGTACTAAAGGCATACCAAACATAATCATAACCTGTTTATTATTATGAAAGACCAAAAAAACCTAGCTAATTATTCTGTAACTATAAATAGTTTACGTTTTCTTTATTATTTGTGTTTAGAATTGACGTTATTTCCTTTTAATAATTAATTATCTCCTACGTAAATATATTTTACACTTTATTTATGCCAATGTTTCCCATGTTTACGGGTATAGGTTAAGAATAAACCGGTATATTATATTACAGTTTAAATAAAGATGTCAGTCGCTTTAAAGGTAAAAGTTACTAAGTACATTTTGTTAAAAAATGTTCAAGCATTTTAGGTTATTTTGAAATGGTAAAAGTTTTTGAAAAAAATACTTTAATAGTTTTCATTAATGACATTTATAAATCTTTATTAAAGTGTTATATTTAACAAAGCTGGTTAATCTTTTGTTCTTCATTAAAAATCTTGTATAAAAATGTTGTTATTCCCTAAACTATAAAATATTACTTAGTGAGTTTTACCTTTAAACCGAAGATGTGTTCTCGAAGTGTTATGGCTGGGTGTAAAGTTCCTAGCAAAGTAACCAGATCATTGCTAAAATTGTATGACAGATTTCTGACGTTTAAAGTGATCGATTTAATTCAACTTTTATATAAAATGCTTCTTTTAGTCGCTAGAAAGCGCCACATATTTTAGGAAATATTGACGTTTTATAATTTTCCTAAAGGGGTTATAATTGATTTTAATATTTTTGATATAGACACATAAATCCCTATTTCAATTGGTTGGTACTCGGCTTCAAAAAGTGAAAGTTTATAAAAGTTATTTTATTGGTCTATTCGCGCGTTTCCGACAATTTTTTATTATCAACATTATGTTATTAAGTAAAATGGTACTAAAATGTATTATGTAGTTAAAACAAGATTTTATTAAACGTTTAAGTGGTAGGAAACACAAAGTTATTTTTATTTTAAAATAAATATTTGTATTAGTTATGTACCTATTATTAGTAAGAACATTAATTTTTAAGAGACTCGGGGGTGAACGAACGGACCGAGCAGCAACCATCCAAGTTATAGAATGAATGGTGTGTAAATGGGAAGGAGTAGGGGTCAAGTTACAATAAGCCTACAGGCTGCAGTGCACCACCTAGGGGGACAGTCGTCGGACCTGGGTGGGATGACCCCGAAAGGGCGAAAAAAAACAAACTAGTAAAAGGAAGGTATTAAAACAAGAAAATCATGAAACATATTGTATTTTTATTTTTGTATATTATGTTTTACAATAAACATTTATACAGTCGTCAGATATTATGGTGCTAGTTGGGTAAACGTGCAATACATTTTACCGTGAGGCAACTAATAGGTAAATTTAAGTGTAAGTACACATACACCATATACAGAGTGAAAAATGTAACCAAGCTATTGAAATATCTTATCGTCTTACAAAATAAATATTTAAACATGTATTTTATTTCTTTTATTACGACAAATATGTTTGCCTTTGCGTAGGTTTAACCATTTACTTTTCTTGGGATGGTTATTATCTACAATATAAAGTTTAAAATAGATTCATATCTATTGTGATTGGGTTTTATATTTTCGTAATTTAGAAAACAAAATAAAAACACAGTTTTTAAACAGTTGATCGACAATATCTACCATCTTCTCCTGAGGAAACCCTAATTAAAACAATAAAAAAAAGAGGTTAGTAATATAATATTTCTAAGGTTGATTGTCAATTTTTCCTAGTTTCCCCAGTTTGGCCACGAGAACTTAGATTTACGTAGAACCAAAAGAAACTAATTTGGCCTATTTTGCCGGCCCCTTTGGTTGCATCCATTTTTTATTTATCTGTTAAATAACTTTATTAGGTAAGGATTAATATAAACCTGCTTACAATAGATTAAATAGTCATAAAGATTTGAGGCGTAAAACCGTAAAATGATTAATATTTTGTTTAAATATTGGCCCAATGACTTAATTACCAAGCGACCAAGATATAATCCTTTGTAGAGAGTAAGTGTAAGTCTTTGCATTTGGTGTAAATATTTTGTGGACCACAAGGCTTGTTCCAGAATTTTATAGGTCTATATTCAACCAAAACTAAAAGCTGCTTTTATCTTAGTAATTTCCCCAACTGTCCCAGCTTAATAAATTATCCTTAAATTTTTTAAAAGTGCTTGCAAAATTAAAGATATATCACTGTGTTCTTCTTTAAAAAAACCCTTTGAAATACTGGATTTTTAAATCAATCTTATTGTTATAATCCGGTAAGATGTAGTTAAGAAAATATATTTTAAATATAGAATTTTGTAAGTAATAATAATTAGTCGCCCTAATTTAAAATTTATTCCTATTTTTTAAACCAATTTAGTGTAAAAAGACCGCTAAAATTTACAAACAACACGGTTACCAAAAATAATAATTACTTCAAAAAAACTTTGTTTCAAATTATCTAACAAAAAATTATTAAATGTTACAATGTTAAGAAAAACAGTAATTACTAAAATAAGTCCCTTTTACAATCAGATCAATGCTTTTTTTATTAAGGTGTGCTGTAAAAAGAAACCCAAGAGCAAATAAAGCACACGTTTTACGCTTATTTTACCAAGGATATAAAATACACGTTCATACCTATGTTGTTCTTTTGCTAGCCATATGAATTTTATTTTTTTATTTATTACGATGACAATTTTGTTCCACCCTGTATGTAAATAGTTATGAAAACCATCAGTTTTAGAGTTTAAATATTTTCACTTTTGATTACATACTAAAAGTAGCTGTAAAGGTTTAAACATATACTTAATACGTAAAAATATTTATTATTTTTAGTCGTTTGAAAAACATAACCAATTGTACCACTTATTTTACTAAAGGATCAAAAATATGAAAATTTTAACACACGATTTTTTATTATATTTTACAATTAGTTTTAATTTTTAAAAGTTGTTAATATAAGGCGAAAACCAAAACAACTAAATATGGAAACCAGAATTCTTGTTGTTAGTAAAATTGGATCAGCTACTTTTAGTTCAACAATAAAACTGCAAGTATTGTTAATACCCGCAGTAAATATAATAATAAAAACAAAGTAAATATCAATAATAAATCTTTAGACTTTTGCCGAAAAAAAAATAAACCGGCTTTTAGCTTTACTTTTTGGTAAGGCTGCCAAAAATAAATAGAAACTAGAATATGTACATTAAATATAACAAGCTTAGAAACTATAATATAGAGCATTGGTTTAACATAAAATTTAATAAAGAAAAAGTTTAATTTAAAAATGAATATAACAATTATTTACCAAACAAAAACTGACATCAGTGCACTTTTTTATGCAGTGTTAAGTTTTATTATTGTTTTGTGTATTTAAAAATTTCCTAGTAATCTCATTCAGTTTTAAATCATATTTTTTTTGTCTACATTTATGTATCTATTCTTTCAATAAAAAAAAGCCCTAAAATGAAGGCCTACAATTCTAGTAGGTTTCATATTAAAATTTAATACGTAAAGACACAACAAGTGGGTAAATAATTATATTAACGGTATTTTAATTTATATAAAAAACTTAAAAATAAAAAATTGCAACATTATGAAGTGATTGTCTTGCTGACTTATACCTCAAATGGACATACGCTACGCGAACATATTCTGCTTTCAATAACGCAAATTTGGCGTAGCGAATGCCGGCGTTCATCCGCGTAGCGTATCTCTGTCTGTGCTTATACACAAATAACAAAACAACACATTAACATTTTTTAAAGTAAATAACAATGGGCCGGCTATTTTTTCCCACTTTAAGTGATAGATAGCTTGTAATTTGTAGTCTTTTTTAACATCGTATTGCAGCTATAGGTTCAATAAAAATTAGTAAAATTATCCCTAATGGTTTTTAAATATATGTATTTAAATTTTCAATATGAAGACAATTTTTTCTAGAAAATATTACAAAGCGCAGAGAATATATTCTTAAAGGAAGACAGACACCTTAAATACCTTAATTTAACACCTACCTAGTCTCTTTTTGAGAAAACATGCTTTAAATTGGCATTTTGTTTTATTGAATGTGGTTTATGTTAAAGTCAATGTATACTTTTTCTAATTTTGCAAATAAGTTATTTAGGTTCTTGTCATTATAAAACCGTATATAAAAAATTCAATCTTGACATAGTAATAATAGGCTGATATGACACTTATTGTAAAATAAGGACAAATGTATTAAGAAATATTGCAAAAACTTACTTGTTTATTTGATCTTGTAAAATTAATAAACTATAAAATTAATATTTTTAAAAGCCAATACCTAGCACATTTTTAAACTTAGGAATAAAAAATTTACCAGTGGCGTCAGTAGAGGAACGTAGACTAAATATTTTTGTAAAATTTTATGTACGCCACTGCTTTTCCGCAAAAAAAACATTTTTGTAATCCCAAACTATTTTAAGGGTAAATTTGATTTTTCACGTTTTTACGCGATAAAAAAAAAACATTTTTACGCTAGTCAATTTATTATATTTAAATTAATTAATATTAATTATTTCATAAACATATGTAAATTATGTTACCATTACATTAAGAGTTATCTAATTCTGGAAGTCTAGCAGAACTTTAATATTAAATAGTTTATTTAAATTTTATACAAGGTCTTCCATTTTTTTGTCTTAATATTTTAACACCCAGTAGTTTAATAATTAAGGCGTTTAGGACATAACTTTATTTAAGCATTTCTGTTTAAAATTACCTAAGGATTAACACCCACAAGGATCAGCATTTTACTCTGTAATACCCTGTGTAGACTAATTTATGTTTTTTTAACCAGTTACTTTTACCCAAAGCTTTGTTTCAGTTAAAAGACATTTTATTACAATAAAATAGCTTATTTTAATTATTACTATTCACGGCTTTTAAAAGAACATTTAAAATATATTCATAATTGACTGCTTGTTTTAACCTATTCATTTTTAGTAAAAATTAATTTATTTTCTTTTATTTATTTATTTTTAAATTTTCCACTTATTATCCATACTCAAAACCTAATTTACTAAACTATACTAAGGGTATAGATACCCTGACTCAAAAAAATCATAAACTAATCAATTTTTTAATTAAAGTCAGTTTTTATCTTTACTGTGATGCCGAGCCTTTAAAATATTATGCTATGTAACATAAATAAAATAAAAAATAAAATTTAGTTTTATTTTAAATAAATAAAAATTAAGCTCTCCTAAAATCTAACTTTTTTATGTAAATGTTAAAATTAGGAATAATATAGTTGGTATCCACAAAATTAGTTAGTAGCAAGACTTTAATTTTTTTAGAAGTATTATACGGTTTTGAAATTTTGGTGGGTTGTAAAAATGGTTCTACAGGTAAATTTATTTTAATTTGCAAGTAATGGTAAATACTTTACTTTTACTTAAATTATTTGAATAGCATGATGATCTTGCAAATCCATTGTACAAAATTAGTTTACTTTTTATACCAAAGCTTTTTTTTATAGAAAATTTAAAAAAAGGATGTCGTAAATACTGCCAAATTAAAAATTATCTAAGAGCTTAAAAGTCAGGAATAAATCTATAAACTTTTACAAATTATATTATATAAATTAAAACGTTAACGTATTTTCTTTTTAATTTTTTTAAACTAATAGGTATAATAGGACTTATACTTTACAATATAATGTTTATTACACTTTTGCTAGAAAATGATATGACACGCAGATAATACAAAGAAGCTTTGACTTAGTGTGAAATTACACTACATATGATACACATTTCCTAAAAATAAACAGCGCAAAAGTTTCTATTTTTGTTTGTTTGTAAAAAAACCTTTAACAAAAATGTTTAAAGTATTTTGACTTACCCAAAATACGTTTAAAGTAATGATATTTTTCATATTAATTGCAGTATTTTAAATTATTGTATAAGTTGGTCAAGTACTTTTTAATTTTTAATACCGCACAAATTTAAAGACCTAACTTACAAAAAAATGTGCAGTGTTTATTTTTCTTTGTTTATCTAATTTTCTTTAAGTGCGTCAATGGTATTTAATAATTTGTCATTACGTATTCAACTTTAATTTTACTAATAAATACGAAAAATTGGTAAATTCTATTTTTTAATTTTAAATTTATATATCTGGTATCAAAATTTGCCTTTTACTGAAATAAACGAGTTATATAAAATTTCTAAATATCACTTTAAAAGCTATATTTATCACTTTCTTTTCGCTTTTCAAATCTTTATTTAAATTATAACACCTATAAAAACGCATATGTTATATTTTAGTACTTGCATCCAATATCAGTTTTATTTACATTTTACGTCTGTACAATAATTTCTTATTCTAACCTAACTATATAAACCATGGCGAAATATGTTGCTGTGCAGTTTTTAACTAAAGCTAAAGTTTACGCCAGGGTACATATAGAAATATAATTTCAATATGTATATAAATATTTATTTACCCTATCTACTTAACATTTACACTAGTTGTATTTGTACATCTCAAATTTAAACCTAAATTTATCACTTTTAGTCGGTTATATGTATAACCTTTAAAGTATTTTGTTAATGAAGTATAATATATAAGTAAGTCCTCTTTTGTGATACTTGCCGAACTGATCCTTTTATCATAAAATAATAAATAGGAAATTTGAGGCCTAAAGGTATTTTTTAACACACTCTGGCTTTGTGTTATAACAAATTCTTCAATATCTCTTATTAGTGCTGACATCGTTAGGTTCATACCAGGAGAGGTGCCAACCATTCAGTATCCTCTGGTAACTGTCAAAAATAGCCGAAATTATAAATTGTGGATACATATTTTAGAAAATGCCTTCTTTGGACAATTTAAATTAAATCTTTTGCAAAGCGAAAATAGTAAAGAAGCTTTATTTTAACAGTCATGCTATGTTATTTGTACCTAAATCTGTCCAGCTAGTTTTTGTATGAGTAAAACATATTACCATTACAATTTTGGGTATAGCATTTGCACACCCATTACCCATACACATACCTAATACAACAAAGTATTAGAAAACAACATGTTAAATTATTCCTAAAATACTGTTTTCCCTTTTCTATTTGCTAGGTAATTTAAAGAAAAGTTTAAAATTATCATAAACTTTTTAATTTTTAAAGAAGTAATAAATTATAAAGGTAATTTTAAACATTTTCTGTTTTAAAATATAAAGCAAGTTATTAAATATTTGTAAAGGGATAAACTTTTTGATAAAAAAAATATAAGCAAATTTATTAGAAATTATATCGTTAAAATCAATTATACGAAACATATTTGCTTTTTTATTTACCAGTTTAATATTGGATAAAATTGACTTTATAATATGTGACCCTTACTCACTTAAGGGTATTCTAAAATAAGAGAAAATCTAATTATATTTTAAAAAGCATCCTGTATTTCCATATACCGGGTACCCACGAGATAACTAGCAAGCCAATCGTTTTTTTAAGAAGTGTTACACAATTTTGATATTTCGGTTGAATGTATGGTTTATCTAACCATGCCATGGATGCCGATTTATGACCTTTCAGATTATATGGGGCACATCCGGTTTAATTGGAGGTTTTCTTAACTTTGCAATTTTAAACGAAACACCCTATATATTTTTCAAAAATCAATTCTACAGGCAATTCCAAGAAAATACATGTACTACATGTCATACCTATCTTATTTAGTTTTTAGAAAATGGTGTTTAAAAATGTAATCTTAACCGCTATTTTTATCGATTTGTTACAAAACAAATAATGCTAATATAGGAGGGCCTCTGCAATTTTTTACACATGTTTAATGAACCTTGTATCCTATCTCCGTAAAAATAAAATTTTCGGTTTTATCGGAAGGGCCATAGAAATTGACTTTCGGCAGTAAAGAACTTTAATAATTTAAGTAAAAACCACTAGTTTAGTCCTCAATTTAACCGTAATACTTATTTCTTGATCTTTTTTGTTTATTTTAATAGTATAACGTTAAAAATCCTATTTTCTTTGTTATTTTTAATGCAGCCTCTGGTAAAACCGGAAAATGTATTTTTACGATGATAGGATATAAGGTTTAATAAATATGTGTAAAAAAATTGCCTTAGTCCATTTTTAGCATCTTTTGTTTTTAACAAATCGCTAAAAATGGCGGTAAACATGAGATGTTTGAATGCAGTTTTCTCAAAACTAATAAAGATTTTAATGTAAAATTGATTTAAAAAATATATGGAGTGTTTCATTTAAAATAGCAAAGTTAATAGCACAACAATACATCCGACCAAAATTTCAAAATCGTGTAACACTCCTCAAGAAAATAACAGGCCTGCTAATAATTTTGTGGGCACCCAGTATAACCGAAGGTATATTTTTGTCTTTTCTACAGCACGCTGTATAGCGCCCATTTATTTGTACTTTTCTTTCATTGACCGTGCAAGTTAAATCATAAACTAGCTAAAATTATTAAATTAACCAGAACTAACCATAATAGAGTAAATAAATAATAACCAATACTTATTAGGCAGATTTAGGTACAGGTAGTAAAACCAAACACTCCATCTAGCATACGTTCCGTTATAAGAGTATGATTGTACTTTAATTTTTCTCCTGGACTGCTTGGTATCATTAAAAAATATGTTTTGCTTTTATTAACTTTTAACAGTTACGTGGCAACTAATTATTAATATTAGGTCAGCACTCTAATATTATACTAATAAAGAAAAATCCAATTTTTAAATAACCTTTAGTCCCCATGAGTTCCTTTTAAGGAATCAACAGTAACAAAATACCAAAATTTGGCACTGTTTTTAAAGGGGATTAAACTAAAACTTCAGGAAATTTTAGTATATTTATCATCTTAACTTGTTAAGAATCTATGTTTCATTGGGCCTGAAATAAAAAAATAGTAGTTAAGCAACTTTCTGCAAACATTTAAAGTAAAAAAATATTGTACACAAGCATCCTACAGGAGTTTAAAAATATATCGTGCTTTCAAAACTACACCTAAATACGTAACACATACATACGTTATATATCCTTACCATATACATGCATCATTTATCCCAAGCAGTAAGCAAATTTAGCTGTTATTAATATTAATAAAGACACTTGAAGTTTACCTACATATAAACCTATAAATAATTTTTGGCTAATGGAATTACTAAAGTAGGTCTCCTGTGACAGAATACTGGGTAAGTTAAACGTAGTGCAACATTTTTTTTTTTTAAATTGGTATCTGGAAAGTTTTAGCTATAAAGAATGTGTCAGTACGCAGTTGCCAGCTTTCCAATATTTGTTTTTACCCTTTTTTGTTTTTATTTAAACGAAATATCTTATTTATTTTTGTTGCGAAAAATTGGACTGGCCCAATTTAATATGTTCACAAATTTTAAAATTTTTACCAGTTGTTAAGATATGACCACATTAAAACTGCTTAAGCTCCGTTTACAAACTTTCGTTGATATGACACCTTGCTAGCATTTTAAATTTTATTTTTTTAATGTATAAGATTAAATAACATGTAAAAGCAACCTTCTTTAAACTAAGGATTAAACCATTTTTAAAATTAAATATCAATTAAAGGGTGTGATTCACTTTAATTTTTAGGGGTGAATCACTCGGGAGAAAGAATAATTGATATTTCATTTTGAGGACCGTTTAACCCTTATCATATCCCCATAGTTTAAAGTAGCTTGCTTTAACAGGTAATTTAATATTATACATTAAATAAATAAAAACAGAATTTTAACAAGCTGTCATATCACCGAAAATTAAAGCAAAGTATTCGAACTTGGCAAATGTAATAATGGTCAAAAGACCTTTAAAATAGGGTATTTCTAAACCCATATTTCTATTTAAAATTTTAGTGTTGAGCCTCACCCCTGCTAGAGATATGCAGTTGAGGGGTAAAGCGACAAAAAATCTTTCCTCCCAAATTAAAAATTGACGTGTCGAACGTTTTTTCGTTATTGACTTGGAGTGCCCAAAATAAGAAGCTCTGATTTATTTTTAAAAGGCCGCCCTGTATTTAGGCAACTAATAGAGACAAAATTTTAAGAATTTAGAAACTAAATTTGACCCGCCATATTTAATAAAATAAAAATAAGTGTGTCTTTATATATTTTCTGTTCTTTTCTTTAATAATTTTAGTTTCTAATATTATTGCTTATTTTAAACTACTAGCGGTCACCTAAAACTATACAAGTAAAATATTTATTAAAATAATATTAACTCATGCGTAATATTTTAAAAAGTTTTACCAAGAACTGAAACATGCAAAATTTACTTACAGTTTACTTAACAGGTAACCTGCTATTAGTTGTCAGCAGATAAGCATTAATCACCTATTTGATTTTTTTAGACCAAACATGAACAAATAGTTTTTTATTTCAATCACATAAAAAAATTAATTAAATTATATACACTGGCCCAACTTACAATGTCTGTAGCTTTAAGAAGGTGCATTTTAGAACAAAGTCTTATTTTGACTTCATAACTTCTGCCTTTAAAATATTTGTTGCAAAATTTAAAACACCTGGTATGATAATAAATTATTTTAAAGGTAAATATGTGTTTCGCTAAACATTTTAGCCGAAAGTTGTCTCCTGCAATACTTCCGTTAAATGAAAGGAATATACTGAAATGTGTTATAATTATTTTATTACAAAGTTTATCCCCAACCGTAACAACTTAGAGTTCACAGCAATGCCACTAAATTTGTAATTTTATTGAAAAGATAAAAATTTGCATGAAGGCATTATAAAACAAATAAAAATAAAATTGAAATATTACTCAAGAAAAAAAAAATTAAATGTAAAAATACTATTTACTTGAATTAAAACTAAAAAAAAATAAACTTTCGATCATGATTTATTTAGTTGTCTTGCCATTTTCTTTTCTTTAATAAGTTATTTTTTATTATAAGTTAGGCATATTGTCCAGAATTTGAAATAGGTCGTTTTTAAATAGATTTTATTTCTTAATATTTTTTTAAAGATTCTCTTTTAATATACCTTTTAAAACCCAAATTAAGTTTAATTTTAAAATTATTCTAAGTGAAATATTTACTTTTAGTATACTATTTTTTAAAGCGTTTATTTTACACGTGAATTTGGGTGGGCAAGTTTAGGTATTTTAAAATGTAATCGAATTAAACCCAACCCATTTTTGAAAAATTTAGAATATCAAGCCTCAAAATTAATATTTCCTTTAATTAAAAAAATATAAACACAAATTGACCTAAAAAAGTCACAGGTTAAGCAAGGTAACCATTTTAAACATATACAGGGTGTCCAAAAATATGTAGGTCATCTTTCGGATTCATAGACAACACGTGGAAACAATGTGACAAGTTCATATACATGTTTTTCCTGAAGCCCCATTTACAGAGATATGTGCCCTTAAAGGACGCCGCTAAAAATTGGTTTTTCTTAAATAACTTTTACATCAATTGGTATAATGAAATAATTGTTAAATATAATAAATACTAGTAAGGACTCTTTAAAATGGTATCTTTGTAAAAACATTTGCCTTCCTTAGTTCGCCAGGGGCGGACTTAACATTACACAATGATACTAATTATTTTTACACCCTGTATACTAAAGGAATTAAAAATATTATTTTACAATAGCTTAATCCCTTAGCTAAAAGGTCCTTCTCTCCGATTTTGATATAGTGAAGCGTTTTCGAGAAAAACAACATTTTTATTAAATAGGGTTGTATTTATTAATTTGGTGTTTTGGTTCAACATAGGCTTTCCCCTATTTTATCCATTTCCTATCATAAATTATTGAAGATTAGGGGATCCTCTACAATGCGGCAACATTATTTGTTAGTTTCGTGAAAATAAAAAAAAATCTTTCTTCACAGGTTTTGTAGTACCATTCTACAAAAACTTGTTTTTGTCGAAAACGCTTTAATTTATCAACATCTAACAATAGTACCTTTTTTCAGCTAAAGATCTATGCTACCCAAAGATACTTATTTTATTTATTCATTATACAGGGTGTAAAAATAAATAACAATATTGTGTAAGGGTAACTCCGCTCCTGGCGAACTAACGAAGGCAAAAGTTTAACAAAGGGTTACGATTTTAGAAGTATTTATCATATTAAAAAATATTTTATTATACCATGTGCAATAAAAGTTATTTAAGAAAAATCTTTTTCCAGCGCCGTCCTTTAAGGGCACATATCTTTGTAAAGAGAGGGTTTTAAAAAAATGTACTTATACGTATCACTTATTTTTACGTGTTCTATATGTATCCGAGAGATTGCTTACATATTCTTGGATACCCTGTTTAGAAATACTCGTTGCTAGATATTGGTGTGTAAAAAAGAGTGTAGAATTAAAAATAACGAAAAAAGCTAGTTATTGCGCATGGAGTACAAGACTGAATTAAAAGCAATTTTATAAAAGAACTATTAAAATACTGAACTAGTAAAAAAATTGAATAAAAATGCATATTTTTAGGGTAAACTATTTACTTTACTGACCTTTTAAGATAAGAAAAATCTTAATAAGGTGTTCCTTGTCAAAAAACATTGATAGATTTTCGTGATGTTAACCGCGGTTAGGTTTGGATGATTATGGCATATCCCACTTTCCGTCATCAGACGGGCTACTTATGTAAAAGTAGTTTATTGTATGCTACTTTAACTTCAGAGGAGGAGATATTAGCGCAAACCCTAAAATATGCCACAATATATAAATATAAATATCGGGTAAAATTTTAATAAAAGGGTGTCATTTAGACTACCTTCTACCGTCAAAATAATATTGATCACGTTGTCTAGTGTCAAGGGAGCACCAGCGACTATTTTTATGAAAACAGGGTTCATGTAGCATCTCGTTTTAAGGACCCTTTAATTATCTTCTTAATGCCACTTTGTTTCTAAAAATTGGCCCAGCCTTTCCAAACTGGCATCAACTTGTCATTAAAACGGCACTGTTACGTTATTTAAGCCAAATTTTAAACAATTTATTTTGGTATTCAGAAAGAAGTCCATTTTGAAGTGGAGTCAATATAGTATTGAGCGTTGAATAAGGGAAGTCTTTACTCCACAAATAAAATGCTAATCTAAAGTTTTAGATGTGATGCATTTCGGCAGGTGTTCCTGCCATCATCAGACTATAAAACTATGTCTTCACGTGCACAAAACATAAACAATTCCTAACTAACCAGAATTGTTTATATTTTGTGCACGTGAGTGCTATGGTTTTATAGTCTGATGATGGCAGGAACACCTGCTGAAATGCATCACATCTAAAACTTTAGATTGGCATTTTATTTGTGGAGTAAGGACTTTATTCAAACCTCAATAATTTAGTTAGGAATGGCTGGACCAATTTTTAAAAACAAAATGGTGATTAAGTCCAGAATCAAAGACTCTTTGAAACAAGGTGGTATATGATCTTTTTTTTACAAAAAAAACTTGTCAGTGGTGACATTAGGGCACGTGCCGAATTTATTTTGATGCCAAACAGTGGTTAAGAGACACTCTTTAAACAAAATGTTTATTCGATCTTGATATTTTGTCCCATTTAAAAATAAAGGGGAAGAAGGACTTAATCTTCTTGTTATGTTAATGATTTTGAATAGCTTATTAATTCAAAAGTAGGGATTACTGCTTTTGGGTAAAAAATGACAAAAAGCAAAACTTAATTTGATTTAAAATAATTGTATATAAAATATACGATTGACTTCAAATAAATAGTTAAAAGTTTTTTTTTGTATATCTGCTGTTATGTGTATTGCAACCTATAAATGTTCTAAAAATAATGATGGTTTAAAAGTCGCAATCACTAAGGCTTATACCAGTAAATGGTTCATACGATCCCAATAATTTTTTATCCGCTAAACAAAAAACATCTTGTAAAAACAATAGTCGTACCAGTGACACCTAATAGGTGATACTCCTGCAGTCGCTTAAATTTTTGTATAAAGAGAATAATATGGGTCAAATATTTAGAAGTAATAGTAAAATAAAGTAAAGTGAATTTAATTGAAATAGGGGTAATAATCTAATGATTAGGACAGAGACAAAACATAGTGGTGTTCGATATTTTTGTATTCAACAACAATATTTCTTTTAAAATAATTTTATAAAAGTATAGTCCAACGAGCCTTCTTTTAAAATATTTATTTCGTGTGCGAACCTAATTTTTATGTCCAATAATAGAGTAAAATAAATTGCTATTAAACTTTTAAACACTGTATGATTATTATTGAAAAAGTATAACATTTATTCAGGGTGTTCCGAATTCATGCATCACATTTTAATGGCATATTCTACGTCAAAAATACGCCCTAGTTTTTAGATAAACCTATGTCCGAAAACGCTCCCTCTTAAAGATACAGGGTGTTAAAATTCTAAGGAAAGAAATTTTAGAATTTTTACACCGCTATAGATATCTATTTGGTATTTGGTTTTCATTTCTTTTTATGAAAAATATTTTTAAAAAATACCAGTTACCATATTAGTATGGAATATTTTTCAAAAAAAAAAAGGAACGCCACTGCTTTTTTAAATAAAAATTATTCTTAAAATGCGCATTGAATTTGAAACAAATCCCATGACTTTTTCCCGAGGCGATGCATTTCCGAGCAAAGAAATAAAACTATTTTAATGCATGGCAAATTTGCGAAAATAATGACAAAAATGTTAAACATTTAAAATTTAAAATTTCCAATAATTTTCGTGAAGTTTTTATTAACAAATTCGTCATGCATCACGGTGGTTTTCTATTTATTTTTTAAAACTATGCATTGTTTGGAAAAAAGTAAAAAAAAACAAATTTGTTTTAAATTAAATGAGAATTTTAAAAACAATTTCTAAAAATGTTAACACCTGTATTTCTAAAAGGAAGCGTGTTTGGACATATGTTTATATGTATAGGAAAAATACTAGGGCATATTTTTGACGTAAAATATTTATGAATTTCGGAACAAACTGTATAAATATACAATAAAAATTAATTAAAAAAAATAATAACGGACAATTTTGACTTAATATTATCGGGCTGATACGAGAAAAAGTAAGAAAAATTATACTGGCTGAGACCCAATAAGGCTTTTAGGTGTATATTTTTCTTAAACCTTGTTTAACCTTAAAAAAGTTTTTTATTAAACTATACATTTCTTTATTATTTAACTTTATTGTTAAAACAATAAGCGTAAAAAAATATTTTAAAGTGTTTTTAAACATATACTTACTTATTTGTGATCATATTTTGCAATATTGCAAAATTAACATTTAATTTTGAATTAATAATTAAAACCTTAATAAAAACTTTTAGTACCCCAGTTATTATATTTCAAAATTTCGTCTTACCTTAAAAAACATATAACATTTTAAAGTTATCTCATGCTATTTGAAATGATAAGTCGTTGCATGCACTATTGATTATATTAAAAGAATATTCGATTATATTGTTAATTGTTTCAATTTATTGGTAAAACTTTTACACAAAATCTACATTCAGAAGTACACGTGATGCAAAGAGGTCCACTTAACTTATTGTGTTAAATTTTTAAGTAAAATAGTTCAAGTAAATATCTTTTACCTATTTAGCAGCGTCAAAAATTAAATATTTTTATTTTTACTTAATATCCTTAGCACGGATCAAAATTTGCTCACGTGTGACTTATAGTGCAAATTTTTTTATGCATTAACACTTAATGTATTTTTTATATGTTTCCTAATTGCGGTAAGAGAATTTATAAAAAAAAGTGCCTAAAAAACACGGGTCCTCAAATTTTTCGTTGTCAAAATACAGGGTGCTAAACTAAATTTGGTAGACTAATAATAAACGTTTTTATTAAAGCATTTTTGTTGTTATTACATAATTGCTAATAAGAAGTTATAACACCTAATTTTTAAAAGAAATAAATGCCCCATCGTTTCTTATATGGGTTATGCAGTTTGGCGGATTTTTTTCTGGAAAACAAAGCAAGCTACTTGAAAACATGAAAATACAAAAAGATGTATTTTTAGGTGTTTCACCCGGAAAAAAATAAAAATTGTAAAAAAACAGTGGCGTTCATTTTTTTGTAAATAGTATTAGCTAAGATGCCATGCCGCCACTGGTTGAAAAAATTAAAATTAGTTTAGGTCTAAATGACCGTTCTGTTTTAACAATATCCACAGCTAAATTTTATTAAAATTAAAAATATTTAATATATTGTTAAAAACCCGTTTAACGCCCTGTATTTTAGAAACAAAGCATTTCCGGACCTATGTTTATATGAAGCAACTTTAAACTTCAAAATCTTGTATGCGTAATTTTTTTGCCATTAAAAAAATCATTCATTAAATGTTAATGCATTACCACCAACAAACTTACTTTTAAAAATAACAAAAGACAGATACTATAACAATAAATAAATAATAATAAAATAAAGTTAGACTTACTTGATATTGTTGAATTGGAAAAACTAAGCCAGGTTGTTGAAGTGTCGTTGCTGGCGTTGCCATTTGTTGAGGAGTTGTGGGAAGTTGAGTTGGTGCCGGAATACTCTGCCATGAAGTAGCCGCTGCAGGTACTTGTAGTCCCATTCTGGAAATAACACATTTTTGAAAATTTATTAAAAATAAAAAAGCGCTTGAAAATATATAGGGTGTCCAGTGAAATAACTGACAGATTTTATGGAATGATTCTACAATGAAAGTAAGAAAAAAACTTTATAAGAACATAAGGCCTAAACGTATTAGTTTTTAAACTATAGGCTGTTAAAAATTTGAAAAAGAAATGTTTTTTTATAATAACTTTTAGACCAATTCAGATATTTAAAAAAAAATTGGGGTTAGTTTCTTTTGCATTAAAAAACATTTGTTGGCATACAAAAAAATAATTTTCACCAGTGTCCTTCATAAAGGGTTTAAAGTAAACTAAAAAAAAATCGACACTGTATTTTGTTAAAATAAAATTATTTTTAATTTACTTTAAAACAAATTAAATCGCTTGACTTTTTTATTTGATGCACGCTTTTCGCGTAAATATATACAAACAATTTTTTGGCATGGTTATTTCGTATCACTTTTATTAAATTGTGCAGTAAAATATTACCTTTATTATTTATTTTTTAAATTAAATAGGGATTCGACCATATCGTGAAATCGTATTGATTTATTTACGCAAAAACCGTTTATCAAATAAAATAAAGTCAGGGGATCAAATTTGTCTTAAACTAAACGGAAATTTAAAAAAAAATTATTTTCGAAAAATGCAGTGACGTACCATTTTTTTCTTAAAAAAATTAAAGATTAGCATTTAATGCTGCAATACCCTGTATAGTTTAGACCTGGTCATACTAAAAATGTTTTTTTAATCCAAATATTTCTAAGGCTGCCAGATTAAGTTTTTCAAGTATACATTTTTTATGTAGAATATGTTAAAGAATTTAAAAAAATTATAGAAGCTTTTTTGTTCACCTCCTTTAATCTTTCTAAGCCAAATATTGTGATTATGCTCCACCTATTACTAAGCAATTTATTTATGATAAACTAAAACCAGAATAAATTTTTAACACCCTGTATCTCAAAAATCATTTACTTTTGGACTAAGATAAAGGGTTAGATTGTTATATTTTAGTGTCAGAAACATGTAATTGTATTTTTTACCCACCTTTTAGAGACAACCTGTATAGAGACACATATTTTACTTATCTTTTTCTTAGATTGTAAAATTCATTTTTAAATTTTTCCTTTTTTACATATTCTGGTTGTAACTGGTTGGATTAATTAGATTGGATTTCTGCTTTAAAAATGGTCTTAAAAATGCGTTATACTAGATCTTACCCCATTGCATAAGAAGGGGACTGGTACCCGCCAATGGGTCCATAGGCGTAACCTTGCATTCCACCAATAAACTGTCCAGCTTGCATTTGTGTCGTACTGGCAGCAGGATAGCTTTGTGGATACCAGTACCCCAGCTGTTGTCCATATGTACCATATGGGAAACTGGTCCCTGAGATTGTCTGTAATAATAATTGGTATACGCCCAAATACTAAAAACTTTTTAAATTTGGGAAAGAAAAAGAATTTAAAGTTACAGAAAAAGTACATTTAGGTATTTGTTCTTTAGTTAAGGAATCTAGATACATCTAAAAATCTGGTTGATGAAGTTAATTTTTTTAATATACAGGGTGATTCAAAATCGATCACGAAACTTAAGGGAGTGATTCTACTTGACAGAATAAGGGTAGAGCTTCATATATATTTTTTTCAAATGTCATTCGTTTTCGAGTTGAGTTACTGGACACCCTGTACGTATGTAGGTAATTTGAATAAAATTGATAAAAACTTTGATGTCTATTGGTGATTAAACAGTGAGGTTTATCGACTTAAATAAGGAGTACCTTATTTTTAGGTTTTTGATTATCTATAAAATGGCGTCCCCAGCTTTGCGATATCTGTCAAAATAAAAAAGTTATGATGTAAATAAATTTTAAGTTTTAGGTAAAGTGCCCTCTGGTGGTATTTAAAAGAAGTACTTTTGTCTTAAAATTTTAGAATCTACAAAGCTCGATTTGTGTGCCAAATTTCAATTGGATTGGTTAAAAAATATATGCAATATGGCGAAAAAACCAAAATAAAACTTTAACGGCTTGTAACTCGAAAACGAATGACATTTAAAAAAAATGCATATGAAGCTCTACCCTTATTTTGTCAAGTAAAATCGCCCCCTTAAGTTTCGTGATCGATTTTTGAATCCCTCTGTATAAATAAAGTAGTCGTTTTTTTTTTAACTTACTTGATTTGTAGTTGGAACATTATTTGGGTCACCCGATTCTTTTCCCCATGAGCATTTAACTACTTGTCCATTAATGTCGGTGTTATGTACAGCTACAATTGCATGTGTGGCGGATTCTTTCGTAGAAAATCTAAAAACGAACACAAGTTAACTTTTTAATGCACTGAACATCCATAAAATGTTTTTTACTACTACTACTACTAAAAGTTATTAATTGGTTGCCCAAATGGCCCTGGACCGAAGTCCTTCAGCCATACTTTTTTTTATGTACGCAAAGAGTAAAACTTGTATCTTATATACCTTGGAATTTTTTAAATTACGAGTACTTTAAAAATAAAAATTATGTTTTGCTAAAAACTTTACTAGCAAAACCAACTTTACATTGATAAATTATACAAATTGACAAATAAGAAAAATATTAAGCACCTAACGAATGCGTAGCCTTTTTTCTTTAAAAACTCTAATTTCCTGAATGGTTCCAAATGGGACAAATGTTTTTTGCATCAACTCTTCAGTCAAACCATTTGTAATACCACCACAGTATACCGTGCAATTCGTCGGACTACTCTGATTGTAGACTTCATCAAAGGTTAGTGGTTTGGCTGCTACTATAACAAAAAAATATTCATTAAATAAAAGCACTAGCTTAACGACCGCCGAGCAGTTTTGTTTAATTATAAGAAGGAAACCGACGTCCGGCGTTTTTATCTATTTTCTTATAGGAAAACCGCCGAAAATGTAAAATTATTTGTTTTTACTGGCCGGGTTTTTACTTATTTTATTGGTAGTAAAAAAAACATCCACAAAACTATTTCGTCATATGAACTCAATATTTTACTACACCAAAAAACACTTTAAAAACATATTGTCAGCGAGAAAAGGCAAAGAAATAACTCAATGGGACGTCCAGCATGAAAATCAGCAATAAAATTTAACTTAAAATTTTTAAAGATTGGAAAATATTTTTTGAAAATTAAATTATAAACAATAAAAATAAAAAAAAATGTATAAAGAATATTCAAAGAAAAAAATAAAAGAGAAAAACAGTTACGTTACCCAGAATTCGAACTCGGGACCTATGCTTACGTGTTGACACTAATACATTAAAAGAACAACAAAACGATTTTAAAACCTTATTAAGCCTTCCAGTCCTGCACATCCACTAGAGAGTGTCTGCTCATACTCACCCACCGAATAAAATGAGTTTTGTATAAAAAAATTTTAAGGTGTAATTTAAATTTGGAAAAATCTAATTTTTTATCGCTTCTGGCAAAATGTTGTACAGATTGACATTAAGGGAGTTTTTAAATGCTTTGTTTAATCTATATCTATGCGGTCTAATTAAGTGTGCACTTCGTGTCTCGTAATAATGATAAAAGGAATTCAATTCAAAACTATTAATATTACGATGTATTTCCAAAAGTTGATAAAATATATATAACGATGGTAATGTCATTATTCGAAGCCTTCCGAAATAGGGCTTGCAGTGGTCTATATAGCCCCCACCAGCGATCACACGAACAACCTTCTTTTGTAACCTAAATATCGACACAGAATCTGAGGCATTACCCCACAGATGAACCCCATATGATAAGTGACAGTGAAAGAGTGAGTGATAAACGGTCAAAGAGCAGAATAACATAAAGCTGTAGCTATGGGCCCTCTTGATTATTTTGCTCTTAAATTTTTATAATATGATTAAAGAAATAAGCAGTGTTTACGAATTATTTAACTTGTAACTGTTTTCTTTTTCCAAAAATTTTAAAGTTTGTTTTACCCTGAAAACATGCATACTTTAATTGGTAATACTTACTTTAGTTTTAGTTCTATAAAACGATCAGTTTTTTTTTCTTGCCGCTAAAATACTTATGGCTTTTCTTTTACAAAAAAAATTACATTTTTTTTACTTATGAAGAGCTGCGACAAAATATTCGTAGGTGTCAAACGTGTCTTCCAGTTTTATTTTTTGTTTGTTAATCAATAATAAAAATAATATTAAACAATTAAAAAATAATTATTAAAGTTAAAGTAACTTTAACTAATATTCGGTGGTTAGCTGGTGACGTGGTTTTTTTACAACGTTAATGGTAATAAGGGCCTCACAGGCCTTCACATTAGTAGTCGTATTATGTAGAATTATGTTACGGAAACTGACTTTATATAAGCCGGATGGCGGTTTTTTTTTAATTAAGCAAAGCTGCCGGCGGTCATTTAGCCAATGTCTAAATAAAAACCACAAATCAGGTAATATTTTAATTTATTAAATTAATTATTACTCTATTTTATTGAAATTATGTAAAAACAAAACTTGTTCCCTTAATTGTTCTGTTGTTGTTTTATGGTAAAATTAAATGTGTGTAAAATATTCTTTGAGACTATTTTGTGTAATATATAAATTTATTACCTTCATTTTTAGCCGTTGGCGGTTTACGAGTAGCCCAGTTGGTACGAATGCTTCTACTTCCAAGCCATTGTCCATTCATAGCAGCAATAGCACTCTCGGCTTCCTAAAAGTGATTATACAGGTTCAGCCAAACAAAGGTAAAATGAGACGGTCAAACGCATATAGATCACTAGCTGGTAAAGATTAGACAAAAATATCAACATGTATGAAGCTAGTTGTACAAAATTTACAAATAGTTAGTAGCGTTGCATTTTTTGGAAACTAAAGTTAATTAATAATTTTATAATTATTCAAAATAATTTGGCGGTGTCAACAGTCAAACCCGGGGAGCTATTCCAACCATAAATTAACAATATTTACACTTCTTTAACTTTTAATTTTAATAGACAACTTATAACTTTTTTACTTTGGTATTATTCTTACATTTTTTATCATAATTATACTGTTACATATGTTTTCAGTTTAATTTATTAAAATTAGGTGTCAGAGTATTAAGGATTTTATACAGGGTTATCCAAATTTAGTGTCGATTATTATATATATATCTATATATATATTAGCAAACTAGTAGCATTTTATATATATATATATATATTAGCAAACTAGTAGCATTTTTGCGCTCTTTAAGACAACAAGAAAAAAACAATTATTAACAATTAAATTTTTTAGTTATACAGCAAAATGCTTTTTTTTTATTGGGACACCCTGCCTATTTTATTACCATTAAAAAGATTTTTCAAAATCCTTTAAAAATGTCTTTATGTGATATATCCAATTTTTCATAGTTAAGGAAATATGGTTATTATTAGGAGTTTAATAGTAAACTGATTTTTTTATATAAAACACTCTGTGTATGATATCATTATTGGAAAGGTATTTTAAAAAGCTTTAAGAAAATAATACATTTAATATGTCGATTTTTACAGTTTTGGAAATATCGAAATCTAAAAAATAGTAGATATTTTTCCCAATATTTTATTTCTCACACTATACTTATTTCTTACAGTTTAGATCTGTGATATAATGAAAATGTAACATAATTTTTATGTTTAAATGGCCATATTTTTAAAACTATAAGAGATTGACATATTAAATGTAGTATTTTCCCAAAACCTTTTAAAAATACTTTTTCAATAATGATTTCATACACAGAGTGTTTTATATAAAAAAATCAGTTTACTATTAAACTCCTAAAAAACATATTTTATGTTTCATAAAAGAAAATATTTTGCTGTATAACTCTATAACCCGATTGTCAATTGCTTTTTCTAATTTTTGGTCGTAAAGAGCGTGAAAAAGGCTGCCAGTTTGCTAATTTATTTTATTTCGAATTTTGAGTAATAACGACTGCTTTAATAAATATAATTGGTGCAGTTTTAATTTGGCTTTAGTTTTTTTGTTAAATCATTATAATATTTAATCGTATAGCTTCTTAAAACTCTTTGAGAAGCAGTAAAACCGAGGAAAAAATGCCCTAGTTGGCGATTTTTTTATTTTAAAAATACAAATATAATCATATCTGACGCTTTATATAGTTATAAAAGAAGGTTTTTAGTATATTTTTATCTTTTTATACCACCAAGCCGCAAGCGAAAAAAAAGACATTTTTAACTTAGAAATAACAAACCAAGCAAATAAATTATTTAAATATAAATAGCTTTAAAATATTTAAAAATTGGGATTTGGAATATTTCTTAGAAAATCTGCCAAGTCAAAGTTTTCTGTAAATATAAGTGGAGGTGTAGGTTTAGATAATATTGGATCATACTGGAGACACTTAGACTATTACTGTTATATTAGAATCAATCAATTATATAAAATATATTTATACTTTGTAAATTAACATCTCATCGATGACTAAAAAAAAATTTAGTATTTTAGAATGCAGCAATATACATAGATTTATGCTATTATTTTTTCCTATCGTCTATCTATCTAGCTATAATATCTACCTTAGAATCAATATAGAAATGTATTGGTTCTTTCTTTTAACCAATGTTCTATTTACCTATAAAACTTTTTTATATTCATATAAACCAATTAACAAAACATATTTTATTTTCTTTTTTTTTTTTAAACAGAAAAATAAAAAAATCCTCTAAGTTGCGGTGGTACAAAAAAGGGACCACCTAATAAAGGCATTTTATATATAATATATAATTATATTTTTAGTAATATTACATTAGAGCCTACCCAAGTGGCCTGGTTTACTAAAATAAATCAAAACATACCAAAAATTTTAAAAGTTTACTAATATTTTGAGCATTAAAACATGAAACCGATTTTTCTTCGAATATCCCAAATGCCTGTTAACATGAGTAACTTTGTCAACGATTTGACCAGATTGTTTAAAAAATATACAGCAGTTTTTCTAAAATAACATAGAATTAAACCTTCAGAGATAGCTTTAAGATACCATAAAATCATTTATCTAAAATATAACATAATAGATATTTTAATAAAAGTTTTAACGTGTACTTGTTTCTTTTCTTTTTTTTGTCATTTAGGAGCCTCTATGCTCAAGAATTTAAAACTTTTTTAAATTGTTTATTCCAAGGCTCAAGAACATAACTTCTTATTATTATAATAGATATTTGTATAACTATTTTAGTAAGGAAAATAAGTAATTTCTTTTAAGATTATTTTAGGACTAAAAATACATTACAAGTTGCGACAATACCACCAAAATTCCTTAACAACGAGAACCCGCGCATTTTAGTAAAAACAAACATTACGTAGTAAATGAGGATTTAGTAAGGGGTAATGGTTTAACATCAACATTAAAAGCATAGACCCAAAATAATGAAAGTTAATTAAATTAATTACGATACGCTCGTTGGCATTTCTCTGCCATCACTGCTAATGGTATGGTATACTAAGGGTAAAATTATGTGTTATATTATGTTTCCCCTGCATTTACAATAGGTTTTTAAAGGGGATAAAAAAATTGTGGATAAAAGTAGAATTTAAATATTAACTTAAAATGTTATCTTAAATCACAAAAACCATAATAATAAATTAAAAGTAGAAAACTATTTTTAAAACAAGCTTTTATTTAAATGCACTAAAAAGAATAAAATATTAATTTTCTTTAAAACTTTTACTGTAAAAATATAACGCCATTACACAATTTTTATAATATAAAAGCTTGACGCGAGATTTAAGTACCCCTGTTTACTTAGTTTAAAAATTAAAAAAGTTAAAAGCAATCCGATCAAGTTATTTAATTTATTTCTTTATATACTTTAGTAAATCTCGCCACAAGCTTTTATATTATATAAATGGTGTACTGGTGTTGTGTATTTTTAGTAAAAGCTTAAAAAAAAGTGTATTTTATTATTATTTTTTTTTAATAAAAGCATGTTTTAAAAATGGTTTTTTACTTTTAATTTATTTTTTACTTTAAGTAAACGAGTTTATTAGTCTGTTTATTTTATTTAATGCATTATTGTGGCAATTTTAAAATCTCTAACTGCAATACGATTAGGCATTTGCATCGAGGACTCCTTCTATTTGATACTCATATGGTATAACACTATAAAAAAAAAACTTGGTCCGCGAAATTAAATTGATGTCAGTTTTTTTTTAGTTACTCACAGCAAGCCCGTTGGTTAAGTAACCATGTAGCAGTGCATTAGAAATAACTAGAATGCCATCTTTAGAAGCCCGACATATTGGATTAGTACTGACGTCTCGTTATTTTTAAAGTGATTCTTAGCAAGCCCTTTTATTTGATATCCATACCTATTCTGAAAATGCATTAATATTAACTGGTCCGCCATCTTAGGTGTTTCGCCATGTTGCATTTAGAATGACGTCACTTTGGTTTTTGAGTTTCTTTCAACAATCCCTTTTACTTGATACCCATATTGCAGAGGTGCATTTAAAAAATCAACCATCTTGAGTGTTGGGTGCAATAATGGATTTTGAAAGATATCACTTTTTTTGGTTAGTCTCAGCAACCCCTTTTATTTGATACCCATATTGTAGAAGTGCAATAAAAGTAACAAATCCGCCATCTTGGGTATTTCACCATGTTGGATTTAAAAAAATGCCACATTAATTTTTCGAGTAACTCTTGGCAACCCCTTTCATTTGATCTCCATAATATAAAAGTGCATTATAAATAGCTTCTCCACCATCTTCGGGGTTCCGTCATGGTGGATGTTGGATTTAAAATGACGTCACACAGCTATTTATTGTGCATGCATTGTCAATCAAACTAAACGTGTGTACCAAATTTCAGCTCAATCGGTTTGGGATAAATGCTTTAAAATTAAGTTGCAAGACTCCACCCGTACATACAAGTTTGCAAGTTGCTGCAAATTATTACTTGATGATTTAATCTAAGGTTTAAGACCATGCAGAACTTTTTATGAAAAACAACTTTTTTTGTAAAATTAATAATAAAAAAGTTTTCCATATGGTGCGCACTTAAGTAGACACGCTGTATAAAGATCAGAATCACGACCTATTTTTTTCCAATTTGCGGCAGTACCAAGCAAATGATGCGAAGAAATTATTGTAAGTATTTACATAGTATAGAGCCTGACATTTCCAGTAATGTAAACGATTTCTGAATATTTGTAAGAAACAAAAAGAAAACTACAGGCGCTATTCCCAGTTCGGTATTTTATGAAAATAAGACCGCTACATCGGGAAGAAACGTTTGTCAGTTATTTTCTAAATGTTTTAAAAGCTTTCATATAGAGCCCTATTTCTAGGACCCTTTCCTATTTGACGTGACTTTAGAATAAGTAAGAAAAAATATTTAAAACAATATTAACTTATTTGATGTTAATAAATCCACAAGCCACGATGGCATACCTGTATTATTTATAAAGTCATATAAAAATTTAATTAACCCTCTCTCATATATTTTTAATTTATCTTTACATAACATAACGTAAAAACTATAGGCCAATAAGTGAACTGTAAATCAAGGTATTTAAAAAAATAATTTATAATTTTTTTAAGTGTATTATACCAGAACAACACCGGTTTTTCCTATTTAGTTTGTTTACGACAAATTTAATCACATTTCTCGAGTATCTTCTAGAAACTATGGATAGACTAATTCAGGTGGATGACGTATATACCGACTTCAGTAAGGCTTTCGATAAAATTATTCATCGTATACTGATAGACCGCCTCTTTGAAGTCAGTATATTCGGCTTTCTTTTGCAAAGAATTTGGTCATACTTGCGGGACAGGGTGCAGGTGAATGGGCATCAATCAGACACTTTTACTGTTCTGTTCAGAGTGCCGCAATACAGTCATATGGGCCACTTGTTTTTTTTTTATTTATTTATCTGAATGATAAAGAAGAATATTTTAGAAACTGCAAATTTCTGCTTAATGCGGACGATTTAAAGTTTTACTATACAATAAAATGCTAAGAATAAAGATGATTCTTTAAAAGACAAAGTGACTTGGTGACTCCAAGTTACATAATAAAAATGTTATTAATAAATCAAACAAAATGCTAGTTTTTATCAGAAAAAACACTGCGAAATCCAAAAATGATACTTTGTCTTTTTTATGCGTACATATTTAGTAGATTGTGCTTTGCATATGTTGTTTGGAACCCGCAATATGTAGTATACGTTAATAGACTTGAATCAGTCCAACATAAATTTTTAAAATATTTTTCTTTTAAATTAAATATAAACATAAATAATAATTATATTCCTGTTATAAAAACATTTAACATAATACCTCTTAGGGACAGAAAACTTAAGATCTAATCATGTTTGTTAAAATAATAAAAGGACATGCATTAGTCCCAGTGTACAAAAATATAGAGTTTTATAATAATTACAAAACACCTAAATTTAATTAACTTTTATCTGTAATTGGTGCTTGGTACTTGGGTAAAACTTTTAGTTCTAGAGACCCTTTCAATTTAATTTTATTGCACTTGAGACACAAGGGTACTTTACTCCAAACCAGTTCTCAGTTTTTTTACCTACCCCATATATAAGCTTTAAATAAAACCTATTACTATTATAACAATTTACCACCAAACCAAATTTTATAAAATATTTAGGCCTTTAGTTTTAATTTGAAAAAGTACGAATAAAAGGTTTTTCATTTAGATCCCGTTGTATGGCTACTACTATTTTATACATTTTATACATAAAGACTGTGTTAAAAAAACAAAATACATGTTTTACTGTGTATATACATTTAAAATAATTAAAAGACTTGTTTTATTCTTACTTTAAAGAAAAAAACCCAAAACAATATACTTACCCCTTTTTTGATAAAAGAAACAAATCCATATCCTTTGATTTTAAAGTTTGCGGGTCTCTCACAACACGGCAGTCCCTGAAAAAACAACGCCATTATTATTCAAAAGTTTAAAACTATAAACAATATTTTGTAAACGTAAACGCTATAGCTAAAACACATAGTCTTTAACTTAAAAGAATAATTAAGAATATTCATTATATCACTGGCCTCAGTAAAGTAATACACAAATAAATAAAAATCAAGCATGTCTTTAACCTAACTCTGAATAACTAATACAACTTGGCTTAAAGTTTTAAAGGACAGTATGCTACCATGTCACTTTCCTTTTGATAATTTTTAAATTTTGTACCCAAAAAGTAAAACAAGCCATTTTTTGTTGTTAATACGGTTCAAAACATTCTAAAAACATTACATTTTTTTGTTAAACGGTGACGTCATGTGCATCGCGTATTTAACCGTGTTTAAATACATCCCGGACAATGGTTTAAAAACAATATAGTTATCTTTGTCGGGCGGGCGAATGCATCGTACTCATTAAAAACATTGTTTCGGTTATTTTTCGTAAACGTTTTACGTGGCTGTACATGCCAAGTAAAAGATGTTTATATTTGGTGTAAACAAAAGTACATATTAATCCTAAAAATAGTTTAATTTAGAAAAGTACTGCCAATTCATACTTTTTAAATATTTTTAGCACGTTTAATATTAAAGGTAATATTTTTTAAAAAACATTCTTATAGGTTGTGCAAAATTTTACTTAAAAATACTTACGAGATTTCGCCGAAAGCCGAAAATGCATCCCTAAGCGTCTGTGTTTCTATTTCTGGACTAAGGTCACCAACAAAAATATGATGATGTTCTGAAACAAAAAAAACTTTGTACTATACAGAGCTGTAAAACACAATAAAAAGGCTAAAATGACTTTTTTCTGAAATAAATATTTTTAAAGTAAAAATAAAAAACAAAAATAAAATTTAAGTCACCCTATATACAGGGTGGCCCACCATATTCGACACGGTCTGTATCTGGATAACCATGGGGTTTTTAAAAAAGTAAATACTGGAACATATACAGGTCGGATAAGACCACAGTATAAAATTATTTTAGTCTATACAGGGTGTCTCCAAAAAGTGTGACGTATCAAAGTTATATTTTTTTAAATGGAACACCCTATATTTTATTACGGTTTTAGATTCTACTTTAAAAAATAAATAAATAAATAGTTTGTTTATAGTACTAAGTGTCTAATTTTATTCGTTTTTGTGATATTAAATTTTTTTGAAAAATGCAGAGGTAAAATTAAATTGATTTTAGTTTAAAACTTTAAACTTTAAAATGTGTAACAAGATTAGAGTCAAGTTAAGTCCGCCATATCATACGTAGGTCAAATCAAGATCAAATATTGTACAGGGTGATCAAAAATAATTTCAATTTTTCAGAAAATCAAATAGCCATATCTCTTTTATTTTAAACGGAACACCCTGTATTTTTTTACGTTACATGATTACAAATAAAATACTCTTTCCAATGGTATATAGGCTGCCTATACCTATCTTTTGTGCTTTTTTAGTAAAATCTGTTTTTACAAATTTTTAGTCCAAATGTTTATTTAAATTAAAGTTGGCTGTGACATAACAGCCATTAATATTTTTCTTAAGAAAATAACAACGACCATTTATTGATTACTAGTGTTTTAGTCAGTTTAAAACAAATTTCAATGATTTTAAATAAAAACCCTTCTTCTACAACAACAAGATGATATAATACTGGTAGGATGTGAAAAAATGGTTTACTTTAGTCTAGAGTTAATCCTGAAAAATATTCCAGGAGAAACCATCTGATAACCTTAATAGTTGCTTTAAAAAATTTGACACAGTGATTATGGATAATGGAAAAACAAGTTATAGGTCACAGAATGTCGTCGTAATTGACCAAAGGCCTTATTAGGATTGTTTAAAAACACAAGTTTTATCATTACCACATTCAGCTAAAATAAGTGTTATTGGAAATAGCATTATAAGCAACTAATGAATTTTTTTTTCTGTAAATCCTAAAAATAGTGGCAGATAATACAAAATCTTTTAATTTTGAGCTTTTTTCCAACAAATTTACATTTTGCAATAACGGCTTAGTAAATAGGCATAGCTATATCACAGCCTACCGACATTTAAATAGACATTTGGAATAAAAATATGTTAAAACGGAATTTACATAAAAAGTATAAAAGATAGGCAATCTATACACCATTTGAAAGAGCATTTGGTTTGTCATCATGTGGTGTAAAAAATACAGGGTGTTCCATTTAAAATAAGAAAGATATTGCAATTTGGCTTTCTAAAAATTGAAATTATTTTTTAATCACCCTGTATAATCTACGATATCGATATGACCCACGTATGATAAGGCAGACTTTTCCTAATCTTGTAACAAATTTTAAAGTTTAAGGAGTTTATATTGTTAAAATAAAATTAATTTAATTGCACCCCTGCATTTTGAAAAAAAATCCAATATCACAAAAACGAATAAAATTAGACACTTGGTACTATTAACAAACTTAAATTATTCTTTTGTAGAATTTAAAACCGTCATAAAATATAGGGTATAGGGATATAACTTTGAAACGTCACACTTTTTTATATATAGAGTAAAATAATTTTATACTGTGGCCTTATCCGACCTGTATATCTTTCAGTATTTACTTTTTTAAATACTCCATGGTTATCCAGCTACAGACCGTGTCGAATATGGTGGGCCACCCTGTATTATTTATAGTAGGTATTTACTCCTTAATAAAACATGTCCAAAGTTTTTATTCCTAATATGCAAATTATTGTAATTGGTAGACTGATGAAAATTTTAATAATCAGCATTTAAAGTAAAAACGCAACATACGCCATCTTTTAAAATTTGTTAAAAACAATATAGGCCTACAAAAAGGAATATCGTATTTAAACAAGCAACATAATCAATGTTGTTGAAACAGATTATATAGTAGTAGCGGGAGATACCGACAGGGGACACTACGAGATGCTACTTTATTATATCGATAAGATACAGCGTGTTTGAGCAAAAAAATACCTATATTTAATGGTTAACTTTATAATTTATTGGAAACAAATTTGAAAGTAAATTATTATAAATACACAGGGTGGTAAAAATTAAATTATTATTATTTAAAGTGTCTCTAAAAGGAGCGAAAATAAACAAATTTTTAAGGCTAAGATATGACGATTTAATTTAACTTACAAAAGTGGATGGTTTTAAAGATACAGGATGTTAAATATTTATTCTTGATATAGTGTTTAAATAATTTTGTTATTAATGGATTTATTGTCACAATATTTGGCCAGGGAATTTCTAGGAGGTAAAAATTAAAATCTGCCATTAATTTTATTGTAAGTTTAAAAGGGAGCACCTGCGGTATATTGCACAAATTAAAAACAAAATAACTTTTTTGAGCCACTTTATACGTGATGTTTAGATAAAAATTCTTATTCTTTAAAATATTTTACGTAAATAAAGGTGTACTTGGTACTAAAATATATATATACTTTAAAGATTACAACAAAATTAGTGGCCGATTCTAATTTTTCACCTCCCAAAACCCTTTCCAACCAAACACTGTGATAATACACCTTTAATTAACAAAAATATTTAGATCCAAAATAAATTTTTGGTTTTAGTTAGTTAGAATAATTCGTCATATTTTGGCCTTGGGATTTGTGGTATCATTTTTTCACCTTTTAGAGATACCCTGTATAGTTCCAGCTAAGTACACGCCAAGTAATCCAAAAACAACAAAAACTTCCAGTACCCGGGTATAAAAATGAAGTAAAATTTATTCTAAAATCCCAAACATAATTATTATAAATTATGTCCAAAGATCAATTGTTTTCAAGAAAATTAAGTCGTAAATAATTAAATGTTTTTAAACATTTGGCAACATTGCTACACAACATAAATACAAATACACGAGGACAGCAACTGATTTATCAATTTTTTTAAATTTAATAACGCTTTCAGTACAATACATTTCCTTAAAAAAATGACAGAACTTACCGATACGTAGCGATATACACCATCAATATTCAAGATTATAAGTCACCTATTTAAAACGATGGGATGCACCAAAAAAAAAAACACAACATTTGTAAATCACTAAAAGTTACAGTTAAATGTATTAGTAATCACAATACTCTCAAGTCTTAAAGTTACGAACATTCTTTCCCTAACACCCTGTATATTTAGATTTTGGATAAAAAATTGCCACTGTTTTTAGACTAAATTAGGGAAAAATAGTTTTAAGCATACATCCAGGGTGTTTTCTAACTACGATACGAAACTAAAGAAGGTGATTTCTTATGTCTTTTTATGAAGAAATGTTCCCATAACACGGCCCAGGGTACGGCAAAGTGTGTTTCGGCGCCCTGGTCCTTTGGCCTTCAGCGTCGATAAATTTTGCATTTTGTCCCTCTGTTGTTGAGCTTACCACTAAATTTCCAACCAACTTATAAATATGCATTTGGCCTCAACGACCCAGAGCTGTACACACCAGGCCATCACCAGACTTTGGTACCCCCTTAAGTTTGTTATTTGCTATGTGGAAAAGGAAATGTAAAGGTTAAGTTCTGGTTAGTGGTCTTCAGGCTCGGTATGTTATGCTCTTATCTTAATGATTTCTTATTTCCAGAACGATAAACCACATTTTGCAGTAAGTTTACGGGAGTTAAACTGTACAAATTTACATGCCTTTTTTATATGGTAACATAACTTAAATATTTAAAAAGTCGGCTTTACTTTTGAATTTTTTTAGTTTCGGGATAAATCTATTTATGGTATTGGCTATGCCACGTTACAGTACCAGTATCAGTTTAAATTGACTGATTTATCGTTAAGTCAGAGAGGCGCAAAACTGGAGGTGTAAAGAAAGGATTTTGTACCATGAAAAAATAAAAATATTTATTTTTCTCCGCCACTATGCCATAAATACTCCTGCAAGACTTGCCCAAACAATAGCACACAGCTGGGATCACGCAACACATTCATTATTTAAGCACGATGTACGATGGTATAGAGAGGAGCTAATATTTGGGTTTTATGTCTTAGATTTATATGAGCGGTATTTATCTTACGTGGTATGTTGCATTTTCGGTGTTTGATGTCTCATTGATGCCTTTTCTTTTATTTTGTTTTTTGTTGCATTTCCATTTTCCCATTATAAACCCGTCGAAATTCGACGGGGTTCAATCCAGTAATGGTTTAAGTACTATCGTTTTAAACTAAATTCATAAAAATAAACTACATATTTTGTAAAAAATTAAAATATGTAAGGTAAAAAGTTACCAAATGGTAAATAATTTCGGTAATATCTAAAAAGAAGATAATTATTTAAAAAATTGTGTAAGTATACATTTTTAATTTTTGCTTAAAATTATAATTAAATCCATTATCTGCAGGTTTATCACTACCTGTTTGCTCCAACAATATTTACATATTTTAATTAAAATGGTTTAAATTATTAGTGTTGCTGCACTAGCGTAATTGGTTAGTTTTTAAACAAAGCATAATAATTATAAGAACAGTTTACAGGGGTTAACTTTAAATATACGTAAAGGATTTAATTATTTTTAGGAAGATTTTATAAAACATTTTTTTACCCTTTTTTTTATTTTAATTTTAAATATTTAAATAGATATTTATCACTTCCTTCGCTGTAAGAGATTAAAAAAATGGTTTAACTCTCACTATGACTGTGTGTTTTTATTGTAATTATTTTAAACAGGTATATTATTGTGCATGGACTTATATAAATGTTAAATACAAAAAAACAAAATAATTTTAGGCAAATTAAAAACTTACTTTTATTATTTTGATGTAATACTGTAATATTTTTTAGGGTATTTTTTTTTAATTTTATACAGAAAAATATTTTTTAACCTTAAGGTTTATTTAGGCAATCTTTTTAGTTTTTTTTTACAATATTAATTCTTAAAACTTTGACTTCAAATATATATATGCACGTGTTCAACCTATTCCCAAGAAAGGATCTAAATCGCTTCCATCTAACTATAGACCAATTTCAATTCTCTCAGTTCTTTGTAAAGTAATGGAAAAATTAATTAATTCACAAATTCTTAAGTACTTGGAAAAACACAAAATTTTGCACGACAGGCAGTATGGATTTCGCCACAAAAGATCTACAGCAGATCTTCTTTCCTTCGTATCACACTGTTGGAATAAGTCTCTTGAGTTTCTAGGTGAGTCCCAGATCGTTGCTCTTGATATATCCAAAGCTTTTGACCAGGTCTGGCATGCCGCACTTCTTAATAAACTTCCCTCCTATGGTCTTTCAACTAAACTCTGTACTTGGCTCTCTAGTTATCTATCTGATCAACGTATATCAGTTATTGTGGACGGCCATTCTTCAAGCTTTCACCAAATAAATGCTGGAGTCCCTCAGGGCTCAGTTCTGGCACCAACATTGTTTCTTCTTCACATCAACGACCTTCTCTCGTCCACAACTAATTCTATTCATAGTTTCGCCGACGATAGTACCCTTCACTCCAGTTTTCAGGTTCCTAAACCCATCACTAAACCTGACTTGGAAAATTAACGCAGAGCGATGCAGATATCTCTTTCTCAGGATCTTAATTTAATATTGGATTGGGGCGCCAAAAATCTCGTCCATTTTAATGCATCCAAAACACAGTCATGTTCCTTGTCGCGAAAAGAGTCATCAAATACTCATCCTCTACTTATGAGCGGCCAAGTTCTACAGAGCAAAGACACCTTCAATCTCGTGGGCGTCACATTTGAAAGTAACCTTAACTGGCATAAACACATTGTATCTATAGCCACGGCAGCTTCAAAAGCTTGGATTTCTCTTTCGAGCTAAAAGTATTTTTCCGCTTCTAATTTATACACTTTATATGTTTCCCAAATCCGACCTCCCTTGGAATATTGTTCTCATATCTGGGGCATGGCGTCCCCAACAACCCTGAGCATTCTTGATTCTATTCAAAGAAGAGCTATTCGTCTCATTAATGATCCTTCACTTACAGAAAGGCTTCCCTCTCTTGCCCATCGTCGGGCTGTGGGCGATTTATCGCTTTTTTATAGGTACTTCCATGGCTTCTGATCTGAAGAATTGACCAGTATAGTTCCTCCACTCACGGTTCCCAACAGAGAAACTCGTGGTTCCGCGCGTATGCATCCCTATACGGTCCAACTGGACAGGCCCCGAACTTCTCACTTTGTTCGTTCTTTTATCCCTAGAGTTTCTAGATTGTGGAACCTGCTGCCCGCGGAGGTCTTTCCTTCCCCCAAATCTTCAAGTATTTAAGTCCCGTGTCAACAAACTCCCTCTTACCTCGCTTAAGACACCCACGGTACGTTAGTATTTAGGCTTTTAGCCTTCGTGGTTTGTCCAAAGATAAAAAAAAAAAAAAAAAAAAAATATTTCTTAAGTGATTATGAGTGTAAGGCACTTTTTAATTTTGGCACATTCGTAGACTAATTACTGAAAAGTGTTTAAATAAAATGGTCTACATGTAATAATAAATTGATTTTTTTTTTTAAATAATGTGTTTAATTAACAAACATAATTTAATAAAAGTATGACTGACCTCATTTTGTATTAAATAATTAAATCGTGTATTTACAATTAGTACTCGTCTTATAATTTACAAAATTGTATGATATATATAGCAAAGCACCAAATTTTTAATTAAAAATTTTCGTTGGTTTTACATATACCGGATCAGATAAATAACATAACACATAGGCAATATGAGAAAAAGAGACAGTCTAACATGAATACCGGCATGTAAACATAAGTGACTAATAGTGCTTAGTTTTGTTATGGCATTACTGGCCGATATACCTTTAGCTCTTGCTTATACAATAGTTGTTGTAAAATGGGTTACACTCTGTACATATCTCTATGATCCAAGACACGCAATATTTTTAGCACTGTTTATTGGTGTGTCATTTTCTTTTATATTCAAAAAAAGTGCTACTTGCTAAATAGTTATTAATAAAATTAATTTCCTTTGCCTTAACGCTGTATAAATCATCTAAATCATATTATATTCTTATGCTAATTTTCTCTGTATACCCATTGTTGGTTTAAATCTATTGTTAAGCCTATTTTTTTGCCTGATCATTTAACTACTTTTATTGTATTTTGGTATTAAAATTACCTGTAATTGCTAAATTATAATATTTATAGAGTGTGTCTACTTAAGTTTGCAGCATATAATTTCTTTTTGTTACTAGTTACACGAAAAAGAATTATATTTTTAAAATAGGTTTTACATGGCTCTATTTCTGAGATGCAATATTCTAAATAAAATCTGGCCTCGATATATTGACGATACTTTTATAATATGGAACGGAACCTATAGAGAGTTAAACGCGTTTTACAATTATCTGAATTCTGTAAATGACTTCATTTAATTTACAACAAGAAAAAAAGAAAATCGTTTTTTTTCCTTTTCTAGACGTTCTTGTCAGCAAACAAAATATTTTGTTTGATTAACACATCTGTATATAAGAAACCAACACATACGGGACAATATCTAAATTTCCGTTCTGGAAGCAACGAAACTAGGGATAATTAAAAAATATATATTATCCAAAAAGCAAGTAAAATATGCTGTAATCAAGTGACCCTTAATGCCGAATTGGACAACATCAAGAACAATCTGCTTCAGAATGGCTATACCGAGAAATCCATAGATACAATTATTGAGAATTGTAATGTGAAACCAATAGTACGACCACCTGAGCAAGATACTTTTTTCTATTATTGATTCCATATATTAAAGGAACATCCAAAAAAAATAGAAGAATTGCCAGACAATACGGAATCAAAACAGTTTTTAAGTCCGGTAGGTAGGTAGAGCATCTTAACAAAAACCAAACATAACAGAACTAATTAGGAGAAAGAGTGTATTAACCAAGTACCATGTAAATGTGTGGAGTCGTACATTGGTAAAACAAAACGCCTTTTAAATGGATCCTAAATCATAAGCACCATACTCAACAAGGCGAAACATCCAAGGAATCGCTGACCACGTTTGGTCTAAAGAACATATCATTAAGTGGACAGAAGCATGAGTTATTCGCAGTGAACCTATGCGGAAAAAGGTCTTCATATAAAATATCAAAAATATATAATACCCACTATTTGAAAACCATTCTTTAATCCCCCAATGCCGGCGTCCTAGGTGAACAACCTCACGCTTGACTGCACCCAACGCCGTTACAAAAATAGAGACAATGCATACGATCTTTTTATCATGGCCAGAGTAAACTAAATGAGCTGCAACTATTGGTACTATTTCATGGTTAATACTACTGGCCATGATAAAAGGACTTTTTATAAAAAAATTACTTGTTTAAGTAGTATTAAGTACTAATTTTGATTTGAGGAGGGTCTGGTCTTGTTCTCAGTGCCTTAAGTTACTTTTCGTGCGTATGGATACAATTTCTTTAAACTGTTATCTGCATACATAATTTTCTACAATAACACAAACTGAGCGAATTTTGTTATGAGGAAACACATTTTAAATTAAAATTTGTGGTCTTTTTTAGAGGTTACAATAAATTGGCAGGCCTCCCCATCCTAACTTTTGAAATGTTTGGTATTTTTTTATGAAAATTTAGGTAGTTTTCAGGGACAACATCAGCCAAATTTAAGGCAAGAAATGAAAAATATAAATGTTAAACTATGATTTAAAAAACGAAAATTAAATGAATAAGTGGTCTTGTGGCACATTATTTTAAAGCTCCTGACGAGTACTTTATAACTCAAGAGTAGAATAAAACCCTCTACAAAATGGCAATATTTTGGTTATATTTGGAGTACCTGATAAGGATGGCCCATATTTCTGAAACTAGTAAAGTTAGCTATACTTGATATGATATTTTTAAGCTCTTTTAAATATCTATTTACCGATGATATAGGTGAAAATATACAGGGTAGGACAAAAGTATATAGTTTTTTAATGACGCACCGTGTATATTATATCACCATTAAAAAGATATGTAAAAGACTTTAAAGAAAATCCCACATTATGTTTATCTAACTTCATTAGTTTCGGAGATTTGGCTATCCAAATCAGGTATTTAGGTAAGTTTTAATGTACCGCCCTTTTGTAGCAGGTAAAAATATTTACTTTATATTCTGGGGTTATAAAGTTTAAAATGATGTGACACACGACCGAAATTTCCACGGTAATTTTTGTTTTTAAAATGGCGCCCAACTCTAAGTTGTATATTTATATTTGTCATTTCTTGTCTAAAATAAGGTTTATCTTGTCTTACTAAAGTTTTTAAATTTCCACGAAAAAATAAAAACAATTTAAAAGTTAGGAGGGGGTTCTGGTTAGTTCTGGTTAGAATAAACGTTTTGTCAACAGGCGCGGCGAGTTTTGAGATTTTATATGATTGTCATGTGTCAATAATTTTTAAGACCGAAAGAAAGGAGCTTTACTCTTTAAAAATACCAACTTACTTAATAAGTTGTTGCAAAAAATACCAACGTATTCTATTCTCACCTAATAAAAAGTTGAAGAGCAAAAATAAGGTCCTCACCCACGAACATGTTATACTTACTCTATTTTAAAGTTTTGAACTCTTTTACAGGACAAAAATACAAAAAAATTCTTGGTGCATATCACCCATACATTTCATCTCTTTAGGTGCATTGGCCCCCGTGCACCCACGTACTCGCCGCCAATGTTTGTCAGCATTTTGCGACTCTAATTAGTAGGTAATTTAACTGTAATTAAAAGAAAATGCTGGGTTCCTGAATTACAAAAATGGTTTTCTACCATTATAAAACCAACTATTTTTTTATAGTAAAAATTACATTTTAAAATTAAAATTTTAAGTCCCAGAGCCTAAATTTTAATATTATATTTTTGTATCTATTTGAAAATGTAATAACGAAGTAAAAAACAAACAAATGTTTTAATGCTCTTAACAGCAATTTTGTTGTTGTCATTTATATGTTTATTAAAAATGTAACTTTATGTTAAAAAAATGAAAAATGATTTAATAGTCAGTCAAATTTGCTTAAGCGGGTCGATTTTTAGTGGTTCGCTTAAGAAATTTTAACTTAGTACAATAAACACAATTTTACAGTAGTTCTGGTTGCCTCAGTGATTTTTGGCACGATGGTACCTTAGGGTCTCTATTTGATCATTATTTTTTTGCATTTTAAGTATTTATAACCAGAATAGGGTTTATTATTGTCATTATAAAAACTCAGCAAACCAGTTTTTAACAAAAATTTTGTACTAAAAATGGGATTTTTTTTAAATCTATAAATGAGTTTTACGTGCTAGTAAGTAACTGGCGTAAGAAAATCTGGTAAATGCCTTTTTAAAATATCTAAATTTATAGGTTGCCATTTAGAAAAGGCAAATCAATTAAGTAAATAATTTATTCGAATAAACTATTTTTTTCATGTTTGTAATATTATTAATAATTATTATAATTATATTATTTCTAGTGGATGTAAATAATGATTATATAATAAGCAAAATAATGATCATATAATAAGCAAAATATTTAAAACACTAACCGTATCACTTTGCTGTCAGGTTACTATTTAAAATATTTTTAGTGTGATACTTGAATTTTGTTTTATATTTTAAACTTAAGGTAATAACTTAAGTAATAAGGATCATAATAAGAATAGAGTCAAATTAATGCAACTTGCCAGTTGTATTTATGTTGATGCTTTCTGGAAATACTGGCAACACTAAAAAAACATTTTTAGGATTTTTGTACTGTATTATTAGACTTATAATTGGCAGTACTATTACCAGAAAAAATAGCTTTGTTCGCGGGTTCGATTCTGAACAGTTCTGTGTTCGCGGGTTACAATGGAATCAGTTCGTTACCGGTTCGTAACCTGATTAGCAGTCCTGGGATTTTGTTGGAACTAAAAGTTCTGTTCGAAATTTCATGCGCATTGTCGACATGGTCAGCTGTTTTCTGTTTTTGTGGTACAGAAATAAACCGTTTGTATTACACTTTATTTGTTTCTGCTACTTTTAATGCGAGTAATTAATATACCTGTTAAATATTTTTTTATATTTTTGTGATTCTGACCGTATATAAACAAAGGATTTTTAATTGTATTCCGTATGAATGTATGTATGCAATAAAATAAATAAAGATTTAATTAAAAAATATAGACAATATTACAAGATTTTACCATTTCTTGTTGTTTGAATTTTATCTTATTTTAAAAACGAGAGGAGGCAGGGAATTCCTTGTCTTCCGCTGAGAGACCTTGAGTGTCATTGGACAGTATAACAATTTACCTTTTTGTTTGAATTTAATTTTTTTTTTGTATAGTATTCAATTTAACCATGAAAAATCGTAACCAAAAGGTTAGGTTAGAATACATCCTCAGCTGTATAGAAAATCGTTTGCGGTAAATAAAAATTCCGAACTAATAAATAACTAGACATGCGCTTTAAAACAATTCTAAACTAGTTCGGTTCTGGTTCAGAATCGGTTCATTACTAGACCCGCGAATAAAGCTATTGTCACAAACTAAACACAGCGCATTAGCACAGAACGCCTGTAACGCAGTGTTGTCACTTGTCAAAAACTTTCCTTTTAAATTGCGCAGTAACGTCTCATTTCAGTATAGCTGGAACATTCGACCGACGCGTCTCGCGTTTTTCAAAGAAAACCGTCTTAAGACAAAGAGCGTCACTAGTAATTCATGTTTTATTTAAACAATACTGTCCTATTTTAACTTGTGCCATTTTTAGTCAAAAGGTGTGCCATATGCAGAGTGAGTTTTTAAAACTTACAGTGGCTATATTTTCTTAACCAGGGCAAATATCAAAAAATTAAAAAAACCGTGTCAATGAAACCTGGGTGTTCTATTCAAAACAACTCTATCAACCCCTTAAGCTGCACACCCAGTCACTTCAAAATTTTAAATGGCAACACCCCTGATGTGGTACCTCTGTGGAAAGCTTCTGAAAAATGCTTTTTGTTGGTCATAAAAAGTTGGGGTAAAATAAAATACTACCCTTAAATTTTAGAAAAATCGAAACGAATTGTTATTAATAAAAATACCAGAACATGTCCAATTCAATTATTAAAAAATTATTTAAAAACTAATAATAAATTAAAATAATACTCCCTGCAGAAGAAGTTCTGGTTAGTTCTGTTGCACAAGCGCCTGACAACAAAAACCAGTTACTATTACTTTTTTCTAGACAAAATTTTGAATGAGAGCTAACCAAAACTAACCAGATTTTTTTATGCGAACGGGTTAGAGATTATTATTTATTATTAAAGTTAAAATAATTTTTATTGATTTAATTGGACATTTTCTGGTATTATTTAATAATAATAAGGTACAATTTCCATAAAACTTAAGGGTATATTTCATTTTACCCCAACTTTTTATGACCAACGACAAGCATTTTTCATAAACTTTCCAGAGAGGTTCCCCATTAGGGGTATTGTCATTTAAGATTTTTAAGTAACTGGGGTTGCAGCTAAGGGGTTAATAGAGGTGTTTTACAAAATACGGTATTTACTTTCCCCTCAGGTTTTATAGCCACGGTATTTTTTTATTTTTTAATATTATATAGGTTTAGAAAATTTAGCCTTTGTAAGTTTTAAAAACCCACCCTGTACATATTAAGTATATTTTGTTTTTAATTATACTGTCACATTATAAAATGTAACTGTTTTTACTGAAATGAAGGTAATAGACCACATTAATTAATTTTTTTATGACATTTTTTTTGTTTGTATTGTGTCAGTTTGTCCGAAAAAAATGGCTCAAAACGTTCTTTACATTACTTTGATAAAATACTACCTTAACAAGCATCCAACAAGAATACTGAATGACCTGAATAAAAAAATACATTCATTGATACAAAAGAATATTGATCCGTTGTTTTGTAATAACTTTTATAAAAACCTATAGGCCCTATTTCATCTTATAATGCAACATTTTCTTAAGGTTGTTTTTTTACCCTAAAAGTAATAGGATTTTCTTATAAACATGTTTTTATTTTGTTGAATTTATGTGAATTCAAAAGTTTTCTTAGGCGTTTTATAAGCATAAACAATATATAAAGTTTTTGAAATACACATACTTTAATTTTCCTTTATAACAAAAATAATTTAAACATATTTAATATTTTTTACGAGAAGACCGTCACATTTAGCTTTTTTTTAAATAAATGTTTATTCTATTTGTAACGATGACCCAATTACAATACTTTTAAAAGCTTGCTGGCCTGTCTGAAAAGCAGCGATGTGCATTTTTTTTTTTTAAAGAAAAACCAACAAAAAAATTATAATGATAAACAACCAAATTTTTGACATTTTTGTAGTCCTATAAAAAAATGGTGTTTAATTATGTTGCTTATACTAAATAAATTTTTATTTCTAAAGTAAATAGTTATAACGAATATAAATTCGGTAAATTTTTTAAAAACAGATGTATTATTTACTATAATTTTATTTATTTGTATTTTTTGTTTGCTTAAAATGACATTATATGTATGGCAATAAAAATTAAATTAAAGAATACTATAAAAGGTTTTAAAGTTTTCTAGTTAGTTTTTAATAATTTGTTTCTCTGGTAATTATAACCTAATATTAAAAATATCAGTTTGTTAAAAATGCTTTTAAAAGAAATTAAATTAAAATATTTATATTGTAATATATTTAGAAGTTTATTAGGCCTTTAAAGCATTTTTAATGGAAACCGCTTGTTTAAAACAGTACATATTGATAAAAAATCTCATAAATTAACTTTTGTTAGATAGTAAAATATTATAAAATAAAAATTTTGATTTAATGTGTTCAAATTTTTTCTTGTACAGAAATTATTATTGTAAATAAAGTAACTAGTGGTGTTTTTGTTGGTAATTAAAAAAACCAAAGTAAATATTAAAGAAAAGGATTTTGCAAAAACACATGATAAAAAAACAAAGGTTTGTATAGGATAGAAACAGCCACGCTCGTTGGTGCTCTGATGATCACCGGAGTTTAGCATTTTGGAGCGCAGCCATAACTCGGATGGGCGACCGGGTGTCCACCGGTTTGGGCGACAACACATGGTGTTCTGCTCGGGGGTCGGAGGACGGACCGAACAGCAACCATTCAAGTTATGGAATGGAAAGCGTGTGAATGGGAAGGAGTAGGGTCAAGGCACAATAAACCTATAGGCTGCAGCGCACCACCTAGGGGGCGGTGGTCGGACCTAGGTGGGATGACCCGAAAGGGCAACAAAAAAAGATACACACATTTATATAAATTAATGGTTATGCATAATTATTAATTTAAAATCGTTTAATTTTTAGGTCTAGTAAGTTAAAATTTATTTTATTTTTTTACCTATACAGAGTAAAACCCTAATAGGCATGTAATTGCATAATATTTAATTTGATTGTCTTGGTATTTTATGTTAATTTTTTTCTATTTAAAAATATGTAATTATTTAAACAATTTTTTTTTGCTTTATAATTAAACATTGTATGGGTTTTTACTAGTTGTGCGTATTAATTAGTTAAAATATAACAAGTAATTTGCTTTTTAAACCATTTTTCCAAGTAAAAATTATTAATTTAGGCACTTGCATAAGCTGGTATAAAAATGCAATTAAGCTTAATTAAAAAGAATAAATATTATTATTTAATACTTCTTTAATATGTATAATATTTACCATATTTTAAATAGAAACATATATAGTTTTTTAAGGTGTTTAAATTAAACTTTAACCCTTTCCTTAAGACTGGAATACCAGTAGATAAAATTAGAAACCTTGGTTAGGCACAAAATTTGTTAGCCCTATAGCTTTATTTAAAAAAAATTTGTTAATTAAATTAATACACAAACGTTAACAATAAAACTAATAACTAAAATCCTAAAAATGGTTAAGAAAAAGCATTAAAGTATTTGCACACAACACAAAACATTACCTAATACAATAATTCTTAACTTAGTTGTATATATTTTGAAATAAATACTGCAATGCGTACTCTTTAAATTTTGTTGCTGTTAAAATTTAGTCTTGAAATTAAATGGGTAAATTATGTACAACGGATTTAAATATAAATTATTTTTAGAGTAAAGCTTATAAATTTTAAAATATTTTAGTAAATTTAAGCCTTAATATGTTACTAAATAATTTATGGGCTAATGTAGCTACCAAATATTTCTTTATTTTAAAATTATTTAATAAATTATAATTGTTTTTAGTATTACTGCTAATATTTTTAAATATAATCCGTAATATTAAAAAAATAATTATTATTTTAGGTACTGCCTGGGCTGCATCTAGACACTTTTTGTGTTGTCACCTATTTTGCTCATAAGTTAGCTTACATTTGTGTACATAAAAATTTAGGCTGAAGCTCTTTTAAATAATCCTATTTTTTAATTGGGTAAATTAAATGAGCAAATTTAATAGTAGTAATTCGATTGTAATACTTTATACCTGACTTGGTTTGCTGCAATACTAAGATCTTAAGGGATTTTTAGACATCTAAGAATACCTTTAATTTTTTACCATGTGTTACCTTACCCTACTTTATTTTTTTGAATTGTGTTTCTGTCATATATTGTTAAATTGTGCCATTTGAGATAAAATACCTGCATTTTTAATACCCTGTTAAACAAACAAATCCTGTAAAACAAGGACTCACGAATGCAGAACTATTTTAATTGGCTAATTATTATAGATGACAGTAGCAATAATGTATAAAAAAATTAATATATTTTTTGAAGATTTTATTTTTTTCACGGACTAATACATACTGTAGAACCTACTACTTACAATACATAAAAAAAACTACAATTTCTTATTATTTGAAATATAAAAATAACATAAACCGTATAAAGCTGTCACGGCCATCGTCTGCTAAACTTTTGTTTTTGAGCTATGGCCGTCGCTGTGGATTTTGTTTTCTTGATGTTTTGCCAGCACGAATGTTTAGTAGTATAGTTACCTTATACGGAGTCGTGATGCAGCAACCCTCAAATAATTTAATTTAAATATATATTTTTGATATTAAAAAAAAAAAATGATTTTAAGCACTACCACGTTGAATAAAATTAATGTTTTTTTTTAGTTTCGGATAATTTATTAGTAATAGCAACCACCTAAAAAACAAAGTAGTTTTTTTCTGGCTTTAGAAAAACCAAATTAAAGTACTTACGTTATTAACATAAGGTAAAATAAGCAGATTTAAATGAAATATTTAGCTTTAAATTTAAAATGGTTTCTAAATTCTTTAAAAAAATGTAATAATAATATGTAATTTAGGAAATAAATTTTAATTTATTGTACTCAATTTTACAAATTTAAAGCCTTTAAAATTTTTAGTTGATTTTAATTTATTAAAATTTTATTTGCGCCCTCTAAATTTTACACATAATAAAAGCAAATTTTAATTTGGCATCTTTCAAAATTCACCTTGGCCAATTGTTGTGACAATGCACCTAGTATTAATTAAAATTATTTATAAAAAACTAAAACTATTTCAAACTCTTGATACTGGCACCTACATTATTTTTCTTTATATCAACGACCTTCTCTCGTCTACAACTAGTTCCATTTATAGTTTTGCCGACGATAGTGCCCTTTACTTTACTTTTTAGGTTCCTAAACCAATCTCTAAACCTGATTTGGAAAGCAAACGTAAAGCAATGAAGATGTCTCTTTCTTAAAACCTTAATTTAATATTGGAATAAGGCGCCATAAATCTTGTTTATTTTAATACATTCAAGCACAATCATGTTTCTTTTTTCGAAAACGTCATCAAATACTTATCCTTTACTTATGAGCGGTCAAGTTTTGCAAAGCAAAGACACGTTTAATCTTGTGGGCGTCACATTTGAAAATAGCTTTGACTGACATAAACACATTATATCTATGGCAGTTTCAAAAAAGCTTTAATTTCTCTTTTGAACCAAAAGTATTTTTCTCCTTCCAATTTATACACTTTTTATGTCTCCTAAATCCGACCTCCCTTAGAATATTGTTCTCATATCTGGGGCATGGTGTCACCTACAACCCGTTAGCATTTTTGATTCCATTCAAAGAACAGCTGTTTGCCTCATTAATTATCCTTAACTTACAGAAAGGCTTTCCTCTCTTGCCCATCGTCGAGCTGTGGGCTTTTTATAGGTACTTGCATGACTTCTGTTTTAAAAAGTTGTCCAGTATAATTCCTTCACTTACTGTTTTCAACAGTGAAACTCGTGGTGTATCCTCATATGGTCCAACTGGACAGACCCCGAACTTCTAACTTTGTTCGTTGTTTTATCCCTAGAGTTTTTAGAATGTGAAACCTGCTGCCCGTGAAGCTCTTTCCTTTTGCCCAAATCTTTGAGTATTTAAGACCCGTGTCAACAAACTCCCTCTTACCAATTTTAAGACACCCACGGTAACTAAGTATTTAGGCTTTTAGCACTCTTGGATTGTCAAATTATGCCACAAAATATATTCTATTAGAAACAATAAATAAAAATTAAACAAAGGGAATCTTTGAACAAAATGTTTAAACCGCAATGCGCATTTTACAGTATTAATATTGACATGTTCTAAACACAAAATGATTTTATTATACCTGTTTAAATAATAAAATAATTTGTTTCCTATGTTTAAAAAATACTAAATTTAATAGTTTTTTGTTATAACGGTCTGTACAAAAATATACCACAAAATCCTTAAGCAAAAATACAACTATCTAACGCAAACTACATTTGTTGAAAAGTTGATCGTTTGCGAGATACAGGGGTGTAAAAAGTTCTTATTTTATTCTACTTATTTTTAAATATTTCATTTAATACTGGACATTTTTTTAATTTGGTACTGAGGTTTTTAGAAAAGAAAATCGAAATATGCTTATGCCATTTTGTTGTCAAATGTACAGGAAGCCACCTGCAGTCATTTGTCTATGTTCAAATTGTCAAAACTTTTTTGTCCCGGTATATTTGGGCTCTAGTAAAAATTTTTATGTTTGTGTGTTTTCTGCATAAAAGGGTATTCCTAATAAATATCGCTATGAGCAATCTTTTTAAGATATTTTGGATTAAACGTTTTATTTTATACAAAAATGTTACTTGGTTACCTGGAAGCTACCACAAATTCTTTGAGTCACAGTATAACTATTAAGTAAAATTTTCCTAGATAAAAAGGTGCTCGTTTGCAAAAAATGAGGTGTCAAATTTTCCATATAATTTTGTTTCTTTGACAGGTAAATGGTATTAGATCATTTCATGTTGGTCCAACGAATATATGGGTTATTAGAAGACTACATATACTTTTCTTTTTGCAATAAAGAAAGAAAACCAGCCCAGACCACCCACAACTGTCGTTTTTATTTGTAGTTTGTTAGTAAAATGTTATTTGTACCATCAAACAGCTGGCGCTGTTATTCTGTCAGTCCCGTGCTCTGTCCGATGTTGCCACTTGTCGTTATAAATAACCAATAGATACATTTTAACTTATTTATGGCGCAATCTGAACAACAGCTATTATTTACCATATTACGTGTTTTTTGAGGTATTTATTGAATTTTTAGCGAGTTGTATCTAATTAATGTTTAATACTAACATTAAAAAAAAATGGATAAATATTCGACCAGTAAGAGAACCTAAAAAAATTTTAGGATAGTTTTGTATAGGCGTTTGAACAACTTTTAGCTCGAGGATATTCCTTGCAGTTTCTTTCTATATTACTTTATAAAATTAAAAATGTTTTTTGTAAAATGTTAAATAATTTTTATTATGGTGTAAAAATGACGTTCATGTTTGTGTTTTAAATTTTACCTTTACAACTGTTGTTCCAAAATTTTAAACGTATCGAATGATGTTTGGCAACATCGCGGGGAAGATGTAAGTTTTAAACAGCTGAATAATATTATATAGTACACGACATTATTTTAAACAAGGAAGAAAAATTTTGAAAACATTTTCTATATATTTTTTGGTATAAATGGTCAATTAAGGAGTTAAAATATAATATAATATCTTTTGTTGTGTTAAAGTAAACAAATTGTTATAAAATCTAAAGATTATTTATTCTTTGCTGATAAAGAAAATAAGAAGTAATTGCAGATTTCAATAATAAACATAGTTAACAAAACAATAAGAAGGTGGGATAAAAATACAAAACTTTTTTGTTTTTTTTGTTTTTAAAGCGATTGTTGACTGTTAAGTAGATAAAACTAAAGATTGTTCTGTTTAGTATTCACAACAAGTTTTGTGGTCAGGATAAACGACAAAAATAAAAATAACATAGGTGGTAATAAATAAAAAAGTATACATGTTATGAGGTATTTAATATTGTCAAGATTTAACAAAGAATTAAAATAATTCTTTAAATAAATAAATATTTTAAAACTATTTTTTTAATACAATTCAACCATTAAACACGAAAAGTAAAAACACATTTAACGCTTCATATCGCTTCTGTATTTAAATATAATATAAATAACATATTTTATTTGCTTTTTGTCAAATATACGTCTAAAAAATATTTTTCTTATTGACCTTAAGTGCGAAGAATTTTTATTTAAAATTATACATGCAGAATTTTTTATAAATAATAAATTTATAATAAAAAGTTTACCATATGACGCTAACTTACGTAGACACACTGTATAAAATCTGGTTTCGCTAATATTAAAATTTAAAAAAAAGTATAAACTGCTACTGTAAATTAATTTTAGCAAGAGTTTTACAAGATAAAAACAGTAGCCTACTAATTTGGTGACCAAAATGCTAAGGTCACCGACATATTAAAACAAATTTAATATTTTTGCTAATAATTTAATATTTTCCCAAATTTTAAATTGATAATTAAAAAAAGTTGCCTTTGCCCCAAATTTTATAGTCATAATATATCTACCCTTATTAATACCCTGCAAAGGCAGGTTATTTAAAAAATAAATTATTATCTTTGTTTGTTCTTTTCTGCTTAAATGTTTTATACGTGTCATAACGAATATAATAAATTTTTAACAAAAAATGAAAAAATGACGGTTTTTATGGTTTGCCTTTTTTAATAGCAAAAATTATTTTTTTACTTGTAGCTAACATGTTTGGGAATACTTTACCTAATTGTGTTGTCGTAATATTACTATTGTATTTAAAAGAAATGTTCAACAGGTCCAAAGTGGTACAATAAAAATATTTGTAAAGTCGTGTTTATTTTACTTTCGTTTTACTGCAAGACAATAAATATACTAATTTTTTAGTTTTAGAAAAACAATATGTTATTTTTTTATGATGTTTTCGTTAAAAAAAAGGTTTAAAATTTTTTGCGTTATCAAAATTTAGCAAAAACCTATACTTATTTTTACCTTTAAAAAATATACACTTTAGCTAAATAAAAACGTACACAGGCAATGCGTGGAAAGACGATCTAACTCGCGTAGAACACTAACAGGTAAAATTACACAATGAATGCCGGCATGTAAACAGGTAGACGCACCGGCCCCGCTTTGTTGCTGCTTTACTGGCCTATTTACTTTTAAATTATTTCCGAACGTGCATATTAAAACTACTTTACATAAAACTTCACATTCATAATTTAATATGGTTTGCTATCAAACTCTTTTATCCTAATTTAAAAAGTACTTTTATTTGTATGATACACAATATGTTAAATAAGAAAAACTAATTTTAATACTTTTAAATAAAATAATATTTGAATTGTGGTTTTAATTAATACATAAGCTAAATTATACCCATAAAATAAGGTGATTAAACCTCAAAGAAACGCAACAGGTTAGGGTTAAAGTACCCAAATAAAACATTGTTGATTTGTAAAATTTATTAAATCGCAAAATTATTAATTAATAACAAGGAAAAATGTTTACTTACTAACTTTTGAAAACAAAAGCAAACCTTATTTTAAATGTATAAATTAAAAAAAGATAACCAAGCTTTCATTTTAAACCCTAAAAAAACTCTACTATATAACCTGTAACCGATATTTTTTGTACCAGCTAAAAGCGTCTGGTGGTAAACTTTAAAAATGATAAGTAGGACAAACAAAATAAAAATATGAAAGTCACGTCGCGGCGCCTTCTTTGTTATTTGCTGGTTAAAATATTGGTCAGTTAACGCGTTTCCCGCATTGCGGTACACCGTAAATCCTGTATGTAAGCGTATACACTGATGTTATTTTAATTAAAATTTCCCAATTAAGCATTAGAATACTGAACTGTGAAACAGTTAAAGAGATGATGTGAATTCCACAGACGGGACCTTGTCTGCAGCGTGTCTATAAAAAGTTGTCAGCGCCGCAGAATAAGCTATCCGTTCTTTGTTGATTTTAATTACTGCGGCTCAACTAGAAACGCTGCTAATCAAATTATTTTAAGCTTTAGTTACCTGATTTGGCTATTGTGGGGTTACTTGATATCATTGCAGTCGTAGTATTTGGCGGAGTATGGTTAATTCTTATAGCTTCTAACTTTGGTACCGGCAAAAGACCTGGAGCGGACATGCTGGCCGGAACTGCCGAAGCAGGCATCATAAGAGTTGACATAGTCAACATTTTGTTATCTTTTAACCTAGTTACCTAGCTGTCACACTTTAAAAATATTTAAACTATGCGCTAAAAGTTGTGCGAGTTAAAGACGCGGCAAAGTTGTGTTAAAGTATCGCACTCTAGGCACGCGGCCCGCAACTCAAAGACTGCATAACGCGGGTTGTCTGTGTTGTGTCGTGTTCATTCGGGGGTAGCAGGACGTGGGGGTGGAACAGTTATAGTGGCCGTGCTGGTGCGAACGGCGGGTTATTTCAACTGCGGCAAACTGGCATCAGCTTCGGCGCTCTCAGCGCACTGTTTGTGGATCTCACTTAATGGGCTGCAGGAGCGAAATAGATCATAAACTAAAGCTTTTAAGGGATAATTTGATTTATTTACTTATTAACTTATTGTTTTTAACAACCTAGTTATTCACAGCATTCTAAAAGTTTACCTATTATTAGCCAAACGTGAAAAATGTTTATATAGGTTATTCATATCAACTTTTACCATAGGTAAAAATTATATAACTTTTACGCACATATTTACCTAAAGTATGTAACCAGCAATTGACATAATTATTTTTATTTTTGTAATTATTTCATATTTTAAAATTAAAATATTAAATATTTAATCAAATAAAATAATAAGTAAAACATTTTAAAAAATATCTATAGTACAACTTTTTTCTTGTATCCATACAAAACACAGTAGCGGCATATTTTGTCTTAGTAGTAAGTAGACGTTTGTCAGCTGTTCGGTTAAACTTTTCGTTAAACTAAATTTTAAAAAAATTTGCGCTCTTAAATTTTTGAATTAAAAGTGCTATAGAATAGTCTAACCAAACAAATGGCAATATTTACCAAAAGCCAAAAAGACTTTAGAATAATTTAATTTATTTCATGTTAAATATTTTGCTAAAACAAATTTAGAAGTATTTTGTCGTTTAAACAATAAAAATTTGAACTACATTTAAAGTATCCATTCAAAATATTAGAATCTTAGAAGCCCGTTATTTATACAGTATGTGCGCAGATGGACCTTTCTATACCAAATTTTTTTATTTTTAATAGTTTGAAAAAAGAAATTGCCTTATTTAAATGGTCTGAGGTATTATAAAAAACCGCCGAAGGATACACAGGGTGGTTCCAGAATATTAAAATATAGAAAAAATATTTTTAAAATACGTTATTAAAAAGCTTACAATATAAATCGAAAGTATTTAATATTCTTGTTTTCCCATTGGTTATGATTTTCAAAAAAGTTACGGTAATAAAAAGTACATATAGAAAAAAAAATATTTTATAATTCGAAAAAAAAGTATTTTTGTTTTATTAAATGCATTAAAACAGATTACCTTTGATTTAAGATTTAAAATTGCTAAGATGTTATTTTGGTAAATTTAAAAATTGGTAGTACATATTTAAATATATAGTTATTTAAGTGGCATTACTCATTCAAATTTTTGAATATATTTAAAAATATCTTTCTTGTTTGTTGTTACTTTTATAAATTTCAACCCAAGATAATAATGTTTGCAAACAAAGAGTAAAATGAATAATCTATGTTTTTTTGTAGTATACACCACCCTGTATATCATAGGACGAGTTTTATTATAATATTTTTTTAAACGATTTCTCGACACTAGTTAAAGTTAAATAATTAATGGTAATGCTATAGTAAATATCTAATAAATTAAAAATAAAGAAAAGTAAACTAATAGCACCCTTTTCACGCTTAACAATACCTTGCCAAATTTTAAGGAGATTTTTGGCAAATTTTCCTTGACCTCCTTGACTAAGTTTGGCTAATGCGCTTCTTAAAATGTCTTTTTTGTGGTCTTTTACCAAAAGTGTTTATTTAAGTAACCAGGTTTTTTCAATTGACGCAACGCTATTAAAAATAGCATTGGTCCACAATAATACTTGGGTATCATGGGTTTTAATACTTGGACCGACTTTCTTCATATTCACAGTAACGGATGCCGGATTTTGGGTGTTTAAGTTATTCTTTCATCAGTTTTTCTAGTTTTTCACCACGAAACATGCAGATATTGTATACTGAGGTACCTTTTAAGCGACGAGGTACCGACACTATGGATCTTATATAAATAACTATTACTAGCATACCCCTATTAACGTGTAGGTAATGTCATTAAAATAAGATCTACAGTTTAACGTTACATCAGACGACGTTGCATAATTGTGCCGATTTTACAAAAAACGGTGTTCTGTAATATGTAACAGGTATATGTTTTACCCTTCACACTCATACTCAATTTTTTAAGGCAGTCACTAAACCTAATTTAAAAACAAAAACGGAATAATGCGATAATCTCTTTAAGGCACGTTTTATTTATAGTTGAGTAAGGTATCAAAAACAGTAATAAAATATAATGTTTCGAGTACACAGTTCCATTCACTACAGTAAAAAAGTCAGCGTATTTCCATCTTTAGGCCGTGAGTGGCACAAGTTTTGTAAAACAAGGAATAATTAAATTAATTTGTAGACATTACCCCAGAAACTCTAATTCGGACAGGCATATTACATTTGTTCTTGCAAAAGTCTTGGATATTTGTCTTTAGGCCATAAAAAGTTTTTTTTTATAACTTGTTTGCTTAGTCACTTACAGTCCCAAACTGAACTTAGCCCATAATACTGTTTTTTTTTATCTTTGGACAAACCACGAAGGCTAAAAGCTAAATACTAACGTACCGTGGGTGTCTTAAGAGGTAAGAGGAAGTTTGTTGACACGGGACTTAAATACTTGTAGATTTGGGGGAAGGATAGACCTCCGCGGGCAGCAGGTTCCAAAATAAAAAAAAACTCTAGGGATAAAAGAACGAACAAAGTGGGAAGTTCGGGGCCTGTCCAGTTGGACCGTATAGGGATGCATACGCGCGGCACCACGAGTTTATCTGGTAGAAACCGTTAGTGGAGAAACTATACTAGACAATTCTTCAGAGCAGAAGCCATGGAAAGTACCTATAAAAAAGCGATAAATCCCCACAGACCGACGATGGGCAAGAGAGGGAAGCCTCTTTGTAAGTGAAGGATTATTAATGAGACGAATAGCTCTTCTTCTTTGAATGGAATCAAGAATGCTTATGCTGTTCCTCCATATCTGTAGATGTAGCACCTTTTATAAGGACGGTTCTACTTGTTAGTTAAAATATAAAAAGCCTAATGTATTAAAGAAAGAAAAATAGGTCGAAAACGTTAGGAACACAAAAAACCTAATAAAGAAACAAACAAAACTATTAAAAATTTCTTACAAAAATGTCTATCTGGTAAAAGAACAAAGATAAGAAAAAGAAAAGACGAGCCTGGCATTAAAGTAAATTATTGCAAAGAAAGTTTCTTCCGTGCATGTTTTAAAAAGAAGTATACCACTACCTATTTAATAATAACCTGTTTAATAGAAATGGGATCCAACACGTAGGATTTAAATCAATCCTAAAATTAAACTATAATGAGTTAAAACAGCTATCTAACAAATGAAGAACGAGAAATTTTCCTCTGAAAATGGGATAACAAGTGAGATACTTAGAATAGAAGATGAGGCCTTCATAAAAGTGTTCTAGTACTACTTTGTAATGCACGGAGCAAAAGTTATCCTGTTGTACAAGAAAGAAGATCGAAATACCATCAAAAATAACCATGCTATTAGTTTACTATCACGTTTGTATAAATTATTAACTAAAATATTTACAAATATACTCTCATCCAAGATGAATCCATACCAACCAGATGAACAAGCCGACCAACTTTTGGAAAATATATCCGAGTACAAATACATTTAGGTCAAAAAATTATTTAGGCAACGGAAACCAATCAGCGAAAATCACCAAAAGAGTAAGCTAATGATGGGCAGCATTTGGGAAATTGAGATTTGTTTTAAAGTCAAGATTTTGATATAAACCTCAAACGAAAATTCTTTGAGTCATGTACTATGCCGTATGGTCTCAAGTCTAGAGACGTTGGCTCAAGCTCGCAAATCAGCAAAAAACTTCAGGTAACAAGTGTTACAACAGTAGCACGTTTAAGTCGTGTTACAGAAAAGACGTAGAAACGCTCTACGCCCTACGCCTGACGTATTAAAAGTTATTTAACATTTCACATGCAGGCGCGGCGCTAAGGGTACAATGCAAAACTTTTTCTTAGGCGTAGGGCTTAGGGCGTTTGTACGTCTCATGTGTAACGGAACAAAAGTGGCGATGAGCTGGCCACATTGCACAAGAAGATCTGGATAAATAGACCTATCGTATTCTAGTTTGGCGCACAAAAGAAACTACGAGAAGAGTGGAACGACCTTAAGGTCGATGGCGCGATGACAGTCGGAGCATTGCGGGGTAAAATTTGGTCTTATAATGCTATGAGTAGAGAGACGTGGAAGAGCTTGAAAGAGACCTACACCAAGAAGTGGATAAATACGAACTGAGAAAGACAAAAGGGAGAGAGCAAGTCTTTACTTAATTATAATTGCTATTTTAAATACCCAAACTTATTCGTGCAGAACACCACAATAATAAGAATATCCAAAAACAAACGGATTAGTTAAGGGGGTATAGTTAATTCCTGCTAAATTAGATATATTTTATGAGTTTTTAACGAGATTACAGTCAAAAATGTAATATTAAACCTAATGGTATATTAAAATATAACATAAGAAGAATATTGTGCAGAGCTTTTATTAAAATTTTTTAAAAATATGGCAATGCCAGAAATATTTGAAAGCGTCGCAAAAAATACGTTAGGTGTGAAATCAAAGAAATTACGTTTATTTGTTAAATAATTCCCATTTCTAGGTACCGCTAAAAGGTTTTTTTTTAATTTTATTGTTTTACTTTTCGAAAACATTCCATAATAAAAAACGCACTTTATTCCGAAAAAACACTAAAAAATTTGCAATAAAACGTTCCTACGAGCTATGGAAAGAGTTTAGTTACTTAAACCACTAAATCTTTGTTAATATTTTACAATTTATCTTAAATGCTTACCCGATATAATTAAAATATTTTTATTTAAAAAATTAAAAATTTAAATCGCAAAAAAGTTTAAGTACAATATACCCCCTTAAGCAACTTCAAAAAATATGTTGTTCTTTAATTTTATTTTCAGAGTAAGTTTGTGTGCCCGCCCGAAACCAAATTTGCATAATTTAAATTTAGTTATAGTCTAGTATAGATTTGCGAAAAATGTATTGTTTTAATTTACGCTATACGTTCGTAATATACATATTTTTTACCTTGTAGACATCCCACGAAGGCATATGCCTAAATACCAGAGTACCGTGGGTGTCGGGTTATTAGATGCTTAACCCATCGTTCCCCTGTTCCGTCAACGTTGTCCAAGCACTGAAACATGCACTTATGCATTTCACAGCACCTTTTGGACAACGCGGTAGTGCCACCACGGTCGATATTTTTAAATAACTACTACCTTAATATGTCTCCCTAGCTGGGAATCGAACCTTCAAAATCCTTTTAAATTACGCCCGTTATTGCATGAAAACAGAATTCTAGCATGCCTAAAATTTAGCAAATTTTAAAGGAAACAGCACAATGTATTTTTAAATAACCCTCCCTTATTTCTATTTATATTCTTATTAAACTCTAACTATGCGTGTGCATCTGCAATGTTATGTGTAGTGCGTGCTATTGTCAATCTCTCGGGAATTTTATCCAATATCTAGCCTCGGCCCAACCTTCCAAACCATTTTCGGAAAAAAGATCATAAATATTTAACATAACCCAGAAAATTAGTTTGAACAACAAATTGGCTTACGCCCTTTTACGTGGATTTACATTATTAATATGTACGCAAGAGAAGGTACAGGACAAGAAACGGTTAAATAATAATTAATGCTGCTTTGTGATGCAGGTACAGGGAAACATACACGTTTTTTTAAACTTAGGAATCAAAAATAAATTATTTTACAGTTGAATATATACAGGGTGTCTTAGAATTGACGCCCATGCTTTTAGGATTCGATTCAGGGGGCTCATTTTCAATTTAAATTTTATTTAATTTTATTTTATTTTTTAACTTAATTTTAACTTGACAACGGTGGCAGACTTGCCACCAAAACATCGTTTTTAATTAAATTTCATTTTTTTGGTTTTGAGGAAAGTTTGTTTCAGGCGACCAGCAATTCTTGAGGGTCAATAGGGCTGGACAGGGTCAGCTCGTATATCGCGCAGGACCAGGACCAGCAGTCCCATTCCTTCCAGGCGTGTACCCAACAAGAATGTCAAGTTAATGGTATGGTCTTGTAAGTCTGGAACAGCTGGGCCCATTTCAAAAAAATGGCCTTAAATGGAGTATCAATCTTAAATTAAGTGACATCATTTCATAAAACAAAAAAGTGACAATGACAATGTGTCATTTGTTTTAAAATATCCTTTTAAATAAACCGAGAAAAGAATCAAAACTGTTTTGCAATTTTTGGGCTCCTTCTGGATAGTTCTGGAAAAGCTTCAAATTATTTAATTTTTAAAACGGAATATTGTAAAGCATAAAATTGCGCAACTTTGCCCCAATTTAACCAACCCTGTATCTCTTACCGTTTCCGAGATTTTGTAACACCCTGTATGTATGCTGGGGACACAAAGGATTCACAAAAAAATTTAAAAATTTTTAAGGCTTTTTAAGTGGCTGTATTTTGCTTAAACGTAATCTAACTAAAATAATTTAAAAAAAAAACCTTTTAAAGCTTAAAGTTTCAAGTTTTGAAATCTTATGATAAAAAAATAAGCAACGTGTACCGGGCAATTCTAATGTAATACCAAAAGAATTCTTTTTAAATTTTTTTGGTTCTTTCTTTTGGTCTACGAACTTGTAAAAATGTTTTCTTCCTTAACCACTATATAAATCGGATAACTTGTTCATTCAGCTTAAAATCGCTTTTCTTTAAAGTTTTATATGACCACATAATTAACTTAATAACTAATAAAATTAGCTAATGCCACTTACTTGAAGTATCTTGTTTAGACTGATTGTTTGGAACAATAGATGAAAGATTATTATTCAGTACCGGTACCTGGGGCACCGCCTGTACAGATGCAGCAACTGTAATATTGGAAGATTGTTGATTCATAATAGCCGGTACCGCCAGTATCGAAGCTTGATTTCCTGTAGATAATCCCACTGATGATGGAACCCATCCTGCTTTAATCTCCTAAAAACACATGTATATTATTCTTTAATAAAGCTGCTACTTTAACTTGCTTTTACAGCAATTAAAAATACAGAAAGGATAAAGAAAAGCCCCCGCCCCTTTATTTTTAAATGGGACCAGATATCTAGATCCAGTAAAACCCTTTGTTTGACCTCCGGACAGTGCAGACGTGCGTAGAGGGACTACAAAGTTCTTCCCGGAGTGGCGGTTAGAGGCTCCGTACGGACGTTTTTACCTTCGGGGATCAAGGAACGATTCACGCTAAACTGACAGCATCTTTCTTCTATCTTTCTTCTGGATCTAAGCGCTGTGAGCGAAGATTCCTATAAGCTGATGGTATACTGTTTGGTGGTGAACACGAGGTATTTCTCAAATGGCGGGAAATAGATGGGCGTGCCATGGGAACTGTCAGTAGTGAAAGTGAAGGTTATACGTAACACCAGTAGCAGATCTTGGTTTGACAGCCGACAATTTATGCATTGCATCAATTGAAGAATTATTTTTGTTTTCTTTTGGAATTTGTGGGAGCTACGAGCTCGACTATCCAGATTTTCCGCCGACGAAGCCCTGGAAAGCATAGTCCGGAAGAGGGAGAGTGGTGGATTGGACCTCAAGGGACCAAAACCAAGAAAAAAATAGAATAGAATAGAATAGAATAGAGATCCAGTAAAGTTAGGGTAACTTAAACTATTTTTGGCATAAAAATAATTGCAGTATCTAGCACCTAGTTTTAGAGGCCTTTTGATTATCCACTTACAACCGTTTTATTTTTAAAAATTGGTCCAGTCGTTTAAGAATTACAAGCGATTGAAAAATTTAGTTTTTATTTGTACATACATAATCCGGTAAAATTTGGGTGTGTCTAGTTTTTAGCACAAAAATAATTGTGGTCACCTGAGCCAATGTCAGGGAGTACTTTTTTCTTCAAATAGAAAAAGGGTTATCTAGCGGCATTTAGTTCTCTTATTAATGCCATGTTTTTTTGAAATGATGGCTAAGCCATTCTAGACTTACACGCCAATGGAATTAAAACAGCATTGTTTTTACACTTTTAAGCCAAATTCACACTGTTCTAAATCTGGAACGGCCAAGCCGTTTTTTAAAAACAAAGTGGCGTTAAGTAGAGAACTAAACTAGTTGGCCCTTTTTTTCTATTTGAACAAAGTGGCTAGTGCCCCCTTGGCACTAGGCCACGTTACCGATATTATTTTTATGCCTAAACATTATACCTGGTCACGATAGCTTGTTGCATTAAAAAATAATGGGTAGAACGGGAAATTTTTCTTTCTTTACTATATTTTTAAATAAATCTTTTATTTAAGCACCCACCATAAAATTACTATATACAGGGTGTTTCAAAAAACATGGACCATCGCTTGTGGGATAATTCTTTACTAAAAATAATAAAAAAGTCCTATGCACATGGGTCCGGAAACGCATGGTTTCCGATATACAGGAGTTAAATTTTTTTTCTTTTTTTTTTGCAGTAAGGAGGTTTTTTCTTTTTCAGTTTTGTTGACTGAATTTTTTGATTGCTTGTTAATAATACTTTCTCGTTAAGTATTTTTTTAATAATTTAATTCTCTACATCTTTTTTATAAAGTTTTGTTATATTTCAAAAAATATAACTATTTCATGACTCTTGGGCATTTATTAAATATTTTTACCTATAATTTGCCCTGTATAATACCAATCGGAATAAAATTTTGTATTTATTAGTTTTACACGATGCGACCAGTTTTTTTAAAGTGCCGTCGTAAAATTCTTTTTTCCCCTTGTAACAACTATTCTGAGACACACTGTAGATAATATAGACTTTTTGGCGTTCGCGGAATTTAAGCTGACATAAGTAGTAATAAAGTGGTTTTAGTATTTCAGTATTTAGGCATTTTATTAATTTTTTCACTGCAAAGTTACTAAAATCATTTGTATTTGTTAAAAGTTAAAAATGTTTTAAATTAGCTATTACCTAATGTCATCAGACAGAATTATGTTGGTAAGTAAATTTTTCCGATTTTTATTTACCCAGAAAACAAAACAAATTTTAAACGCTTTTAGAGGCAGAAAAAAAGGGGCCAGACAGGGAAGATTTAAAAAAAAAAGTTTGGGGCGGGGTGGGTTTTTGGTCTTCAATTTGATTTGTGAATAGTGCCACAGGGTTCAGTACTAGCACCAACTTTGTTTCTTCTTCACATCAACGACCTTCTTTCTTCCACAACCAATCCCATTCATAGTTATGCTGACGATAGTACCCTTCACTCCATTTTTCAGGTTCCCAAACCAATCTCTCAACCCGACTTGGAAAGCAACGCAGGGTGATGCAGATATCTCTTTCACAGGATCTCAATTTGATATTGGATTGGGGCGCTAAAAATCTTGTTCAATTTAATGCATCCAAAACACAATCATGTACCTTGTCGCGAAAAATATCATCAAACACTCATCCTTTGCTTATGAGTGGCCAGGTTTTGCAGAGCGGGGACACATTTAACCTTGTGGGCGTTACATTTGAGAATAACCTTAACTGGCATAAACACATTGTATCTATAGCCACCGCGGCTTCAAAAAAGCTTGGATATCTTTTCCGAGCCAAAAAGTATTTTTCTCCTTCCAATTTATACACTTTGTATGTGTCCAAAATTCGACCCTCTCTGGAATATTGTTCTCATGTCTGGGGAATGGCATCCCCTACAACCCTCAACATTCTTGATGCCATTCAAAGAAGGGCTGTTCGTCTTATTAATGATCCTTTACTTACTCAAAGATTTCCTTCTCTTGCCCATCGTCGAGCTGTGGGAGATCTATCGCTCTTCTATAGATACTTTTACGGCTTCTGCTCCGACGAATTGTCCAGTATAGTCCCTCCTCTTGCAGTTCCCAACAGAGAAACTCCGTGGTGCTGAGCGTATGCATCCCTATACAGTTCAATTGGACAGGCCCTGAACTTCCCATTTCGTTCGTTCTTTTATCCCTAGAGTTTCTAAACTGTGGAACCTGCTGCCAGCGGAGGTCTTTCCTTCCCCCAAATCTTCAAGTTTTTAAGTCTCGTGTTAACAAACTTTCTCTTGCCCTGCTTAAGACACCCACGGTACGTTAGTATTTAGGCTTTTAGCCTTCGTGGATTGTCCAAAGATAAAAAAAAGAGCGCCTAAAATAAAAGAGGCGCCACGCAGCAAAGGACTTTATTTTTGTTGCTCTTTAAAATTTATATATTTTCCTTTTTTTATTACATAGGCGCCCTAGCAATTCGAGCCTAGGGCGCCCCAAACAGTTAATACGGCCCTGCTTAGAGCAGTAAGTGTTTAATACGATGTTACAATATATGATCAATTTAAGAATATCCTTATTTGAACCTAAGAACCAAGGTTAGTTTATATTTATAAGGTTGGAGGTCGGGGACGCAAGGAAGGGCACTTCTCGGAGAAAAGTTGGCAAGACTGGGTAAAAATCAAAGCTGAATATCAATCCAGTGGCGTCTAGAATTTGCGCATTTCATTTTGCATTGTTTTGGAAGTGATATTTGTTGAAAGATGTAATTCCAAATGTTTTTTATTTAAAAGTAAAAGAATTTACAACTTAATAATAATTAAAAGCTGTTGTGTAAACGGTTGTTCTACTAATACAATAACTGTATATCTCCGGACACTGAACAACATTGCCGAAAAATGGGAGATGTGACGTCATAACACGTCAAAGCAATATGGCCGAATGTCGTGACCTTATATAGACCGACTTTGGCTTGCACTGCTTGCTCGAATTTCCTTGTGATGTCCCAGAGATTTTCAATAAAAAGTTTGCTTTATTGAAAAGGAGATGTTTTATCGACCATTTTGGGATAGCTGTTTGTGATTATCCCTTTTCAAATACAAAAGGCGATCCCTTAGATATTCTGATAAAATCCTAATTCATGTCCTAATGAGAAGTCGCAAAGATTGTAATACTTATCGCGATCTTTGTGTCAGTTAACAAGGATATCTTAAGCCTAAGTCACATCCTGCATTTCTTTTTTGATATGAAACAAAAAAATGTAATGATATTTTTAAATTTACGTCAGTCTGATGGCAGTATTTTAATAAGTACTTACTACTTAATAAAATTATTTTAATATTATATGTATGTAAGATTTCGTCCTATTAGAAATATACCTATATATTTTAGGTCATATGATCTGCGTTGCGTGTCGCGAGAGATACTTTTTACACTTATTTGAAAAAGTATATTAAAGAAATTCTTAAAATTTAACTATGTCAAGTTTAAATTATAATTTTGAGGCTGAAACGATAAGAGCTTTTTAAAAGAAAATAAATATTTTTTGTAAAGTCTTATACTTATATATTTGTTTGTAAAACTTTTACTTTTTATTTAAAGGTGCTTAACAATTATAAAATATTTATCATCAATCTTAGCTTTTTAAAACAATTTTTAAACTTAGGTCCGTAAGACTGTGTCAAAATTTTTTTAATATATAAATTAAGTTGGAGAACCGTATCATTAAAAAATAAATTTTAATAATCTTCTCAACATTAAGGAAGACAATGATTATTGTAGGGTCTACCTTAAACTATAATTTTATCTCCATAACTGAGAAATCACTAAAAGCCTGCTGTTAACTCCGAATTGCCGGGTAATTTTCTGGAAAGTTGCGGCAACTCCGATTTTGATGAAATTTGGTTCAAGGGAGTTTTTTAAGGCGCTTCATCAAAACTGAAGTTGCCACAAGTTTTTACAAAATTTTCCGAACTTGTAAAGTTTCTTGTCTGATTAATCAGAATTTTTGACCACCAAAGGACACAAGATTGTTGATATTGTATAAGAAGAATGTACCATTTTTTTATCAAGCCTTTAGAATTTTAAACAACTATTTGTTTTGTAAAATTTGTTTTATTTGCATGTTAATGCTTTAAAAGTTTACAACGAACATTTTCCTTTAGGTAATCCGCTAGCTTAAAGTGTCAGCTTTAATATCATACTTAATGTAATTTCTTTGCTATTTTACATAAAGCTAATTTTATTTTGATCGTAAATAATAAAAATGTAAATATTTCTTTTATGTACCTAACCATACTCACGTAAAGTTAAAAAAAAGTTAAACGTTTAAGTTTAGCAGTCATAATTTACTAGGATCTGACATACAGGGTGGCCACATCGTTAGATCGGAAAGTGTTCCGACGGAAGTTACCTTGCAGTGCAAGAAAATCACAAGCAGCAAGAAGCTTTAGCTCTCTTTTATTTCTGTATAATAAATATTTTATTAGCAAAGGCTTTACTTTGCGACTAAATAAGTTTAATACATTCATGTGGTTAAAAATTCTAACTTTCGTTTTAGCCAAAACAAGTCTAGATTTTAAAGCTTTTAAGTAAATAAGGCTGTTATTGCCTTTATCTATTTAAAGTAATTAGATTTTCGTAATTCTCTTTGCCTCTCTAAAGTCAAATTCCCTAAATTTGTTTAATCTTTGGATATATTTACGCTATAATGTACTAAAAATAATTACAGTTAAATATGAAATAAAAGCATATACACGTCGGCGTCGTGCCAGATCGATATATTCAAATGCACTTTTGATGTGTACATCAATAAATTTAGTAGTTAAACTAATTCCGACTTGTAAATTGTTAGTTTTTGGTATTTATTTTATTCAATTTATTTTGTTTTTTAAAAAATAAATAATGCATTTGCTTTAGGGTATGGTGACACATAACCACACCAAGGCCGCACCGAGCTCGGATTCACAATGATAGAGAAAAAAGGTGAGATTAATTCGGAAAAATTTAAAAGCACTTTTTGTGCCCTTAAAAATATAAAAAGCATTATGTATGTATATCTCCCTGTTTAAATAAAACAGAAATTCCTACTTATCTCTGTTCCTTTTTATCCAATTTTTTAGTGTAGTATAGGTAAAACTGTAATACCTTATTGGTAAAGGTTTATTTTACGATCAGGTGTAATTTAAAGTGTAGCATAAAAGATTTATATTACTGCAATTTTATTAAATACAAAACCTTTTGCACTGCATCCCCCTAAGATAAGCGTCCACTAGAGGCGGGCGGAAACGGATTGGGTCGAGCCCGCTGCCTGCAGGTGCGTTCATTTGAGGCGGACTGATACAGGTGGATATTTTTATTAATATTCTGTATCATTGCGGTTTTTACGATTTTAGTGGCAAAAGAGTCTTCAATGGAGATGTATAGTTCTAACAAGAAAATTATTATGTTTTAAATTTAGCTGAAAAAGGCAGAAAAAGTGTTTCGAAATAAGATGGTATTTTTAAAAGAACAAATTCTTAAGTAACCTAAAAAAATGTTTAAATAAACCCAAATGGCCTAACTTTTAAGATACAGGGTGGTAAAATTTTAAAAAAATAAGCCAGAAGTTAAGACATTACAAAAAACTTAAAGATCATTTGGGACTAAATAAAATATTTTGTTTTGCCAGAATCACCTTCAATGGCAACTTTGCTTCAGAAAAGCTTGTTAAACAATTTTCTTTAATTAACACCTCCTTGTTTAAACAAATTGTATTAAATACTTGAAGGAACTTATTTTACAACTAGTTTTATAAATACAAAACCAGCTTTGGGAATAATAACTTTATTATCTGAAAGTCCAGTAAAGTTAAAGTAAAGTTAAATATTTTACCACAAAAACCCCTCTCCCCCTAGCCAATTTTTGAGACAATACACCAATTAATAACAAAATTCATTATAGAAATCTAAAACTAAAATGAACTTTTGACACCCTGTATCTTCGAAATTCTTCATTTTTTCGACGAAGGTTGTTGGTATTAACAAAACAGGAAGTATGGCGAGAAAAATAGCTGAATTTCTGAATCTGCCGAATCCAGAAAACTACACTGATCACTGCTATCGGCGATTATCGGCCACAATATCAGTTAATGCAGGAGGTGACTTGCTAACTTTAAAGCGCCATGGGGGCTGGAATTCCAGTGCCGATGCAGAAGGATATATTGGCGAGTCGATTGAAAACAAACTACAAATATCCAATGAAATAATGGAGTCTGTAAAGCCAGCGTGAAGCAACATTCCCTCGAAATCCATGTTGCAGCCTTTGCCAAGAAGTTCGAATAGATCATCATATTTTGATTTACAGAATTTCAGGAAATATTTTTCGCACCGTTAAGAGACACCCTGTATGTGTCAGCATCGCAAAAAGAGATGCCAATTTGGCGACAGCAAACTATATACTGCGCCGAATTTTTTGGTTAGTTACCATAGATTGCTGAGCTAACAGTTTCCATTCTATCTAAGGGTTATTTTCTTTGAGCTCTAAGTTAACTAAAAATGAACTGCAGCGCGGGGAGGGGAAGAGGCAGCTATCCTTCCCTAGTTATGTGTGGTAATATTGTTTATATCTAGATATAATATTTTTATCTGTCTAGATTTAAGTACTCGGCAATATTTATGACTTTGTAAATTTAAATTAATTATTTTTTCTTTAATAATATGCATAACTCCCAAAATATACTTTTTACTAAGTAAACTTTTATGCTATTTTTAGTTTAGTCTTGCTCTACCCAAAACCCCCTCACCCTTATAAACTAAATACTGTCTTTGCCTTTCTGCAGCGCACCGTTTGAGACATCCGCCTAAGAAGCAAAACAATAATCCTCTGATAGTTAGTGTGAGGCGCTTCTAGTGAACGCACTCTGATTTATTTACAAGCCGAGCGAATATAGGTTCAATGCGACCTAGCTGGTGCTGCTGCTAGCGGAGCCAGGCGCATTTCTTGAAACAGAGAAATACGGGGATCATCCGTCGAGCCTCTAATGGACGCACTTCACCTTATTTACAAGAAAGGCAACGCGCTAGCGGTCCGGCCCATCCACCCGTCCGTCTCTAGTGGTCGCGTACCTTTACATTTCACCAGCGAGACGCACGGCCGCTCAGTCGTTGCGTTTAAGTGTGGCCGGACCTTAGTTGTTAGTTTAGACCAACCAAAAACCATCTTTATTTATGGCAATGGGAAAAATTCGGCATTGAAGGTTATTAAAGAAATAATTTTAATTATATATAAACTAAATGTTTTGTGGGGCTCCGTGTCATGAAAAATCTGATAGAGGCCAGTTACGATTGGACAAAGATTTTAAACATTTCATAGAAAATATATTAAAATCAATGTTAACAAGACGATTAAGTGTAAAATTGGTATTAAAGTGTTTAACAAAAACGTTATTCCCTTAAAGGTGGTAGAGAAAGACGGACCGACGCTATCGAAGTGTATGGAGTCTTATGACACCTTTCACATGCACAGCGGACTTTCCGTGTTCTCAACATATGAATGGTCTTATAAAACTCCATACACTTCGATAGCGCGGTCCGCCGCCCAACTTTCCGTCTTCCGCTGATGTGAAAAGGCGGTTAAGGTAACAGATGATGTGTATACAATATTCAGAGTATAAGACCGTTACCAAGTTTAGCTATACAGGGTGGGCCAAATTAAACTTGCACACTTTTTAGCTAATAATAACTTTTTATCTGTTGCGCCTATATTTTTTATTTTTAAACGGGTAATAGGTAGATATGTTTTTTAGGTTTGCCAATTTTTAATTCAAATAGATTTAGACAGGACTGGACTTACGAGACTTTTTCGAAAATACTGAATTTAACTTCGTTGCAAAAAAAATTGATTTAGCTATATTTAAAATAATACGTTTATCTTGTAGACAAACTATAGAAAATGATTCAGTAAAAACGAATCTGTCAACAATTTGAGACTTTAGGTATTATAATTATTTTTGATAAAGAATGCTCCCCATAAAGCAATCATAATTATCTCACTATTTAAAAAAAAAACTTTTTTTTAAATAGTTAAAATTAAAAATTAAAAATGTGAGGTTACCATGGTTACTGAGTTGGATGGTTTGATGACCAAACTTATTAGCGAATTAATTAAAAATAAACGTATTAGCGTCATTGTAAATAAAAAAGTTTTTTTCCAAACGAAAATGTCCCGTAAGTCCAGTCCTCTTTAAATCTATTTGACCAAAATTGCCAAACCTAGAGAAAACATATCTACCTATTAGCCCCTTAAAAATGAAAAAGATTGGCGCAACAGATAAAAAGTTATTATTAGTTAAAAAGTGTGCAAGTTTTATTTGGTCCACACTGTATATTATTTGAAAAAAAAAGATTTATAATATAATTAGAAACTTAAACTAGGTAAGAAAGTTCCAGAATACCAGTGACAAGCAAGTGACTGACGAAGAAGTTTTCAGTCGCGGCGTCTTTGTTAATTGTATTAAAAGCAAATTATTTAGTTTTTACTTAAACGATATTTTATAATAAATTACGCCAAAAATTTATATTTTAAATTTAAAAGTATTTAGACAAAAACATTAATAAATACATTAAAGACTAAAGAAATATCTTAAAAGCAAGTAAGACTATTTGAATAAATGATTTAAGTTTCTCCCAAAGCTTTGTGTATTTCACTGTGTGACAGACAAATGCTTTATTTTATTCGATTATTGAATTCCTGGTTTCGTCGAAAAAGAAATATGACAGTAACTTGTCAAGGAGGAATTTCAATATGTTTAAACTACAAACGTGTAACCCTTTAAGTGTTTTTAAAATGCGAAACGAGGTTGTGGAAAATAATGCTAAGATTAAACCATACCTTGCATATAACATGGCTTTACAGCCAGTTTCTAACGTGGTAGATAATTTAGTAAAAAATCCAAAAATGTTTTATGTCAGTATTTACGGATTAAATATAGAATATTGTATGCTATTTTCTTTTATTAACTTGGGTTGTAACTATCTATCAATCTGGCTGGCTATGTAACGGAATCTTTGAGCCTAATTTTTACCAACTTCCAGCTATTTAATTTCTTTGAAACTTTGCACACGTATCAAGGACCGATGACAATGCAATAATTTAAAACAGTATCCCGTTAAGTTCCAGCATTTTCCAGGAAAACCGGAAAAGTGAAAAATCGTACGTTCTGGCGGATGCGCCAGATTAGACAATTGAATAATCGAACTTGACAACATTTGCCGACGGGTTGGGGACAGGGGCTCAATTCTGCTAAATTGAACTCATTCGTTCGCTGAACGTATTCGTTCCGGGAGCGTATAACCTTCATCTGTTTTTTTTTAACGAACGAATAACCTTCACTTGTTTTTTAAAACAGGCGGTCATCAAAATAATAATGCCCAACATGACTTATACATAAATTACCAAGCTTCTGTAATTTGTAAAAAATGATAAAAACACTTACTTGATGCCTCATATTTAGACAAAGAAAACTATCACTAGGTAATAAACCAAAGCATTTTCAATACGTTGTTTACAGTGGAAAACATCATTTTCAACAAATTTAATATTTTTCATAAAACGGTAATAAACTTTTCTAACCTCTAACTTTGGTGTATTGTGGGTTAGCTACCTACTGACTGATAGCCTAGTTTACACCGCAAAGCTACCCACTGACTGATAGCCTAGTTTACACCGCAAAGATCTTTGGATTCTTTTAAATGAGTTTTAACTTTAGTAATAAAATCAAAATTGGGTATCAAACTTTACTATTTATGAGTTTGCATAAGATGAAAAGTACGCTTGACTTTGACAAATCTGTCATATTTTAAATTTTAATGCGGTGTTGTGCGCCAATTTGGGAAGGTGGCTATGCACGAAAGAAAACTTTTTAACACGCTTTTATTAACTTGGGTTGTAACTATCTATCTATCCATCTGGCTATCTATGTAACGGAATCTTTGAGCCTAATTTTAACCAACTTCCAGCTATTCGATTTCTTTGAAACTTTGCACACTTATTAATGACCCATGACAATGCAATAATCTGCAAACAGTATCCCGTTATCTTGTTTTTGATCGCCAGGAAAAAAAAATTCCATTATATTATAAAAACAACACCTGGGTTGCCATCTGTTGGCAACATTCCAAACTTTGCTACTCAATTGCGAAGAAATTTTTTAGTGGGTTGCCATCTGTTGGCAACATTTCAAACTTTGCTACTCTTTGCCATCTGTTGGCAACATTCCAAACTTTGCTACTCAATTGCGAAGAAATTTTTAGTGGGTTGCCATCTGTTGGCAACAATTCAAACTTTGCTACTCTTGTTCACTAAAAAATTTTTTCGCCATTTTGTCAAGAGTAGCAAAGTTAATTGATATAACGAACTAAAAATGAAAAATAATTAATAGTTTAAAAACTAAAAACACGCTTTTATATGCAACCGAACTAAAAATTAGAAAATAATTTTTCATTAAAAAAATATTGTCATTTCATAGTAAAAAGCGTGGGTGCTTAATATATTAAATGTTATAATTATTATATTTGCCAATATCTATGATGGAAAAGTTATGAAAAAATAGTAAAATGCACCCCACGCTTTTTACTATGAAATGACAATATTTTTTTTTAATGAAAAATTATTTTCTAATTTTTTAGTTCGGTTGTACCCTTTATTTTTATACGTGTATTTTTGTCAGAAATAAAAACAACATATCTTAGCAATATGTTAGTTTTTCTTTTCAATTAGCAGGTAGAGTTTAGATTTTTTTTAATTTTATGACTATAACCTGGAAAGCTTTAAAAATGTCAAAGATTTGACATGCCAATTCAACCCTTTATCCACCTGTCAATCATCCAATTCCAACTACTCCCCCAGTTCCTCACAAAATGCCCAAAATTATTTTTTAAGGTAAAACACATTAAGCGTATCCTTTCTTCTCTTAACACCAAGAAATCGTCTGGGCTAGATGGAATACCAGCAATCGTTTTAAAAAAATGTGCTCCTGAACTTGCACCTATTTTAATCAGGCTCTTTCGAATTTCTTATGACAAGGGTTTTTTCCAGACAGCTGGAGAGCTGCACGTGTCCAGCCTATTCCCAAGAAAGGATCTAAATCTCTTCCATCCAACTATAGACCCATTTCACTCCTCTCGATGCTTTGTAAAGTAATGGAGAAATCCATTAACTCGCAAATTCTTAGGTATTTAGAAAAACATAAAATGTTACATGACAGGCAATACGGATTTTGTCACAAGAGATCTACAGTAGATCTTCTTTCCTTCGTTTCACACAATTGGAACAAGTCTCTTGAGTTTCTAGGTGAGTCCCCGATCGTTGCTCTTGATATATCTAAAGCTTTCGACCAAGTCTGGCATGACGCACTTCTTAATAAACTTCCCTCCTACGGTATTCCAACTAAACTCTGCTCTTGGCTATCCAGTTATCTTTCTAATCGACGTATATCAGTCATTGTTGATGGCCACTCTTCAAGCTTTCACGAAATTAATGCTGGAGTGCCTCAGGGTTCAGTACTAGCACCAACTTTGTTTCTTCTTCACATCAACGACCTTCTTTCTTCCACAACAAATCCCATTCATAGTTATGCTGACGATAGTACCCCACTTTTCAGGTTCCCAAACCAATCTCTCAACCCGACTTGGAAAGCAAACGCAGGGCGATGCAGATATCTCTTTCACAGGATCTCAATTTGATATTGGATTGGGGCGCCAAAAATCTTCTACTTACTCAAAGACTTCCTTCTCTTGCCCATCGTCGAGCTGTGGAGATCTATCGCTCTTCTATAGATACTTTTACGGCTTCTGCTCCGACGAATTGTCCAGTATAGTCCCTCCTCTTGCAGCTCCCAACAGAGAAACTCGTGGTGCCGCTCGTATGCATCCCTATACAGTTCAATTGGACAGGCCCCGAACTTCCCATTTCGTTCGTTCTTTTATCCCTAGAGTTTCTAGACTGTGGAACCTGCTGCCAGCGGAGGTCTTTCCTTCCCCCAAATCTTCAAGTTTTTAAGTCCCGTGTTAACAAACTTCCTCTTACCCTGCTTAAGACACCCACGGTACGTTAGTATTTAGGCTTTCAGCCTTCGTGGATTGTCCAAAGATAAAGAAAAATGACCAAATTTGTAAGTTATAATATTTACAAATTTGGTAATTTTTATCCTAAAAATTAACCATAAATTACTTTATTAAACACTTAAAATAAAATAGAAATATACTTTTATTTCATCGTACACAGTAAGTCCACCTAAGTTCTCTACATATTGGAAACCTTTTATTATTAATTTTACGAAAAAGTCATTCTTTGGATTGGTTAAAAAATAAATGCAATATGGCGAAAAACCAAAATAAAAATTGAACTTTGACGGCTTGTAACTCGAAAACGAATGACATTTTAAAAAATTATACAGTGTGGCCCACCATATTCGACACGGTCTGTAGCTGAATAACCATGGGATTTTTAAAAGAGTAAATACTGAAACATATACAGGTCGGATAAGGCATAAAATTATTTTAGTCTAAACAGGGTGTCTCAAAAAAGTGTGACGTATCAAAGTTATATTTTTAAAATGGAACACCCTATATTTTATGACGGTTTTAGATTCTAGATAAAAAAATAATTTAAGTTTGTTAATAGTACCAAGTGTCTAATTTTATTCGTTTTTGTGATATTTTTTTTTTTTTCAAAATGCAGGGGTGCAATTAATTTTATTTTAACAAAATAAACTTCTTAAACTTAAAAATTTGTTACAAGATTAGGAAAAGTCTGCCTTATCATACTTAGGTCAAATCGAGATCATAGATTATTCAGGGTGATCAAAAAATAATTTCAATTTTTTAGAAAGTCAAATGGCAATATCTCTCTCATTTTAAATGGAACACTCTGTATTTTTTTACACCACATGATGACCAACCAAATACTCTTTCAAATGGTGTATAGGTTGCCTATACCTATCTTTTATACTTTTTAAGTAACTTCCGTTTTAACATATTTTTATTCCAAATGTCTATTAAAATGTAAGTAGGCTGTGATATAGCTATGCCTATTTACTAAGCCGTTATTGCAAAATGTAAATTTGTTGGAAAAAAGCACAAAACTAAAAGATTTTGTATTATCTGCCACTATTTTTAAAATTCACAGAAAAAAATTCATTAGTTGCTTATACCTAGTGCTACTTCCATTAACACTTATTTCAGCTGAATGTGGTAATGATAAAACTTGTGTTTTTAAACAATCCTAATAACGCCTCTGGTCAGTTATGACGACATTCTGTGACCTATAACTCGTTTCTTCCATTATCCATAATCACTGTGTTAAATTTTTTAATCAACTATTAAGGTTATCAGATGGTTTCTCCTGGAATATTTTTAGGATTAACTCTAGACTAAAGTAAACCATTTTTTCACATCCTACCAGTATTATATCATCTTGTTGTTGTAGAAGAAGGGTTTTTATTTAAAATCATCGAATTTTTTTTTAAACTGACTAAAACACTAGTAATCAATAAATGGTCGTTGTTATTTTCTTAAGAAAAATATTAATGGCTGCTATGTCACAGCCAACTCTAATTTAAATAAACATTTGGCCTAAAAATTTGTAAAAACAGATTTTACTACATTTGAAAGAGAATTTTATTTGTCATCGTGTGAAAAAATACAGGGTGTTCCATTTAAAATAAGAGAGATATGACTATATGATTTTCTGAAAAATTTAAATTATTTTTTGATCACCCTGTACAATATTTGATCTTGATTTGACCTACGTATGATATGGCAAACTTTTTTAATCTTGTTACACATTTTAAAGTTTAAAGTGTTAAAAGTGTTAAAGTTAAATCAATTTAATTTTACCTCTGCATTTTTCAAAAAATTAAATATCACAAAAACGAATAAAATTAGACACTTAGTACTATTAACAAACTTGAGTTATTTTTGAAAGTAGAATCTAAAACCGTCATAAAATATAGGGTGCTCCATTTAAAAAAATATAACTTTGATACGTAACACTTTTTTGAGACACCCTGTATAGACTAAAATAATTTTATACTGTGGTCTTATCCGACCTGTATATGTTCCAGTATTTAATTTTTTAAAAACCCCATGGTTATCCAGCTACAGACCGTGTCGAATATGGTGGGCCACCCTGTATGAAGCTCTACCCTTATTTTGTCAAGTAGAATCACCCCCTTAAGTTTTGTGATCGATTTTGAATCACCCTGTATAGAACGATTTACGGCCAACTGCTAATATGATAATTCAATTTATTTAAGTCACAATATAAATAAAGTAAGTTGCACAGGAAAATTTTCATCAGCAATTTGTTATTTGTCACGAAACATTTTAACACTACTACACATTTTAAAATACATTTTGTGACACCTAATTTAACCGCTCCTTATTTAGTTAAATGAGTTTATCCGCAATGCGGGTTTCAAGTTTTATTAATTAATTAAAAATAATTTGCCATAACTGGTAGCAACGGCGTATATTGAGGTTGGGCTATTATATTAGATTATAAAACATGCAATAACGCAAAACCATATTTGTAGAACTGGTGGTTTTTATTTGGTACAACTCTTTGTACTTTTATGCCATAATACAGAATATTCAAAAAATTCCTTTTTAACTAAACAATTACTGTCTTTTTATCCAAGTAATTAGAGACATTTTGCACCCCTTATTTTGCAATTCCGTTGTGGTTAACGTTATTCTGAGACTGCGCAGTAACGCAAACATGATCCGTTATCGTTATTAACCATACCGGACTCCTTTAATTACGGATGAATACCGAAGAGCTTATCGTTATCGTTATTGTTATTGTTAAACTGCGTGGTTGCCGGATTGTAGAAATTTTAATATCAATTATTAAAAAGGTTAAAATTTTCATGCCGTATTAATTAAAATATCATTTATACATAAGCTCTAATTAGCGAAAAATCCATAGCAGTAAGAAAAATAAAATAGTGTAAAGAAATTAAAACGGACTTGCATTTTTAAGGATGTTTTAAATCAGTAATCTATTTACATGTTACAATCTGGCACACTTGCTTTTATTCTACTACCACACCTAACCTTACTTTTTGTGTTTTGCTTATACTGTATTGTTACATCTACTTTGAAAAACAAAATCAAGAGAATTATTTGCATATATTTAAATATCAATATATAACTTATGGAGAATAAAAGTAAGTACTGATTTTTCGTAAACTTTAAAATCGGTGAACCACAGGTAAAAATAAGGTTATGTGTCGAAAGCGCAGACGCAAGATAAATTTTTTCGAAGAGGCTGCAAAATCTTTGTCTAAAACTGCTGCTGTAATCGTTATGTTTAATAACGATAACCATAAGGAGGCCAAAAACGTCTGTTATTTTAAGAGGTGCAAAATGTCTCTATTGTTATTAAATTAAGCAGTAAAAGAAACAATTATATACCGCAGATAATATTTTCCGACGAACATGCCGAAGTGGTTAGACTTTTTTAGAATAGGGCCGGGATAACCCATGCACTGAAGCCGCTCGGCTTATTGTGCGCCCTGTCTTTTTACGTCCGGGCAATGTCAGCCAGACGGGACCTACAGCTTAACGTGGGTTCTAAACCACAGTCCTATGCGCGACAACTAAAGACCTCGTCCCCACCCAGGGGGACTAACGAACCTATTATTCTATTCTATTTTTTTCTTGGTTTTGGTCCCTTCAGGTCCAATCCACCACTCTCCCCTTCCGGACTATACTTTCCAGGGCTTCGTCGGCGAAAAATCGGGATAATCGAGCTCGTAGCTCCCAGAAATTCCAAAAAGAAAACAAATAACTCAACAATCGATGCAATGCATAAATTGTCGGCTGTCAAACCAAGATCTGTTACTGGTGTTACGTATAACCTTCACTTTTACTACTGACAGTTCCCATGACACGCCCATCTATTTCCCGCCATTTGAGAAATAACTCGTGTTCACCACCAAACAGGATACCATCAGCTTATAGGAATCTTCGCTCACAGCGCTTAGATCCAGAAGAAAGATGCCGTCAATTTAGCGTGAATCTTTCCTTGATCCCCGAAGGTAAAAAACGTTTGAACGACACCTCTAGCCGCCACTCCGGGAAGAACTTTGTAGTCCTCTACGCACGTCCGCACTATCCGGAGGTCAAACAAAGAGTCCAACTAACGAACCTACCAACTGCATGTCTACGGTTGCGCAGGACACGGCAAAGTGTGTTCCGCCACCTGAGTCCTTGCTGGCTAGTAGCGCCGATACATTTTGCACTTTGCCGGTCTTGTTGAGCTAACTACTAAATTTTTGACCTTGGCCGTCGGCAGGATTCGAACCCACCACACGTCGGTTGTGCGCTCAATGAGACCTGGCGCCTTACACGCTCGCCGGCCAAACACCCGACTTTGCCGACGTGGTAACGTCTTAACTATTTTTGTGACTAACATTTTATAGCAGACTCACTACAGTAGAAATGAGTTTCTCTAATAGTCTCGGAAATAGGAACTTTTAAATGTTAGTGCGTATATCTAGTTTTTTTTTTTAGATTTAGATGGCCATTTTTGCAAAACTGTAAGAGATAAACATAGCAAATGTGGTATTTTGTTAAACCTTTTAAAAAAACCTTTGTAATGGTAATATAATATACAGGTTATTTCGTAATAAAAATCCTGATGATAGCTATATTTCCGAAACTAATAAAAATAAATGTTAAATGAAATAATTTTTATAGCGTTTAAGAAGACCTTTAAACTGAACTTTCTGTTAAAAGTTTAAAATAAAAGTCAACGGAAAAAATATTGGTACGTCACTAAGTAAAAATCCTAAAACTTTTCTTTTTATTTTTTTATCTCTAATATCAAGTGTCTGCCCCAATTACCAAAATTTAAAAAACACTCTGTATCTCCAAAACGAACCAAGTTATCCATGATTTACTTTCACCACTGAATTTTTTTAAAATCAAATTTAAGATTGTACAATCAGATTTGTTCTATCTCTTTTAGTTTTCGCTATACCCTGTAGGGTCAACAAAAAGTCGTCCCCCATACACAAAAATATTTTATGCTTGCGTGCAAAAGTGGTTTCCTAAAAATTCGGAATATTGACTATTTAAATCGGTATTAATTGTTTAATGTCGTTTGCGGACGAAAAAAGTGACAATTAAAAAATACATTTGTCAAAATTATGGAAGTTGGAAATCCCTAACCTAATTAATTGATTTCACAGCACAAAATTAATTCATTGTGAAGATACCCTTTCAATAAAACAACTTTTTTATCGCCAATTACATATTTGCTTCTAAACCATCCCTGAAATTTAAGATAATAATATAAAATTGGCGAAAAACTCCATAATCACAGATTTGTTTTACCATATAATCTTGACGTTTCACCTATTATTCTTATTAGAGCCTGCCTTATTTTCACCTTTTTATGTTACAGGAAATTTTTTATAAACAGACCTCTGATGCAGCCATGGGATCACCATTGTCACCGGTAGTGGCTAATATCTTCATGGAGGCATTCGAGGAAAATGCATTGTCGACAGCTCCTTTAAAACCAAAGTTTTGGTTAAGGTACTTTAACGATACTTTTGTTGTCTGGCCACATGGTTTAAAAACTATCTTATTCTTTTTAAATCATTTGAATTACCAGCATCCAAACATAAAATTCACTATGGAAATTAAAGCGGATGGAGCCACACCCTTTTAGACGTACTTGTAAGCGGAAAGGAAAACCGCAGCATGGCACATATTGTGTATAGAAAACCTACTTATACCAACAGGTATCCTAATGCCAGTTCTCATTAGCACCCGTCACAAAAAACAATCCGTCCTTATTCACTACCCAACTAATAATTATTGGATGGCGCAACGTCGCCAAACGTAACGCAACTTTGCGTTCTTACGTTGTAATTTCCTACATAGCGACTCTGTTTTGCACCAATTTGCTACTGCAAGTGGGTCGACGTAAAAACGTTGCTAAAGGCAACTTGTTCGGCTAAACCATCCACAGGAAAACTGTATTAATAAAAATTTATAAGTCGCCGTACAATATATATATATATATATATATATATATATATATATATATATATATATATATATATATATATATATATATATATATATATATATATATATATATATATATATATATATATATCATATATATATAATAAAGAAAGTACTTTCTTGAGCCTTAGAATAAACAATTAATATTTTGGGCTTCTCTAGAAAAGAAAACAAATACATAACCTGGTAGAAAAACGATCTTTGTTACTATAACACGGAGTAAATTCCGTCGCAAAAGATGACATTCATCGTTAGGCATCTCATAATGTTGCAATCTGGTTATAGAGTCGCTAAACATATCGAATAGAAGTGAGTTCAGCGACCTCAAAACAACAGCCAGAGCATGTTGTTAAACCGGTAAGAGGGTGCCACTAGCAGGCGAAGTAGCATGTAGCTGTATACGTCGCCCAAATCATACCGGAAATGCTGGCACACCATTGCTCTGGAGGTGTGCAGCTCGGGCAGCACAACTCAGGTGGCGCAGCAAGAGCCGTGATAAAATCATAATTCTCACCCGCATATAATAATAAGAAAGTAATTTTAAAATAACCAGCCAAGTAGTCTGTTTCTACCAGGTTATGTATTTGTTTTCTTTTCTTTTGTCATTTAGGAGCCTCTATGCCCAAGAACTTTACCTTTTATTAATGTATTTATATCAAGGCTCAAGAACCATTCACTTTTATATTATATCGCAGTTTGGGTGAAAAATACCGCTTTCAATATGATTTTTATCATATTTTTCAGTCACTCGCTGTACGCCACCTACCTGGTTTTGGCAAAACTACTCATCCGAATTCTGCAAACCCGCAGACTGATGGGCGGCCAGTTCCATATGGTTTGTTTGGCATAACAGTATGGTGCACCTTTAACTTTCGCCATATACAACTAGATGGCGCACTTGTTACCTACCACCTTTAACCTCTCGATGCTATGGCTGGTTGTTTTTGAATTTCTTGGGATGGCGCCACTGTCTGGTATTTATTAGTTCTGAACGACAGAAAAGAATATTTACAGTCAGTCGCGATTTCATCAAGGTGTCTAGCGACCTGAAGCGGTTTGACAAGTCTTAGCGAAGACGAAACACGTGTCACCGTCTTGGTCGGGCCCGGGGTATTCCATTTTCTTTTGGAGACTCCGTAATTTTTCAAACAACCAACCATAGTAGCCGAATTCTTATAGGCTATTTTTTATTTATTTCTTACAGTCATTGATGAGCCATATGCCCAAAGAACTTTACCTTTTATTATTATATATATATATATATATATATATATATATATATATATAGTATATATATATATATATATATATATATATATATATATATATATATATATATATATATATATATCATGGCAGAGTAGTAAGAAGTTGTTTTAAATAAATATTTTTCATGAACTGGATAATTAAATTGCCCAGATTTATTCGCATATCATCCAAATTTTAAAACAAACTGCAGTTAACTGACAAATATATGGCGAAAATGTAGGAAAAACAAGCGCGCCATAAAAATAAGCAGTTTAACATAAGACGTTATAGTTTTTTTAATTTTTAAAAATTATTATAAGTATTAAAAAAACAAATATATTATGTTTAAAAATAATAGCCATATCTATAATAATCTTTTCTTTTAACAGAATCATGAAAACATCGATTAATTATTAGAATTATGTTTTTCTTTTGTTTCACATTAAAAAGTCAAAATGGCTGCCTTGATTATGTGTCTAGTTTCACATTTTTAATGGCGGCCGGTAGCCGCGATTATAATCATATTTTTACTAAGATTAGACCAATGTTAACGCCATCTATCAGGTAAAGGTTAATCCTTCGATCGAAATGGTCCATAACCGTTGCTAGGTTGCTACAACCAATCGACAACGTTGTGAAATGCAACTATGGAAGTAGCTTTCAGGCAACGTTAAAGCGTCATTAGCTTCTCTCCCAAATAAATACCTTAAAGACCATAGTTTAGAAAACGACGCATAGACGTTAATAGGACAAACGTTTCCGGTGCAACGTTAGTTTTTCAATCATTATGACGTTAATTTAATTGGTCGGAAGAACAGCTTACTTTTCCACTAACGGCAACGTTAAATTTGGCGTGATTCTTAGTAAAGACGACTAAAGGCGTCTAAAATTTTTAGTTGGGTAGTGGTGATATAGATGTAAGTATTCACAACCATTTGAAATTATAAAAAATATACTTATTTAACCCACCAGGTGTTAACTTAGAGGTGCTTAAAAATTGTATAATATTTACTAAAGTAAAATATAACCATTGTGCTATAAATGTTAGTATTTGTTTTACCCTCATTTCCTTCATTGCTGTTAAACGACACACCTCAACATTATCACCTATGCATCGTCACGCCACAAACACAGTAAATAATAAAACCCCATTTTGTTTTTAAAAAGTAAATATACATATATATGGTTTATTTGTTAGGTATTCTTTTTGTGTTTTTAATTTATATATTGTGGAAACGTATTTTTTCTGGACCATATTATATGTCACCATTGAATATTAGAAACATTTACTTTTAATGAAATACAAATTTTTAATAAAAGATACAATACTTAAATTTGGTTTAATAAAATTTTATTTAATGACACCTTGGAAAATAAGAAAACCCAATATTTTTTACTTTTTTAATTTAAACATGTTTTTATTATTCCGAAAATACTTTTCTTATCCAATAAATTAGTCCTGTAATGTTTGCCGAACATCAAATTTTAGACACTAAAATCACACCAAAAAAACTGGTATCTAAAAATATATAATAAATAATAAAAGTACCATAAGTTCCGAACCCAAAATATTTTTACAGATTCACAAGTGGTCTACGAAAACAGTATCATTTAAAAATAGTGATGTTAAGCTATAGATAACCTACATTTAGATCCGCAGTGGCAAGAAGCATTTTTCGGATTTTTACGACCTCTGCGCAGTGAACAAATGGATGGGTGGACGAACATGCGCACTTAAACGCCGTGGCAAAATACAAACACCGGCACCCCGTACCCTCCGGCCGCAGTCTGACCGTGACGCTCATTAGCTACCGTACTCCGAACAGAAAACCAGAACGCCGTCGACAAATTCTTTCCGATAATGCGGATAGTCTGTTTGGCGCCAGGTGCGTTTACCCTCAACTTGCTTGCGCACAAACCGGTTTTTTCGCCCATGAAATGTAACTTTTGTTTCGCGCAGGTTATAACATTGGCAATCCATCAGACTTTTCAAAATAAAGCTGTTATATTAACTTTAAATTTAAACATGTTTATTTATACCTTTACCTGAAAAGTTTTTTAAAACTAGCACTAAAATAACATATGCAATATTAAATTATTTATAAAAGAAATTAAACTTTAATTTTATTATATTAAATGTATAAAATGTAGCTTTTTGGTTTCCTCTAGCTGTCTAATTAAGTATGCCCTTTTATTACGTTTATTAGTACTTTAAATATTTAATCTTCATGCCTTTGAAAAAGTTATTTTGGAAAGGGTCGAGAAAGCTTAGTAAAGAAAGTTTTCAAATAAAACCTAAGAACCATGCTTGACACAGTTAGGAGCTGTCTAAAGAAGTCTTTTACTATTCATGCACATACATGTTGCATGAAACGATGTTGAATATTACAACAGGGTCTTAGAGAAAAAACCTGTAGACCTAATAAAGATTTGAATATAAAAACTTTTAAAAACCTTTCGAATTTTTTTAGTTGTTGGTCAAAAATATAAATTTTATGGTTTTAAACTAAATTTGAATAAAACAATAATTGGGTGATACCAATTACCCACATTTATTAAATTTACCTTAAAGAAAAGAAACTACATATGGTATTGTAGCTGCAAGTTTTATTTGGGTAAATATGTATTAACATAAAACCACTTTTTTAATTTTAAAATGTAATACTCTTAGGATAAAATGTTTTCAGTTGATTTTCAGATCAAAGCTTAACCATACCATACCACAGAGACCACAAAATACCAAACAATTTAAATCGTCAAACCTATAATCTTTTTGAGGTATCAGAGACAATTGGAGTTTTACTATAAATTCCAGAACAATGCTAATTTTTTGGTCATCAGTTTGGACGCTGGCTTGGCTGAATTTATGAAGCGGCAAATTATACGTACTGTTTACGTGTGTACTCGATGGATACCCGCTTCATAAATTCCACGAAGCGAGCGTCTAAGCTGACCAAAAATTTAGCATTGTTCTGGGTGTCTATAGTAAACTACAATTGTCTTTGGTGGTATTATTTAATAATTTAGAATCCTATGGGATAATAAATTAGTGATTGGCATTTTAAAGAACATAACAGTGGCTAAAAATACCTAATGCTTTTTTTTTTAATTTTGGCAACATCGGTATTGGCTTGTAATCTTACGATCTTAAATATTTTAAACAATGCAGCGTTGCCGCTTATACCAAAAAGTGGCATCAACTTTGATATTTTAAGTATAACACCCTGTATATTTTAGTATTTTTGGATCCGTCACTACTTTCTGAATATTTTTGCCTAATATTATCCTATACCTATCTCTAACGGTTTTCAAATAAATAATTGTTTTTTGTTTAAAACATGTCTCTAAATTAAAAGCTTTTATTACTCTATCTGCATTCGTAGACATTTAAAATTTTGGGTGTAGCATGTCAATGTCCTGTTTATTGATTCTGCATTGAGAAATTTGTTTTAAAATATACAGGGTCGCGCAAAATTTGTGATTTTAAATTTAGATTTTAAAAAATGGGAAAAGTCAATTTCTTTAAATGGAACACCCTGTATAATTTTAAAGAATCTGAAGGACCATAAAAATCCTCTTTAAATAATATATCATGTCTCCATACCTAAATGCTATGGTACCGAAGATAAAAGCAAGTTTTTTAAAAATTAAAATTTAACATAATAAAAGTATTTATCAAAGATAGCCATGAAATGTCAAAAAAAATCACCGTTATTAAATGGCAACCAACCGAAAACGTACGCAATTGTTTTTATATAAAAAAATGTTATGCCAATGGGACGGCGATATTTAAGTATTATTGCCTTTTATTGCTTTTCTTGGTTTCTAGTTTTCAATAGCACGCATGATGTATTTATCTCGGCCGATTTATTCGACCCAATAAAATATTCTTTCTGTTTCATTTACTTTTCTTTACTTCCTGCGAGACAGAATCTGCAGCAGGATCTCTGCAGCAATCAACCTAATCCCAACACGAAAAACAAACAGATATTTTGAGAATTACCTGGGGAAAAACAGGGCAGATTTAACGTTTAAATAATGTACATAAAATTTTTCGCTTAGAATTTTAACTACTTTTTAAAATGTATTTTTACTTTACTTTACTCTAGTAAATATTTTACATTACTTAAAGCCATTTATTAATTAATTTCTTTTGCATTAAAGACATATGGTCCAAGTAATCTTTTTTATTAATTAAATTATTTTTACAGACTTACAATAAGAATAAGCGACAATGCAAATTATTGAAAGCTTTTGCCCCCAGAAAAAAACATAGACATAAAACTTTACGTATTTTAAGAATAAAATTATATAGTCAAAAAAAATTTGTTTAAACATAACCGTCAAAAATTAAAAGGAACAAAAATAATACATTTGCAAGCATTTTTTTTGTTTAAAAAAAAGTTTAATTTTACAATTTCGCAAAGAAAAATTTAAAAAGGCGGTTTTAATTTTTTAGTAAACATTTGAAAAACCTATTAAGGCCTGGTCATACATAACTGCAACTTGACTGCAACGGGCCCGCAGTGTAGCTCAGCCAGTACTCCTCCTTTATACTTTACTTAACAAAAGAATAAAATATTTTAACGTAATATTTATTAAACTGAAGTAAAATGCTCTAGGACTAGCAGTCAATGTATGTATGCAAAAATTCCTATTAATTTTTTCATAGTTTTAATAGGATAAGAAAAAAGATGTTTTGGTAGAAAATATAAAGGTCGAGCCACACATAACCGCACCGAGCCCAAGCAAAGAATTTTTTTTAAGCTAAGTCCATTGTTGGATGTATGCTTTGTTTAAATATAACAAATTTTCCTTCTTGTGTATCTCTGTTCCTTTTTTCCAGACATTAAGTGTAGTATATGTGGGTAAAGTCTGACCACCTATAACTGCACCAATGTCCCACAAGACCCGCGTCGTAGCACGATCGTGCCTCGTATGGTCTAAAACATGCCCGGCAAATGAAATTATACTTGGTTCGGATAGCGCCGAAGTTTCCCGAACCAAGCTTTGAGTTACGGGCGTCACCTTTGTTTCAGTTCATTACGTATATAAATTAAAAGTTAGTGGTTAAAGGTTGGTTGTTATAAACAAACAATACAAAGAAAAATGTATTTAATAAGTATAAAAAAATTTAAAATTAATTTTATTCTTACATCTTGCAAAATAATATGTAAGTAAATCTCACGAATACAATGTTATTTTATGTTTATTGTTGTTTTTTTATTTTCTCAATCAATCTGTCCCACTTCCCCTACCATTGCTAATCTAAGTCCGGGTGCGGCCTTGGGGCGGTTGTGAGGCCAGACGTTTAAAGTTAGGATGAAAAATATTTTTAAGGGTCCTTAATATAAACGACTGTATGAAGCATAAGAAATTTGTCTGCAATATATCATTTTAAACACTACTTTCTCAGTTTTAACACAGAACAACATTGTTTTTGTCTATAAAGTGCACAGGAATCTCAAAGTTCCTTCTAGTGTTAATGTAGATCTACCTTTACACATGGGTACAAAGCAAAGCCTCCAACGTCATATTTCAAGTGCTATTTAAGCCTAGGCTATATAAGAGAATTGTAAAGTGTCTAAAGTATCAAGTTCGCTTGCAAGCAGATCTTAACACCATCCCTTGTAACATTAAACTGTAATAGTACTTTGATAATAAAACCTTAATTTGCCACGCTGAAACCCACCGTCAAAAATGAAATAAGTTAAGTAGCTATGTAAATACTGATTTTATTTTTACTTTATAAATTGAAAAAAATGTTGCATTTCTAAATTTTATATTAGGTATAAGACATTTTACGACTTTGATCAGGCTACTAATTTTAAAATTAAAAAATATATACCTATATCTTTACATAATAAATATATTGCACTTATATACAAAGTTTATTTTCTACCGTTATCACACAAGACAAAAATAATATTAAAAAAATATAGTTAAATAAATAAGTTTGCATATTTTAAAAATATTATTAATTTAAACTTTTCTTCTCTATAACAATTGTCGATATTATAAAAAATACTTTACGAAACAAAAATCTCATTTTTTGGTAAACCTCGAGATTATTGATACAATTTTATTTGATTGTTATATTTTTGGTTTTGGACCATGCAGAATACGAATTAAGAATTTTGATTTTTCTTAATAACAAAAAAATTTTATATGACGCCAAGGTACGTTTAGATACACTGTATATAATCGTGGCCTTAATATAAAAAAAATATTAACCAGATAGAAACAAATAGGATTTACAATTTGTTGAATCAAAGGCAATTAAAATGGGAATATCTACAATTAAATACAAAACAAAAGGGAAAATTTACAGTAATTCCCAAACAAAAGGGAATATTTTAGAAGTGTTCTTTGCAAAAGGGAATATTTTCAATTTTTATTGATCAATATAATCCAAACTAAAATCTGAATATATTGTCCAAAAATGCTATTTTTGAAGGTTTATTACATACTCTCTCTAAACATAACTTCTGGGGATTTCTAAAAATTAAAGTATGTTTACAATACGTTTTTTAATTTCCTATAAAATATGATAAAACTGATATATCCCCTTTTAAAAAGACACTCCTCAATTATTATAACAAATTATTTCTAACACAAAAAAAAGAGTTATCGTGCTTTTTATTTTAATTTATTATTTGTTCACAAAAATTAACGAGTCCTTTTATATCCGGAAATAGGGAAAAAGCAATTCATCCTTGTTTGTCGTTATTTTAATAGGTGGTGTTATATTCTATATTTAGAACATTGGCACAAAAACCACCTGGTCAAAAAACATGTAAAAGTACAGGTTAGATAACTCTTTACAAAATTAACAACTAGAGCGAGATAAACAACAAATAGGCCTCTTAATTTACAAGGGACACCCCACCGCAATGAATCCACATTGTACCTTTGTGCTAATTAGAGAGAGAGCTGACATTAGTTTGTCATGCTAATGTTACTTGGTAAAATAACTGTACCAAAAACTGATTTTATGCACAAAAATACAAAATTGTCTTGTTATTACGATAGAAAGTTTGTTAACGCCGCACAGTGCAGCGATGTGTGGACAAAAAGCTAAATTTCGTTTTTTTAGCAAGAATTTCAAAAATATATTTATATGTACACGCATCATTGAAATTTATCGCATTAAAGTATAGAGAAATTGCAGGTAGTATATTAACGGTCATATCAGTTATGAGTTTGCCCAAATTGCAAGAATTTTTACGAGAAAGAAGCTGTGGTTAGATTAACTTTAACCATTATTCGGCAATTTTTACCAGTTTTTATAACCAAAATCGCCGGACGGCGGCATCTAGCTATGAAATAGGTAAAAACCGCCAGTCTTTACCCAATAATTAACATTTTTTGCGGTTTTCATGTACGTAAATATACAAAACTTTTTCTTTTTATAATTGAGCAAAACCGCCGGCGGTGGTTTGGCCGGTGCCTTTCTTCAATTTACCTTTTATCAAAATATTGGTGAAGTAAAAGAAAAAAGTCAAAAGATGTTTAACGTAAGTTCCGCTTAGACGAACCGCAACTAACATGGTTATATTTTGTTTTATCGTTTACCAACAATTCCGCCTATATGCCATATGATGTTTGTTTGTCAAAAACATAAAAGATGTAAGCTGATAAGATAAGAATTTTTCAAATTTGGTTTGTTTCTTATTTAATATGCTGCTGTTATAAAATGTAAGACAAAAAAACAACAACAAAAGTTTTAGCAAGGAGACCTAATATTTCTTTAATTTGCAGCTGAAATAATGGGGTATATAAATGTTCTAGAGCCCCCATTTTTATACTTTAAGTTTATTTTGAAATATTTTATTCACACGGAATAAAATTAAATTATTTAAAACATTACATTAAAAGAGATTTTTTAATGAGTTTAAATATAAAAAAGTGGGCACTTGCATTTAAAATAAAAGAGTTGATAGTACCTAGCTTCAGTTAAGCCGAAAGGAAATTAAATTATTTATGCATATAATATAACGTAACTTTTTTAAAAGTTCTTAGTTTATTTAAAGAGCTATTCTAAAACAAATTACACATTATTATTGCATGTTTCTTTATAACAAAATTTAAGATCCGACCTTTCGTCTTTGAGCCACCATCATCAACTTTGTTTTTTTATCACCACTTATTACTATTCTTTCTATATATTTATTTATAATTTAACTAACAGAAACTCGAGTAAGTGTAATTTATAAACATTTACTTGTACAGGGTGTCCCATTTTGGTTGTCCCTTATGGGAAACTTGGAAACTATAAGAGATATTAAAAATCCGATACCCCATCCTCGAGCTCTTTTTGGAGAAAACATTTATGGTAACAACAGATCATCGCTATCGCGAAGCGTTTCAGAGATACAGGGTGATTCTCGATTTTTTCACTTTTTGAAAAGGTCCTGTAGCTTTGTTGTTATTACAGATACTAGAAAACTAATTGCACATTATACAGACACTTTTTTCCGTAGAATCCAGTGGCGTAGCCAAAAAATTTTTTGAGTTGTTATTTTTGACATATGACCCAAACATGTTTTTTTTATTAGGGACACCCTATAAATGATTAGGTAATTAAATTGCTTGTTTTTTTCTGATTAAAATAATATATCATAGTAGGTGGTTTAATAATTTTTTACGTCAAATATTGGAAAAATTATGATTTTAAAGACGCATTGCGGCTTCTATCTGTTTTTAAATTGTTTTATATTTTTATTTTAAAAGGAATTTGTCATCCCTTAGCTCAGGAGACATTTTCATAGAAAAAAAACAAAAATTAGTTTACAACAACAATAATAAAGAAGTTATATTAATTAAACTAAAAAATTTATCAAGTTTTTTTATTCTTGATTTTTATTTTTTTTTATTTTTTATGAATTCTCCATGTCAACTTTACCAATAGAGCAAAAAAAAAAAAAATTAAATCCAAAAAAAATCGAAATTTTTTTGACACACCCTGTATAACTTTGATTTTTATTTTTTTATACAACATTATTATACTAATACACCAAAACTTTTTGCTTCAAATTCATAAATAAGGACGCTATGAATTTTTAAATTTAAACATAAAAATAATTATTTTTAATTTTTTGGGACACACTGTATCATTTAAATATATATATATATATATATATTATATAATATATATATATATATATATATATATATAATAATATTCTTCTTTATCATATATATTATCCACCATAATTTCATCCTTATATATTCATAAATAAAATTGAAGGAAATTTTTAAAGTTAAAAATGAAAAAAATCATTTTAATTTTTGAGACACCCTGTATCATTTTTTTATGTATAATAATATTTCTCACCATCACATTTATCAAATACGAAAATTTCATCCCTTTATTTTCATAAATAAAATTGTAGGAAATTTTTAAATTTTAAAATAAAAAAATATTTTAATTTTTGAGACACCGTGTATCATTTTATTATGCGTATTAATAATCTTCTACATCATATATATTATTTACCAAAATTTCATACTTAAATATTTATAAATAAAGTGGTAGGAAACTTTTAAATTTTAAAATAAAAAATGCATCTTTAAAATCATAATTTTTCCAATATTTGACGTAAAAATTTATTAAACCACCTACCATGATATATTATTTTAATTAGAAAAAAACAAGCAATTTAATTACCTAATCATTTATAGGGTGTCCCTAATAAAAAAAACATGTTTGGGTCATATGTCAAAATGACAGTTAAAAAAAAATTTTGACTACGCCACTGGATTCTACGGAAAAAAGTGTCTTTATAATGTGCAATTAGTTTTCTCGTATCTGTAATAACAACAAAGCTACGGGGCCTTTTCAAAAAGTGAAAAAATCGATAATCACCCTGTATCTCTGAAACGCTTCGCGATAGCGATGATCTGTTTTACCATAAATGTTTTCTCCAAAAGAGCTCGAGGATGGGGTATCAGATTTTTAATATCTCTTATGGTTTCCAAGTTTTCCATAAGCGACAACCAAAATGGGACACCCTGTACATATTAAAATAAGGCATAACATAATTTATTCAACTTTATCGTAGCCAATCATAATGTTTGTTGTTGCACTGCGTACATACGAAATTTCCCCAAACATTTAGATAAAAATCGTTATTTGTATTGGCAAAATAGTGAATGATGATTTTTTGGTTCGAAACATCGCGTAAATGTAAAGTATAATATGTCATTCAATTAAGAATAAAATTTATTAAGTTTAAAACCAAAAATTCCGCCTATTTTAAAAAACAAGGGTAATGATGGCAGCCTTAAAAATAAAAGTTAGGATCTGAAATGTAATAACATCGTTTTATAGAAAAAAAGTGGCAATAATATTAAGTCATTTGTTTTAAAATATTTCTTTAAGTAAACTAAGAAAAAATAAAAATGTTTTTGGAACAGCTGCAAGTATTTAATTTTTTAAACGGAATATTGTTACGAATAAAATTGCGCAACTTTGCCCAAATTTAACGTGTATTCCTTACCATCTTCGAGGACCTAATGGTACCCCTTAAATTTGTAACACCCTGTATAGCATAAATTTACATGAAGATTTTTTAAAATTATTCAGAATAATCTTTTATAAACTTTATTTAAAACCCCATCAAATAAAGAGCGTTATGCACTTACTTTAATTTTAAATTTGTGCTAATTGTATTTGAAAAGCTCCAAATCAAAACGCATTTATTAATACAACACAAATTTTATTTTAAAAACGCACATGTTAAACCTCTGCATCTTTTCCCAGCTCGGCCCGTTGGTTTAATTATCATGTTAAAAGCTGCTAAAACTTTTTTAGCAGTACTCATTTAATATCCTGTTAATAAATACTGCAGTTGTTTTAAAAACTAAATTTAATAAAGATGAACATTTTAATAGCAGCCTGTGCCAACTAGATTATAGAATATATGTTTTAATTAGAAGATTAATTACTGTGCAATTTAAACATAAAACATCAAAAAGTTTAAAAAGTAATTGACCTAATTTTTTAATTTGAAGGGGTAATTTTTTAATTAAGCTTAAAATGGCTTAAGTGCAAATTTGTATGGTTAAAACTAAAGGTTATTTGGCAGCAAGGATTATAAAACAATTTAATATATTAAATATATAAAAATGTTAAAACAAATGTTTATCTGACTTATCTTTATATTTTAAAATACCATTTATTACTTAAACTCTTTTTCTTCTTACCCCTTTTACAGGCAAATGAAAATCCAAGGCTGTTTTATGTTAAATACACTAAATCATTTTTTTATCTGACGAATAGTTTGCCTGTGAAATTCTTTTTGGCAAAAGTTATGACTTTAACAAATGTTTACTTTTAATTAATTTAGATGACAGAGCGTGCGCCAGTTATAGATATTTTTATCCATGTACTTAATTAACACCCTGTTATTTAGTATGTATGTATAAAAAACCCCTCATATTTTTCTTTAAAAACCCTTTGCAGATAAAATATTTCCAATATTTCCAATAGGGACAACAAAACGATCTCTTAAATTTTTAAATTTACTGCATTGTGCTTTATACCGTATGGCTCTGTCAAAACTTTAAATTTTAGTACTTTAAGAACTTATGGCTTCATTTGTTACTGTGTTACCGTACATTTTAAATATTAAAATAAAACTAAAATATACTTTTTTCCTAGTCTTTTACTACATCTACGACTGTTGTAATGACAAGCTTAATATATTTTGCCTATACAGGGGTGTCTCTAAAGGTCTGAACAAAATGCTACCACAAATTCCTTGGACCCAAATACAACAATCTAACTCAACTTACCTTAGTCAAAAATTTGATCGTTGTAATTTCCATTTAATTTAAGTTATTTTTAAATATTTTTACTATTAAAAATTTCTTTACGAAATTCGGTGTTGGAAGGTTTTTCAGGCTAAGAAATCTTTTTACATTTTGGTTATAGAATGTAGAAGGAGCCACTTGCAATGCTTTACTTATGTTTAAAATGTCATAACTTTTTTGTGCCACTATACAGCGCGTCCGCCTAAGTGCTCTATATATGGGAGGGAAACTTTTTTATTAATTGTTTTACAAAAACAAAATTATTTATAAAAAGTTCTGCATAGTCTAAAACCTAAAAAGCAATCATTAGATATGAATTTTTTTAGTGGTATACAAGGTATCTCAAAAATATGAATTTTGTTTAGGAGCAAAGTGCCCTTATTTTTAAAAATATTAAAAATTAGTATTAAAGAAAAATGTTTTAAAACGAAATAGGTCTTAAATATACAAACTCATTTATTTGCAAGAAAAAAAGGTTTTTTTATAATAAAACAATAAATAATAAAATTTATACCCTTGTTAATACTAATTTTGAAATGTAATATTAAAAGATGTAATATCTAAACAAACCTTTACATCTGTCAAAACAGCAAAAAGTCACAGAAACGCTGGTTATCGCATAAAAAATTAAAGAATAACTTTTTTTGAAGATGAACGGGTGGTTTTTATTTTCAAACATTGTTTTTTAATCATAATTTTCGATATTTTTAAAAATAAGATATACCTCGTATACTATTAAAAGAAATAAATATTTAATGATTGCATTATAGGTTTTAGATCATGCTGAATTTTTTTATATAAAATAACTTTTTTCGTAAAATTAATAATTAAAAAGTTTTATATGTAGAGAACTTAGACGAACACACTGTATATTATAGTACTAGTAAAGCAGTAGCATAGCTAGACGTAGGTGGTGTAGCCGGTCGCCTATGGCCTAGCGCCTAAGGGGGCCTTGCGCCTAGAAGCCCTGGAACTTAAAAGTATGGAATGTGAGACTTAGATATTGTTATGTTATAAATATGTGCAATATAAGCAGTGGCAAGCATGATTAAAGTATGGAAAAGCAGTGCCGTATTAACCATTAGGCTGACTAGACTACAGCCTAGGGAACCATGAAAAAATAGGCGCCAGACAGGGGAGTAATAGGCGCTAGACAGAGAAAAACAAATTAGGTCGGGTGGAGATTTTTGGTAACTAATTTCTTTGTGAATAAGATGCTTTGGAATGAAACAGGCGCTGAAAGGAGGAAATGACTTTTCGCGCCTTTTTTTGGTCATTAAATTTTATTTCGGGTGGTGAAGTAAGGCGCCTGTCACTCAAAAAGGCGTTACGAAGGCAAGGACCTTTTTTTGCTCTTCAAAAATTTTTTGGTGGAAAATAGGCGCTCTAGCCTAGGGCGCCTAAACAGTTAATTACGGCCCTGTGAAAAAGATGTGGCTTATTGGATTTTTTTTGCTCTTTAACTGTAATCTTTAAAGAAAGGTGTCTTGCAGGTTTATCCATATATGCTTACGACAATGTTACATATGTTTAAAAAAGAAAAATTAAAACAGTGTCTATTTAAAGGTGGGAACAATTTTTTTACCTCAACTGTAATCTTTCAGGAAAGAAGCCCCGCAGGGACTGTATTTCACCTACGCTAATATTAGATGCAGGAGCGCAATTAGGGAAGGGCTAAGGAGGGCTTGGCCACACCAAGACGGCGATTAGCCACCCATAGTTATTGGGTATTTAAAATGTATTAGTGTTTTTCGGCAAATATAGTCTATAAACTGGAGCTTAAGCCCCCAAAAACCAGTGGCTAGTTGCGCCACTAACTAGATGTGTAAAAAAATTAAAATGATGTTTATTTAAAAACTATTTTTTGGGTTCTTAGCTTTGCTATCTTTATCGACAAAGGGGCCTCGCAGATACGCCCTTGCCTACGCTACGCCACTGTAGTGAAGAACTTGTATTTGCTCATATTTTCTGAACAAAAAGGGTCTACCCAGTTTATATCTCTACCAGCCATCGTTCTTGATATACCATGAGCCACAATAAATTCCCTGCGCTAAAGAAACCGATTTTACGCAAGGTGCCTTAGTTAAAATGTTTATATTTTTTGAGATACAGGGTGTTAACCCCCCAAGAAAATAAAATGAAAAATTTGAAGCCCTGTATCTTGCAAACGATAAATTTTCTGACTATAAAGTAAATTGCTTTAGATCGTTGTTTTTTAGCCCAAACAATGAGCAGTAGCATTTTGTACAGACCCTTAAGAGACTGCCGGGTGGCTTTGATAAAGCGTAAAGAAATGCAAATGCAAAAAATATTTTTGTATAAAAATTTTAAAAAACGTTTAATCTAAAATAACTTTAAAACGGTTACTTGTTGGGATATTAACTAGGTATACCTTTTTCTTTAGAAACTATAAAAAGAATAAAACTTCGTTACTAAAACTATTATATACAGGGGCAGAAGAATGTTATGGCATCGTAAACATAAGTAAAGCGTTGCAGGTGGCTTCCTCTATATTTTACAACAAAAACAGGAGCAGATTTCGATTTCCTCCAATACAAAGATAAATAAAAATTTTTAAAAAAACTCTTTAAAAATAACTAAAATAAGCTGGAAACTTTGATGCCCTGTATCTCGTAAACGATAAACTGTTTTAAAAACTGTTTTTCTATAAGGTAGTACTATTTTATATAAAATCAGCAAACTAATTTTAGTTTGTTATTGCAACGTTTAAAGATGTAGTGGTACTACAGTACAGCTGGCACAGCTTATCACACAATTAAAATATCTCATTACAAAGTATATTTTTGTTTTATTTTATAAATGTATTGTTTTAGTTTAAAAATATTTAAAATATTTATTTTAAAACTAGGTAGTTTTTTGTGCATAAAAATTGTTTCGGTAATTATGTAGTATTATCAAATTCTCTCAGTACAGCCTTATGGTACATTAGGACGTGTAATTAAAAACCTAATAAATAGGACCAGAATGGACTAAATAAAAACTTATTTAGTATTTTATAATAACTATTGATTCACACTCTTTTTGATAAACAGGAACTCTGCTATTAAAAATTACATTTTTCCACGATCGTAAAAAAAAGCTGTTTTTAATCGTTAACATTAAGTTAAAGTACTCCACTCTAGTACATTACACGAAGTGTTAAAAATTATCTTTTTTAACACTTTAAAGCTTTTACACTTAAAATGAGAGTTGTGTTTCAATGCCTACTACAATAAACCTAAATATCAATTTATGCAATGTAACAGTAAACGCGACATCAACCCAACCAAACGGTCAAAGTTACCTTTGATTTCGTCATTATTTCTTCTAGTTCATGTGTCACTCGTTTTAAAATTTGACAGTTTGCAAATAAATATAATAAAAATTATTGAAAATTAATAGTATTAATGAATTTGGATGACTAAGAAATTAAAAGGAGTTTATTCTGTTTTAGATTTATTTCTACGGGAAGTAAGTACATACAATTTTCTAAAATTAAAAATTAAATGCATAGTGTAAAGAGGATATTTGTCTCTTAAAAAATATGAAGTCTATGATTTTTTGTTGCAATATAATGGCTTTGCTGCAAAAATTAAAATTTATAGGTTTAGATAAATAAAACACATGTATACAGTCGTGCAAAAAATATAGTATGTAACACATACATAAAGTGTCTTTTTACTCATGGGATTGCTGCACTCGCCTAACGGCTCGTTCTGTCAAACCTCCCATTCGTAAAAAAGTATCACTTTATGCACTTGTTACATAAATGACTATTTAAAGCACTTTTCCAGATATGTAAATACAGTTTTAAAATGCATATCCTATTCAAGACCTAAATATTGGCATTTTAAATAATTAAAGTTTTTGCAGAGATATATTTGTATTTAAAGTTCCTTTGTAATGCGGCAATTTTAAGACATCCAGTATATTTCGTCCTGCGGGACTGCAGTGTTTTTTAAACACCTGTGTGTTCTCTGTTGGTCGGCATATGCGAAAACAGATTTTCCCACTATATTGAATGCAAACGCAAGCGTATACTGTACGTATGATTTTAACAAAGCGCGTTAACCGCATTGCTGGCGGCTATACATTTTGTTCAGGAAAGTTGCTTTAGCTATCGCTGTATGTTTATGAATTTTCTGCGAGACATTGCAGCATATTTCTATATTTTCTTTCAATGCGAGTATTAAAAAAAGGCAATGTTTTGATTTAATCTAAAATATACAGTGTGTCTACTAGGTGTTACAAGAGGACAAAGTGACAAAAAATGTTTAAATTTTAAAACCAAATTTTGGGAAAACTGGTTGCATGGTCTAAAACAAAAAAAATACTAAATTTTGCTCCGATTGGTATTATACAGGGCAAGTTATAACTAAAAATATAAAAAATACCCTCAAGCTAACTACTTTTATTTTTAAGTATAAAACAAAATTGTATAAGTAAATGTTTTAAAGAATTGAATTTTATGTCAAAATTAAAATTTATAGCATAAAAGTAAAAAAAAAATATTGGTAATTTTTTCATTATGCATTACTTTAAAAATGGGCAAGAGCAAGCAAAATTTAAAATTAAATCTCATAATATTAAAATATTTTAAAAATTTTCTGCCTTTAGGCAAGTATTCTAAAAACTGTTAATGCACATTGTAAAAAATTTACAAAAATTTTTTTTTACTTTAATTTTTAACTTTTAATTTGGACATAAAATTTAATTTCTTACGAAATTGTCATATTTTTCGAAATAAAGGTTCTTCACCCTTGGGCATTTTTCATATATTTAGTTATTACTCGCCCTGCATTATACCAATCAAAGCAAAAAAAATATTGCAAGCTATTTCCTTAAATGTCAATATTTACTAATTTGTAAATAGCTTTAACTAGTCTTTTTGTAAAGATAAAAACTTTGTCTTGGAGATTTGCAAAGCTCATTAGACAAAATAACAAAAATAATGTTTTCCATTGTAGTTAAATGGAAAAATAAAATAAAAATAGCTATCCTCTAAACTTGAGCAATAGGGCTCATGCTTGTTAAGGATATTTTTACATTAAATAAAAATATTTAAGATTGTTAGAGTTAAAATAAAATTGAAGCACCCTATTATCTACGTTATCTGGCATTAAATGGAAAGCATGTTTAATATTATTTTTATTAAAAAAAACATTGTTTAAAATAAGTCCTGCATGATCCAATACCTAAAACGCAACCAACATATATTAAATATTTATATCGATCATATACGAGGTTTATTCAAAAATGTAATTTTTACTTAGAAGTAAAGATAGGTAAAGATGTTTAAAATAAAAATAATTTTAAAAAAATTATATTTTGTTTATTTGGAAGAACAAATAGGTTTTTTATTATATAATTAAAATTTAATATAAATTTTATAAGATCATATTTTATAAATCGACTGTTGATAAAACAAGAACAATATTAAATGCACTAATGTACAAACTTAAATTTTGTACCATTAATGCAAAAAACAAAATTAATAATTAACAATGTTGCATAATTAATAGCTATCTTAAATTGAAACCATGTTTTCTTTCTACCAATATTTGATATTAGCAAAACACTATTTTATTACTAACACAATTTGATTTCTGATAATTGCCCCTTAGCAAAAGGTAAAATTAATAATTGAAAAGTTCTTCATATAACGCTAACTTACAAGTTAAATATTTATGTGCTTTTTAATAATTGCAATAAAAATAAAAGCAAAACAAAAATAAAAACTTGGTGAACATATTGTATATAATAAGCACTAAAAAAACAAACAGTTCCCAAACAATACTGGAGTTTTTTTTCTTGTAATAAATAAAATCATAGCTTATTATATAGACCATTGTAATGTATTCTAATACAAAGCTTAAAGTTTAGTTTTAACATCCCAGTTATACTACTCGAGCTCACAGAATCCAACCTGCATTTTGGACCCTCCTAAAATCATATTTTTCTACACTTTTGTAGTATCACTTGATTTTTAATCGACCTGCATCCGATATAAACACATGTTTTACCAAAGAGAATATAAAGGAAAGGAAAATATTGTTTAATCCAAAAAATGATACAATTTGCAATGCCCCTATTGAGATTTTAGGTAAGGTTCACAGTTGGCTGAATTCGGGCATGACCCAAAATCTTGCCTGGTAGTGCTGTGCTCAGTTAACAGCCAGACTGGTTAAATTTCGTCAAATATTTACTTAATTATGATAAAATACAGACAAAATTAATACATTAAATGTGCATAATGCATATATTTTTAACCTATACCTTAAACATAAACCCATAATTTCTAGCAATATAACATACCAACAGTCACATGTGTGTGTGTGTTATTTTTCAATGGGTTGGCGTATGACAACTGTTTCTTTTTTCTTCTCTATTTTTATTAAGTTTTGCCAGCCTAAGGTTAGAAAAAAAACACGAAAATTTTGGAAACTAAAAAAAATTGTTTTTTTATCGTAGAGTTTTATTTAGGTTTATAACAGTTACAGTTTTTATTTAATAACAAAAAGAATAAAGCAACACAATAAACAAACAGCAAATCAGGATCATTTTGAGTTAATAATTTGGTTATTGTAGCAACGGTTTTTATTTGGTAAATATCTGTTAGCCTTTTGTTACGGTTAAAACCTCAAAAACGTATTTGGATTTTCCATTAACATAAAAAAATGAAAATACATAAATTCGGTATTTAAAGGCAGTTTTTAAACTAACCAACCAATTGTATTATTATATTTTTAAATCCTTATGGGTGTAGCATATTTATGTTGGCTCTTTAATTTTTTTAAACAGTAAGCCATAATTTTGGTAGATAGAAAAAGTTATTAAAAGTAAGCTTTAAAAACTACAATTATGCATATCCCATAAAACTATTTCTATAGCAGCAGCGATTTTTGTACCCTGTACTAAACATCAAAAAAACTTACCCTGTATTACTTGATATTGTAAAGTCTTGATTGTTGTATTGGCTTAATTTATAGTGTTTTAGTAATAACTTTAAAATGTTATTTATTATCAATTTGTAACTAGTGCGCTTTACTGCGATATTACAAAGTTACTTCAATTGTACTAAGCCTACAAAGAAAAACTGAAATTTTGGAAAAGTGACAATATTTCTTAATATAGTCTTCTTTTAGCTCGAGACACTTAACTCAGCGTTATCCAACGTTTATAACCTAACAAAAGTCTTTTTCTTGGGGTCTACAAAGTAGGCTTCCGTGGCGTAAATAATTTTCTCATTCAACTCAAATTTCTGCCCGACGAGAAACTTTTAAGTTTAAAAATAATAAGAAATTTCCCAGGGGATAAGTCAAAGTATACGATGGATGAGGCATAAGTTTATAGCCCAATTCGACCAATTTGCCCTTGGCGACAGATGAGGTTTGTGCGAATGCGTTGTCATGAAGGAAAACGTTTTTTTACCAGAGGCCGTTTTTTTTTATTCGGGGTCGAATCGATTCAATAATTCGGCATAGTAGAGCCATGTAACCATTTCACCGGATCAGACCTTGTGAATCCTAGAAAACGGTGGTCTTTGCTTTCTTCGAAACAAGTTTGCCGGGTAAAGTCCACTGTTTCGACTGTTTCTTAAACTCTGGTGTGTATCAGTAAATACTTGTTTTGTCGACGGTTAAGAAACGACGCTGGAAACTCTTTTGGGTTGCGCTTAAACAGAATGAGCAAAAGCGGCACCCATCTTGCCGACCGCTTTCTCATGCCCAAAAAAATCATGTAAGATATGACCACTGTCTTTTAAGATACCTACTGCCTCAGCGATCTTACGCACTTTTAATTCACGGTCTGCCAATACAAGATCGTGGATTTTTAATATGTTATCCCCTGTGGTAGCTTTTTTAAAGCTCCTGGGTGTGGCTCATCAAAAAGCAACGTACGACCACGTTGAAACTCGTTAAACCAATTTATTATGATCGCCATCGACGGAGAATAGTCACATGTTCACGTGCATCCAAGCTTTCTTTGATTTCCCTTAATGACTTTCTTTTCAAAAACAAGAATGGAATCACTGACCGATATCGCCCCTTTCTAATTTTTTCTAAAATAGCCAAACACTTCCGTTTTTACACGCGGTCGAAAAAAATATAATTTCGATGCGACTAATATTTTGACAGTAGCCATCTACAAAAATATTCTAAGAATATAGAGTTATTACTTTTTTAATAATGGTGCTCTCGTATTATAACATGAATAACGTAACTATTGTAAACGATTTTTATTATTTATTAGAATACATGAAAACTTTTTCCTCTACCGTCAACGCCTGACACGCTAGTTTATCTGCAATCAGAAACGTGCAACAAACTACGCCAAACTGGGATTATTTAAAGGTTGCTTGTTTATCGAAAGTACATATTTATACAGAAAAGTGAGACATATTTTAAACAAAAAATACCTAGATAAAAAGAAATAAGTGAGCTTACGTTAAATACTAAATAAAAAAAATATCATAAATAAGGCGTTAATAACCAGACTGGACCATTCCACAAATAAAAAGAATGTTATACACTTATTTTTAATATCACTAAACATTTTAATTAGGATAAAAATGAAGTAATACTACGAGTCCACAAAAAAAAGTTGTATGTTCTTGGTATCGGGCAGGACAGGAATCTGGTGTCAAAACTAGGGGTTAAACTGCAAAGAGCCTAATTGCTGGTACCAAGGGGGCACTAGAATTTTTTAAATGGAAAGATGAGTTATGTAGCACTCGTTTCGCCCTTTAATACTATACCTAACGCAACTTTGTTTTTGAAAATCGACTAAGCCGTTTCAGACTTACAAGCCAATACAATTAAAACCGCACAGTCTGTACTGTTTTTAAGCCAAATTTCAAATGGTCTGGAACGGATGGGCTGATTTTAAAAACAAAGTGGCTTTGAGTACAGAATCAAAGGGCTTTTAAAACGAAATGCTGCATACATAACCTTCCTTTCTATTTAAAAACAAAATTGCCAGTGCCCCCTTGAGACCAGCATAGTTTGACCCCTAACTTCAGATTGGTGTTCAGCAGGAAAAATACTTGTGTTATTACTGCCCTTTGTCCTGATTAACAAGTTTGGATTTGTAAAATTATTTGGTCTGGTTCTTAGATAAAATTATACGTTTTTTTCAAGGACTGCTTTTACCCATTCCTACTTGTTCATTGCTTGCCACAAATTAATGCCTTAAAATATAGTTTTTGGGCTTATCTTTTATTATAAATTTAGTTTAAAAGTTTGTCTTTTTGCAAATAACATTGCTATGTTTTAACCATTAAAAGTTAAATAAATATTTATCTTCGTGATCTTTTGCATTAAGCCTATTTCTGATAAAAAAATAAATAAAACTAAAAATTCCTACACGTTTTTAATGTACCTATTTACGTTAAAACCATGCATTGAATAAAAAAATTAAAAACTTAATTTTTTAGATTTTTTAAAAAAATGTTTTTATTTTATAGAAAAGGCAGTGGTGTACAATTTTTCCCAAAAATATTTACTCCTAACCTGTCATCGAGGACACTGGTAGATTTTTTTATTGTATGTTAAAAAGTGTGCTTTAATCCATAGAGCACAGGCAATTTTGTATGTTTTATCTTTTATTTTTAATAATGCGTTAAAAAATACAAGTACAGAATATAGCTTTTAATTTTTTTTAGTTACGTTACCAGTGCTGCCCTGATAAACTCTACGTGTTAGCAGGTATCTGCAAGTATATATTTTTTTAAAATGACCCATACTTCTAAACACTTGATGCTCATTGACAATAATTATTTTTATACAATATTGCAACCACAAAATCTTTTGGTGTATTAGAGGAAAACCAACAATCCGTTTAATTTAAACAGAAGTGTCCACATTACAATTTTTGGAACATTTAAAATAGGAACACACTATTTTAAATTATATTCTAATTCAATATAAAAATTAATTTTTAATAAAGTAGCACATCATACTGTTAATGTTTAAGGCAATAATTTTATGACACTTAAGTGACGAATTTAAAATTAATGAAATACTTTTATCGTAGATAGGTATCCATAAGTATTAGAAAATTTAAATGCTTACATCTTTTAGAGAGTTTATACAAGCACTAAAAACCTATAAACAATTATTTTTAAATATGTATTCTGAAGTCTAATTACTACCTTATCTACTTTTTACTATTTTAAAATAACTAAGAAACATCAATCCTGTGCAATTAAAAACCCAGTAAGTCGAGTTTCTTATTTTTTTAATTTTTATTATTAGTTCTGGTTAGTTTGTCTTATATCTCTTGTTTTTAAATACAATTTTAATTTTTTTTTTAATGCTTTTTAATACTTTACTTTTGTTAAATAGCTAAAAAATAAATAAAGCTGCATTTAGCATTTAAAAAACAGAAGATTATACATACACAATACAATTATATAAACAAATTTAAAATCAAGTAACTGGACTTATTGTTTTTTTAATTAAACGGAAAATCAGCGTTTTGCTTACCTTATAATGGTCTACGTATGGCACAGAATTGTTGTTTCCAGCAGACAAAACCTAGAAACAGAAACTTATCTTAGAAAAACATTTTTTTATGTTGAATTACTAGTTCTTTACGTTTATATACTAAAATAAATAAATAAATAAATAAATAAATAAATAAATAAATAAATAAATAAATAAATAAATAAATAAATAAATAAATAAATAAATAAATAAATAAATAAATAAATAAATTAATTAATTAATTAATTAATTAATTAATTAATTAATTAATTAATAAGTATTTTTAAGTATTTTTAAATATTTTTGACCAACTTTTAGGCTTTTGGTAAAATTAAATATTGCTAATACATTTTTAATTTAATGCACTTTGCAGACTGTAGATTTAAAAACAGCTATACACTTAAGTTTTTAAAACCATAGGCTAATAAGTTTTAAGTTTAAGGCATAAGATAAAGAACAAATGATTTAATAAGTTCGGTTTTGTGGTGGGGTAAAGATATTGCATATCTGAAGAAAATGGGCGCATTCAGGAGTGTACTTAGCCGCTTAACAGCTGAGTAAGCGATTTGTCAAAACTGTAAAAATAAATCCATCCTATTGGTTTAATTTGAAAATTTGGGCACTTGTGAAACTAAGCGGTATCTGAGTACTTCTGAATGTGCCCAATGGAGTATAGATATTGCATATCTGTTTACTTGATGAGTGTCTTTCCTAAAAGTTATTAGTTCAGTGAGAACTCGTAACTGTTTTAGCGTTATAACTTTGTGTGTAGACAGGTTATATTAATAAAGCCATAAAGTAACATACCTACGGATAAGAGAAACCATGGCATGCTAAAATTTTCGTACCGCTTTTGCGGCAGGCTCAGCGCTGCCTGGCGGCAGGCTTGTCATTGTTGCCATTTTACACTTTAAATGCGTCGGTCGAAGCCTCGCCTCGTGTAACATCAGCGGTGGGGAGACACGTAAGCTTATTGAAATGACTAACTGGTGGTATTTCAACGAGAAACGAATAAAATTATATTGGGAGTTTTCGCATGACCTGTCCTTAAATCGGCTATTCCATGATAACTGTTATAATTTCCTTACTCTATGGTTACGCTTTGGTACTATATTGTGGCAAAATGGCTTGACAACATGTTCACATTATCTTTAAAAGATAGATTTTTAAATATCTAACACAAAAGTTCTGCCTTTTTTGTATTTTGGGTAATTGTTTACCAATCAGAAGGCATCGCCGACTTTAATTAAATTAGTTATACAGGGGTTTTTGGGGCGCTAATTAAAAATATAAAAGTATATTTTAAAAACAAAAAGTGTCCGACCAATTTTTTTCAGATTCGTAATCAGCACCCCAAAAACCCCCTATACCAAATTTAATTAAAATCGACGATGCGTCCGGTTTGTCAACACACTGTATTTTTAAATAAATAAAATATGTTTTAAACTGTACTTTTGCATATAGAATAATATCCCTATTTTTTGAAAAATAACAGTGGCTCAGTTGCTAGAAACGCCTTTTGTTATTATTATTGTAATACCTTTTATTTATATTTGTAAGAGCCACTTTAGCAACCTTATGTCAATCCGTAGTTAAAGGCCAAAACCTCTGGGTTAAACTAAAGATTAGTTATATTGATTAGGACTTCTTTATCAACACACAATGACTTGACACAAATTTGTGATTTAAACCTTATTTCAAAGTTATTATTAAATTGTAACAGGAATTTTTAGAAATATGTAATATGGTGCTCCAAATATTATATTTTTAGGTATTTAAATTATCTTTATTAGTCTAGCTAACCAAAACCTATTTAATTTTTACTAGAATGTTACTGAAACAATTTGCATTTTGTTCGCAAGCATAGAAACTTTTCTCTCATTAGGGCTTACAGAAGAACATAGGAATTAAAGCATAATCACAAAAGGCTAATTTTCTTAAGTCTTTGTTTTTGTGCTTAATTTTACAAGCATTGGGTTTAATAAGCTATCTTGGACTAATTGGTTGCTAATAACACACATTTTGTGGATTCTTTTTAGCTTTTTATATTTTTTATATATCATTAAAAAAACTTACAAATATTTTAGGTAAAACAAATATACAGGGTGATTCAAAAATCGCTCACGAAACTTAAGGGGTGATTCTACTTGACAAAATAAGGGTAGAGCTTCATATAATTTTTTTCAAAATGTCATTAGTTTTGAGTTACACAAGTCGTCAAAGTTCAATTTTTATTTTGGTTTTTCGCCATATTGCATTTATTTTTCAACCAATCCAGTTGATATTTGGCACACAAATCAAGCTTGGCAAATTCTACCGCCAGAGGGCCCTTTACCTAAAACTTAAAATTTGTTTACATCATATCTTTTTATTTTGACAGATATCGCAAAGCTGGGAGCGCCATTTTATAGACATTCCACAATTTAAAAAATAAGGTGCCCTTTATTAAAGTCGATAAACCTCACCGTTTAGGCACCAATAGACATTAAAGTTTTCATCAATTTTAATCAAATTACCTACAAAGAAAAAGTTTTTTTTTAATATTTAACACACCGTAACTTAAAAACTAAGAAGTTTAGGAAATATGTTTATATAAAGTTTTTTTTATTTTCTGTTGTAGAATCGCCCCGTAAAGTTTATTGGTTAAGTTACTGTACACCCTATATGTATGTAGGTAATTTGATTGAAATTGATAAAAACTTTGATGTCTATTGGTGCCTAAACGATGAGGTTTATTGACTTTAATAAAGAGTACCTTATTTTTTAAGTTTTTGACTGTCTATGGTAAAGAGCCTTCTGGCGGTATTTAAAAAAAGTACTTTTGTCTTAAAATTTTAGAATCTGCAAAGCTTGATTTGTGTGCCAAATATCAACTGGATTGGTTAAAGATAAATGCAATACAGCAAAAAAACCAAAATAAAAATTGAACCTTGACGGCTTGTTACTCGAAAACGAATGACATTTTGAAAAAATGTATATGAAGCTCTACCCTTATTTTGTCAAGTAGAATCACCCCCTTAAGTTTCGTGATCGATTTTGAATCACCCTGTATAAGGCCTATAAGAAAAAATAAATTAGAAGTATGCAATGACAAATTTTACAACTACTGTTTACTAATATTATTATTAATAGTTTTAATATTATTTTGGTAAACCTGTAACATTTTATTTTCTGGTGGTAATATTAAAGAGTAAAACAAGCCAAGCACAATCTACTAGAATTTGTCTTATTGGCATCTATCGGGAGAATTCTGAACTTAGAAAGAAAATCAATATAAGCCTGTATTTTAAAAACAGAACAATGCACGTTTTTGGAGGGTATCTATATATTTTACGAAAAAATGTTTATTGATTTTTGAAAAAGTTTAACTAAAGCATTATAAAGATGTTTAAAGAAAAGAAGCTTAATTATTAAAAAAATGAATATTTATTATTTTCAAGTTAAAAAAAAATGTGTTTGTTACAATTTAACCTTTGAAAAAACCCATGCTTTTGTAACATTTTTTTTTTTTCATTATTGTAAAAACATTTTTTAAAATATTTGTTAAGAAATTGGGTAAAATTATTAATGTCTCAAAGTATGTTATTTTGGGCATGGTGTTAGATTAAATAACCCAGTAGCTTATACTAAAATGGCATATACCTTTAACAGACGATTTTAAGGATTTTTTAAAAGTTGAAACATATACATTAATTACATTTAAAACTTATTTGCATTAAACATTTAATATTTATATTATGATAAATAATCTTGACTGTTTTTTAATAAAATAACAAAATTTGTATCAAAACTATGTAACCTTGCATACACAAATTCTAAATTGACCAGAATTATTTTGCGGTTAGTAAATTAAAAATTAAACTTTATATTACATGCTCTAACAGGTTTAAAAAGTTGCTGCTAAAGCAGGAAAATTAAAAATTATGAAGTGTGTCATTTTACCTGAATATGCCATTTTAGGCAAGTTTCTCCTATATGTATTTTATTTGTATTAACAACCACAAGCATTACAACTCCTGACTAGAGCAACCGATTTAGGTACCATGTTATAAAAATGACAGTTTTGAGGTCACTTTACAGAGTTGGGTCAAATACTGATAATCGGTATTCGAATACGAATACCGGAAAAAGAAAGTATTTGAATACCACAAACCTGAATACTTGAAAGAAAAGAGAACTCGAATACTCAGTATTCATGAATACCCGCACCCGGTATTCGAATACTGAAAAAAATTTCAATACTACCACACAAAAACGATTATTAAAAAATTTATAAAAAAAAAAAATTGGTCCTTACCTCCATTTTCCGTCTTAGTATTTCAATCATGATACTTTTTGGTATTCGAACACTACTTTTACATTTCGGTATTCGAATATTTCAAAAGTATTTGAATACAGAATCCCGAATACTGAACAAAAAATTATTCTGCCAAATACCGAATACTATTCGATTACCGATATAATGTATTCTGAATACTATTCGTAATACTGAGTATTCGAGACCCAACTCTAGGTTACTATATCTTTTCTATTACCCAAGGCCAAGTTATCCATGAGGCGGATTAGGTAACTGCCAAGGAGCCTTGCATTAAATAGGAGCTCTGCAAAATAAAATAGGGGTCTTCAATTTAAGCAAAAGGGGGTCTTGTGAATTGCATTACCTAGGGCCTCTAAATAGCTAATTCGGCCCTGCTATTACCCTTGTTGTGATTTTTGTCCTAAAATCTTTGTCCGTCAACGCACTGCGCATCGATCCCGCTTGTTTGTTGCTATACTAGCCTGTGTACCTTTTCACTTAGCTGAACCTGTATAAATAATTGCTATTGCTTAAAATTTTAAAAACTAGATCATGTCGACATCCAAACACCTAAAGTACCTTAAGAATATTATTACATGATTAATTTATTGTAGTCGGCCTACGGTATAATACATGAATCAATAAATGCCAAAAATAATAAAATAATAATAATAATAAACAAACCAAAACGTAGGTACAGATTTGTATTTTTTTAAAAGTACACTTTTCATTTTTATTTAAATATTAGGTAATCTACTCTTGTATTATTATATAAAAGAGCTTTTAAGTAAATTAAGCAAAAATTAAATTATTTTGGAATTTTACAAAAATTTAAAATCTTTTTAAAACTTTTACAAATTAAAAATAAAACTAAATAAAATATAACGAATATTGTAACCCATTATTCTTTCCTTTTTAATTATTATTATACAGATTGGCCTACGAAAACCTTAAGTCTAAGTTTTATTAAGAGCGTGAGAATAAAAACATTTTATTGTATATCGAAGAAGAACAGAAAATTGCCTGATAGTCGGGAAATACTTTCCACTTTTCCACCATGAACTTTCCGGCCTCAAGTACGAAGCGTACAACTTACCCCTCCAAAGTAATGCCGCTCCGACTTACCCCTCCAAATATAAAATAGGATTCCAGAAAGTACCGGTATCAAGATACAAATATTCATAAAAGTCAGTTAACTCCAATCCCTAGTATTTAATTAATGTGATGATGTGAAAAATCCCTGGTTTATAAATATTTTTAAGTCAAATACAGACTACTCTTTAAATTTTTTGCACGTCTGTTCAGTACCCTTTTTATCTGTGATCATTGGGGATTCTGACAAGATTAAAAGAACCTATAACTTCTTTGAATGCTCGTCATCCTGAGGTCAAAACTTGTGTGTGTTTTGGAATGGCGCTGAGGAGGCAGCCAACGCCATAATCCAGGAAAAAGAAGAAGAACTTCTTTAAACTATGCCTCAACTTAAATTTAAATCAAATACTATTCAAAACACCTTTTGGACAATCGACGAAGGCTAAAGGAAGTGTGTTAACATGGAACTTAAAAATTTGTAGATTTGGGGGAAGAAAAGACCTCCGCAGGCAGCAGATTTCACAATATAGAAACTCTAAAGGATAAAAGAACGAACAAAGTGAGAAGTTCGGGGCCTGTACAGTTTATACCGTATAGAGATGTATACGTGCGGCACCACAAATTTATCTGTTGGGAGTTGCAAGTGGGGGAATTATACTGAACAATTCCGCGAGCAGAAGCTGTGAAAGTACCTATAAAAAATACATACAAAGTGTATAATTTAAAACGGCAAAATATTTTCCCTCTAAAGAAAAATCCAGCCTTTTAAGGCTGACTATGGATATCAATAAATCTTTAACAATGTACTTAAGACTTTAAATAACTATTTTTTTTAAAAAATATCCAATAAACTCATGTATTTTAATGCTAAATTATCGGTATGATGCTGCGTACCCTTGGATGATGTTTATGAAAGAGTTTTTCCATAGCAAATCTGCTTTTGGTTGATTTCTTTGCTATTGCACCCCTCGGTTTTTCATTTAACTTAGAGTTATGTCAACGCAACGGTTTAAGTTAGTTTACCATAAACAACATACCCTACGGATAAGAGAAACCATGGCATGCTAAAATTTTCGTACCGCTTTTGCGGCAGGCTGGCGGCAGGCTTGTCATTTTTGCCAGTTTACACTTTAAATGCGTCGGTCAGGGAAGCCTCGCCTCGTGTAACATCAGAGGTGGGGAGACACGTAAGCTTACTGGAAATGACTTAACTGGCGGTATTTCAACGAGAAACGAATAAAATTATATTGGGAGTTTTCGCATGACCTGTCCTTAAATCGGCTATTCCATGATAGCTCCTTATAATTTCCTTACTCTATGGTTAGTGCTTACAATTATTAGTGATTATACAGTGTGTCTTTGAAGTTCTTACCAAAACAAAAAACTTTAATTAATATGTTTATGATAAAAAGTAACAAATTATAAAAAGTCTTGCTTGATGAAAAAATACATTTCCACAAAAGTACCTATATGTAGATATACAGTCTTGTGATGGAAAAACACATTTCCACAAATATTTATATGTAAGGATATACAGGTGGCCTAAAAAGACATTTTTCAAATAAGGATACAGATTATTTCCCAGCTACTGTACAGAGACTTTTAAAAGTGATTTTTGATGTCATTTTTATATAAAAAAAAGTTCTTATTAACCTATGTCCGGAGATGCGCTTCTGTTCCAAGTCTAAAAAATAATAAAAAAAATTGCCAAATATGAGGTTTTACCATTAAGAATTATTTATTTATACTATTTTATACATCAGTATAATATTATTTTAATCTAAATATACACACTCGAATCCGCATCTTTTAAAAACTTTGCTCCTTTGCCTCTTTGCCCCTTTATTTAGAAAAAAAGGGAGAATTTTCACCTGTCACAGCGATTAAGAAGTTGCTAAAAAACAAAACAATTAGGGGCAAAGAAATGTTATTAAAAAACGCGAATTCGTATATACCAATTATTTTAATGTATTAAATAGTGCTATTAAATAATAATCAATAGTAAAAACTACATATTTTCTTTTAATTATCCTAAAACAGTAAAGTTAGGTTTTCGGATAGCAAATAGCTATAAGCCGAGAATAATTTTTGATATATTATTAAATTTAGATACTTTAAGCAATAAGATTAATAAAATTATGATTTTAGGTTATGTAATATATCAACTTGTTCTTCCGACTAAAAAAAAAATAGTTTAACAACCTAGAAAAAAAAACATTTTTTTCTTTGTGAATACCTTTAAAAAATAATTAAAAAAAAACATCTTTGTAAAGAATTAAATTGCCTTTAAGAATCTATGTTGTTCCTTTTTTTATATTTACTTCTTTGTTAGTTCCAAATAGCAAAAGTAAATCCTAAAAATGTATCAATGTTTAAAATTTTTTAAATGACAATTTTTGTAGGTCATTTAATTTTTTCAAGGCATGTGTGCAGTGATAGTACAAATTAACAATTTAAATTTAAGGAAATAGATCTCTTAATATTAATGTTAAGGGCTCAATTCTTTACGATATTATTATCTTTTTTAACATTACCTTAAATCATATTTTCGCTATATTTTTCAAAAAACAATTGCTTTTTGGTCAGGTCTAGGACCTATCCTTTTATATGGATATATGATATGTTTTCCAGATAATAAAATTACCTATTAAATTAAGTATATAATCATAAATGTTTTATAAAGAATGTTTTCAATTTAAAATTAAAATGGAAAATCAAAAAAGTAATAAATATACTTCTATTTAACTTTTTAGAAACAAGAAACAAAACTTTATAAAATTGTCTACATATGAATCTATAAGAACTGATAAATCTCTAGAAGCGCAGGATTACGCAGTACCACCCATCGGATTTGAATGGCATAAAAGATTAAAATGATCTTTTGCCACTCCCTCAGAGGACGTACATTGGGCGCTAGACGACGCCTCTACGATGACGTCAAAGTATAAAACGATGCCAAAGCCCTGCCTCTACATTTACGAAAATAATTATAATTTAAAATCCAAACCAACTAGAAAAAATCAGTTCACATAAAATCATCAAAATTGTTACGCCGCAGGACGGATCTGTACTGGCTGATACGGTGTTGTGTAGCTGCTTTGTGCCATTTGGGGCCTGCTGGGTAAATATAAACAAGGGAAGGAGAACTAAAGAAAGAACATTTGAGTACAGCTGCGTATTCAGGAACAAAAAGCCTATAGGGGAAAGTGTCCCTTCATACAGTTTTTATATTTTGCTTTGTGAAATGCCGTGTTTTAGGTATATCTCTTTTAATTTATGACATACCAGTAGCTTAAGTATTTCATATTGGAGTAGAAGCATAATATTATTGAAAATCTAAATGCGCGAGTTTCCATAGGACTTTTACAAAAAAGCAAAATGTATGAATGTTCCCCATTAGTGGGTTACATTCATACACCCGAAGGGGCACATTTCACATCACTATTAATTCGTTATAATTATAGTTTGTTATGGTTTTATACCATACTTTATAAAAAAAAACACAAATATATATTTTTTACCATACCAAACAAAAAGTAAAATTCCAAATTAAAAAAAGTTTTTATCCAAATCTGTTAATGCCTATTTTAACATCGCAATAGTTTAGTGATATGAACATAGGTACCGATTAGTGAACAGAGTGTCATTAAAAGGTCTTTACGTTACATATATGGTTATCTCCAAAGGCACTTATTAACATTCTTATTTTAGTCAGTTATATTTATTAAAACTATAACAATCTCAAAATGTAAAAAAATATTGCTTATACATTATTAATTAAATCAAATAAAAAACTCTGGTTAACACAAAAATACCTTAACTTACAAAACCTAAAATTAATATGCCTATGTTATTAACATATTATGACCTAAGATCTATGGTAATATCATCACTATGTCTGATAAATTTACTGATCCTTGACATCCAAAGACACAAAAGCACCCGGATTTTCCGTAAAATGAAACCATTACTTCAGTTGAATTACTTTATATAATATTTATAACTATAATCGTCTGAGTAACAAAAAATAGTAGTTAAAAAAATATTCATAAAGGGCCAAGAGTAGATTTATACAGTATGAATGTGCCCCATATACTTGTGTATGAATTTGCCCCATCACATGCTAATTAATGAAAAAATATGAAATAGAAAAACCGTCTTCATCTATATTAATTTACACATTAAATTAGTGCCTTGAATGTGCCCCATGTACTTGTGTATGAATTTGCCCCATCACATGCTAATTAATGAAAAAATATGAAATTGAAAACCGTCTTCATCTATATTAATTTACACATTAAATTAGTGCCTTTGTAATATTATAATTAGGATTAAATAGCATTAATTAATCCAAAAATCGTAATAGGCCTTAAAATATGTCCAAAGTTACGTTATGAAATTACTTACATGAGGCAAAAACACGTTCCGTGTTGTGCACTTGATCTTACCGCACCGAAAATTCTGAAACTTCACTAGTCTGTAAACATACATAAAAACTGTGCACACCCATTTACGTTACTATTTTACTTCGTGTCTAACTTCAGGTAAACTCAATGTATGTAGGTGCCCCTTGTATGAATCCACCCCACTATCCCTAACTGGTGTTTCCAAAATACGGTACGAAACCTTAAAGAATAATTTTTTATGATATTTTATAAAAATTAGTTTTTGGCTTTAATGTACAGGGTGTTTCCTTATGGATGTATGAAAATCTGATGGCATAATTTAAAGCCAATTTTATGAAAAAAAGAAGGTCCGAAAATACTTTGTTGCTAAGAT